>CM055116.1:663695729-664295729 GCA_029206835.1 Rana muscosa
GGTGAATCAGAAAATGAATTAAATGGATGAGAACATGAATACAATGTCAGTGTCAAAAGATGCATAGGGCTTTGTGTAAAAACACACAATGCAGTCGCGTCTATGCATTTGCAGTGAATGGAAAAATATTCCTGTGAAATTCCTATGGAATAATTAGTTTTTCTCATGGACACTAGACAGCAAACATATACAATCAAATATGTGTCATATACATGTGTGGATTTAGAACAAATCTATTAACCCAAAATATTTTGTGAACATCGACATGGCTGTGAAATATACAGATTTATATTGTAATTGTGCAGGTCCATGTATCAATTGGGCCAGACGAGGTAGCAACATCTTATTCAGTTTACATGTGTTGTTTCCTCAATTTAAGTCACGTACAAATATAAAATTATATAAAACATATGAATGTTCATATATATAGAAAAAAAAAAGAAAAGAAATACACATGTGTATATGGCGTAAAAATGAAAATGAAAATGAAAATGAAAATAAAAGTAAAAATGAGAATAAAAATAAAAATAAAAATAAAAGTCTGCACTCAATGAATGAAGATATATGTCAATGAACGAAAAACTTGGTATATGTGAGCATATGCGAACATACACACGACAATCATATCAAGGAAATCGGTGAAGTCGGTAAAATGGGAAATCGGTACAGGATGTAAAAGGTAATAAACATAAATAAATAAATATGTGATTAAATGTATCATGTACATATCCCACTAACCAACCAAATAGATACTGTTTCATATATAGAGATGATGTATAAAGGTCCCTAAAAAAAGGGAAAAAAAGGAAAGAAAGAAAAAAGAAACAGATCAAAAATCGATATTTTACATGTGTGTTGGGTATGTTATTATTATATATTAGATGTATATCGTTCAGTGTGTTTGAGGACAGTAGGATCCTCCAACTAATACTATATTATATATGCACACATATCCAGCAATTGCTTTAAGGCGATAAAATTGTCGCCTATGAACTATATAACCTACAAAAACCTGTATATATATTTTGTACGCTTTAGTTTAGGGTCATGTAGAGAACATATATATATATATATATATATATATATATATATATATATATATAAATGTGGGTGTTATGTGACCTCTACAAAAACCTATGTGTATATTTTATATACTTATCTTCGAGGTCATTTGAAAAACATATGTGTATATAGATGTAGCAACCCCCTCACCCCATCCTCTTTAGCTAGGGGTATGTCACGCGACAGAGTGAGGAGCGCTACGGCCCATGTCCTCCCCACAACGGCGGGTGAGGTGAAGGCCAATACCTGATGTTTCCTCGGGCCGGTGTGTCCGGAGCATGTACCGAGTCTGTCGTGCAGAAACCACCGAACCACCCTTCGCTCCCATTAACAGAGTCCATACACCGATCACAATCCAACTGTTGGTTTATTTCGTATCTCCACATACAGGCTATGCGATGGCAGGATACGGTGAGATGAGCAGGTCGAGGCACTATACTGATCTGGGTCCCTACATACCCTATGCTATGACCAAGGGTTGTAGGAGTCTAGGCCGGAACCTTGAACCGCCCGCACCCAGGCTGAAGGTGCCTGGGTGCGTGAAGAGATCATCCCCGAAGACGACGACGACCACGTGGCGAGGGCGTCTCCCCCTTTTATCTCCTCCCGACGATACCACGGCGGGTTCCCCGCCCCGGCCGTACCATCTCCAGGAAGGGACAAAGAAGGGTAGCACTCTGGTAGTGATTCTACCCTGAGCCAGTAGGTACACTGACACCCACTGATCAAGGAGAATATTACACCACCCAATCCTCCACGAATAACAGAAAGGGGTCTGAACCCTAACACAATTACACACTTGGGTCACAATACCCCCAGGTGTATCCCACTAAATTGAGGACCCCGCTACACACTCCCCCCTGTGATTTGACGCTGGTCCCCAGCGTCAGGTGCACACCCATGTCTCCCAAGGAGTGGCGACATGAAGTGGGCCCCAGAGGCTATCCCTCAAATTTTTGGATACTAAGTGTGCCAAGACCTGCTCAAAAGGGAAAGGGGAAATATAAAACGATAAACATTTGTATAAGACATCTATTCTGTACACATGTACAATCCCTCCCATCGCTGTCTAAGAACCACCCCACTCTCAGTAGTCTTGACCGATGAATCTCCTGCAGAAGGGAAACAACAAAAAGAAAACACATCCTAACACTCGGTGTTAACTTGGCATGAGTGGGTCCGTCAGCCGAGAGACCCGCTCACTCCAATAAGTAAGTAATGCATGTGTAGCATCTCGAACAACCGTTGCACAACACTGCCACCTGGTGACAGAGCTGCGGTAATGACACTTGGTGAGATCTTCATTCTTCCTGCTTCCCTACTCTGACTCTACCCCAAAAGTCTCTGCCTTTGGCACATGAAGAAAAAGGAGAACAAAAAAAAAAACAGCTCCCAAGTCTCCAGTGAGTGAAAGAAAAGCCCAAATCAAAACAAAAGTAGGGCACAGTTCTAGGCGTCTGGGAATGTCTCTTCCAGAAAGTTTCAACAGAAACAAGATAGAAGCTCACTTCTCCTATAAGTAGAACCTTGGATCCGGCAGAAACAGAGGCTTCAGGTGCCCGTCAAACACTTCCACCGATTACTCGACATCCTCTCCTTCTTTCCTACAGATGAGCACCTTATCAGCATGAATATGGCGCCCAAGTCTCCAATCAGCTCTGCAGTCCTTGAACTTTTTAGACACAGACGGCGAACATGACAGGTATCGCCTGGCATGGGGTACTTTAAGCTTTTCCCACACAAACTCGTCATCACCACAGTCTGACAACGACTCTAGGTCGGAGGTGTCATACATCTCGGCGGGAAGGTAGTCTCTAGTAGACGGAAGGCTACCCTCCCTTTCGGGCTCCACCGGCTGTGAACTCCCGACACCTCCAACCAACACCACAGTCCCAGCCCCTAGCTCACCTGGACCTACTGAAGAACTGGGATGTCCGGGACTCTCTTCTCTACCGGCGTCATCCAGGCCAGGCAAGCGGCGGGGTGAAGCTCGACCACGACCATAGGATGCCTGCACCAGGCCTATCTTCCTCTTCGGGGGTGGCAGCAGGGAGTCTGTGGTGACTGAAGCAGTGTCTTCGGATTTTTCTCTCTCAATCTCTGGTTGGGCAGTCACTTCGCCCTGGTCAGCGCGTACGGGGACCTCCGCAAAGGCCTGGATCTCTCCCTCCAGAGTGGCGGTTCCTGTGATGCAGTTGAGACGAAGGGCCCGGGGCCTTACTGTGGATGATTTGACCTCAAAAAGAAACTCTTTGCACGCTTCACATCGCCCGAACGGCTTTAGTTGGACCACCAGTCCCGAGCATCCGGGACAGATCACACCGAGGGCCTCCGTGTCTCTGCATGAATACAGAGCCAACTGTCCTCGGGGCCTGAGCCTTATCCCCGTGTCTGTCAGGGGAGCAGCAAATGCAGTCATTTTCGTGGGGTAAGATACCGGCATCCACGGGGAGCTTGAGGCCATCCCGACCACTTGCTGCTCCATCACGCGCTGACCACGCGCCGGAGTCTCCATGTGTATCTCCACACATGGCCAGACTCCTCCCACAACTTGTACGTGTTCGCGGGCTTCCGCCAGCCTCCGCCCACGAATTGTACAGTCATGGGGTGCCTTGTGGCGCAGTGCATTAACAGTCCCCACATGTAGTACTTCACACGGCTGGACCTCTCCCTTTTTACGCTCCTCTGCGTGGGCCTTTCCCGACTTAGGGTCATGTCCACAACTCCGAGCAGGGATGCACTTTGGCCAATCACATGGCCGACCTGTTCGGAACTCCTCCGGGCAGCAAAGTTCAAACACAGACGTTCTCAGTTCCATCGCCAAGACACACACAATATCCCGGACGAGCCCCCACGTGTAGCAACCCCCTCACCCCGTCCTCTTTAGCTAGGGGTATGTCACGCGACAGAGTGAGGAGCGCTACAGCCCATGTCCTCCCCACAACGGCGAGTGAGGTGAAGGCCAATACCTGATGTTTCCTCGGGCCGGTGTGTCCGGAGCATGTACCGAGTCTGTCGTGCAGAAACCACCGAACCACCCTTTGCTCCCATTAACAGAGTCCATACACCGATCACAATCCAACTGTTGGTTTATTTCGTATCTCCACATACAGGCTATGCGATAGCAGGATACGGTGAGATGAGCAGGTCGAGGCACTATACTGATCTGGGTCCCTACACCCCCTATGCTATGACCAAGGGTTGTAGGAGTCTTGACATGAATACCTCCGTTGCGTTGCGGCCTCTATCAGGGGAAGATGTCCTCCAAGAGAGTTACCGAAGGCCCATCCGTCACCGGGTTGACACTACACCGGGTCTTCGAACGAGTGACCTCCCCAGCCTCCTCACCTCAGATGCGGGTCCCCTCGCAAGGGGCGCCCTGGAGCAACTAAACCCTCGCGGGACCCAGTCGGAGTCACCGGGTCCCAGGCCTCCTCAATAGTACCTCACCCCAGGCTGAAGGTGCCTGGGATGGAATCCCATCTTCATTCCGGCCAGGCCTAGGGTGCCTAGGCCGGAACCTTGAACCGCCCGCACCCAGGCTGAAGGTGCCTGGGTGCGTGAAGAGATCATCCCCGAAGACGACGACGACCACGTGGCGAGGGCGTCTCCCCCTTTTATCTCCTCCCGACGATACCACAGCGGGTTCCCTGCCCCGGCCGTACCATCTCCAGGAAGGGACAAAGAAGGGTAGCACTCTGGTAGTGATTCTACCCTGAGCCAGTAGGTACACTGACACCCACTGGTCAAGGAGAATATTACACCACCCAATCCTCCACGAATAACAGAAAGGGGTCTGAACCCTAACACAATTACACACTTGGATCACAATACCCCCAGGTGTATCCCACTAAATTGAGGACCCCGCTACATAGACATGAATGAAAGTTAAATGCGCTACTGCAACCAAACTAGCTAATGTGTTCAAACCGATTTTGGAAAGTCGGTTATTGTAGAATTGTAGAAAAAATTTTTTATTAGTATATTTGCTTGTTTGGAATGCTAAAGTTGTTGTGCTTAGAAAAGCTGTTGCACGGATATGTGTGCATAAAATGAATGTCTCTGCAGACAAATAGTAAACGAAGAAATCAAATCAAATCAAATCAAGATGAGCTGAAATGTGTAGAACTGACCTACAGAACGAATGAAGAGGCAGAGGAATGAGGGAATAAGGGAAAGTCATAAAACATAGACAGGAAGGTGACCGGAAAGATTATTTGTAAAAGTGGGATACATCCCACTCGAAGTTTAACCCATTCGGTAACCGGGTCTGGAGAGTGAATATCCAGAAAACCTCCTGTCTACACAACTGTCTAAATTTACTGCCTCCTCTAATGGGGGTGAGCACCTTCTCAATTCCCTGAATGGATAAACTGGACACATCTTTATTGTGTATGGTTTTCCAATGATTGGCTACATTGGTGTTGTGATTTTTCTGTATGTCATATAAATGATCATATAATCTATCCTTTAGTCTTCTGATCGTGCGCTCTACGTATTGTATTTGGCAGATGTTGCAGTTAATTACATACACTATATGTTTGGTGTTACAGTTGATGAATTGTTTGATTTCGAAAATTCTTTTTGTAATATAAGAGTGTATAAATTGACCTGTCATTATGTGATGGCA
This sequence comes from Rana muscosa, assembly GCA_029206835.1. Classification (NCBI taxonomy): domain Eukaryota; kingdom Metazoa; phylum Chordata; class Amphibia; order Anura; family Ranidae; genus Rana; species Rana muscosa. Next base: position 663,701,422 of record CM055116.1, read on the forward strand.
ATATTGACAGCCTTTAGTGCCACATTTGAAAGTACCAGAAAATTGTAACCAGTTGGTATTTGCTAATTTGCTTGAAAATAAACTAGGTGAAAGTGTACCACCTAGTGTTGGGGCTCTACGTGATACTGTCTTAATGCCTTGTTTCAAAATATCTTATTATACAGTATCCTTATGTAGCGGGGTCCTCAAATTGATGGGATACACCTGGGCAATAGTGTGACCCAGGTGTATAATTGTGTTAGGATTCAGACCCCTTTTTGTTTCGTGGAGGATTGGAGGATGTAATATTCTCCTTTGCCTGTGGGTGGCGGGGTACCCACGGGCTTCAGGTAGAATCATCCCCTGCAGTGCTCCCTGTTTGGTCTCTTCCCGGAGATGGTATGGCTGGGGCGGGGAACCCGCCGGGCCGTTGAAGGGAGGAGATAAAAGGGGGAGACGCACTTACCACGAGGTCTTGCGGAGAAGGAGGTCCTCGGAGGAGGAGGGTTGCGGTCCGCACCCAGGGCCCTTAGGCCTGGGTGCGGGAGATCCAGGAGTCTGGTCCAGGTGCCCATGGCCTGGTCCGGAGTCATGTTGGCGTCCATCCCAGGCACCTTTAGCCTGGGGTGAGGCACTATCTAGGAGGCCTGGGGCCCAGTACCTTCGACTGGGTCCCGCTAGGGTGGACTGTCCGAGGGTCCCTGAGCGGAGGGACTCGTACCTGAGGTGAGGAGGCCGGGGAGGTTACCCACTGGAGACCCGGAGCAGCACCAACCCGGTGACAGTGGGCCTCTGGGAACTCTCTTGGGAGGACACATCCCCCCGATAGGGGCCACAGCGTATCGAAGAGGGCTCCATTGCTGTTCATAGGGGTTGCTGGAAGAGACCCCATCCTTCCTGTTCTGTAACAGCCGGATTGGCTTAGGCGCCGCTGGTCATAGTATAGTGGCATAGAACTGAAACGTTAGGAAGTGCCTTGATCTGCTCATCCCACCGTTGGCAAGGTTATAGGTCCCAACCAGTCTGCTGTTAAAAGAACTGTTTATCGTGCTTTGCTATTGGAGTGCCAAATAAACAAGTGTTGGACCTTTCTCCGGTGTGTGAACTCCAGTTACTGGAAGCAGAGGGGAGGCTGGTGAGCTTGCAATTACAGACTCAGTGCATTCACAGAACACACCGGCCCGAGGAAACATCAGGAAGTGGCCTTCACCTCCCTACTACAATGGGGAGGACATGGGCCGTGGCGCATCTCACTCTCACAACCCAGGAACCCCTAGACATGAGTTGGTGTGCAAAACCGAGGAAAGAGGGAGAGAGGTAGAGGCCGCTACACGTGGGGGCTCGTGAGTCCGGGATACAGTGTGTTCTAAAGATGGACTTGAGAATGTCTACATTTGAACTTTGCTGCCCAGAGGAGTTCCGAGCAGATCGGCCGAATTACTGGCCAAAGTGCGTCCCTGCTCGGAGTTGTGGAAATGACCCTAACACGGGAAAGGCCCATGCGGAGGAGCGGAAAAAGGGAGAGGTCCAGCCGTGTGACGTACTGCACGTGGGGACTGTTAACGCACTGCGCCACGAGGCACCCCATGGCGACATCGTTCGTGGGCGGAGTCAAGAGGAAGCCCGCGAAAATGTACAGCTCATGGGAGGAGTCTGGCCAAGTGTGGGGATACACGTGGAGACTCCGGCGCGGGGTCAGTGCATGATGGAGCAGCAGATAGTCGGGATGACCTCAAGTGCCCCGTGGATTATGGTTCCTCACCCCACGAGAATGACTTCCTTTGCTGCCCCCATCACAGACACGGGGATAAGACTTAGGCCCCGAGGGCGGTTGGCTCTGTACACCTGCAGAGACACGGAGGCCCTCGGTGTGATCTGTCCCGGCTGCTCGGGACTGGTGGTCACCCTGAAGCCATTCGGGCGATGTGAGGAGTGCAGAGAATTCCTTTTTGAGGTTGAGTCGTCCACAGCAAGGCCCCGGGCCCTTCGCCTCAATCACCTCACGGGTACTGCTACTCCGGAAGGGGAGATCAAGGCCTTTGTCGAGGTTCCTGTGCGCGCTGACCAGGGCGATGGACTGCCCAACAGAGAAAAATCCGAAGATGCTGCTTCGGTCGCCACAAGTTCTTTGCTTCCACCACCGAAGAGGAAAGTTGGCCTAGTACAGGCATCCTATGGACGTGGTCGAGCTTCACCCCGCTGCTTGCCTGGCCTGGATGGCGCCGGTCGAGATGGAAGTCCCGGACATCCCAGTCTTCTACAAGGGTCAGGTGAGCCAGGGGCTGGGACTGTGGTGGTGGTTGGAGGTGTCGGGGGCCCATTGGAGGTGGAACCCCCCAGAGAAGATGATTCTGTGTCCACCGGTAGATATCTGCCTGCGGAGATGTATGACACCTCCGACCTAGAGTCGCTGTCTGATTGCGGAGATGATGGCGAGATAGACGAACTGTTCAGCCGCAAGGGCTGGGATAGAGTGCCACTTCTTGCTTCCCGTGCGGTACGGGATTCACCTATGTACACAGGAGACAGCACGCCTCGGGTGGAAGACCCGCAGCTTACGAGGGAACCTACCCCTCCACCTGTGTCCTCATCTACTGTTACCTCACCTACTTTGGTTGTGGGGACACCCCGCGCTTCTCTGAGAGCGCCGAAAGTCATTTCCAGGGAGCTGGTAAAGGTACCTCGGCATCCGGAAGCTATTGTGCTGCCTGGAACTGGAGAGAAAGCCACTATGCCACCTTTGGCCCGCTTGCAGAGACTGTTTTGCCATAAAGTAGCTCGGGAATATGGGTGGGAGTACCCGTATCTACCCCGGGACTTGCTGTATGAGGTGGAAGTCTGGAGAACAAGATGGTATGACGAGTTTGTGTGGGACAAGTTGAAGGTGCCCCATGCCCGCAGGTACCTGGAATGTGTGCCGGCAGTGTCTAAGAGGTTTGAGGACTGCAAAGCTGAATGGAAATTGGGGCGCCATATCCATGCTGACAAGATAGTCATTTGCAGAAGAGAAGGAGAAGATGTCGAGTATTCGATAGAGGCATTTGACAAACACCTGAAACCCCTGTACCTGCCGGATCCAAAGTTTTACTTATAGGAGAAAAGAACTCCTGTTTATTTCTTTTGTGCACTTGAACTTTCTGGAAGAGCCATTCCCAGACACGCAGGACTGTGCCCTGTTTTTGTTTTTGTTTGGGCTTTTCTTTTTCTCGTTGGAGACTTGGGGACTGTTGTGTTTTCGTGTTTCCCCTTTTCTTCATGTGCCAAAGGCAAGGACATTTGGGAATAGTGGCAGAGTAGGGAAAAGCTGGAAGAACGAAGATTCGTTGAGTGTCATGACCGCGGCGTTGTCACCAGGTGGCAGTGTTGCGCAACAAATGTTTGAAAATATTTCACCCACACATCACCTTGCTTGTTGGAGTGAGTGGGTCTCTCGGCTGACGGGCCCACTCATCCCAAATGACACGAAATTATGTTAGGATGTTGTTTTTCTTTCCCCTGCAGGAGAATCGTCAGTCAAGATCATTGAGAGTGGGTGGCTCTTAGACAGTGTGGGAGAGGGGCTGTGACTAGGCAGATGTTTAAAGTGTTTTATGACATAAGTTGTTTTATATGTTCCCCATTCCCTGAGCAGGTCTTGGCACTTGGGAAATTTAGAGGAACTGCCTCAGGGGTTTCACTCCATGTCACCACTTTATGGGAGGCATGGGTGTGCACCTGACGCTGGGGACCAGCGTCAAATTACAGGGGGAGTGTGTAGCGGGGTCCTCAAATTGATGGGATACACCTGGGCAATAGTGTGACCCAGGTGTATAATTGTGTTAGGATTCAGACCCCTTTTTGTTTCGTGGAGGATTGGAGGATGTAATATTCTCCTTTGCCTGTGGGTGGCGGGGTACCCACGGGCTTCAGGTAGAATCATCCCCTGCAGTGCTCCCTGTTTGGTCTCTTCCCGGAGATGGTATGGCTGGGGCGGGGAACCCGCCGGGCCGTTGAAGGGAGGAGATAAAAGGGGGAGACGCCCTTACCACGAGGTCTTGCGGAGAAGGAGGTCCTCGGAGGAGGAGGGTTGCGGTCCGCACCCAGGGCCCTTAGGCCTGGGTGCGGGAGATCCAGGAGTCTGGTCCAGGTGCCCATGGCCTGGTCCGGAGTCATGTTGGCGTCCATCCCAGGCACCTTTAGCCTGGGGTGAGGTACTATCTAGGAGGCCTGGGGCCCAGTACCTTCGACTGGGTCCCGCTAGGGTGGACTGTCCGAGGGTCCCTGAGCGGAGGGACTCGTACCTGAGGTGAGGAGGCCGGGGAGGTTACCCACTGGAGACCCGGAGCAGCACCAACCCGGTGACAGTGGGCCTCTGGGAACTCTCTTGGGAGGACACATCCCCCTGATAGGGGCCACAGCGTATCGAAGAGGGCTCCATTGCTGTTCATAGGGGTTGCTGGAAGAGACCCCATCCTTCCTGTTCTGTAACAGCCGGATTGGCTTAGGCGCCGCTGGTCATAGTATAGTGGCATAGAACTGAAACGTTAGGAAGTGCCTTGATCTGCTCATCCCACCGTTGGCAAGGTTATAGGTCCCAACCAGTCTGCTGTTAAAAGAACTGTTTATCGTGCTTTGCTATTGGAGTGCCAAATAAACAAGTGTTGGACCTTTCTCCGGTGTGTGAACTCCAGTTACTGGAAGCAGAGGGGAGGCTGGTGAGCTTGCAATTACAGACTCAGTGCATTCACAGAACACACCGGCCCGAGGAAACATCAGGAAGTGGCCTTCACCTCCCTACTACAATGGGGAGGACATGGGCCGTGGCGCATCTCACTCTCACAACCCAGGAACCCCTAGACATGAGTTGGTGTGCAAAACCGAGGAAAGAGGGAGAGAGGTAGAGGCCGCTACACTTATATAAAATAGGCAGGTATTTTTTAATGGTGTTTTTAATCTGGTCGAACTCTGGGCTGTAGGGTGTAGAGAAGACAGGTGTGTTACTAAAGGATGTACCCGGCTGTTCTCTAGCCGTGCTCCTATTGGTATGACATAACAGAGAGTCTCTGGATATGGTGTTGACTTTGGTTAAGGCTTTATTGATGATTTTATTGGAGTAACCCCTGTCTTTGAATCTATGTGACATGTCCAGAGCTTCCCTGGAAAAATCCTCTGCTGTGCTGCATAGGCGCTTAAGCCTGAGAAACTGGCCATACGGTATGCTATTAATAGTATGTTTAGGGTGTGCTGAATCAGCTCGTAAAAGGGAATTACCGGCTGTACTTTTTCTATGTAGTCCTGTGACTACTGTGCCATTGATTCCAGAGAGTTTTACATCTAAAAATTCTATACTTGTGTTCTGCAAGTTGCCTGTGAATTTAAGATTTTAAATATTATCATTCAGATGTGTCAACCAGGTGTCTAAACATACTCTACTGTCAGATGTTATGAATAATAAATCATCGATATAACGACAATAAAAAGAGGTGTCCAGGCGGCGGGGGCTACTAGGTCCAAAGATGCGGGACCTCTCCCACCAACCCATATAAAGATTGGCAAGAGACGGGGAGAATTTAGCTCCCATTAATGCACTGCATCTTTGGAGGTAGTAGCCCCCGTCGAACATGAAATAGTTGTGAGTGAGAAGATATTCTAATGCTTGTAATAAAAATTCTTGGAGAATAAGGGAGAATCTGCCTGATTCTTTGAGGAAGCTGGCGACCGCCAGTAACCCTAAATCATGTGGAATACATGAATAGAGATTAGTGACATCACAGCTGATCCATCTGTCTGTATCAGACCAAGTGAACCCGTGCAGTTTTGTTAGTAAGTCTTTGGTATCACGAAGATAACCAGGGAGATTCACTACAATGGGTTGTAACTGTCCATCCATCCACTCACCTAGACGCTCGTTGAGAGAGCCTATTCCGGCCACTATTGGCCTCCCAACGAGAGGGTGGAGACCCTTGTGTACTTTGGGTAAGTGGTGGAAGACAGGTGTAATAGGGTCTGTAGGTATAAACATGTCACGTTCTTTGCTGGAAAAAATGCCTGCCTGTACGGCACGGTCTAAAAGTGCAGTGAGTTCTTTGCAGAAGGGGATAGTAGGGTCTGAGTGGAGTGACTGGTAGGTGTTAACTTCAGATAGTTGGCATAATGCCTCATTTTTGTACATAGTAGAGTCAAGAACTACTACGGTGCCCCTCTTGTCTGCATTCATAGTAATACTGCTATCTTTTTGTAGGTTGTTTAAAGCATGTATTTCTGCGGCTGTCCATACATTCTACCTTCCTTTTCGTAACCTGGCATTTAGGTTTTAGTGCACAGCTGCTGTATTTACTTTTGACAACACACTAGTGCGGATTTTTCTCTATATAGTATCTCCTCATGGGGTGACTGACTTTGATTGACAGCACCGGAGCCAATGGCACTGCACTGCTGTCTCAGCCAATGGGGAGGGGAATCCCGGGTGGCTGAGACACTCCTGCAACATCGCTCGATCTAGATGGACCTCAGGTAAGTATTAGAGAGGCTGAGGGGGGCTGCTGCACACAGAAGGCTTAGATGGGTGCTTACAATGATCAGCTTTTATTTATTCATGTAAAACCCTTATCCCAAAAGAAAAAAAACTGTTATGCCGCGTACACACGACCGGATTTCCCGTTGGAAAAAGTCTGATGTGAGCTTTTGAATGGAAATTCCGACCGTGTTTATGCTCCATCTGACTTTTTCTGTCGAAATTCCCGCCAGCAGAAGTTTGAGAGCAGGTTCTCTATTTTTTGGAAAATCCGTTCGTCTGTATGCAATTCTGACGGGAAAAAACACGCATGCTCGGAAACAATTTGACGCATGCTCGGAAGCATTGAACTTATTTTTCTCGCCTCGTCGTAGTGTTGTACGTCACCGCGTTCCTAACGCTTGAAAGTTCAGAGAACTTTTGTGTGACCGTGTGTATGCAAGACAAGCTTGAGCGGAATTCCGTCGGAAAACCCATCCAAGGTTTTTTCGACTGGAAAACCAATCATGTGTACGCGGCATGACTGTAACTGCTTGTAAACTGGAATTTAGCTTCAATTTGTTAGTGTATCTAAATCTGCTAGTACATCTAGCCTCATATTAAAAATGCTGCTGTCCAAAAGTGCCCCTGTGCGCCTTCATCCAGAGTTGGGGAACACTAATACAGGAGGCGTGTTGCTGGCCAGATAACCAGGTAAAATCAGAGGGAAAAAAAATGCAGCCACCACATCTAATGATTGGTAAACAGCAATATATTATATTTTTGGTTTTGGGTATAATACCGCTTTAATGAGGAGAGTTGTGACTGAAAAGCCATAAGGGATAAGCAACCTCCCTGTCCAGAATCTTTGAGATCATGTAATGCAGGAGGGCCCAACCTTTTGAAGAGCGAGGGCCACTTTAGGGACTTGGTAACTGGTCAAAGGGCACAATGAACGTAGCGGGCAGATGACAGGTCTGTGTTCACTCTACATATGCAGAGCAAACACACACAGCCCACTGTACTCTATGGGCCCTTCAGTCTTAACCACCCAGATGGAAGGGGGTGGATCCCCTTCTGTTTTTCTTAAGCGAATCGGATTGGGGATAGGCAGGTTTAAAAGGACACAAATCCGTCTACATCTGCCGCTCTATAGAGGTGAATGGAAGGTCTGATTGGGTCTGCCCAAAAAACGGACAGGCGGACATGATCGGACCGATCGCGTGAAAGGGGCCCGAGGCTGCTATCACATTGATGCACTGTGGTTTACCTGCACCTCAACTGACTTCAATCTTCACTTCTTCCTTTGGATTCAAGCAGTTATCACTGGCTGCTGCTGTCCCCCAGGCGGGTATGGTTGGCGGCTGCTGCTGTCCCCCAGGCAGGTACAGCTGGTGGTGTCTGCTGGCTGGTACTGCTGGTGGGTACTGATGGCTGGTACTGCTTCGGGTCCTGCTGGTGGGTACTGCTGCAGGTTCTGCTGGTAGGTACTGTTGGCTGGTACTGCTGGTGGTAACTGCTGGCTGGTACTGCTAAGGATCCTGCTAGTGGGTACTGCTGGCTGGTACTGCTAAGGGTCCTTCTGGTGGGTAATGCTGTGGGCTTTGCTGGCGGGTCCTGCTGGCTGGTATCCCTGGTGGATGGTACAGCTGATGGGTATCCCTGGTGGATGGTACGGCTGGTGGGTATCCCTGGTGGGTACTGCTGGCACTGCTGGTTGGTATCCCTGGTGGATGGTTCGGTTGGTGGGTATCCCTGGTTGATGGTACGGCTGGTGGGTATCCCTGGTGGATGGTACTGGCACTGCTGGTGGGTATCTCTGATGGATGGTACAGCTGGTGGATATCCCTGGTGGGTACTGCTGGCACTGCTGGTAAGTATCCCTGGTGGGTACTGCTGGTGGGTATCCCTGGTGGGTACTGCTTTCACTTCTGGTGGGTATCCCTGGTGTGTACTGCTGGCACTGTTGGTGCGTACTGCTGGCACTGCCACTATTGGTACTGCTGGCACTGTTCGTGGGTACTGCTAGCACTGTTGGTGGGTACTACTGGCACTGTTGGTGGGTACTGTTAGCACTGGCACTGTTGGTGGGTACTGGTGGCACTGGCAGTAGGTATCCCTGGTGGCCGCTGTCCCAGATTGCGGGTTCCCGTTAATGAGCATCAGTGTGACAGGAGCGCTGGAGGAAGCATGCGGCTGCAGTAGAGAGCAGAGCCAATGCTTCATGTATCATTCACAGGCGGAGTAGATTTTGTATCACTCTGCCTGTGACAGGAGCCTGCGCTATATAGGAAGCATTGGCTCTGCTTTCTGTAGCACCGGCTCCATTTTTCACACTGATGCACTGGGATGGTGTGTTGGAAACCCGCAATCTGGGCTTGCCAACCCGCCATCCCAGATGTTAGGCACCCCTGATGTAATGCTTGTAAAAAAAAAATCTATGTTCTATAGAACTAAAAGAAAATCATTGAAATGTGGAGCTAAAGAGTAACTCAGTTTTTAGGGGAAAAAATATAGCAAAAAAATTAAAATATAGCATATACTGTATGTATATGTAAGAATGTACTGTATAGCATGTAAAACTCAATGCAATATGGGAACCTGGAGATGTTCTGTTTATGGTTATACAGACTTTCTCCAGAAATGTTATTTCCTCCGAAAGTCTGCACTAAGATACAAGTCAAATGTAGACACCCTTTGCAATAAATATTTCTATTTTGATCATGTAGCACCCTGTAGTTAGGCAGGGAGCTCCTCACAAATTTACTTGCCATGAGTAGTTATCCTGGTTGATTGATTGAGATCTATTGATTTCTCCCTAAGTTTGGCCTTGTTGCACCTTTTCTCTTCTAACACCAGGTTTCCGGATGCTTGGTGGTAATAGATATGAGAAGGGCAACCCAAGGTTAGGTTATGGGTATGTGGGTTATCTCAGCCAATGGGCAGGGGTTTTCTTGAATCCCTTGGCCTGCTGGGAGAACCTATATATTCGGGTGGAGTCAGGTGATCTATGTTTTGTGCCACCTGGATGGCTGTCTGGGTGGACGTGTGCTGTGCTGCCCGGGCTGCTAGGCTTGGGCTTGGGTATATCCCGGGCACATCTGGCTGCTAGGCTGTCTAAGGGCCTATCCAGAAGCAAGAGAGCAGCGCAGGGTTGGGATTGCAGCTTGCAGTCCAACCAAAAGTGACGGTTCTGACAGAACTTGTCGTGGTCGGAGGTAGAGGGGAAGCTGTCACCAGTAAGGGACTATCCGCCTTATTACGAAGGACCACAGTGAGTAACTGAAGCAAGTACCAGAGCAGCATTCTCACCAGATGGGGATGGTGAAAAATCTGGAAATTTCAGTGGGAATCAAGCTGTAAGTAAAGGTTCCATCCGCTGGTAATATCTATCATTTGACGTGCAGTACTGGGGTCCACCAGCAGGTGTCTCTTGGCAGTTTGGAACTGTCAGGGGAGCTTCTACCTGCTGATATGTCATCTTTGGGCCGCAGTACTCACGTCCACCAGCGGATGGATCCTGGCAGTGTGGTGCAGATTTTACCTTCTGCAATCAGGGGTCACCTGAGCTTGTTAGCATTTAAAAATATAAATACCCGGCAAGTGCACACACACACTGCCCTGGTATCGTCCTCCTGCCCTGACCTGCAGCCTGTCTACCTGAACCTTGATTCCTGTTTCCTGTATCCTGAACCTGTTGTAACTGTTCCTGCATCCCTAGATCCTTGCTCTGCAGCCTGATTGCTTCCTTCTTGTCCCTGTCTGTCTACTCCTGGCCCCCCATCTGCTGATCTCCTGTTAATGATCCTGGTCTGGCTTGACTACGATTCTGGTTCCCCCTTTTGCTACATATGCTGGTTGGTTACTGTCACTGTTTGGTTGTTTGGTTGTTCACTTGTTGTATTGGTGGTGTAGTCACATTTATATGTATTACCTTAAATAAACTTACTTTCACCTATTTCTGTTTGCGGTTTCCTCTGTTGCAGTCCACATAGTTCTGATCACATCTGATTCCTGACACAAGCCAGGGACCCAGCCAGTGGAGGTGACACTTGCAGAGCAGCCTTGTGTGTCCAAGCTAGGGACCGAGTGGGCCAGCGTGGATGAAGCTTGAGAGGTATCTAGAGTGCCAAGCTAGGGACCCAGTAGAGAAGCGGGGGTGACTTTTGAGGAAGATGCCACCGTGAAGATTGGAGGAGCTCAAGGGATTCAGTGGCAGTGAATCATTAAGTCTAGTGAGAGACCGGGAGCTCAGTGTATGGAAGAACTACAAGGAGAAGTTGTAGTGAAGCTGAAAGAACTGTTACGCTTTGTGTTAAGAACTGTTAAAGACTGTTGCAAGAGGAGACAATATTCCTGTATGTGTAGATGTGGCTTCTTGCTGGAGGCCTTTCCCTACACGGCTGTCCTCCTATTGAAGTCTCGGAGTCTGCTAATTGAGCTTGCAACTATCTAAGTGTGTCCTGGCCCTAACCATCTCTCCCCTCAAAAGTACAAAAAGGACTGTTAAGAGAAATACAACTGTAGCGATACCCCCAGTTAAGAGGGCTGCCTGTGATTTTTGGGCCCTGTAGTGCACCGCTGTCAACCCCTGGCAATCGGCTCTAACCTCCCTTGGCACAGTTAGTAGGGGATGATAGGATTGTGCAGCCTGTAACTCACAGCGGCACAATCCTATGACAAGAATACACAGTAAGGCTTTAAAACTCCCTTTACCTACTTTTTCTGTAAAGTAAAGAACACAGACACCAATATGCTTATCCCTTGTATGTTTACTTAGATTAGTGGGTAAGCAGTAAAACAGGTGAGTACATGTCATAAGCAGAGCCCTGCAATAAACAGTGCTAACAAGCAAACAGGTATTCAACGTTATGCAACTCTAACAGTCCCCTTTGCAGCTACTTCTCCTCGTGGGCAATATGGCGCCCAGGAATGTCTATGCTACCCAGTCAGGCCTGACTGAACTAAAGTGGAAGTCCTGTAGGGAGATCTTCGCTAGCAACGGGGGTGCACTTGAAGAACAGAATTGTAATCCACCAAGGTAACAAAGGTACTGTGTCTATTTATGAGCAGGTGCTCTCTCACCCAACCAGGCCAGTCTGTGTCCGTTTCTTCCACTGCGGTGCCTAAACACACCGATCCCTCGACATCCGGGTCTTCGGTCCTTCTGGCAAAGGTGCAGTATAAAGGAGAGACGTCCCTCAGGTTCCTTGGTGTGCGCGGAAGGCTCTTTGGAGAAAACGGCCAGGCTTCTGGCCTAAAGTCACAGGAGCTTAGACAGCAGTTCAGCTTGCTGAGCGGGCGGTGTCCAAAGAGAAAGAACTGGGCCCTGCCTCTCCCTTTTAAAGTCCGCCCCAGCAGTCCTCGTGCAGGCAAGGCACCCTGGGTGCCTAAAAGTGTACTGGGTAATGTAGTCTCTGAGGGATTTAAAGAGCAATACCCCGCTACACAACCTTGTTTACATCCAGGAAGTGTCTGGTGCCCAATGACTTTCACCATCTTTGCACCCACTATGCCTCACAACCCACTACATACAGAAGGATGTCAGTTATCTCTGGCCCTGACCAGACTGAAGGAGGCCTGGGACCTTGCTACAATAAGATAATCCCAGAGGGTGGAATATTTTCAAAGGGATGCAGATTTTTTTCATTAGAACACCGTTTTTTTTTTTCACTAGAGAGTTGATCAGCTGATGGTAATGAACCAGACCCTTCTGCTCAGAATCAGGCTGCAAAATACTGTACATGGTGAAACAAACAGCTATTTAATCAGAGCAACAAAAGGTAGGAATCTTTAACAAAGTTTGTTAAAATCCCTGCAATGTGCATTGGTTATCCAGAAGGCGTAGTTTTTTTCTAAACAGTGGAATTAAATTAATGTTTTTTTTTATGGCTTAAGTCTATATCAGGCCTGGTATAGATAGGAGTAGACTGGTGACTGCAGATGATCTACAATGTAAAATCAATTTATTTTTCTAACAAAATTTTTTTTTACCCCACACATGACCAGGCTATTTTTTGCTTTTCAGCTCTACGCTACTTTAACTGGCAATGCTGTACCCAAACTAATTTTATATATTTTTTTTTTTCACACAAATAGAGGCTTTTTTTGGTGGTATTTGATCATCACTGGGTTTTAAAATTTTTGTGATATAAATGAAAAAAGACCAAAAAAATTAATATATATAAAATATTTTTTGTACTTTCTGCTATAAAACATATCCAATAAAAAAAAAAAAAAAGCATACAATTTCTTCATAAGTTTTGGCCAAAATGTTTTCCGCTACACGTCTTTCATAAAAAAATCCCAATAAGTGTATATTGATTTGGTTTGGTTGGTTTGCGTGAAAGTTATAGCACCTACAAACAATGGGATATACAATATCTCACAAAAATGAGTACACCCCTCACATTTTTGTAAATTTATTATATCGTTTCATGTAACAACACTGAATAAATGACACTTTGCTACAATGTAATGCTACAATGAGTGTACAGCTTGCATATTTTCCAGCACTGCCTTAACCCTCTTGGGCATGGAGTTCACCAGAGCTGCACAGGTTGCCACTGGAGTCCTCTTCCCCTCCTTTATGATGACATCACAGAGCTGGTAGATGTTAGATCTTGAGTTCCTCCACCTTCCATTTTACGATGCCCAACAGATGCTCAATAGGGTTTAGGTCTGAAGACATGCTTGGCCAGTCCATCACCTTTACCCTCAACTTCTTTAGTAAGGCAGTGGTCATCTTGGAGGTGTGTTTGGGGTTATTATCATGTTGGAATACTGCCCTGTGGTCTAGTCTCCAAAGGGAGGGGATCATGCTCTGCTTCAGTATGTCACAGTACATGTTGGCATTCATGTTTCTCTCAATGAACTTTAGCTTCCCAGTGCATCACTCATGCAGCCCCAGACCATGACACTCCCATCACCATGCTTGACTGTAGGCAAGACACACTTGTATTTGTACTCCTCTTTTAATATTGACACTAATACTACTTGCCACAACCCTTTACTATAAGAGTGGACCATTTTGAATTTCTTTGGCCCAGGATACTGACTGACTGTGTGGTTTTGCTGGAACATGGATGTTACAGTATGTGTCTCGCTAAGGCTTTGACCAGACCAAAGCATGTACATGACTGTGGTTTTAAAAGGTTAATATGTTCCTATCACATCCGTTGTTTAAAAAAAAACATAATTCCAGAGAATATAATTTAAATAATGGCAAGGTGACTACAAATACGCATTGTGAAGGGTATTACAGAATATACAGATTTCACAAGAACTGGCAGCTGCCTCATCTCCATGTAGTGAGATGATGACATAACACATTTAATAATTAAATATCACATTCTATTAAATTTTAGGGAGACTGACAACCGATATGGAGGAGCCTTTTTATGTCTAGTTAGCTCTTCTGCTAGAATCAAATTTGTTTTTATCCCAGGAAAACATAAAGGTAAAAATGATTTAATGTAAGAGGGAACTTAATGCAAAAATCTCACCAAACTTTGTTTCTATATACAATTTGTAGTTATATACGTGTATGTGAAAAGCTTTTTGATCCTGATTACACTGCTAATTGAAAGCAAAAGCCATATGTGATCTAAGCAACATAAGCTGGGGAAAACAATTTTTTTTTTTTTTTTATCATGACAACAAAGAAGCATTTTCTAACTCAAAATAATAGTGTGATTGAGGGTGAGGATTCTAAAAAAAAAAAAAAAATGTTTTGTTTTTTTACATGTCATGGGCTATTAATAAAGTTAACCTTACATGAAAATGAATGATCCTCTTTTATAAAAGCCTCAACTCCCCAAAGTCAATTTGACTGCAAATAAAATGTATTATTACAGCTGTTGTTTAAAAAAAATTATAGGCAATTTGATTTTGGGGGATAGTGCTTTTAATAGAGATGACCTTTCATTTTTACAGAAAGTCCATTTTATTTAAAATACTTTTCTCTAGATGCTCAGCTCTATTCCTTAACAGTGTATATGTTCTTAATTCTCTTAACATGCCCACTAGTAATACAATTTAATCTTCTTATACAGGCAATATTATTTCAAGAACAACTACTGTATTTTCAATGTAGTACATGCAAGAGAAGCGTCTGTGCATAGTGCTGCTGAGGAATGATGCAGTAGATAGTGCGGGAAGAGTTTCCAGAAAATACAGTGTAGAAAGTTTTGACAAATGGCAATGTAATAGTGTGGTCATCAAGCGGAAGGGTGCCAAAGAACAAAATCTGATGAAGGAATGGGCAGGAAAAAAAACTGTGTGGATGGTGGGGGTGGTTGTCAGCTAATCTATTGTGGACAATATAGGGAGATATGCCAGAGACCATAATGCATATTGGGGAGCTTCCAGAGAATGTATTTATGGAGAATAGGGCAAGAGGTGCCAGAGAATGTAGTGTGTGGAGACTCATCCCATCTTAGACACCAGCAATTTGAACACACCAGTAACAGTTAAATGGGCTTTATAGAAACAGGTAAAAGCCCTGGAAGAGAAGCATTACAGGCAGCGTTTAAGCCAAATCCAGTACTGGCACACGCAATTTTATGATACCAACTCAGTAAACATATGAGTTAACAATAGAATGGCCTTTCTACTGGTCCCAGTCCGGGACCCTTAATAAGGTGGGGAATCGGCTAACATTTACCAGTGTTTGGGCCACTTAAGCTTTGGACGAGCGCTTACTCTCCAATCAAAGCACTTACAATTCACAGAATGAAGGCAAAGAAAAATTCTCACTTCCTTCTGGCAAAACTCTTCAAAGCAGAAAACAGCATACTAAACACACAATGGTGGCCTCTCACTATGCTGACACTCTGCAGATGTCTTTCTAGGTGCAGTCTGTCACTTGTTGGCCGATTCTATGAACAGGGCGGATGCAGATTGACAGGCCACAGTGCATCTATCTGGACAAAAGCCTATATGATATCAGCAGCAATTAAATGAGGTCAGGTGAAAGCCTGAACCTCTTTGGTGGACTGTGAAACTTTCTCCGCCCTATTTTTTTCTGCCACATTAGCTCCTTGGCTCTCTTCTTCTCATGCAGTGTCCTGGTGCATAGCAGTAACCTTATGATCCAGCTGAGCTGCTGGCACGTCTCTAGCTAGCACTGAATTCAATCCTGTGAGCTCTGCTGCATCAGCTCAGGCCACACTGCTCTGTGTTCCTAGCACATTCTGGACAGCCTAGCAACATTTACCCCTGGGCTGTGTCTGCACACATTGAGAACCCCTGGGCTCTCTGTAGCTCTCCAGCCCTGAACGTGGGCTCACTGCTACTGTTACTGAGATCTGGCTGGAATACTCCCTGGCTGTAGCCACAGCCAAACAAAATCCTTCTTCCCCCCTTTGCTAGGGGCAGGCGTAATCCCAGGCTGCAGCTGCAGCCAGTAAATTCTTTCTTCTGGCCTTCTCTTACTGCACTTTGTAAGTGCAGAGCAGGGAGGGAGCAATGCAGTAACAGGACTGTGATGTCCTGATGGGTGGCACTGTCAACGTAAAGTGCCAAAGAATGCAATGTGGACAAAAGAGGGAAAGGTGTCAGAGAATATGTTATGGGTAGAGATGGAGAGGGGATGGGGTCCTCACAGAAAATAAAGTGTGATAGAAGGGTTTCCAGAGAACAATGGGGACAGAGGTTCTAGAGAATGTATAGAAATAATTGCACAGTAAAAACAAGGTACTTTTCAAACATAAAATCTAAAAAGTATAAACTGGTTACTTGTCTGCTGTATGCACAGTAGCACAGACAAAAGGAAACAGATTAAAATCGAAATTGGAACTGATGGGATATTACAGTATATATACAGTATATACTGTACTAAAAGAATGTAAAATCAGAAATATAGCTTACAGTATATGTTAAAACCAGCCATTTAAAGTTATCTAGTGTAAAATTAGGGGTTTCTGTCCATTTGCTGTACATGTTAGCATTTGCTGACAGTGAATATACTACAATCATCATGAATTATTTTTAATGTCAGTATTTGATTCAAGATTAAATGAGCAAATGTAATTCTCATCCTAATTACATTTTGTTTTTATTGTGGTTTGTTCTGGGTACTCCACCTATGGCTTCACAACACCCAACAAAACACGAAAGTAAAATTTTTAATACATATATTGCTCTTGTTTTTTTATTATTATTATTTTTATTATTATTTTTTTTTAAAGGGCAAAGGAGGCTGAAAATGTTTAGGTTGCTACAAATATCACATTAGTTGGAGAATACCAGCAGCAGGGCGAAGAAAGAAGAGGATTAGAGACAGAGGTAGTGATGCTGGTAGTGATTGTGTTAAAAAGTCTATTACTGCACCACTGCTAAAAACTTCATAAATACTGTACATAAATCAGTAAAGCACAGGGTCTGCATCTCCCCATCTTTTTCATCTGCAGCATTTTATCTACTGCAAAAAGATAGATACCGTACTTTTTAACCTGGTATATAAAAAGCCTTTTAATGTGGTTTTTAACATGTCCTATGGTTTGGATGCAGTCCAGAGCAGGAAGGTATTCCAGACTGCAGGCTGTTGGTTTCATACCGAACCCATCTTATTTCCTAAACAGACCAAGTTTTGTACTGTATATATAAAACGAATATAGTTTACAGTAGATTGATTATAAAATAGACAGAAAGTGCATTTTGTGACAATTTCAAAAACCTTTATTATAAAGAAAAATTAGACTGGTACTCACAAATAGCGATGAGACCAACACACCTAGGTTTGTTTCAATCAGGGTTTAGTGATCATAACCAAAATTTTGGTGCCAAATCCAAACCTACCGAATATTAAAAACAGTTTTGACCATTTTGTAGGCTACTAAGCAAAAATGCTGTTTTTCTGGAAGCAGTAATTTTGGTAATGCTTAACCGCTTGCCGACCAAGCGCCTTCACTATACTGCGGCAGGTCGGCTCGTTCCCACGGACCGTCGTAGCTGTACATCGGTCCCTTTTAAGCGGAAAATGCCAATGGTCCCAAAAATGTGTCAAAAGTGTCCGATATGTCCGCCATAATGTCACAGTCTCAATAAAAATCGCAGATCGCCGCCATTACTAGTAAAAAAATAAAATAATATAAATGCCATAAATCTATCCCCTATTTTGTAGGCGCTATAACTTTTGCGCAAACCAATCAATATATGCTTTTTGCGATTTTTATTACCAAAAATATGTAGAAGAATACATATTGGCCTAAACTGAAGAAAAATTAGCTTTTTTAAAAGAAAATTGGGGCTATTTATTACAGCATAAAGTACAAAATTTTGAGTTTTTCTCAAAATTCTCGCTCTTTTTGTGTTTATAGCGCAAAAAATATAAACCACAGAGGTGATCAAATAACACCAAAAAAAAGCTCTATTTGTGGGGAAAAAATAACATCAATTTTGTTTGGGTACAGTGTCGCACGACCGCGCAATTGTCAGTTAAAGCGACACAGTGCCGAATCGCAAAAAATGCTCTGGTCATTGAGCAGCCAATTCTTCCGGGGCTGAAGTTGTTAAAGTAAAAATTTAAAACTCTATCAAATAACATATCTGGAGGATGCCCTGACCCTAGTCTACTACAGCAACACTGACATTCGCAAAGACAAAAGTTACAGCAAAAATGACAGCTCCCAGCTGGGTTTTTTTCAGGAGATCCCATTCATAGATGAGTTTTGGTATAGATGTTAATGGGCGACCCTCTCCCCACACACAAAAAAGAACAGCATAGCAATTTGGAATCTGTAAGCCCCTTTAATAATAAGTGGGGTTTACAGATACTGCTCCTTCTCCTTCCATGTTAATAACTAAGGGGTACATGGGGCGTGGCTTGGCGCGCAGTGTGGATGGACGCTGTGTAAAGGAGCTCCAGTATTCTGTGAGACCTGGGAGATAAAATAGACCGGAGTGGAGCCGATTATGTCCACACTTATCAAGAGGGGGACACAAAACAGATCCCTGCGCTCGATGGACACCCCGAGAAGCAAGCTGTCTCTGGCAAGTCTCAACAAATTCAGAAACAGCGGCGGGGGGAGGAGCTCCAAAATGGCGCAGACTCACAGAACAACAGGTGGAGAGGAAATTGAGGATGATGAAATATCCCTTCCAGCGTCTGAGGACTCCTCTAGAGGTAACTCTGCAATCGACCCCCCCCCCCTAACATATGCCATAATGACAGAGATCAATGCTGATATTAAAAACTCATTTTCTGCGGCCATCACTGACAATAACTAAGGGGTACATAGTACCCATTATTAAAAAAACAGTAGAGAGTAAAAAATAAACACACACACACTTTATAACAAATCCTTAATAGAAAATCCCTAAAAAAAGTGACATCCACCATCATTCATGTTGTCCAGCGATGTCTGATGCTCCCGAACATTCTCCTCATGCCCCTTTCTTCTTTTCTCTCCTAGCCCACCCCCCCCCATCCCCATCCTTATTGTTATTATTACTATGTTAAACAGGAATCTGATGTATTCCTGGACTAGACATGTGCACACTGAAATATTTTGTTTCGGAATTTCGTTTTCGTCCCAAAATTTTTATTATTTAGTTACTTCCGAAATTTGTTTTTATTTATTTTGTTTCGTTAAAAAATGCATTCGTCCTGAATTCCGAATTAAAGTTGAATCTGTCATTGAAAGCTCATGGTGTCTGTCGAATGTTCTAAGAATATTCGACGAAGCATCTAAACTGTACGACGCTCCAATCATACATTTCCAGTCGAATGCTCCGCCCACAAGCTATAGTAGAATTCTAATGTTGTATGACTAGTAATAATTATATTAATTAATTATTATTACTATTATTACTAGTCAGCCAACATTAGAATTCTTCTATAGCCTATGGGCGGAGCTTTTGACCATAAATGTCCGCTCGTGGCGATCGTATGTTTTTAGCTGCTTCGTCGAATCTTCATGTCTCTATAATGTTAAATCTTTTCTCTCTATGTCAAATCTTTTCTTTCTATATCGAATCTTTTCTCTCTATGTCCAATCTTTTCTCTCTATGTCCAATCTTCATGTCTCTATAATGTCAAATCTTTTCTCTCTATCGAATAATCTTGGACTCATAGAGTTAGGTTAGGAACATTCAACCGCAGATTTGATAGACACAGATCGCTATTGTCACCGCAATGTCGAATCGTCTATCTATATTGAACTGTTGTCGCAACAAAAGGAAAATAAAGCATTTTATGTCTGATTTTTCGGATTTCGGACTCTGCACATTCGTTATCGTTTGTTAAAATGAAATTCGGACGAAAATGCATTTGGACGAAAACGAATGCACATGTCTATCCTGGACCAATGTAGTTATGTATGTCTTACATACTGTAACTATGCATATACCATACCTGGCCAATGTCTCTGGAAGCTGGAAATCATTGATGTAGAGAGCACTACTCCAGTGATTACTCCAGTAGCATTTGGGGTCCTGTGTCGAGTGGCTGTCTTGCTACATTCTGAACACAGGAGGTCGGCCTCCTGTCATGGGCACCATTTGAAAAATGCTTTTCATTCTCTGAATGAAAGCAAGGTGTTCTCTGATTGGAAGAGGTGGAGAGGTAGTGCAGTGAAGTACAATAACTATGTATAAAATACCCATACATGAAAATTCTCCTTACATGTGAAAACTTCCAATCTCAAAATTATGTTAAAATAAAAAACATCCATTGCCACCACTGTGCCCATTAAACGCCACCAGTTGTCCCCTCAAATGCAGCCAGTTTTTCCATAAATACAGGCAGTTCCCCCCCCCCCCAGCCCTGCACTTACCTTCCTCTGGTCAGCACCGTCCTTCTCTCCTCGATGTCTTCTCGCGCCCTTGATGTTGCATCAGCCAATCACGTTACCGGTAACCAGACCCGGTGAACATGATTGGCTGAGGAGCCTGTCATTGTTTAACCAAGGAACGCATCCCCCCTGCGTCCCCTGGTTAACTTTTTGGAAGCCAATTACAGCCCTCAGGGAAGCCTATCATATCCGCTGGCTCTGATAGGCACTTCCAAAAACCAACCAGCCGCTGTTATTCAGATGGCCATCACTTAACAGGGGGCCATCCACCTTAATAGTGGGCGGCATCGACAATACATAGGTTCATGCAAGGCATGAACCTATGTATTGTTCTGAGTGACGGGCGCAGGAGAGATATGGGGCAGCGCTCCTGCGCCCACTATGGACGCACCGCCACTGCAATGCTATCCTGTGCCCAAACACACCTAGCCAAGTCACTTCCCAATGTATTTTTTCAGCTCCATTGTAGTGCTTTTACCCTCCCCCCCCCCAATCACCCCCTAAACTTTTTAAAAATGTAAATTGTCCTTATTTTTGAGCATTCCCAAACTCATCTAGCACCCCCCCAATATTTTTACAATGGACCATTAAAGGGGGTGATGAATATGATACTTGAGCCTTCTATTTGAGTATTTAAAAACACATTAAACGGAAACTTATAATGATGTTGGTCAAGAATGTTTTTTAGTATAATCTGCTTGCAATGTTATGTGCAAAAGTACAATTTTTTTTATCTTGTTTGACTCCACAGCTTCCTTCCACGCCACAGGAATGGCAGACTGTGGCATCTGAGTTTTCCATGCGGTGGGACTTCCCCAACTGCGGTGGAGCCATTGACGGGAAGCACGTCCGCATCATGCTGCCACCCCGTTCTGGGTCCTACTTCTACAACTACAAGGGGTTTCATAGTATTGTGCGGATGGCGGTGGTGTTAGCACAGTATGAATTCTTCTATGTGGATATGGGGAAGAATGGCCTGATGTCCGATGGGGGATCCTTCAGCCAGACGGAGTTTGCCCTCTGTCTCCAGAGTGACGACCTTGCATTGCCACTGGATGCAGGGAATGTTGAAGGACTCCCCTTTGTGTTTTTGGCTGATGAAGCCTTTGGACTGGGACCGCATCTCATGAGGCCATTTCCCCAGAGGACCCTGACCCGGGAGAAGAGGGTGTTCAACTACCGGCTGGCCAGGGCCCGAAGAGTCGTGGAGAATGCCTTCGGGATAATGGCCAGCCGGTTCCGTCTTTTCATGACACCAATTAACTTGGCGGAGTACAAACTGAACTACATAGTCTTCTGTTGCTGTGTGCTACACAATTTTCTTATAAGGAAATCCACAAATTATATGGCCTCAATTGTGTCTGAGGCAGGACTTTCAAGTGGCAATACCCTGCCGGGCCTAGAATCTGTCCGTCCTGGCTTGCCCCCCCCCCAACATTTCCGTGAGGTTCGCCAGAAATATGTAGAATATTTCACGGGTAGGGGAGCAATTCCTATGCCAGGCCATGTCTAACAAATTTGGGAGAAAGAACAAAATAAATATCTGGTTAAAACGGATGTATTGGTGTTTTTTTTTTTTGCTGTCTCCTAGTTTGTCATAGTGCATTTGTAGTGCCAAGTGTATTTTCCTTTAGTAAATACCAACCATTTCACTAGTAATACCAAAAATATACACAAAGAAGGTTAGAGCGTATTTGAAAAAGAAGCTACACTTTGTTGTTGTTCAAACATTTTACTCTGTGCATATTTACACACATGGTAAATATTTTTTTTTTGGGGTTACTATTTTTTTGGGGGGTTTTGGCCAGAAACAGGCCTTTTTTTGGGGGTAAGAAAATACAAAACCATCATTACCATACAACAAACTACAACATTGTATACTTCTTGGCAATATCAGACATTCAATTTAACGAAAAATGTCTCTATCTGCCCGTCATAATATGGGGTGTTGGCACCCCTGACCAAGCCAAAATTTGAAGATGCACACAATTTAGAGTCTTTTTAAAAAGGGTTTTTTGCCTCCTGATCCCTATTGTCAACATGTGCTATCTGCCATCAGGGGTGATCAATGGATGTGTTTTGGGGGTTCCTTTCACCTACTTGAGATGCGAGGAAGGGGTTGCACCCCAAAACCCATACATGGATATCCCCTGATGGCAGATGGCACATGTTGACACACTGTGTGCATCTTCAAATTTTGGCTTGATTGATTGTCTAAAAGCGTAAAATTGGGGGAAGAACAATAGGGAAAAAAAATGGGGTGTTTTGTCCCTTATTCAATTTGCCCCAAAACATCTAGGATGTCCTTAAAGGTTTGATCCATCACATTCATTCTTTACTTAATTCTGTCCAGTTCTGTACTACACTCCATCACTTGCTGGATGATTCGTAGGGCACTCTCAGCAGAGAAACGCGTACTTTCTTTCACAACAACATTTTCATCCCCTATATAAAAAATACAAAAGGTATTATAACTCTGCAGGCCTACATCTCTTACCTGAAGCTGTGGTGACAGATACTGACCTGTTATGGTGACAAGTTCCACCACATCATCCGCTTCTCCTTCCTCCACTTCTCCTTCCTCCACCTCTTCAACTTCCTCAACATCCTCAGGTTGGTGTTCTTGGTGAGGTTGGGGTTCTTTAGAAGGTGTGGGGTTCCTGTGCTCCCTGGAGTGGTGTCCTCCCATTCTTCTCCCCCCTATGAGAATGAAACAAAAGGTATACTTAGCACACAGATATTTTAGCTAAAAAATATGAACATGCTACATTGTTCTATTTGTCTATTTGGGCCGAGTTACAAGCTGAAGATATTATTTCAAAATATACAAATCTTGACTATTCACCTTTTGATGACATTTTATACACATGGAGGCACCCCAAAAATGCACTGATGCACCTGTGTGGGGCACCCTAAAAAGGTGCTTCTGGTGGCCCACACTATAATGCTCCAGAGTCCAGATGTGGAAACAGCTGCTGAGTGTCCTCTCCTTTACACTGATTAAAATTTGCATTTCATTCTCTTTCCAAACACATCATCTAGCCAACACTGTAATAACATTTATGGAATAAAAACAGGCATCTCTCTAAATGATTGGAACCCTGTATCCTCGCAATACATCGTATATAGTGTGCGAACGATGTGTCTGTAACGAATGATTACTGGGCCAAACCAAGTTTTACCGATGACATTTTCTAAGGTACAATAGTAAAATGCAACAACATGGAGCAACATGCAAGTTCTGAAATACAATAATAGGAACACAGGAGAAGTACTTACTTTTTTCTAGCATTCTCTTAATGCTCCTTAACTGCTCTGGTTCCCTCAGTTTGAGGTCAGACCACCTCTTTCTAAGCTGCTCCTTTGATCGTTTCACCCCGAAATTCTTCTTCAGACTTTTCACTACTTTCTTCATTATTTTGGACTTCCTTAGATTAGGGTGGCTATATGGCCCATGCTTTGCATCATAATCCGACTTTAGCAATATGTCCACCATCTCCGCCATCTCCGTGTAAGACATATTAGATGCCTTGAATCTCCTCCTTGATCGTGACATTTCACGGTCTGGGCTGGTCTCATCATCGTTATTTGATGAATTAGCAGGCACCTGCTGTGACTCCGCCATATCTGTCTGCGCGCCGAAAGAGAAGGGGCGGTGAAAAGTTGATAATGTGAACGTCATGGGCGGGCGACGTGTGCGGAGCGACGTGTGCGGAGTTTCACGCATGCGTAATGTATTTAAAGCAAACACACATGTGACGTTACTATGTTCTGTGTGCGGAGAAAGGAGGAAAAGTGACGGACGTGAGAACGAAGGTATGTGATTTTTATACTTTGTGAAATCGGTGGCCTATACTGCCTAGAGATTGTTTGAGGATATATATGGGGAATCAGATTTACAGGAGGTTAGACTGTGTGACTGACATTACTTTTTTTGTCTTGTATTTTGGCTTGCAGACCAAAAATGAATGCTTTCATCAGTGAAAGGGAATTTCTTGGTGAATTTATTGACCGGTTAAGGGAGCTGCCCGCTCTGTGGGAGACCAAAAACCCCATTCACCGAAAAAAAGGAGTGAGGAAAGTAGCGCTGGAGACCCTGCTCCCATTTGTGCATACCAGGGTACCCACAGCAACCACACAACAGGTGGACAGTAAAATTGGGAGCTTGAGAGGCACATACAGGACTGAGCGCTTTAGGGTCCTGGCTTCTCAGAGGTCAGGAGCAGCAGCAGCTGATGTATATGTCCCGACTTTGTGGTACTACAGCAGGATGTCCTTTCTGAACGACCACCCTGAGGCAAGGCCATCACTGTCGAGTCTTCCCCCCAGACTTCCCTGCAGCCAACCTGAGCCTTCTCTGGAGCAAGAGGAGGCAGTTATCCTGGAAGAACCTGATTTGGACATCTGGAGCCAGGTATAGTATTTTCAAAAAATGTATTGTGAGAAAATCAATGCATGAAAAATAAGATAATATATAAATACCCCCAAAAATTGGGACCAAAAAGTGATCTAAATATCAATAGACGGTAGTGGGCCCAAAATTGGGAGAGAAGACTTAAAAATGATGGGGTCATAATAATAGTCTTTTCTATTGATTTACATTCAATTTGCAACAGTCAGGAGCTATAATTTGTGTGTAAATGATGAACCAAAAACTAAAACTATGTCCCTTTTTCATTTTCATACACAGGATGACATCAGCCAGGAGGAGGGTCTGGAAAGTGTCAGGCAGGAGGAGGCAGGGCCCACTGTGAGCCAGGAGGAGGCAGGGCCCACTGTGAGCCAGGAGGTGGCAGGGCCCACTGTGAGCCAGGAGGTGGCAGGGCCCAGTGGCACACAGGAGGTGGCTGGGTCAAGTAGCAGGACCAGATCTCAGGTGCCTCCCATCCGCCTTCCAAAAAGAACCAGGAGGGACAGGAGCACAAGTGAGGCAGCAATGGCTCTGATTAGAGAGGCACATGCCACCCTCCAGGAGCCAACATCCACTGAAGAGGCCATTGCCGGCCTAGTTGGGGCCAAATTCAAGGTGATGAGCATGGAACAACGCCTCCTATGCGAGCCCCTGCTGATCACATTAATGAACAAGGGGATGATGGGGAGAATTACCCCAATACGGCCATATGTGGGGTCGCCCAGCTTTCACAACCTCAACCTCCTCCTCCTCCTCCACCTTCTTCTTCTCCTCCACCTCCTCCTGACACGAGTACACCTCCAGTGGCACAGCCTCCAGCCACACGCAAAAGGAAGGCTGCAGGGAAGGCTTCAGGGAAGGCTGCAGGGAAGGCTGCCAAGAAGACCAGGAAGTGATGGCCTTGCTTCAATGTGGTCTGACAGAAGGCAGCCTGTTGTAGTACCACAGACTTTGGACATATATATCACCTGCTGCTGTTCCTGACCTCTGGGAGTCCAGAATCAGATTGTGCTCACAACTGATGTGCTTGTCAAGCTCCCAATTTTATTGTCCACACAGGGTTGATGTGTGCTCTGGGGTTCTCCAGCGCTGCCTTCTATTTATTTTGTTAGATACATGAATAAATGTTTTTTTTATTTACAGCTAATAGTTGACTATGTGTTTTTATAATAATTATAAATTTAGCTTTGGAGTAGGCAGATACATTTTAACAAATAAAATAAAAAGGGACAGGTAACACAAAAAAATCTCCTTGAAGGTCTAAAAAAAAAAAAAAAAGGGGGTAAACTTGACACAACAAAAATAAAAAATAAAATCATGGAGCTAACTATAAAATAAAGAATCATTTAAAATGAAGATCTGTATTCAAAATTTTAAAAATATAATTATTAAGGAGATCTTGCTCGATATAATACAGCTAAATATTCATGAGATCAGCATGAAAAATGTTTAAAAAAGTTAGTCAGAACTCTGTGTGAATATCAGCAGCAAAACAAGTTCTTTATTTTTCATTATTGTACCATTTTTAAGATGATTTAAATGCGCAAAATTTAAACGATGCAATAATTTACAGCGCGGCGAATGTGTTATCTCCTTTACGAAGGCTTGTTTTACCAATAGAAGCGTCCCCGTCTCATACTTGATTCTGAGCATGCACGATTTTTGAAGACTCGGAAAAGCATACACACGAACGGTTTTCTCGTCGCAAAACAGGCCGACGAGAAACCCGACGAGAAAATCGAGAATCCTGACGAGAAAAAAGAGAGCAGGTTCTCTATTTTTCTCGTTGAGATTCACGGCAGTTTTCTCTATGAAAAACCATACACACGAACGGTTTTCTTGGCAAGAAAGCTCTCTCGGCAGTTTTCTTGTCGTTTTTTGACAAGAAACTCAGTCGTGTGTATGAGGCTTGAGATCAAATACTTGACAAATCAGTGTGGACTAAATCTGTTTTGAAACACCCCCCCGCCCCCCCCCCCCCAAAAAAAAAGCAAATCTAAATAATAACAGTTTTCTCTTTCTTAGCTGAACCTTTAAAGTGGTTGTAAACCCAACCACACAACTTGCACCTACAGGTAAGCCTAGATTAAAGCCCCGTACACACGATCGGTTTAACCGATGAAAACCGTCCGATGGATTGTTTTCATCAGACAAACCGATCGTGTATGGGACCCATCGGTCTTTTTTCCATCGGTTTTAAAAAATAGAACATGTTTTAAATTTTTCCGATGGATCAAAAACTGATAGAAAATTCCGATCGTCTATGGGCAAGTCCATCGGATAAAAAACCAACGCATGCTCAGAATCAAGTCGACGCATGCTCAGAAGCATTAAACTTAAATTTTCTCGGCTCAACGGAGTGTTTTACGTCACCGCGTTTGGAACGGTCGGTTTTTTGACTGATGGTGTGTGGCCAAGACTGATGAAAAACAGTTTCTTCGGATTTCTGATGGACAAATCCATCGGATAAAAAACCATAGGAAATCTGATCGTGTGTACAGGGCTTAAGGCTTACCTGTAGGTGCAAGAAATATCTCCTTAACCTACATGGTTAAGGAGATTTTTTCAGAAAACCCTGCACCGATGTCTATGGCTCATGCGCATTGTAGACAACGGCGCAGGCGCACTGAGCGGTGCCGGTTTTCTCAATGCGTGTGACGTCACGCGCATGCGTGTGACATCATCGCCGCTCCGGCCAATCACAGCGCCGGAGCGGCGATACACTGACGGCAGTGACGGGACATCAAGGCAAGATGGCGGAGGCTGCGGAGGGGAACGAGGAGCAGTTCGGGGGCTTCGATTTCAGGTAAGTCATTCATAATGAGCTAGTATGCTATGCATACTAGCTCATTATGGCTTTCTTTTGCAGGGTTTTAAAAAAAAATCCGGGTTTACTTCCTCTTTAAAAAGCGAGAGTGCTGCTGGAATGAGTCAGTGTGATCACTTGCATGAACTAGAAGACTAGGATATAGTTATCGGATGTACTTATATAGGTTTTAAAGGGAACCATTAAGAGCCATTTCTCTTTGTCTAGCTGTTGGCCTAAAGATGTTAAATGGATAGTGTTACTTCTGTGCAATGAGATATGTTTCAGTTAAAAGCTTTCACTTGCTGCCAGATCTCCCAACTGAAAGTCTGCGTTTAATGGGAATTCCAGACCAGCAATGCTTTGTTATTTTCAAAGAATACAAAGCTGCCAAAGATATAAAATGTATTACACGTTTTAGAATGGAGGTAAGTGGATTTTAAAATCCACTTTTGGAATAGGACATAAAAACCATTCCAAACATAATTCCTTAAGATCAAATATCTAAAAAGGTATAAAGATATTATGTATTTCACCAATTGCACTGGTAAATGTAGGCTTTTTAGCCAATCTCTTTCTTTTGGGAGGGACAACCTGCAAGGAACTTTAGAAGGAATTAGAGCAGAACCAGTAGTCAGAGTTTTCAATGATGAAAAAATAATAAATAAAATAATTTTCAAATTAACATAAGTAGAAGGAGACTGCTGGCCTTTGGGGCTTAGGAATCTCCTGGAGTAAAGGAACCTGATGACAGGAGCATAGAAAAAATCACAGGCACATTAGGGACACAAAACTGAGCATAAATGAGAGCATGTAGATGGTCAGAGTGGACAAACAGTAATATGCAGTCCCCAGGAGCTTGTTGTATTTACTGGGGAGGATTTGTATGGTAGGAGATCTCCCAATAGGCAGTCAATTGAATTGCCTAGCTGGACAACTATAGACAAAGTGCCAGTATAAAGTAGACAGAAAGAAACAAGGACCTCTTGACATTGCAGGAGTAAAGTACTGTGAATAAGTATGTATAATTAGACATGTGGCAGCAGAACAAGCAAACTGCCAAAACCTGTACAGCATCTATGTACCAGTGTGTGGGAAGCCCAGAAGTTAAATAGTCCATTGCTATGTTCATAAGTAATGCTTGTAACTGAATTCCAGTAAGAGGCTTTTAATTTATTTTTAATTATATTGGTTTTATTTATGAGGCAATGAGAACCCCTGGGGCTATGGATTCAGGTATTCCCCCTAAATTTATTGTTGTTTTGCCTCCAGCGGTCTTCTAGGTCTGCTATTTTTGCCTGCAATCTTTGAATCTCACTTTCTTGATATATGTAGGCATTCACTAAATCATTGTGCGCTGTGAATTATTCCTCCGTTTTAGTTTCCACATGCTGAATTTTTTCATCAAAGGACTGGACAGTATTCTGCAAGTGAAGTCAGCATCTCTGAAAAATTAGGGAATAGGGATCTGTGCAGAGAAAGCAGCATGTTTTTCATGGCTTGTTCAATTATAGGTTGATCAATACCTGGGAAAGAGTCTATGGGAGTGCTTGGCTGCATGCACTGAATGGAGCAGGAGTTCTCAATGGTGCTCTGGCTGGAGGAAAGAGGATCCTCTTCCATGTGCTGCCTAGTCTTGGCAGGACTGCGGGTGGTTGGTGTGGGAGGGGGAGAGAACTCACCCAGGTCTTGTTGACTGCCGGCGGGTCTGTGGGAGGTAGACAGGAATCCTGGCTGTGAGCGGGCTGCGCAGCTGGAGCCAGCGCCATCTTACTGGCTCATGTGTCTGCCGCCAGGTAAAAGTCTGTAGGCCTCTGAGGCGGCTTGTTTTGCCTTAACCACTTGGACATGGTCCCGGAGTGTACTGGAAGCTGGAGCAGGAGTCTGAGTGGCGTGGGTCCTCTCCCGGCTGTTGCCATGTTGCCACTCTGGATTATGCGACCATCTTCTGCGCCAAATGGACACGCTCACAACAGAAAAGTTAACCCTCCAGTGGGTACCCCAGTAGGCTGCCAGAAAAAACATGCACAAATGGAAAGGACGCCAGACCAAAGGATAAAAGTGTCCAAATGCATTTATTCGTTTATAATAAAAAACAAGCCAACACATTTTGGGAGTCAGATCAACTCCCCCTTCATCAGGGCTTCAGTTAAAATAAGAGCCTTGAATGGACTCAAAATAAAGCTTTCTAGTGTGAATCTGTGCAGGGAAGCTAATTGCTGAATCAGGAGAGTTACTGGACAGCAGTATCTGTGTGAACAAGAAAGATGAATATTAATTTATAAAAAAAAAATACTTTACCTACCGTAGTTAAGTTGTACTCACCTGACAATAAATCGCATATGTGCCTGTAGTACCGTATGTTTTTTCAACTTTTTCTGAAAAAAATTAATAAAAAAAATAATTGAACAAAAGTATGCATAGAATATATATATATATATATTATTATTATTTCATCTTCCTTATCGCCCTATACACCATCTATCTGTTTATAATGACTTCACCAGGTATTTCAGCATTATAAGAAGTAGGACTAGACATTTACTTTCCTTTATGCACTGAGACATTTCTTTCACTTCATCCTTTTGTCAGAAATGTATTCTGTAGGCTTTTCTACTGACCTCTTTTGTGCTGAAGCAATCATGTTTACGGTGATTGAAATTATCGACCCGATAAAATCAGATAAATATCTAATAACGCGTGATCTTATTTTTTATGAAACTTTTATAATAAAATTGTATTGATCACAAAGGTTCTAGACCTATTTTTTTTCTAATCATAAGTTGCATAGTTTATCATTAGTTATGTCACCAAAAATATCTACAGAGATCTACAAAATGGCTTTTCAATTAGCGTCCGTCACATGGCTCAGCCATCATTCAAAAGTCCCATCAATAGATGTGTAATATGCTTAATTCCCTTTTGAGATTGTATGGCACTTGTGGTTAAATCAAAGAAAATGATGCATGGTAATAATAGTTATTTAATAATTTGTTACCCTGTTCAGACTAATGTAGATGTTAAACTGGAACAACAAATAAAATGTGTTTATCTGTCATATAACATACATAGATTATTATTTTGGAAATCAACAAATAGCGAGAGAATTTGTCCTTGTTAAACAACACTAAACAAAAACAGAATGCTGGATATGGCTGCTAAACATTTCACTTTTCTTCATGGACTGATGTAAACTCTAAATTAGATCTTTATTTATTGACTGACCGGACATTAGGAGGGTGGGTGAGCAGGCATGAGCCGAACTACACTGGGTTCAGCTCAAGCAGGGTTCGATGAACTTAAAAGAAGTTTAGATACCAAACCTGAATCCCACTGAAATCAATAGGCACTAAAACTGTCAAATCAAAAATGCATATTTTCTGGACTAATAGACAAAGTGTTGTCAAAAAATAGCATGGGGAATGGTCACAGCCATTAGGAACATGTACCAAAACAATTTTTATTTTAAGTTCCATTTGCCAGGAGCAGTGATTTATTAAAGCACTGACACTTACAAAAAAAAATTGGATTTTTAAATCAGCTACCTGTAAAATCCTTTTCTTGGGAGTACATCACGGGACACAGAGCCTTTGATAATTACTTAGTGGGCTAGATAGTCACCATCAGGTGATTGGACATTGGCAACCTTATTACAAGGCAAGTTCCTCCCCTATATAACCCCTCCCATATGGAGAGCATCTCAGTTTTGTAGCAAAGCAAGAAGTGTCCCAATGTATAAACCCGAAGAGGGGCGGGAGCTCTGTGTCCCGTGATGTACTCCCAAGAAAAAGATTTTACAGGTAAGCTGTTTTAAAAATCCTATTTTCTTGTTCATACATCACGGGACACAGTGCCTTTGATAATTACTTAGTGGGATGTCCCATAGCAATGCCCAAATTGATGGGAGGGAGACACAGATCAGAAAACACAGACCGCGATCGGACAAGAGCACCTACACTGCTGCCTGCAGTACACTGTGCCCGAAGGCAGCATTCTCATGCCCTCTCACATCCACCTGGTAAAATCTAGTGAATGTATGGACCGAAGACCAAGTAGAAGCCTTGCAGATCTGAGCCATGGAGGCCTGGTGATGCACTGCCCATAAAGCACTAACTGCTCTAGTCGAGTGCGCTTTAACCTGAAAAGGAGGAATCTTCTTTTCTAAACCATAGGCCTGAATAACGACTTGTCGAATCCAACTCGAAATAGTTGGATTCGAATAGCCCTTCCTTGGGCCCTCTGGCAGAATAAATAGACAATCAGTCTTTCGTATCTGAGCCGTTGCCTGCAGATAGATTTTTACCGCTCTTACAACATCTAAAGAGTGTAGCTTCTCTTCCTCCTTCCTCCGCGGACTGCAGATCTGGAAAAAAAGGACGGTAGGACTACATCTTGATTCAGATGGAATCCCGAAACCACTTTAGGTAAAAAAGCTGGGTGAGGACGCAAAACCACCCTGTCTTCATGAATAATCAAATATGGCTCTTTACATGAAAGAGCTGCCAATTCCGATACCCTCCTTGCTGACAGTGGCGACTGGTGCTCAGATTTTTTGGGGGGGCGCAAACAAACTGAAAAAAAAAAAACACTGATTGCCGCCACTGTGCCCATTAAACGCAGCCACTGTGCCCAAACACCACTAGTTTGTCCCCCAATGCAGCCTGTTTGTCCCCAAATGCAGCCAGTTTCCCCCCATATACAGCCAGTTTGTCCCCAAAATACAGCCAGTTTGTCCCCATTATACAGCCAGTTTGTCCCCAATATACAGCCAGTTTGTCCCCAATATACAGCCAGTTTGTCCCCATTATACAGCCAGTTTGTCCCCATTATACAGCCAGTTTGTCCCCAATATACAGCCAGTTTGTCCCCATTATACAGCCAGTTTGTTCCCATTATACAGCCAGTTTGTCCCCATTATACAGCCAGTTTGTCCCCAAAATACAGCCAGTTTGTCCCCCATATACAGCCAGTTTGTCCCCCATATACAGCCAGTTTGTCCCCTATATACAGCCAGTTTGTCCCCAAAATACAGCCAGTTTGTCCCCTATATACAGCCAGTTTGTCCCCAAAATACAGCCAGTTTGTCCCCAAATACAGCCAGTTTGTCCCCCAAATGCAGCCAGTTTGTCCCCCATAATACAGCCAGTTTCCACCCCCAATATGCAGCCAGTTTTCCCCCAATATGCAGCCAGTTTGTCCCCAATATGCAGCCAGTTTGTCCCCAATATGCAGCCAGTTTGTCCCCCAAATGCAGCCAGTTTGTCCCCCAAATGCAGCCAGTTTGTCCCCCCCAGCCCTGCACTTACCTTCCTCGGGTCAGCGCCGTCCTTCTTCCGTCCTCGATGTCTTCTCCCGCCCTCGATGTCGCTTCAGCCAATCAGGTAACCAGACCCGGTGAACCTGATTGGCCAGGGAACGCACCCCCCGTGCGTCCTCTCGTTAGGTATTTAGAAGCCGATTACAGCCCTCAGGCTGTAGTCGGGAAGCCTATCAGAGCCGCTGGCTCTGATAGGCACTTCTAAAGGCCAACCAGACGCTGTAATTCAGATGGCCGTCGCTCAAGGGGCCGGCCATCTGAATAGTGGGCGGCAGCGGCGGCGACAATACATAGGTTCATGCAATGCATGAACCTATGTATTGTTGTGAGTGACGGCCGGGCGCAGAAGCGAGCGGGGGCGGCGCTTCTGGACGCACTGCATTGTGTGAAAAAAAGGACATTTAAAAAAAAAACTCTTAAAGGGCCCGTTTTGTTTTTTATTTTTTATTTTTTTATTTTTTTTGGTGACCACAGGAGGGGGGGCGGCGCCCGGGCGCCCCCTATGGACGGGCCGCCACTGCTTGCTGAGGATATGGCTACAAGAAAAAACAGTTTCTTTGTCAAAAGAACTAAAGAAGCATGGTGCAATGGTTCAAAATGTTGTTTCTGTAAAACAGATAAAACCAAATTTAAGACCCATGGGCACACGGGAGGCTTAGCCGGCGGATTCAAGCGCAGCTCTCCCTAAACAAAGGCCTGAATCAGGGAATGAGAGGCAAGCGGTTTTTGAAAGAATACCGACAAGGCCGAGAACTGGCCCTTGATAGTGCTCAAGGCCAGCTTCATTTCTACGCCCAATTGAAGAAAGGCAAGAATCTTGCTAATGGCATACTTTCTAGGATGCCACCCCCTGGGTTCACACTAGGAAACATATGCCTTCAAGATTCAGTAGTAGATGAGCCTGGAGGCCGGCTTTCTAGCGTTAACCAGAGTGGATAAGACTGGCCACGAGAGCCCACGACTCTTCAAAATGTGGGTCTCAACAGCCAAACAGTCAAATTTAGACTTTATAAGGCAGAATGGAATATTGCACCCTGTGAGAGTAGATCTGAGCGTAACTAAAAAAAACAAGGTTTCCCCTCTGCCATTTTCACGATCTCCACATACCAAGATCGCCTGGGCCAAGCCGGGGGTTCTAGAATCACCGTCTCTCCTTCTCTCTTGACTCTCTGGAGGAATCGTGGGAGAAGCGGAACTGGAGGGAATGCATAAATCAGAGAATCCCATGATCCCATGGAATTGTTAAGGCACCCGACACTTGTGCCAGCGGATCTCTTGTCCTTGACACAAAGTTGTCCAGATTTGTGTTGAACCTGGAAGCCAACAGGTCTACATCTGGGGTACCCCATTTCCGACATATGGTTTGAAATATGTTGGGGTGTAGAGACCATTCTCCTGGACTCAGCTGCTGGCGGCTTAGAAAATCCGCCTGCCAATTTTCTACCCCTGGAATGAAGACCGCAGACAGACAGGGAACATGCCATTCTTCCCAAGGAAAAAATGTGATTCACCTCTTTTTGGGCATCCAGACTCCTGGTGCCCCCTTGGTGATTGATATAAGCCACTTCTGTGGCATCGTCGGACTGTATCCGGACAGGACAACCCTGCAACCTGTAAGTCTAGACCCTGAGGGCCAGATGAATTGCCCGAATCTCCAGAATGTTGATAGGTAATAGACTTGTGCACAATGGAAAAATTTGTTTAGTTTAGTTTAGTTTCTTTTCGGTCGGGTTGATTCGCAATCATTCGTAATTTTCCTAAACGGGATTTTTCGTGTTCGGACTAATTCGTATTTTCGCAAGCGACATTTTTCGTTGAAGCGGAATGATTCGTATTAATGTAAGCCTTATTTTTAGTTGATTTATAATTCGTACTTTCGGTAGAGTACATTGTTTTTCGTTGATTCTGGACACAACTTCTACTTTCGTAACTTTTTTGGGTTCGTTGATTCGTAATTTTCCGTGTCTCTCTGACAATGGCGCTGCCTAACGTGCTTCGAATGGATTCGTACATTTGTAACTTTTTTTGGTTCATTGATTCGTAATTTTCCATGTCTCTCTCACAATGGCGCTGCCTAACATGCTTCGAACGGATTCGTACTGTTCTAAATACATTGCGGTTATTTGTAACGATTCAAAATCTCGTATTTTACTTTTGTTTTTGACATGCAGCTATAGCCTCCGCCCCTGTACACCATTTTGGGGGGGGGAGTTCAGCACGGTGAGGGAGGAGCAGAGAGCAGAGTGTTATTGTGCTTCAAATGGATTCATACATTCGTAACTTTTTTTGGTTCATTGATTCGTAATTTTCTGTGTCTCTCACAATGGCGCTGCCTAACGTGCTTCGAATGGATTCGTACATTCGTAACTTTTTTTTAGTTCGTTGATTCGTAATTTTCTGTGACAGATCACAAGTCAACTTGCTGTTGCATAATTTATTTCGGATTTGGTTTTATTCGTAATTGCTTTGTTCGGAAATTCAAATGCTTCAGAACGTCCGAAAGTTGCTAAATTTGTACGAATTCCGATTTGTTACGAAACTAATTGCACAAGCCTAATGGGTAAAAGCTCTTCGGCTCTGGACCATTTTCCCTGGGCAGAAGCTTCTTCCAGAACTGCCCCCCAGCCTATAAGGCTGGCGTATGTGGTATCGATTTTCCAAGTAAACGGAATAAAGGATTTCCCCAATTGAGGCTCTGGTGAACCCGCTGTGACAGGTCCATTGGAAGGTCCAAGGCTTGAACTCTTCTGTTCCAGGCAGACAGGATGCTGCTCTGCAAATGCCTTGAATGAAACTGGGCGTAAGGAACGGCCTTGAATGAGGCTACCATCTTTCCCAATAACCTCATGCATAGACGAATGGAAGGATTTTTCCTTGCTTTGATTACTTGGACCAAATCCTTTATGGCGTTGGCCTTTGACATGGGTAAGAATACCCTGCTTTGGATCGTGTCTATGATCATGCCCAAATACTCCAGCCTTTCTTGGGGCTGTAAGGAGGATTTTTCTAGATTGAGGACCCAGCCTAGATACTCGAAATACTCCACTGTGCTGCGCACATTGCGATCTAGGCGTGCTACGGACTGACCTATGAGCAGCAGATCATCCAGATAAGCTGTTACTTCTATGCCCCATGCCCTTAGATTCGCCAGGGGCAGGGCTAATACCTTTGTGAACACTCGAGGTGCGGTAGCCTGAGCGAATGGTAGGGCCACAAACTGAAAGTGGCGCTGATCCACCGCAAACCTTTGAAATTTTTGGTGAGCGGGGAATATTGGCACATGTAGATATGCATCTCTGATGTCTATTGATGCCAGGAATTCGCCTCCCTGAAGGGTGGAGACCACTAAACGGACAGACTCCATGCGGAAAGAGTGAATGTTCAGAAACTGATTCAGGTCTTTCAGATCTAGAATAGGTTTTGGAACCATAAAGAGGTTTGAGTAGAACCCTTAGCCCTGTTCCTCTGGGGCTACCTCTATGATTACCCCTTGGGCCAACAGGCGTTCCAGGGCCAAAAGCAAAGGCTTCCTCTTTTCTGGATTCTTGGAGATTCTTGATCTCAGAAAATGGGATGGCGGAAGTTCCCGGAACTCCAGCTTGTAGCCTAGAGATACCGTGGAGATGACCCATTTGTCCTGAACCTCTTCCCGCCAGTCGTCTGCAAACCGCAGCAGCCTTCCCCCCACTTGGCCGAATGGGGGTGCCCCTTCATAGGGAAGTTTTGGGGTTCTGCTTAGCAGACCTTGAACCCCAAGATCTTTTCTGCCCTTGGGCTTGGCCCTGGGCCTTTCCCCTAGTATTGGACTGGGGAGGCCGTCGCCACTGCCTGGAAGTCGAAGCTCCAGGGGCTGGGGAAAGAGAACGTTTAAATAAGGGACGTTTACTCTTTTGGATATATTTGTCCAAATCATCCCCAAACAGGCGTTCCCATAAAATAGGAACGCCGCCAAGTATCTTTTGCAAGAAACCTCGGCTTCCCAATGCTTTAGCCAAAGGGACCTGTGCATGTGTACCAGCAGGAGATTTAAGCGGGATGCTTGCTGAACAGAGTTCATAATCGCATCAACCACAAAACACAGGGCCTTAGGAAGGTCTGCATAAACCTGGTCTGCAGGGAGGAGGTTAACCACCTGTTTCATTTGTTCCTTGAGGAACTGGCACATGCCAATTGCTGCAACTGCAGGTTGGACCATAGCACCAGCTATAGAGAAAGAGGCTTTAAGAAAAGATTCCAGCTTTTTATCAGTTGGATCTTTGAAGCCCTGAGCATTGTCCACGGGACAAGTCAGGCCTTTATTTGCACAAGAAATAGCCGCGTCTATAGCTGGCACCCCCATTTCTTGGTGAATCCTTCCTCCACTGGGTAAAGGAGGGAAAAACTCTTAGGAGGAGAAAACAGTTTATCTGGGTGAGCCCAGTCATCATACATCAATTTCCTGTGGGGATTTCCGGGATCCCAAGGAGGAAACAGAGGACATGGCAGCCCCAGCAGAGGGCAATTTGTATGTGGTACGGACCATCTCTGTATAATATTGCACCTGCATTTAAAGCGCCTGTGAGGTAGAAGAGATCTTCTCCTCATCCTATTAATCCTCAGACTGCTCCTGATTCCCATCTCCAGATAGGGATATCTCATCATCAGAATGCTCATCTGATAAGGAACCCAGAGCAGAGGAAGGGGATCTACCCCACTTTCTGACACCTTTTAAGGAGATTGCGGTTAATGTAGCAATCCTTCCTTCTAAGCCATCAAATGCAGCTTTCATAGTGTCTTCAGTGATATATACAGGAGCTGCAGCATTAGGATAGGCTGCAAAGCCTGACAGGGGTACAGACTCATCCTGTGAGGCTGCTACCAGTCTGTCGGGGGGGGGGTGGTAATCTGCAGGCATGTCCAGAACCCCTAGCTCTAGGCGGGGATTTCTTATTGCCTCTTTTACCTGCCCCTGAAACCCTCTTACTGGGAGACATAGCCCTAAGCTGGAAAGCAGATCTACTAGTACAAGTGCAACCACTGTTGTGCTCTTAGTCTTACAATACATACATATATTAGCTCACTGCACAACCTGATGCCGAGTAGGTGTCTTAGGTACAGTGCCTTGCAAAAGTATTCACCCCCTTGGCATTTTTGGTGGTTTGTTGCCTCACAAACTGGAATTAACATGGATTGTTTGAGAATTTGCATCATTTAATTTACAGAACATGCCCACAACTTTGAAAATGTTTTTTTTATTATTATTATTGTGAAGCAAACAACAAATAGGACAAAATAACTGAAAAAGTCAATGTGCATAACTATTCACCCCCCTAAAGTCAATACTTTGTAGAGTCACCTTTTGGGGCTATACCAGCTCTAAGTCGCTTTGCATAAGTCTTTATGAGCTTGCCACATCTTACCACTGGGATTTTTGCCCATTCCTCCTTGCAAAACAGCTCCAGCTCCTTCTAATTGGATGGTTTGCGCTCGTGAACAGCAATCTTTAAGTCTGACCACAGATTTTCTATTGGATTGAGGTCTGGGCTTTGATTAGGCCATTCCAACACATTTACATGTTTCCCCTTAAACCACTCAAGTGTTGCTCAAGTGTTGCTTTAGCAGTGTGTTTGGGGGTCATTTTCCTGCTGGAAGGTGAACCTCCGTCCTAGCCTCAAATCACACACAGTGGTACAGGTTTTGCTCAAGAATATTCCTGTATTTAGCACCATCCATCCTTCCCTCAACTCTGACCAGTTTCCCAGTCCCAACTGATGAAAAACATCCTCACAGCATGATGCTGCCACTACCATGTTTCACTGTGTGGATGGTGTTCTTTGAGTGATGTGATGTGTTAGGTTTGCGCCAGACATAGCGTTTTCTTTGACGGCCAAAAAGTTCAATTTTAGTCTTATCGGACCAGAGCACCTTCCTCCATACATTTTGGGAGTCTCCCACCTGCCTCCAAAACGTGCCCTTTTGTCTTTTACTGAAAGTAATGGCTTTCTTCTGGCCACTCTGCCATAAAGCCCAACTCTATGGAGCATATGGCTTATTGTCGTCCTATGTACAGATACTCCAGTCTCTGCTGTGGAACCTCTGCAGCTCCTCCAGGGTTACCTTAGGTCTCAGTGCTGCCTCTCTGATTAATTCCCCTTCTTGCCCGGTCCGTGAGTTTTGGTGTGCGGCCATCTCTTGGCAGGTTTGCTGTTGTGCCATGCTCTTTCCATTTGGTTATGATAGATTTGATGGTGCTCCTAGGGATCATCAAAGATTTGGATATTTTTTTATAACCTACCCCTGACTTGTACTTCTCAACAACATTGTCCCTTACTTGTTCGGAGAGTTCCTTGGTCTTCATTTCAGCGTTTTGTTAGTGGTGCCTCTTGCTTAGGTGTTGCAGCCTCTTGGGCCTTTCAAAAAGGTGTGTATATGTAATGATAGATCATGTGACCCTTAGATTGCACACAGGTGGACATCATTTCACTAATTATGTGACTTCTGAAGATAATTGGTTGCACCAGAGCTTTTTATGGGCTTCATAACAAAGGGGGTGGATACATCCGCACGTGCCAATTATCATTTTTTTATTTCTGAAAAATTGTTTTATGTATATATTTTTCTAATTTTACTTCACCAACTTAGACTATTGTGTTCTGATCCATCACATATAATTCAGATTAAAAAAACATTAAACTAAAGGCTGTAATGTAACAAAATAGGTAAAAAGCCAAGGGGGTGAATACTTTTGCAAGGCACTGTGTGCCTGGATCCGATCCACTGAGATTCTTACAGCCCACAGCTCTGTGTCCCACCGCTTTACAGAACATTCTGGTGTGCTGGGCTTTTAAATCATGCCGCTTTGGCGCCTGCACACTGATGCGGCGTGCACGGCGGCGCAACCACGCCTCCCCCCTTCCTTCCCTGTCACCTGTACAGTAAAAAAGCATGCCCCCTGCGCGCACACGGACTGTCATGGCGGCGGCCAGGGGTGAGGGGGGGAAGAGAAGATAGCTGGAGGACTTTGTGAGACCCCTAGACTGCGTGGGGTCCCCTCTCCTATACTTATTGTGGCAGAGACTGCAGCGGAGGAGGTGAGCGGTTTTTATCAGACCAACTTGACTGAGCGTGTACCCTGGACTGGGAGTAAATGCAGCTGGGAGAGAGGAGAGGACAGCCTGAACAACTAGCATAACATTACCCACTGCATGCCTGGGTGCCCCCCCTACCTACCACACTTTTAACACTAGCAGCCCCATCCAGATGTACTGTCCCAGGTATGTTACTTACTCCCTCTAGTGGTGGAAACCAGGTAAGACATGCAACTACTCACAGAAGATAATATTTAAAAACTATCTTCACTTACCTTATCCCGCCGCAGGAAACTGCTGAGAACAACAGATCCAGCCTTCACCCATCATGGCGGGTAATGTTGTGCCAACCTTCAGGGTTCTGGGTTCCTACTTACAGGATCCTCTTCCCTGGACTTTCCGTGCCACTGTTAAAATAGTACACCAAAGCCTGGATCCCAGAGCCCAGACCTCCGAAGAGAGACATTACAGGTAAAACCTTGTTTCTTCTTTCCATGAGGCCCGGGTACCATCCATCTTAGACGTTTAATATTGGCCCGAGGTATGGATCTGGTTGTATAGCTCCTAGGCCTCCGCAGAGACCATCAAACAGAGCTTTCTTCTTAGCACACCTTCAACGTGACCAACCACCTTAGACACTGGTGAAAAAACTGAGGTGCTCTCCATATGAGAGGGGTTATATAGGGGAGGAACTTGCCTTGTAATTAGGGTTGCCAGTGTCCAATCACCTGATGGTGACTATCTAACCCACTAGGTAATTATCAAAGGCACTGTGTTCCGTGATGTACGAACAAGAAAAGAGGCACCCAGACCTGCCCCAAAGGTTCCCAAAATACATAGTGTACCCTAATCTGAGCACCAGTGGCGGCCCGTCCACATTAAATGTCCCCCTTTAAGTGTGTTTGGGGGCGCCGGACACAGAGGTGATATGGGAAGCATTATGTCATTGCAATCATGTGATTGCGGACAAGCAAATCTATCGGCTGGCATTTAGACTGCCCATGGAGCGCAAAGCTCTGCGCTCTCCGCACTCCCACTCTGGCATTATGTGTCCTGTGGTGGTTAGTGATTGGTGGATCTGTAGGGCGTAGGGGGTGCTTTTATCGGACCATCCAATCACCTCCGGTTTTTTGAGTGACTCATCCTGGCTGGTCCGATGGAACATGAGACATGAGCAGAGGAGTCAGCCGGTGATCGGGGCATATCACTGAAGAACCTGCTAGGAGGTAAGATTAAGCAGAGCACACTTGTGTTGTGCTCTCAGACCTGCAGTGTGATCACAGCAGCTGCCTGTGTAGTGGATCTGGGGAGGAGGAGGGGGGAGTGCAGAGGCAGTGAAGGGTTGAGAAGCTTTTAGCGCATTCCCAGGACAGTACATCTGGATGGGGCTGCTAGTGTTAAAATTGTGGTAGGTATGGGGAGGGGCACCCAGGCATGCAGTGGGTAATGTTATGCTAGTTGTTCAGGCTGTCCTCTCCTCTCTCCCAGCTGCATTTACTCCCAGTCTGAGAGTAGAGATCAGAGCTTCTCCCTGGCAGGGGGGGTCTCATCATATTGGATGGCATGGTGACATTGTGCTGGGAGGACAGGAGATGACAGCAGGAGGGGAAGACAAGCTTCCTTCACTTTACACTGATCTGTGCTGGATCAGAACACTGACAGGCAGATCTACCATCTCCTGATCATTAAATATCTCCTTCCTCGCTGCATCCATCCACTCCATTCATCCACCCACCCATCCACCCACCCATCCATACATCCACCCATCCATCCACCAACCCACCCCATCCCCCCTTCCATCCATCCATTCACCCACCCATCCATCCACCCCATCCATCCACCCACCCCATCAATCTATCCACCCACCCCATCCACCCATCCATCAACCCACCTATCCATCCACCCATCTATCCACCCACCCATCTATCCACCCATCCACCTACCCATCCATCCATCCACCCATCCATCCACCCCATCTATCCACCCACCCATCGCTAAATTCACCCCATCCATCTATCCACCCACCCCATCCATCCACCCACCCACCCATCTATCCACCCATCCATCCACCTATCTATCCACCCACCCCATCCATCCACCCACCTATCCATCCACCTTTTCATCCACCCAACCACCCATCCATCCACCCACCTTGGTGGGGTTGCAAATGAGGGGGCCAGGTCTGTTTTGCGCCCCCCCCCTAAAATTTTGACCACCAGCCGCCACTGCTGAGCTCACTGCCTGGCAGGCCAGGAAAGGAAGAAGTCAGGCACGCTGCTACTTTGCTGAGGACAAGGGCCTCTTCCCCACAACCCTGACCCAGTGATTATGGGGGTGCAGGGAGGGACTTATTGGAATCTGGAAGAACCCTTTAAAGTGGTTCTATAGTCAATTTTTTAACTTTTACCTACAGGTAAGCCTATAATAAGGCTTACCTGTAGGTAAAAAAAATATCTCCTAAACCTGTACGGTTTAGGAGATATTCCTCTTGCAATGAGCCGCTGACTGCAGCGGCGCATTCGCACAGGGGATTCTCGGCTGAAAGCCTGGCAGACGCTGGACCTTGCCAGAAAGAAGTCTCCTGCGTGCATGCACGGGAGTGATGACATCGCGGCTCCAGCCACTCACAGCGCTGGAGCCGCGATACCCGGAAGACACACAGAGGCAACATGTCAGCTACCTCGGCGTGGACCAGGTGAGATACCGACGCCTCGTTCTAAGGTACGTATTTCATAATGAGCTAGTATGCGGTGCATACTAGCTCATTATGCCTTTTGCCTGACAGGGGTATAAAAAAAAAGTGTCAGCGAGTATACAACCGCTTTAAGATAAGGGTTCCCTCAGATATATGACCCCCCTCCCACCCATGTGAATAAGGAGGGGGTACCATTACATATTTAAAAAAAAAAAAAACCATAGTAACAAAAGTTAAAGAAAAACACATACACAAACATTTCACAAGTCCTTTATGTAAAATAAAAAAGAAAGCAACTTCTAAAAAAATCCATCATTGTATATCTATTGTCAGTCCTGACAGCGATGCAGATCCTTATCAATTATGATGAACGATGCTCGCTGATTGCCAAAAAAAGAAAACCTGCTGATCCACAGACCTACCTGCCTCT
The DNA here is from genome assembly GCA_029206835.1 of Rana muscosa. Classification (NCBI taxonomy): domain Eukaryota; kingdom Metazoa; phylum Chordata; class Amphibia; order Anura; family Ranidae; genus Rana; species Rana muscosa. The sequence goes on from CM055116.1 coordinate 663,744,395, forward strand.
TACACTTTTCCTGCCACTAATGACACCTCCCCAAGCTGGTATTTGGAATGTAATAAAAGCGGTGGGAATGGTGGCTGACAAATTTGGTCTTTGGCCATGGCTATATTTGGTCAGTGATGTTAGCCACCACCCCTGCCCTTTGTGTACCATCCCTGCCCTTTGTGTACATGACAAGGGATTCCGGGCTAGCTTAATGGGCCGGGTGATCTCATTGGTTGCTAAGGATGCAGTGGATGCAGCCCCTTCCTTAACAATAATTGAGAAGAAGTTAGCTCGTTATATATAGTATTGGTAGAAATCTCCCTACTATATATGACACTCAGCTCCCACTCAAACAAGCGAAGCAAAGTTTGGATTGAATGCTGAGCTCATCTCTTCTGGTCACCAATATCAGTAAAGTCTTTGTTACTCATTTCAATACCACAGCTCTAGGTCAAGTGTCCTAGTGTGAGCAAAGGACTATAGGATCTCCTTATTACAGCTGAAAGGCAAGTTTATGGAGACTATCCCAACCTTACTCATGCTTCCCAATGCCTGTCTGGTTGATTTAAGGAGATATACCGTAAATATAGCGTTAAAGTGGTTGTAAACCCTTTTTTGTTACTTCTACCTATAGGTAAGCCTAGAATAAGGCTTACCTATAGGTAGTGGAAATATCTCCTAAACGTGGGCCGTTTAGGAGATATTTCACTTGTAGTCTGCCGAAAATGTTAACGGCGCATGCGCTGGGAAGAAACTAAACTCTGTGCCATTTCTTCCCTAGCGTGTGCCATTATCGTGCACATGCGTGGGAGTGACGTCACGCGGCTCTGGCGAATTACAGAGCCAGAGTCTGCGGCCCAGAAGGAAGAGGGGCGAGAAGATGGACGCTGCCTACCCAGGGGACAGCGCTGGATTCTTTTGCAGGTAAGTGTCACATAATGGGCTAGTATGCGATGCATACTATCCCATTATGCTTTTAATTAGCAGGTTTTGCAGGGCGCAAATGAGGAAGTAAAACCCATTTAAGTACAGCTTAAAGTGGTTCTAAAGACAACAGTTTTTTTTTAACCTTAATGCATTCTCCGCATTAGGGTAAAAAAAACTTTCAATATCAGCTTTCCAGACCCCCGTCCCTTAAACACTTACCTGAGTCCATTCCCAATCTGCCACTGTGTTCGGCTGCAGCAGCTCTTCTTTCCTCTTCCTGGTCTCAATAGAGGCTCCGACGGCAGAGGGCACACACAGCTCGGCTCAGGAATGAGCCACTACAAGTGCCATCATAGCAAGAAATGTGTTTTGGGAGCACTCGGAGAAGAGAGAGCCTAGAGTGGTGGCAGGGAACCCCAGAAGAGGAGGTTTAAAAAACTATTGCACAGAGCAAGTAAGTGTAATATGTATTTTATTTTAAGAAAAAATTAATAAATTTACAACCACTTTAGGTGTAATAAGAGAAACAGCACTGCTAAAAAACGTAGTAAGTATCTGTATTTCAGAGCACCTGGAAATATTTGGTACATAAATTGAAAATTGACCTGATGTGTTGAGAGTGTTGAATAGCATCATGCTTTAAAGTGGTTGTAAACCCATAAGCCCTGTACACACGCTCGGTTTTCACGGCGGTAAAAAGTCCGCCGTGAAAACCGAGGGGAAAGCCGAGAACCCGTCAGGAAACCTGCCATGGAGCTTTGGCCGGGAATCCCGGCCGTGTGTTTGCTCCATTGGCACTGCCTCACAGTGTTTCCCATAGAGTATTAGTAAATCTGGCAGAGAAAAAAAACGCTGGGAATCCCAACGGGAAAATAGAGAGAGGGTTCTCTATTTTTCCCGAGCAGTTTTCCTGTCGGGAAAACTGCTAGGGAGCATACACACGACCGGTTTTCACTGCAAAAAGCTATCTCAGCAGTTTTTCTTGTGTACGAGGCTGTACAGACCGCTTTTACCTACAGGTAAGCCTAGATTAAGGCTTACCTGTAGGTACAAGAAATATCTCCTAAACCTACACGTTTTAGGAGATATTTGCAGAAAAGATGGCACTAATGGCTACGGCGCAGGCGCACTGAGCGTGCCGTTAGTGAAGGTGATCATGCCGTCACTGCCGCCCCCCTGCGCGCATGCGTGGGAATGACGTCATTGCTGCTTCGGCCAGTCACAGCGCCGGAGCAGTGATACCCGAAAGTCACTCCGGGGGAGAAGGCGGCGACGGAGGAGGCGAACGAGGGCCGCTGCGGGGGCTTCGATCTCAGGTAAGAGATACTAGCTCATTATGCCTTTGTCTTGCAGGGTGTATTTTTTTTTCAGGAGGCTTTACTTCCTCTTTAAGATTGCTTTAAAGGGAATTTGTGGGTTTTTGCAGTCACGAAAATATGAACCATTGCATATTTGCAAGTATTTAAATGTAAACACCCATTTAGCAATAGGAGCTTTAGGTTCCCTTTCACATGTTTACTAACCTTGCTTTACCTCAGTTACTGGAAAAAAAATGTCAATACTTTACAAAGCTGAGTAGCTCAAGCTTGAAAGTTTAATGTCTTTAACCACTTCAGCCCCGGAAGATTTGGCTGCTCAATGACCGGGCCATTTTTTGCGATACGGCACTGCTTTGCTTTAACTGACAATTGCGCAGTCGTGTGACGCTGTACCCAAACAAAGTTGATGTCTTTTTTTTTCCACAAATAGAGCTTTTTTTTGGTGGTATTTGATCAACTCTTTAAATGACGTTTTTATTTTTTTTACTAGTAATGGCAGTGATCTGTGATTTTTTGCGGTACTGCGACGTTGCGGTCGGACGGGTCGGACACTTTTGATATGCGCCCTCTGGTGGCTCTCCTGGGTGAAGCCGTATATGTATGGGATTTCACCCAGAAGAGTCATTTTGCTGCAGTATATCTGCGTGAGCCGGACGGGAACCGGTTAATGTATAATTTAACACAACATGGCTTTATTATTGCATGCTGCTCCTGGCATTACTTTTAGCAAAGACACATTATGTTTCAGACCTGGTGTAGCCAAGAAACCTGTATGAATGAGGTTTTCACTACAACTTACAAAGAACTAAGTGCAAAAATTCCTCCTTCACAAAAAACACAAGACCTGATGAAGGGGACTTGTGTATAACCCTCAAAATGTATTGACTGACATCTTTTGATAAACTCTTTTGTTGTAACAAATACAAATTATACCTGGATCAATCCCTACAGCTTGGCACTCTCATCTTTTCTCTACAACATTTCCTGAGCACCCTGTAGGAGTCCCACCCAGCTATAGATAACTGCCACACATTAGCAATTATCAGATTCATTCTGAACCACCACCGAATTAACTAATCTGGAAAACCCCCTTTATTTCAATAGACTGAAGTAATTGGCCATGTCAGAGTAGGACAAGCAACCATGTAAGCAATGGCAGAGGATAACAAATAATGCACATGGCAACCAGACAGAAAAGCAAATAAGAAAAAACGTAAAAAGGGTGACTGATGTAGCGACCTCACCCCTCTCACCCCTTCTCATTCTCGGCTTGTTGGTCTTGTCTAGGGGTTTAGTACTGGGGGGAGGGATGTGATACGCCACGGCCCATGTCCTCCAGAGAGACTGGAGGTGAAAGCCAGAACTATTGGGTTTTGTGTGTGTGTCCCAGAGTCAAATCCTTTCTCCGAATTGATTCCCTTTGCTCCTAGTAACCACACACTGAAAAGGTCCAACTCGTATTTATTCTCTTCCAGCAATAAATAGTCATACAGCACAGACAGGTTGAGACCCATAGAACACTTCAGTATTTGTGGGTAGTAGGTCAAGGCACAATTCTTTAAGTAGAGCTAACCATTGTGGTGTCACCAATGGTTAGGATGTATAGTCACTGCCACGACTATATAGAACAAAAGCATGAATTACCTTCGCTATCACAGCCCCTGTCAGAGGGAAGACATCCGTCCAAGAGAGTTACCGGAGGCCTCTCCGTCACCGGAAAATGCTGTGCCAGACTTTCCGGAGAAGTTCCGCTCACCGGCCTCCTCAATCTCAGACACGGGCACCCAAGGCGTTAGGATTCCTCCACCCTCGCGTAACTCAGTCGAAGGTACTGAGTCCCAGGCCTCCACATTAGTACCTCACCCCAGGCTAAAGGTGCCTGGGATGGACTCCATCTTCCGCTCCGGCCAGGTCAAGGGCACCTGGGCCCGGAACTCCGGAACGCCAGCACCCAGGCTGAAGGTGCCTGGGCGCGGCTGCGTCCTCCGACTCTGAACCCCAAGGTCAGGGCGTCCGCCCCTTTTATCTCCTCTCCCTTTGCGTCACAGCAGGTTCCCCGCCCCGCTGTACCAGCGCCAGGAAAGGACAAAAAGGGATGCAGTCTTGCGGTGAGTGTTCAGCTCCAGCCCAGGGCGACAGCACCACCTGCAGGCCGCAGGGAACCTCACACCACCAGAGTCCTCCAAGAACCATAAAAGGGTCTCAGATTCCCTAACAATCAGTGCATCTGGGTTACACTACCACCCAGATGCCTCCCCTAAATTCAAATACCCGCTACACTGATAATAGAAATTGATCTCTGACATTGCTATAAACGGGCCCCATAGACTGAAAAAGTATTGTCAACAAAAAATTTTAAAAAGGACTTTAATCAAACCAGTTACTGACAGAATCAGGTCCGTGTATCACAATTTGGGGGTGCCTTCTAAATATCAAAGGACTGGCAACATTTTTGGTGCATTTTGTTATGTTTGGGCCTTCAGTTCTTGGCAGTCAACTGAAAAGATTTGTGCCTGATTGTACATTAGACAGATTTTCACTGGAAATGCAGGTACCATTTCAGTGGTCAGGTGAAACTTTTTTATTTTTGCAATAATCATTGTAAGCAGGAAAGGTCATATACTGTTGTAACGGTACCCCCAGTTAAGAGGGCTGCTGGTATTGATTTGGGCCCTGTAATGCACCGCTGTCAACCCCTGGCAATCGGCTCTATCCTCCCGTGGCACAGCTAATAAGGGGAGATAGGACCGCGTGACCGCAACCCTTGGTGACGCAGTCCTATGGCAAACACACACAGTGATATACTTTAAAACTTCTATTAAAGTAATTGAAACTGACAACAATGTACTTTTTTTTTATTTTTTATATATTCTTTATTATTTTTCATGTTACATAACATTTTATAAAATTACATACATTTATTTTATCCTTATTTCACGTAAAATGTTTTAATATTGTTTTCTATAGTTGACCCCTCCCCCCCCCTCCCCTTCCCTCCCTTAGTCCTTTTGCACACTCAAAAGACAAAAAGATAAACCGAGAAGTACACTCTACCATTCTCTAATGTTATTTACAGGAAACTATTTTTATTTATTTTTTCCATTCAAAGTATTTATTAAGAAAAAGAATGAAAACAATACAGGAGTGCACTTATCAAAGAACGCAGATGCAACTGCAAACATTGCGATCAAAACATTGTGGCAAAAAATCAGTAACAATGCTTAGCTGAAGACTGCCGTCTGGCGACAGTCACGGGCATGGGTCATGACTGTCAATGAGAATGTTGAATGATTAGTAAAGAAATAAAGCCATTACACGTTATTACCAGTCTTCTGAACATACTTCATAGGAAATAATGTCAATCTGTACATAGTCAAAAAGTTAGAACGTAACAGTGTCTTCTAGTTATAAGGGATAAAAGAGCATTATTGGTCAGTACTTTCTGATCAAACATTATTGTCAACATCCGCTATCTCAATTGTAGCAGTGTTTAGATTTAAGAAAAGGGGGGGGTATTGCGCTCATTTCAAAGAGTAGCCGGATTGGTCTTAAAAGGCGGTCAGCTTCCAAGGGCCAACCGTAGAAGAAGTTACCATATCGAACAGTCTTAGGTGGGTGTGTTCTTACCCTCATGTGTATTAGGCTTGTGCAATTCGTTTCGTAACGAATCGAAATTCGTCCGAATTTAGCAACTTTCGGACATTCGGAAGCATTCGAATTTCCGAACAGAGCAATTACGAATAAAACCGAATCCGAAATAAATTATACCGCAAAATAGCAAATGCCCGAAGGTCTTCGGCATAATTCGTTATGAAAAAAGTTACGAATGTACGAATCCATTCGAAGCACAATAACACTCACTCTGCTCTCTGCTTCTCCCTCACCATGCTGAACTCCCTCTCAAAATGGTGTACAGGGGGCGGAGGCTATAGCCGCATGAAAAAACGAAAGTAAAATACGAGATTTCGAATCCATTCGAAGCACAATAACACTCACTCTGCTCTGCTCTCTGCTTCTCCCTCACCGTGCTGAACCCTCTCAAAATGGTGTACAGGGGCGGAGCCTATAGCCGCATGTAAAAAACGAAAGTAAAATACGAGATTTCGAATCGTTACAAATAACCGCTATGTATTTAGAAAAGTACAAATCCATTCGAAGCACATTAGGCATAATAGGCAGCGTCGTTGTGAGAGAGACACGGAAAATTACAAATCAACGAACCCAAAAAAAGTTACGAAAGTAGGAGTTGTGTCCAGAATCAACGAAAAACAACGTACTCTACCGAAAGTACGAATTATAAAGCAACAAAAAATTCAACGAAAAATGTCGCTTGCAAAAATACGAATGAGTCCGAACACGAAAAATCCCGTCTAGCAAAATTACGAATGATTACGAATCAACAGGACCGGAAAGAAACGAACCGAAACGGAACAAATTTTTCCGTTGTGCACAAGCCTAATGTGTATATTCCTGAGAATACTTAAAATCAAACCACGGTTGCCAGATGTTGTGAAACTTCTTCGCATCACCACAGTCCTGGGCCAGGGTGTCTTCCATGGTGGCTATTTCCCCTACTTTATTGAGCCATTCAGAAATGGATGGGACTCGAGACGAGTTCCATTACAGGGGAATTAGGGACTTGGCCGCATTCAGAAGGTGTTTTGTCAGGGAATGTTTGTATCTCTTAAGTGAGAAACTGGATATATGTAGCAGGCAACATGCAGCATCTAGGTTTAGCTTAGTTTCAGTGATCTGTTTAATCAGTTTCCGAACTTCTGACCAGTAGCTGGTGATCAGAGCACAGTGCCACCAAATGTGAGCTAACGTGCCCCTTTCAGTTTGACATCTCCAACAGATCTCAGATTTTTGGCTATCCCATCTGTGAAGTCTTACGGGTGTGTGGTACCACCGTGTCAGCAACTTATAGCTTGTTTCCTGTAATTTAGTACTTATGGAGCATTTGTGTACGAAGATGCATGCATATTTCCATTGTTCATCCGATATCTCTGTGTTTAGGTCTCGGGACCACTCTCTCCTATGCGCACTCTCCCCCGCATCTCCCGGGTTTTGCAACCAGGAGTATGCTAGAGAGGTGGCCTTAAACACTGGGATTTTGTTGTGACAGGCCGCTTCCATCGCGGTCAGAGGTCTGTAAAGATCTTGAGAGTTTCTAAACTTGCCTAGGTAGCTCCGGATCTGAAAGTAAGTCCACTGCTTTAGATGGGGTAATTGGCAATCAGTCTTGAGGGATGTCCAGTTTCTAACCTTAGTACCTAGAAAGCATTCACCCACTCATAGGGAGGTGTCATTCGTTGCTGAATGGAGCGTGGAGTTATGAATACCCGGGGAAAAGTCAGGATTGTCTTTCAGCGGGGTCAGAGGGCTGGGGATCGTGGTGATATTTGTCTTTTTCTTTTTAACTAGTGTTCTCAGAATGTCTAATGTATTATGCGTGATCGGGCAGCTTTTTAGGCTGGAGAGAAGACCCGACCCTGGGATCCATGGTGAGAGCGTGAGTGGGAACGCGCTCAAGGTCGCTTCTAGCTTAACCCAATCTTTCGTGCCATCGTGGCAGTGCCAATCGATGACCCTGGCTACATGTGCTGCATAGTAATAGTTTTTAAAATTCGGTAGATTAATCCCACCCGAATCTTTAGGCATCATCAGAGTAGATAATTTCACCCTTGGTTTCTTGTGGTGCCATAAAAATTTCAGAATGATGGAGTTTAGTGCTTTAAAGATTTTCGGAGGGATCTTGACAGGTATGGTGCGCATCAAGTAAAGGAATTTAGGCAGGACCACCATCTTGATGATGGCCGCGCGACCAAACCACGAGAAGGTGCCTAGATGCCAATTATTGAGATCTGTTTTGCAGGTTTTGAGCATGGGGGGATAATTTACCTCGTAAATAGATTGTAGTTGTGGGGTCAGCCATGTTCCTAAGTACCGAAGGGCGGTGGGATCCCACTGAAATGTAGAGTTGGCCTTAGTCAGGGAGAGTACAGCTTCTGGGAGTGAAACATTGAGAGCTTCAGATTTCGAATAATTTATCTTTAAATTTGCTAAATAGCCAAAGTGGGCGAATTCTTTTAAGAGACTGGGGACGGTCAAGGTTGGGTCGGTCAGGAAGAATAAAAGGTCATCCGCATAGGCCGCCGTTTTAAACTCCCTATCCTGAGTCTGGAAACCATGAATCGCAGGGTTGTTCTGGATCGTCCTGATGAAAGGTTCCAATGAAAGAATAAACAGGGGTGATAATGGGCATCCCTGTCTGGTTCCATTAGAGATGGATACCTTTTTAGACAGAGTACCATTTATTTTTAGGTACGCAGAGGGGTTCCTATATAATGCTGAAATCCACGACAGCATGTGCGGACCCAGGCCTACTCGGTCACATACTGCCATCATGAAGTCCCAGGCCACCCGATCAAAGGCCTTCTCCGCATCAGTGGAGAGGAGAAAGCCTTCGATCTTTCGCACCTTTGCTGCATGAATCAGGAGCAACGCTTTGGTAACGTTATCTTTTGCTTCCCTGCCAGGTATGAAGCCCACCTGCTCCAAACCAACCAGTTTTGGCAGAAGTGGGCCCAACCTCAAGGCCAGGACCTTTGCGAACAACTTCACATCTAAATTTAACAGGGAAATGGGCCTATAGCTAGCGCATTCTCCTGGGTCTTTTCCTGGTTTCGGAATCACTGCTATGTGTGCGGTCAGGAAGTCGGGAGTGATCTCCTTGGGCCCAGACAGGGAGTTCAGAGCCTCTTTCAGAGGTTCTGTTAGGGTGTCTATAAAGGTCTTATAGTAAATTGCCGAGTACCCGTCCGGTCCAGGGCTTTTGCCAGATTTGAGCTGTTTAATAGCCTGTCTGAGCTCCAAGAAGGAGATTGGGGATTCCAGTGATGTAGAGTCAAGCTCTGATATAGCTGGAAGACCACTTTTAGCTAAATATTCTTGGATAATCTGTGTTCTGTCTCCTTCCATATGTGGTTGTTTATGTTGGGGGGGTAAGTTATAAAGCTTAGAGTAGAAACTATGAAAATGTCCCGCAATTGCTTCTGATGCAACATCAAGTTTCTGATGCCAGCAATGTTGTTGAAGGAAGCATGTTCCCTCAAGGCTCTGGCCAGCACTCTGCCCGTCTTATTCCCGGATTCGTAGTAGATTTTTTTTTTTAAAACAGCATGCGCTTCGCCCGTGAGTCAAGTATCAACTGTAATTCCCGCCTAGTCTCTAACAGTCGAGTAGCAGAGTCTATCAACAAAGATTGCTTGTGTTGTGTCTCTAAGGAATTGATCGTCGTGATGATCAGATTCCGAATGGTGGCCTCCCTTTTTTTTTGCGTTTAGAACCCAGCGCAATCAACATCCCTCTAATGATACATTTGTGGGCCTCCCACACGATCAAAGGATCCATCCCTGGGGTGATGTTAGTTTTGAAAAAGTCTGTCAATTCGGCGGAGATTTTAGGTAGTAGGTCTGGGTCAGTCAGTAGTGAGGCGTTAAGGGGCCAAGTGGGTTGTTGTTTGGTCACATGTGACATGTCTAGTGAAAGGGATACGGGGGAATGATCTGAGATCGTCTGAAGACCTATATGTGCCCCCGAAACCCTGGGAAGATCCCTCTGCGCTATGAACAAATAGTCCAATCTGGCATATCTTGAATGGGGTACAGAGAAATGGGTGTAATCTCGGCCGTCTGGGTCAAGGAAGCGCCAAGTGTCTATCAATTGCAAGGATTGCAGTAGCGATTTTATCTTCTTGAGGATCTTATAAGAAATACATGTCTTGCCATTGGACGTATCCAAGAGGGGATTCAGAGGCACATTAAAATCCCCCCCAAGAATCGTACAACCAGCTGCAAACCCTTGGAGTTCCCTGACTATGTTCTGGCAGAACTTGACATGGGCTCTATTTGGAAAGTACACATTTGCAAGTGTTACAGGTGTGCCTGCATATGTCCCCTTCAGAAACACAAATCTACCCTGCGTATCACAGAGTTGTTCAGACAACTCAAAGGGGGCGTCCCTACTGATCAATATGGATACCACTCTAGTCTTAGATTCATCATTCGTGGCATGGAACGCTCTGGTAAAATACGAATCTGTGAGTCTCGGTACATGGCGCGTTTTTAAATGGGTCTCCTGAAGAAATACAAAATGGGGCCTACCTTTCCTGAGTTCCTTCAGAAGAGTGGAGCGGCGCTCTGGGATGTTTAGGCCCCTGATGTTATGCGAGATCACCGTGGGGTGTCATCCCAGGGAAGAGTAAGCCATGAGGGGGGTCAGAAGGAGGTGTCCCTAGGATCACTCTGCAATAAATCAAAATGAAGACTATACTGTGGGAATTAGTATCTGTGTTAGAAAACTAAGACAACAATCCAACAACACTGCTGAGAAAGACTTTTTGGGTAAAAAAAAAAAGGGGGGGGAGAGAGAGAGGAGAGATAAAGATTTATGAAGAAACAGAAGGTCAAAGAGAGAGAGATGGCGTAGAAATCATCCCACCTCCTGGGTGGTCAAAAACCCTCCCAGGAAGGGATAGTCGCCAACTTATAGTAGAGATCCCTGCCTCCCAAAAGGGGGAGCAAGGAGCTCTCTGTGGGGTCGCTGGGAGACAAACGACCCGACGACAGCCCACCCAGAAGAGCAATGTCAAGGAAGATCCGACCAAATGAAAGGATCCTCCCAGTCATCGCCCACACGACCAATTTAGATAAAACATATTAAACAATTCAGTGTGTTGTACACCCGACCATGGTGTAAACTATATTTTCTTAGGCAAAAATAAACAATAAACAACCGCTCACAGAAAAGGGAGCATAAGGGATAAGTGCAATTATAACCCCCTTCTAGCCCGTAGGGCAGAGGCTTATAGATATACATATTGTCTGTGTACATCTGGATCCCTATTTTGCCGGAAATGAACGACCAAGTGCACCTAGAGTCTTCCATAATAAATCTGCAAGAGAGTTGAAGTATTCGGTAGGGGCTGGAAGATCTAGGCACCGTAGAGACAAACCATTCAGGGGGCAAGGATACATTTCTCAGGATGAAAAGGTAGACTTTGTGGCTAACAGAATATGTATATTCATCAGGATATGGCTAAAGCAACTGGTTTCAGGGAGTACAACTTGGGAAAAAACTGACATTGAGCCACGTCCAGGGCAAGTCATTAGTGGGGTCAAAGGTCAAACTCCGACAACTATTTCAATGAGGACGATCATAGCGGGGGATTAGGTATAATGGTTGTATAAAGAAGCAGACAGTCCCCAGTATTCCAGATCGGCCTGTGCATCAGGAAAGGACTCAAACCGGGATTCAAGTGAAGGAGGCGGTGAGTATTTACCTCGAAGGGTCCAAGTCAGGCATCAATTACCAACAAGGCAACGTGGGTAAGGGGAGTGAGGGTAGAGGATCAGAGCGTGAACAAAGGTCTCACCATAGTGGGAGAGGTGAGGCAGGTAGCAGGAACATGGAGTAGGGGAGTGCCAACAATGCTGCGAAGTATCACTCTGCGTTTCGGTCCCTGGAAGGCCCCGCGTGTCTGCCCGGTGTGTCGGGTCTGCTACTCCCACCTCGCCCCTGCCTAGCTTTCTTAGAAAGTCTGGTGTCAGGTGACATGAAGGGAGAGGCGTAATATATGCATGTGGCCATTGTAAGATACAGTCAAAGCGAACGGAAAACGCCACGAATATTTCAGGTCCCTTTCCCTTAACCGATCCAACAAGGGGCGTAGGGCCCGTCTGTTTCTCAAAGTTATCTGGGACAAGTCCTGAAACAGCATTATTGTCGCACCGTTAAAAATGATCCTGTCATTTCTCCGCGCCTTGCGCATAATATCCTCTTTAAGGCCAAAGCTCTGCAGGCAACATATAATGTCTCTCGGGGGTGCTGAATCAGAGCTTCTGGGTCTGAGAGCCCTATGTGCCCGTACAAAGTCTATCTCCATGTCCTCTTGGCATTCTAATAGACTGTTGAACACTCTCCTGAGGGCCGGTACAATTTGCTCATGCTCGACAGATTCGGGGATCCCCCGCACCCTAATGTTGCACCTCCTGCCCCTATTGTCCAAATCTTCTATATGCTGATTCATGTCAATGAAATGTTGCGTTTGGGCCTGTGTGGTTAGCTCTAACCTGTGTATGGCCTTGTCCCTATGTTGACCTGCGTGCTCCACCGCCACCATCTTTTCATTGATAACTATCATGCTCGTTTTCAAGTCCGTGATAGCTGCTGAGAAAGTTGCTTTGATGTCCGCGGCTATCACAGACATATCTGCCAATGTTAAGGGGTGATCTGATGCAGGCTTACCCCTGTTAGAGTCTACAGGCGCTGGTCGGGAGTCCTCGCTGTCGTCTTCCTCGTGTTGCGGCGGCGCCATCTTGGATCTCGGAGATCCGTTGCGGCCTGTCTGCTGGGTTTTAAAGATGTCCGCTATGTTTTTCGCTGTGGATGATCCGGTGTTGCGGCGCAGGTGGGAGCGGGGAGTTGAATACAGCCTTCTGCCCAGCATCTGAGAGCCTGTGGTCGGGTGTATGGCTTCTAATGGTCGTGCGTGCTGAGGAGCTCCTCTAGTGTGCTGCCATCTCCGCTGCACGCCAGGCCACGCCCTACAGGAAACTATATTATCTTTACCTTATTTAACTTTTTTCTTTCCCTCCACTTCCATTCCCCCTTTCCCTTCTCTCCTCTTGATCTTCCCACGTGTCTAGCTTCTTTTTCTTGAGCCCCTAGCTTCTCTATCTATCTGTCCTCTGTCCAGCCCTCTCCACAGTCCAGTTCCCACTTTTAAGTCCATTCTTTTACTCTTCTCACTCCTTCATCAATTAGGGCGGACACCCTATTTTCCTCAACCAGGGGTCCCACATTGTTTTGAATTTTTTATAATTACCCCGTCTAGTCAAGACAACTTTTTCCTTCCACATTGTTACATTTATTACATTAACCACTTAACGACCGCCCACTGTAAATATACGTCGGCAGAATGGCACCGACAGGCAGAATCACGTATATGTACGTGACTGCCTTTGTATAGTTGGACCCCCCTTCTTTACAGTGAGCGGCCGTTATTCGTTTGGGAGCGATCAGGGATGAGGGGACAGCCGTTCGATTCCGGCCACCCCCTCTCGATCGCTCCCAGCGAATCGAATCCTTCCCCTGCCTGTGTAATGTTTACACAGGCAGGAGGAAGTGATGTCATCTCTCCTGCGGCGCTCACATATACCGAGCGCCGCACAGGAGAAGATGCAGGTTAGTGCACAAAACACTACACTGACACCAGGACACATAGGCACATAAATCGCCCCCCCAGACACCCCAGATCACCCCCCAGATCACCCCCCAGCCCCCAGTCACAGTGTCACTGATTGCAGTGACCATTTATTTACTGATCACTGCAATCAGTGACATTTGTGACTGTAAAAGGGTCACTACATTTAGTTTTAGGTCCAGTGTAGCCCCCTAACCCCCCTAATAAAGGTTTAACCCCCTGATCGCCCCCTAGATAACCCTTTCACCCCCTAGCACCGCCGTCGCTAAGCGATCATTTTTCTGATCGCTGTCTTAGCGTCGGTGATGCAGATCGGTAGCCAGTAATTTTTTTTAGGTTCGCCGCAGGTTTTTATAGCGTCAGGTACCCCCATATATTACCTAATAAAGGTTTAACCCCCTTGATCGCCCCCCAGGTAACCCTTTCACCCCCTATCACCACTGTCGCTAAGCGATCGTTTTTCTGATCGCTGTCTTAGCGTTGGTGATGCCGATCGGTAGGCACTAATTTTTTTTAGGTTTGCCGCAGGTTTTTATAGCGTCAGGTACCCCCATATATTATCTAATAAAGGTTTAACCCCCTTGATCGCCCCCCAGGTAACCCTTTCACCCCCTATCACCACTGTCGCTAAGTGATCATTTTTATGATCTATGTCTTAGTGTCGATGATGCCGATAGGTAGCCAGTAATTTTTCTTTATGTTCGCGGTCAGGTTTTTATATAGCGTCAGGTACCCCAATATATTACCTAATAAAGGTTTTAACCCCCTAATTGCCCCTAGTTAACCCTTTCACCAGTAATCACCATATAAGTGTTACGGGTGACGCTGGTTAGTTAGTTTGCTTTTTATAGTGTCAGGGCACCCGCCGTATATAACCCAATAAAGGTTTAACCCCCTGATCGCCCGGCGGGTGATATCAATTAGGTTTTAGCGTCAGAGAGGGTCTGCGTCACACCCCAGGCAGCGTCAGGTTAGTGCCAGTAGCGCTAACACCCACGCGTTAAGCATACACCCCCTTAGTGGTATAGTATCTGAACAGATCAATATCTGATCTGATCAGATCTATACTAGCGTCCCCAGCAGTTTAGGGTTCCCAAAAACGCAGTGTTAGCGGGATCAGCCCAGATACCTGCTAGCACCTGCGTTTTGCCCCTCCGTCCAGCCCAGGCCACCCAAGTGCAGTATCGATCGATCACTGTCACTTACAAAACACAACACACATAACTGCAGCGTTCGCAGAGACAGGCCTGATCCCTGCGACTCCAGTGCTGTAGGAGGTGATTTCACCACCACAGTTAAAAAAAAATAAAAGCATATATGCCGAAGCATTGGGGCAGCAGGGGCGGAGGAGCGGAGGAGCGATTTTGCTCCTAATGCCGCGTACATACGGTCGAAATTCCGACGGAGGCTTGCCCGTGGAAAAGTCTGACCATGTGTACGCGGCATAACTTTTGCGGGAAGATGCCCCCATGCTTCGGCATATATAAATGGTGCATGTATGCCCATCATTAGAAGTGGGTGGATGAAGGGCGGTATTCTAATGGTGGGCATACCCACCGATCAATCTTTTTTTTTCGTTCAGCCAACAGGCTGCATGAAAAAAAAGATTACAATACATGTCTAACAAGGACCAGCAACGTACTGGTATGTTGCTGGACTTTGAATGTTTATACCAGAATGATGCCTGTGGGTTTAGATATCATCTTGGTATCATTCTTTTCAGCCAGCAGCCGGCTTTCATGTAAAAGCAATCCTAGTGCCTAATTAGCCTCTGGACTGCTTTTACAAGCAGTGGGAGGGAATGTCCCCCCCCGGATATAAAAAGCGCCATTGGGAAATTGGGAAAGCATTTTATCACACCGATCTTGGTGTGGTCAGATGCTTTGAGGGCAGAGGAAAGATCTAGGGTCCAATAGACCCCAGTTTTTTCAAAAAAGAGTACCTGTCACTACCTATTGCTATCATAGGGGATATTTACATTCCCTGAGATAACAATAAAAATGATTAAAAAAAAATAAAAAAATATGGAAGCAACAGTTTAAAAATAAAATAAAAAAGCAAAATTAATAATAAAAAAAAAAAACACCCCTGTCCTGCCCTGCTCTTGCCCAATGGCGAACGCAAGCGTCGGTCTGGCGTCATATGTAAACAGCAATTGCACCATGCATGTGAGGTATCACCACGAAGGACAGATCGAGGGCAGTAATTTTAGCAGTAGACCTCCTCTGTAAATCTAACGGCGTAACCTGTAAAGGCTTTTAAAGGCTTTTAAAAATGTATGTAGTTTGTCGCCAATGCGCGTTTGTGCGAAATTTTAAAGCTTGTCGTGTTTGGTATCTATGTACTCGGCCTAAGATCATCTTTTTTATTTCATCAAACATTTGGGCAATATAGTGTGTTTTAGTGCATTAAAATTAAAAAAAGTGTATTTTTTCCCAAAAAAATGCGTTTGAAAAATCGCTGCGCAAATACTGTGTAGAAAAAAAAATGCAACACCCACCATTTTAATCTGTGGGGCCTTTGCTTTAAAAATATATATAATGTTTGGGGGTTCAACATAATTTTCTTGCAAAAAAAAAAAAAAATTTTCATGTAAACAAAAAGTGTCAAAAAGGGCTTTGCCTTCAAGTAGTTAGAAGAGTGGATGTAAGCTTCCTAATGTTGTGTATAAAATGCCAGAACAGTTCAAAACCCCCCCCAAATGACCCCATTTTGGAAAGTAGACACCCCAAGCTATATGATGAGAGGCATGTCGAGTCCATGGAATATTTTATATGTTGACACAAGTTGCGGAAAAAAGACAATTTATTTTTTTATTTTTTATTTTTTGCACAAAGTTGTCACTAAATGATATATTGCTCAAACATGTCATGGGCATATGTGGAATTACACCCCAAAATACATTCTGTTGCTTCTCCTGAGTAGGGGGATACCACATGTGTGAGACTTTTTGGGAGCCTAGCCGCGTACGGGACCCCAAAACCAAGCACTGCCTTCAGGCTTTCTAAGGGTGTAAATTTTTGATTTCACTTCTCACTGCCTATCACAGTTTCAGAGGCCATGGAATGCCCAGATGGCACAAACCCCCCCCCCCAAATGACCCCATTTTGGAAAGTAGACACCCCAAGCTATTTGCTGAGAGGTATGGTGAGTATTTTGCAGATCTCGCTTTTTGTCACAAAGTTTTGAAAATTGAAAAAAAAAAAATATATATATATATATATATATATATATTTTCTTTCTTCATTTTCAAAAACAAATGAGAGCTGTAAAATACTCACCATGCCTCTCAGCAAATAGCTTGGGGTGTCTACTTTCCAAAATGGGGTCATTTGGGGGGGTTTTGTGCTATTTTGGCATTTTATGGCCTTCAAAACTGTGATAGGTAGTGAGGAGTGAAATCAAAAATTTGTGCCTAGAAATCCTGAAGGCGGTGCTTGGTTTTCGGGGTCCCGTACGCGGCTAGGCTCCCAAAAAGTCCCACACATGTGGTATCCCCGTACTCAGGAGAAGCAGCAAAATGTATTTTGGGGTGTAATTCCACATATAACCATGGCATGTGTGAGCAATATATAATTTAGTGACAACTTTTTGTAATTTTTTAATTTTTTTTGTCATTATTCAATCACTTGGGACAAAAAAATAATATTCAATGGGCTCAACAGGCCTCTCAGCAATTTCCTTGGGGTGTCTACTTTCTAAAATGGGGTCATTTGGGGGGGTTTTGTGCTATTTTGGCTTTTTATGGCCTTCGAAACTGTGATAGGTAGTGAGGAGTGAAATCAAAAATTTGCGCCCTTAGAAATCCTGAAGGCGGTGCTTGGATTTCGGGGGCCCGTACGCGGCTAGGCTCCCAAAAAGTCCCACACATGTGGTATCCCCGTACTCAGGAGCAGCAGAAAAATGTATTTTGGGGTGCAATTCCACATATAACTATGGCATGTGTGAGCAATATATCATTTAGTGACAACTTTTTGTAATTTTATTTTTTTTAGTCATTATTCAATCATTTGAGACAAAAAAAAAAATATTCAATGGGCTCAACATGCCTCTCAGCAATTTCCTTGGGGTGTCTACTTTCCAAAATTGGGTAATTTGCGGGGGTTTTGTACTGCCCTGCCATTTTAGCACCTCAAGAAATGAAATAGGCAGTCATAAATTAAAAGCTGTGTAAATTCCATAAAATGTACCCTAGTTTGTAGACGCTATAACTTTTGCGCAAACCAATAAATATACGCTTATTGACATTTTTTTTACTAAAGACATGTGGCTGAATACATTTTGGCCTAAATGTATGACTAAAATTTAGTTTATTCGATTTTTCTTATAACAAAAAGTAGAAAATATCTTTTTTTTTCAAAATTTTCGGTCTTTTTCCGTTTATATAGCAAAAAATAAAAATCGCAGAGGCAATCAAATACCATTAAAAGAAAGCTCTATTTGTGGGAAGAAAAGGACGCAAATTTAGTTTCGGTACAACATTGCATGTCTGCACAATTTACAGTTAAAGCAGCGCAGTGCAAAATTCTGAAAACAGCTCTGGTCCTTTAGCTACAAAATGGTCCGGGGCTTAAGTGGTTAACCCACTCTGCCAATGTCGGTGCTCTCTGTGCTTGCCAGTTTTGTGCTATTACCTTCCTGGCCTGATACAGGCACCTCAACACTACTTCCAGGTTGTCTTTTAATCCATTTCCCTCCTCTATACCTAATAAGCATACCATGGCCTCCGGTTCCAGAGTTGTCCCAAAAGTCGTGTTTATGATGTTCAATATCCCAACCCAATATCTATATAGTTTCGGGCATTTCCACATCATGTGTATAAGGTCCCCCGTATCTTGACATCTAGGGCACTTGTCATCTGCTCTCCTTCCAAACATGTGTAACCTCTTTGGGGTGTAATAAACTCTGTGCACTAAGAACAAGTGTGACACTCTCTGTGATGGGGAGAGTGAAACCATTGTTCCCTGTTCCAGTACCCGTTCCCATTGTGCAGTTGTTATGGGTCCTATATCCTCCTCCCATTTTGCTCTATCTTTCCCCAGCCTCTTCTCAATTATACCCCCCTTAATCTGTGAATATAATTCTGAAATAAGTCCTTTTGATGTTCCTGTCTTAACCACTTGTCCCCCGCCCACTGTCAATTAACGGCGGGCGGAGGATACTCTCGTTCTGGGAGGACGTCATATGACGTCCTCCCTTTAAAATGAGCTAGGAGGCGCGCGCTTGAGGCCAGCGGCGCGCGCGCGCCCGCCGCGTTCACAAGGCCCCGATGCGCGTGCCAGGCGGCCGCGATTGCCGCCGGGCACCCGCGATTGCCCGGGAAACGAGCAGGAAAGTGGGTCTCTGTGTGTAAACACAGAGATCCACATCCTGTGAGGGAGAGGGGACCGATGGTGTGTCCCTTGTACATAGGGACAACCATTGGTCACCTCCCCCAGTCAGTCCCCTCCCCCCACAGTAAGAACACTTTGAGGGAACATATTTAACCCCTTCCCGCCCCCTAGTGGTTAACCCCTTCCCTGCCAATCACATTTATACAGTAATCAATGCATTTTTATAGCAGGGATCGCTGTATAAACGTGAATGGTCCCAAAAATGTGTCAAAAGTGTCCGATGTGTCCGCCGCAATATCGCAGTCACAATAAAAAAATCGCAGATCGCCGCCATTACTAATAAAAAAATAAAAAAATAAAAATGCTATAAATCTATCCCCTATTTTGTAGACGCTATAACTTTTGCGCAAACCAATCAATACGCGCTTATTGCGTTTTTTTTTTTTACCAAAAATATGTAGAAGAATACGTATCGGCCTAAACTGAGGAAAATTTTATTTAAAAAAAAAAATGGGTATTTATTATAGCAAAAAGTAAAAAATAGTGTTTTTTTTCCAAACTGGACGCTCTTCTTTTGTTTATAGCGCAAAAAATAAAAACCGCAGAGGTGATCAAATACCACCAAAAGAAAGCTCTATTTGTGGGAAAAAAAGGATGCAAATTTTGTTTGGGAGCCACGTCGCACGACCGTGCAATTGTCATTCAAAGTGTGACAGCGCTGAAAGCTGAAAAATGGCTTGGGCAGGAAGGGGGTTTTCGTGCACAGTAGAGAAGTGGTTAATTAGCCGTTGAAGGTGGGGAATTTTTTGCCAGTGCACCGGTTGTGCTTTAAATTGGATTTGAAGTGCGTGTCTTATCTGCAGATAAGTATAAAATAATGAATTTGGGATAGCATACTCTCTGCTTAGTTCTGAAAATGCTTTGAAAATGTACTTGACCCAGATATTTTACTGAGGCTAATGGGCAAGTAATAAACAAAAGGATAACAAGTTGCAGGTCCCTGCAATAAACAGTATTTAAATGAACAGAATAAAAATGTATTACTATGCGAATCTAACGCTGCCTTTTTACAGCTACTTCCCCTCGTGGGCAGACTAACGCTCAGCAATGTCTACCTACGCAGTCAGGCCTGACTGAACTAAATGGAAGTTTTGTAAACAATCTTCGCTAGCAATCTTTCGGTGGTGCACATGATGAACAACTTTGTAATCCAAACGGGTAGTAAAAATACAGTATTTGTCTATGAGCAAGTGCTCTCTCACCACCTGGGCCAGTCCCAGTCCGTTTCCTCCGCCGATTCGTCTAGGCACATGGATCCATCGACATCCGGGTCTTCGGTCCTCCTGGTATAGTACACCAAGAATGAGAAGATGTCTCTCAGGTTCCGCTAGGCTGGCAGAGGGCTCTTTGGAAGAAAATGCCCAGGCTTCAGGCCTTGGCTTTCAGCAGTCTCGCACAGAGTTCTTGCTTGATAGGCAGGAATTGTCCAAAGAGACAGAATAAACTCTGCCTCCCCTTTATAAAGTCCGCCCCAGCAGTCTTTGCTCCGGGGCAATGCACCCTGGGTAGGGATGAGCTTCGTGTTCGAGTCGAACATACGTTCGACTCGAACATCGGCTGTTCGATCGTTCGACGAAGATCGAACGATTTGGGCCGTTCGCGCCAAATTCGAGTGACGCAAACGGCCCACAATGCACTACGCCATCGCAGTGTCATCCAGGCGCTGTGATTGGCCAAGCATGCACTGTGACCCCGCATGCTTGGCCAATCACAGCGCCGGCAGCGAGGAGAGCAATGATTGGCCACAGGCAGGATGCCTGTGGCCAATTATTGCTGAGGGTGTTTAGTACACGCCCCACACTATAAAAGGCCGCCAGCACGGCGGCCTAGTGTAGTGTGTTCCGGAGCAGGGATAGAGCAGCATAGGCAGGGACAGTGACTTTTATTTCTTTCTTGCTTAACCTGGATTCCTTTAGTTTAGGGAAAGAGAAGGATAGGTAGGGAGAGTGTCAGTGTGTTTTGTGCTTGTGCTATATTGTGCTTAAAAAAAACATTTTTTCTAGGGACAGAAAACTGTAGGTAGGGAGAGTGTGTCAGTTTCTTTCACTGTCAAAGTCCTTGTTTCCAGGGACCTGGAAGGACAGTGAGTGAATTCTCCTTGTGCTAAATTGTGCTTAAAAAAAACATTTTTTCTAGGGACAGAAAACTGTAGGTAGGGAGAGTGTGTCAGTTTCTTTCACTGTCAAAGTCCTTGTTTCCAGGGACCTGGAAGGACAGTGAGTGAATTCTCCTTGTGCTAAATTGTGCTTAAAAAAAACATTTTTTCTAGGGACAGAAAACTGTAGGTAGGGAGAGTGTGTCAGTTTCTTTCACTGTCAAAGTCCTTGTTTCCAGGGACCTGGAAGGACAGTGAGTGAATTCTCCTTGTGCTAAATTGTGCTTAAAAAAAACATTTTTTCTAGGGACAGAAAACTGTAGGTAGGGAGAGTGTGTCAGTTTCTTTCACTGTCAAAGTCCTTGTTTCCAGGGACCTGGAAGGACAGTGAGTGAATTCTCCTTGTGCTAAATTGTGCTTAAAAAAAACATTTTTTCTAGGGACAGAAAACTGTAGGTAGGGAGAGTGTGTCAGTTTCTTTCACTGTCAAAGTCCTTGTTTCCAGGGACCTGGAAGGACAGTGAGTGAATTCTCCTTGTGCTAAATTGTGCTTAAAAAAAACATTTTTTCTAGGGACAGAAAACTGTAGGTAGGGAGAGTGTGTCAGTTTCTTTCACTGTCAAAGTCCTTGTTTCCAGGGACCTGGAAGGACAGTGAGTGAATTCTCCTTGTGCTAAATTGTGCTTAAAAAAAACATTTTTTCTAGGGACAGAAAACTGTAGGTAGGGAGAGTGTGTCAGTTTCTTTCACTGTCAAAGTCCTTGTTTCCAGGGACCTGGAAGGACAGTGAGTGAATTCTCCTTGTGCTAAATTGTGCTTAAAAAAAACATTTTTTCTAGGGACAGAAAACTGTAGGTAGGGAGAGTGTGTCAGTTTCTTTCACTGTCAAAGTCCTTGTTTCCAGGGACCTGGAAGGACAGTGAGTGAATTCTCCTTGTGCTAAATTGTGCTTAAAAAAAACATTTTTTCTAGGGACAGAAAACTGTAGGTAGGGAGAGTGTGTCAGTTTCTTTCACTGTCAAAGTCCTTGTTTCCAGGGACCTGGAAGGACAGTGAGTGAATTCTCCTTGTGCTAAATTGTGCTTAAAAAAAACATTTTTTCTAGGGACAGAAAACTGTAGGTAGGGAGAGTGTGTCAGTTTCTTTCACTGTCAAAGTCCTTGTTTCCAGGGACCTGGAAGGACAGTGAGTGAATTCTCCTTGTGCTAAATTGTGCTTAAAAAAAACATTTTTTCTAGGGACAGAAAACTGTAGGTAGGGAGAGTGTGTCAGTTTCTTTCACTGTCAAAGTCCTTGTTTCCAGGGACCTGGAAGGACAGTGAGTGAATTCTCCTTGTGCTAAATTGTGCTTAAAAAAAACATTTTTTCTAGGGACAGAAAACTGTAGGTAGGGAGAGTGTGTCAGTTTCTTTCACTGTCAAAGTCCTTGTTTCCAGGGACCTGGAAGGACAGTGAGTGAATTCTCCTTGTGCTAAATTGTGCTTAAAAAAAAACATTTTTTCTAGGGACAGAAAACTGTAGGTAGGGAGAGTGTGTCAGTTTCTTTCACTGTCAAAGTCCTTGTTTCCAGGGACCTGGAAGGACAGTGAGTGAATTCTCCTTGTGCTAAATTGTGCTTAAAAAAAACATTTTTTCTAGGGACAGAAAACTGTAGGTAGGGAGAGTGTGTCAGTTTCTTTCACTGTCAAAGTCCTTGTTTCCAGGGACCTGGAAGGACAGTGAGTGAATTCTCCTTGTGCTAAATTGTGCTTAAAAAAAACATTTTTTCTAGGGACAGAAAACTGTAGGTAGGGAGAGTGTGTCAGTTTCTTTCACTGTCAAAGTCCTTGTTTCCAGGGACCTGGAAGGACAGTGAGTGAATTCTCCTTGTGCTAAATTGTGCTTAAAAAAAACATTTTTTCTAGGGACAGAAAACTGTAGGTAGGGAGAGTGTGTCAGTTTCTTTCACTGTCAAAGTCCTTGTTTCCAGGGACCTGGAAGGACAGTGAGTGAATTCTCCTTGTGCTAAATTGTGCTTAAAAAAAACATTTTTTCTAGGGACAGAAAACTGTAGGTAGGGAGAGTGTGTCAGTTTCTTTCACTGTCAAAGTCCTTGTTTCCAGGGACCTGGAAGGACAGTGAGTGAATTCTCCTTGTGCTAAATTGTGCTTAAAAAAAACATTTTTTCTAGGGACAGAAAACTGTAGGTAGGGAGAGTGTGTCAGTTTCTTTCACTGTCAAAGTCCTTGTTTCCAGGGACCTGGAAGGACAGTGAGTGAATTCTCCTTGTGCTAAATTGTGCTTAAAAAAAACATTTTTTCTAGGGACAGAAAACTGTAGGTAGGGAGAGTGTGTCAGTTTCTTTCACTGTCAAAGTCCTTGTTTCCAGGGACCTGGAAGGACAGTGAGTGAATTCTCCTTGTGCTAAATTGTGCTTAAAAAAAACATTTTTTCTAGGGACAGAAAACTGTAGGTAGGGAGAGTGTGTCAGTTTCTTTCACTGTCAAAGTCCTTGTTTCCAGGGACCTGGAAGGACAGTGAGTGAATTCTCCTTGTGCTAAATTGTGCTTAAAAAAAACATTTTTTCTAGGGACAGAAAACTGTAGGTAGGGAGAGTGTGTCAGTTTCTTTCACTGTCAAAGTCCTTGTTTCCAGGGACCTGGAAGGACAGTGAGTGAATTCTCCTTGTGCTAAATTGTGCTTAAAAAAAACATTTTTTCTAGGGACAGAAAACTGTAGGTAGGGAGAGTGTGTCAGTTTCTTTCACTGTCAAAGTCCTTGTTTCCAGGGACCTGGAAGGACAGTGAGTGAATTCTCCTTGTGCTAAATTGTGCTTAAAAAAAACATTTTTTCTAGGGACAGAAAACTGTAGGTAGGGAGAGTGTGTCAGTTTCTTTCACTGTCAAAGTCCTTGTTTCCAGGGACCTGGAAGGACAGTGAGTGAATTCTCCTTGTGCTAAATTGTGCTTAAAAAAAACATTTTTTCTAGGGACAGAAAACTGTAGGTAGGGAGAGTGTGTCAGTTTCTTTCACTGTCAAAGTCCTTGTTTCCAGGGACCTGGAAGGACAGTGAGTGAATTCTCCTTGTGCTAAATTGTGCTTAAAAAAAACATTTTTTCTAGGGACAGAAAACTGTAGGTAGGGAGAGTGTGTCAGTTTCTTTCACTGTCAAAGTCCTTGTTTCCAGGGACCTGGAAGGACAGTGAGTGAATTCTCCTTGTGCTAAATTGTGCTTAAAAAATTTTTTTTTCTAGGGACAGAAAACTGTAGGTAGGGAGAGTGTGTCAGTTTCTTTCACTGTCAAAGTCCTTGTTTCCAGGGACCTGGAAGGACAGTGAGTGAATTCTCCTTGTGCTAAATTGTGCTTAAAAAAAAACATTTTTTCTAGGGACAGAAAACTGTAGGTAGGGAGAGTGTGTCAGTTTCTTTCACTGTCAAAGTCCTTGTTTCCAGGGACCTGGAAGGACAGTGAGTGAATTCTCCTTGTGCTAAATTGTGCTTAAAAAAAACATTTTTTCTAGGGACAGAAAACTGTAGGTAGGGAGAGTGTGTCAGTTTCTTTCACTGTCAAAGTCCTTGTTTCCAGGGACCTGGAAGGACAGTGAGTGAATTCTCCTTGTGCTAAATTGTGCTTAAAAAAAACATTTTTTCTAGGGACAGAAAACTGTAGGTAGGGAGAGTGTGTCAGTTTCTTTCACTGTCAAAGTCCTTGTTTCCAGGGACCTGGAAGGACAGTGAGTGAATTCTCCTTGTGCTAAATTGTGCTTAAAAAAAACATTTTTTCTAGGGACAGAAAACTGTAGGTAGGGAGAGTGTGTCAGTTTCTTTCACTGTCAAAGTCCTTGTTTCCAGGGACCTGGAAGGACAGTGAGTGAATTCTCCTTGTGCTAAATTGTGCTTAAAAAAAACATTTTTTCTAGGGACAGAAAACTGTAGGTAGGGAGAGTGTGTCAGTTTCTTTCACTGTCAAAGTCCTTGTTTCCAGGGACCTGGAAGGACAGTGAGTGAATTCTCCTTGTGCTAAATTGTGCTTAAAAAAAAACATTTTTTCTAGGGACAGAAAACTGTAGGTAGGGAGAGTGTGTCAGTTTCTTTCACTGTCAAAGTCCTTGTTTCCAGGGACCTGGAAGGACAGTGAGTGAATTCTCCTTGTGCTAAATTGTGCTTAAAAAAAACATTTTTTCTAGGGACAGAAAACTGTAGGTAGGGAGAGTGTGTCAGTTTCTTTCACTGTCAAAGTCCTTGTTTCCAGGGACCTGGAAGGACAGTGAGTGAATTCTCCTTGTGCTAAATTGTGCTTAAAAAAAACATTTTTTCTAGGGACAGAAAACTGTAGGTAGGGAGAGTGTGTCAGTTTCTTTCACTGTCAAAGTCCTTGTTTCCAGGGACCTGGAAGGACAGTGAGTGAATTCTCCTTGTGCTAAATTGTGCTTAAAAAAAACATTTTTTCTAGGGACAGAAA
Organism: Rana muscosa; assembly: GCA_029206835.1. NCBI lineage: Eukaryota > Metazoa > Chordata > Amphibia > Anura > Ranidae > Rana > Rana muscosa. The sequence goes on from CM055116.1 coordinate 663,769,818, forward strand.
ACTGTAGGTAGGGAGAGTGTGTCAGTTTCTTTCACTGTCAAAGTCCTTGTTTCCAGGGACCTGGAAGGACAGTGAGTGAATTCTCCTTGTGCTAAATTGTGCTTAAAAAAAACATTTTTTCTAGGGACAGAAAACTGTAGGTAGGGAGAGTGTGTCAGTTTCTTTCACTGTCAAAGTCCTTGTTTCCAGGGACCTGGAAGGACAGTGAGTGAATTCTCCTTGTGCTAAATTGTGCTTAAAAAAAAACATTTTTTCTAGGGACAGAAAACTGTAGGTAGGGAGAGTGTGTCAGTTTCTTTCACTGTCAAAGTCCTTGTTTCCAGGGACCTGGAAGGACAGTGAGTGAATTCTCCTTGTGCTAAATTGTGCTTAAAAAAAACATTTTTTCTAGGGACAGAAAACTGTAGGTAGAGAGAGTGTGTCAGTTTCTTTCACTGTCAAAGTCCTTGTTTCCAGGGACCTGGAAGGACAGTGAGTGAATTCTCCTTGTGCTAAATTGTGCTTAAAAAAAACATTTTTTCTAGGGACAGAAAACTGTAGGTAGGGAGAGTGTGTCAGTTTCTTTCACTGTCAAAGTCCTTGTTTCCAGGGACCTGGAAGGACAGTGAGTGAATTCTCCTTGTGCTAAATTGTGCTTAAAAAAAACATTTTTTCTAGGGACAGAAAACTGTAGGTAGGGAGAGTGTGTCAGTTTCTTTCACTGTCAAAGTCCTTGTTTCCAGGGACCTGGAAGGACAGTGAGTGAATTCTCCTTGTGCTAAATTGTGCTTAAAAAAAACATTTTTTCTAGGGACAGAAAACTGTAGGTAGGGAGAGTGTGTCAGTTTCTTTCACTGTCAAAGTCCTTGTTTCCAGGGACCTGGAAGGACAGTGAGTGAATTCTCCTTGTGCTAAATTGTGCTTAAAAAAAACATTTTTTCTAGGGACAGAAAACTGTAGGTAGGGAGAGTGTGTCAGTTTCTTTCACTGTCAAAGTCCTTGTTTCCAGGGACCTGGAAGGACAGTGAGTGAATTCTCCTTGTGCTAAATTCTGCTTAAAAAAAACATTTTTTCTAGGGACAGAAAACTGTAGGTAGGGAGAGTGTGTCAGTTTCTTTCACTGTCAAAGTCCTTGTTTCCAGGGACCTGGAAGGACAGTGAGTGAATTCTCCTTGTGCTAAATTGTGCTTAAAAAAAACATTTTTTCTAGGGACAGAAAACTGTAGGTAGGGAGAGTGTGTCAGTTTCTTTCACTGTCAAAGTCCTTGTTTCCAGGGACCTGGAAGGACAGTGAGTGAATTCTCCTTGTGCTAAATTGTGCTTAAAAAAAACATTTTTTCTAGGGACAGAAAACTGTAGGTAGGGAGAGTGTGTCAGTTTCTTTCACTGTCAAAGTCCTTGTTTCCAGGGACCTGGAAGGACAGTGAGTGAATTCTCCTTGTGCTAAATTGTGCTTAAAAAAAACATTTTTTCTAGGGACAGAAAACTGTAGGTAGGGAGAGTGTGTCAGTTTCTTTCACTGTCAAAGTCCTTGTTTCCAGGGACCTGGAAGGACAGTGAGTGAATTCTCCTTGTGCTAAATTGTGCTTAAAAAAAACATTTTTTCTAGGGACAGAAAACTGTAGGTAGGGAGAGTGTGTCAGTTTCTTTCACTGTCAAAGTCCTTGTTTCCAGGGACCTGGAAGGACAGTGAGTGAATTCTCCTTGTGCTAAATTGTGCTTAAAAAAAACATTTTTTCTAGGGACAGAAAACTGTAGGTAGGGAGAGTGTGTCAGTTTCTTTCACTGTCAAAGTCCTTGTTTCCAGGGACCTGGAAGGACAGTGAGTGAATTCTCCTTGTGCTAAATTGTGCTTAAAAAAAACATTTTTTCTAGGGACAGAAAACTGTAGGTAGGGAGAGTGTGTCAGTTTCTTTCACTGTCAAAGTCCTTGTTTCCAGGGACCTGGAAGGACAGTGAGTGAATTCTCCTTGTGCTAAATTGTGCTTAAAAAAAACATTTTTTCTAGGGACAGAAAACTGTAGGTAGGGAGAGTGTGTCAGTTTCTTTCACTGTCAAAGTCCTTGTTTCCAGGGACCTGGAAGGACAGTGAGTGAATTCTCCTTGTGCTAAATTGTGCTTAAAAAAAACATTTTTTCTAGGGACAGAAAACTGTAGGTAGGGAGAGTGTGTCAGTTTCTTTCACTGTCAAAGTCCTTGTTTCCAGGGACCTGGAAGGACAGTGAGTGAATTCTCCTTGTGCTAAATTGTGCTTAAAAAAAACATTTTTTCTAGGGACAGAAAACTGTAGGTAGGGAGAGTGTGTCAGTTTCTTTCACTGTCAAAGTCCTTGTTTCCAGGGACCTGGAAGGACAGTGAGTGAATTCTCCTTGTGCTAAATTGTGCTTAAAAAAAACATTTTTTCTAGGGACAGAAAACTGTAGGTAGGGAGAGTGTGTCAGTTTCTTTCACTGTCAAAGTCCTTGTTTCCAGGGACCTGGAAGGACAGTGAGTGAATTCTCCTTGTGCTAAATTGTGCTTAAAAAAAAACATTTTTTCTAGGGACAGAAAACTGTAGGTAGGGAGAGTGTGTCAGTTTCTTTCACTGTCAAAGTCCTTGTTTCCAGGGACCTGGAAGGACAGTGAGTGAATTCTCCTTGTGCTAAATTGTGCTTAAAAAAAACATTTTTTCTAGGGACAGAAAACTGTAGGTAGGGAGAGTGTGTCAGTTTCTTTCACTGTCAAAGTCCTTGTTTCCAGGGACCTGGAAGGACAGTGAGTGAATTCTCCTTGTGCTAAATTGTGCTTAAAAAAAACATTTTTTCTAGGGACAGAAAACTGTAGGTAGGGAGAGTGTGTCAGTTTCTTTCACTGTCAAAGTCCTTGTTTCCAGGGACCTGGAAGGACAGTGAGTGAATTCTCCTTGTGCTAAATTGTGCTTAAAAAAAACATTTTTTCTAGGGACAGAAAACTGTAGGTAGGGAGAGTGTGTCAGTTTCTTTCACTGTCAAAGTCCTTGTTTCCAGGGACCTGGAAGGACAGTGAGTGAATTCTCCTTGTGCTAAATTGTGCTTAAAAAAAACATTTTTTCTAGGGACAGAAAACTGTAGGTAGGGAGAGTGTGTCAGTTTCTTTCACTGTCAAAGTCCTTGTTTCCAGGGACCTGGAAGGACAGTGAGTGAATTCTCCTTGTGCTAAATTGTGCTTAAAAAAAACATTTTTTCTAGGGACAGAAAACTGTAGGTAGGGAGAGTGTGTCAGTTTCTTTCACTGTCAAAGTCCTTGTTTCCAGGGACCTGGGAGGACAGTGAGTGAATTCTCCTTGTGCTAAATTGTGCTTAAAAAAAACATTTTTTCTAGGGACAGAAAACTGTAGGTAGGGAGAGTGTGTCAGTTTCTTTCACTGTCAAAGTCCTTGTTTCCAGGGACCTGGAAGGACAGTGAGTGAATTCTCCTTGTGCTAAATTGTGCTTAAAAAAAACATTTTTTCTAGGGACAGAAAACTGTAGGTAGGGAGAGTGTGTCAGTTTCTTTCACTGTCAAAGTTCTTGTTTCCAGGGACAGAGAAGGACACCTGAAGGTAGCCCTTATTGCTTTTTTCCCATCTCCCTGCAGGCCATCTATTAGAATGTCTGGAAGGCAAACAAGGAGAGGCAGACAGTCAGGAGGCAATAAAAGAGGGCAAGCAGGCTCTGTGTCTGGGGGCAACAGTGCTGGTCGTGGACGCGGTGCATTGTCATCAGCACATGGCCATGGGACACGCTTGTCCTTCTTTTCGGCAGCTGGACATGTTGAGCCACATCATGCCGAAGACTTGGTAGAGTGGATGACCAAGCCCTCCTCCTCCTCCTCATCCTCTCTCACCCAGGCTCAGGGTACTGGAAAAGCAGCTGCCAAAGCGTCCTCTTCCCTGGTATCAATGTCAGACTCATCATCAGTCACTCCTTCCCTAGACCCACCATGTCCTCCTCCTGAGGAGTCCCCCGAACTGTTTCAGCACAGTGTTGGGTACATGCTCCAGGAGGATGCCCAGCGTTTCGAAGGGTCTGATGATGAAACCCAGCTAGAGGAAGGCAGTAGCGTGAGAGCAGACAGAGGGGATGCTCAAGAAGGACACCAATCTGGCAGTCATGTTCCAGCAGCTGCAGCATACTGCCAGATTGGCTCCAGTGATGAGGAGGGAGGTGATGATGAGGTCACTGACTCCACGTGGGTGCCTAATAGGAGAGAGGAGGAGGAGGATGAGGAGGAGGCACATCTCCAACGAGGCAGGATGCCCTTTGGTGGCCAGCGTAAGGGCAGTACACCGACGGAATCACACCGCAGAGCTCCGCCTGTGCAGGGCGCTGCCTCTGCCCGTCATTCAAAAAGTTCTTTGGTGTGGGCCTTTTTTGAGGCTAGTGCATCAGATCGCACAGCTGCTGTTTGCAACATATGTCTCAAGCGTATATCGCGTGGCCAAAACATCAGCCGCTTGGGTACCACATGCCTGACCAGACATATGTTGACCTGCCATGCAGCTCGTTGGCAAGCCTACCTGAAAGACCCACACCAAAGAACAAAGCGGACCTCTCCTTGCACCGCATCAGCTGGGATCTCCAACCCCACTATAACTTCAGTCCTCTCTGAAACATGCACTGAGAGGAATGAAGGTGTAGAATTAGGTGTGTCACAGCCAAGTACTTGCGGCCACTCTGCTAGCAGTACACCGACGTCCGATTCTAGCAGGCAAATTTCCCTGCCCCAGCTGCTGGACCGTCGAAAGAAGTTCACTCCCAGCCATCCACATGCCCAGCGGTTGAATGCTAGCTTGGCTAAATTGCTAGCGCTTCAACTGCTGCCTTTTCAGTTGGTAGACTCGGCCCCCTTCCGTGAGTTTGTGCAATGTGCGGTTCCTCAGTGGCAGGTTCCCAAACGCCACTTTTTCTCACGGAAGGCTATTCCGGCTCTCTACCGGCATGTGGAAGGCAATGTCTTGGCCTCGCTGGACAGGGCGGTCAGCGGTAAGGTGCATATTACCGCTGACTCATGGTCCAGCAGGCATGGACAGGGACGTTACCTTTCTTTCACGGCCCATTGGGTCACTCTTTTGGCAGCTGGGAAGGATGCAGGACAAGGTGCAGTAGTGTTGGAGGTTGTCCCACCGCCACGCCTCCAAAATGCTACTACTGGTTGTGACACACCTCTCTCCTCCACCCCCTCCTCTTCTTCTTCCTCCATGGCCTCTTCCTGTGGTTTGTCCTATGAACCAGCGGTGCTCCGTAGCCGTTCACGGGGCTACGCAAGTACGCAGGCAAAAAGATGCCATGCCGTGCTTGCGCTGGTGTGTTTGGGGGACAGAAGCCACACTGGGGCAGAGGTCCTGTCTGCTCTGCAGGGCCAGGCCGAGAGGTGGTTGACGCCACGCCAGCTTAAGCCAGGAATGGTGGTTTGCGACAATGGCACCAACCTCCTCTCCGCCCTCCGACAGGGACAACTGACCCATGTGCCCTGTGTGGCTCACGTCCTTAACCTGGTGGTGCAGCGGTTCTTGGGCAGGTACCCGGGCTTACAGGATGTCCTGAGGCAGGCCAGGAAAGTCTGTGTGCATTTCCGCAGATCTTATAATGCCAGTGCTCGCCTGGCTGAGCTGCAAAAGGAGTTGAACCTGCCCAAGAACCGCCTTATATGTGACATGCCCACCAGGTGGAACTCAACGTTGGCCATGCTGCAGCGGCTGCACACGCAGCAGAGGGCCATCAATGAGTACCTGTGCGACTACGGCACCAGGACAGGGTCAGGGGAGCTTGGTTTTTTTTCTCCACGCCAGTGGGGCATGATCAGGGATGCATGCACTGTCCTGGCACCATTTGAGGAGGCCACGAGGATGGTGAGCAGTGACAGTGCATGCATCAGTGACACTGTACCTCTTGTCCACCTGTTGGAGCACACGCTGCATGGAATAATGGACAGGGCACTTGAGGCAGAACAGAGGCAGGAAGAGGAGGACTTCCTTGCCTCTCAAGGCCCCCTTTACCCAGACAGTGTTCCTTCTGTCCCACCCATCGCACAGGAAGAGGAGGAGGAGGAGGAGGAGGAGGAGGAGGAGGATTGTGTCAGCATGGAGGTGGAGGCTGGCACTCAGCATCATCAGCAGCAGTCTTTTAGGGATGATTTACAGTCCCAAGAAACCAGTGGACTTGTACGTGGCTGGGAGGAGGTGGCTGCGGATCATGTCGTCCTTAGTGACCCAGAGGACTCCGGAGCGAATGCCTCAGCAAACCTACGCTGCCTGGCCTCCCTGATCCTGCAAAGTCTGCGGAAGGATCCTCGTATTCTTCGGATCAAGGAGAGGGACCATTACTGGCTGGCCACTCTCCTTGATCCACGGTACAAGGGTAAGGTTGCGGACCTTATGTTACCGTCGCAGAGGGAGCAGAGGATGAGACAACTCCGGGAGGCCTTGCAGAAAGGTCTGTGCAACGCGTTCCCAGAGACTGGGAGGTTACAAACTCCTGGTCTTGGACAACGAGTTGCTGAGGCTTCGGCCAGTCAAAGAAGGAGCGGTGGGGAAGGTGGCCGTCTGACCGATGCGTTCAGACAATTCTTTAGTCCGCAGCCCCAAAGTATGATCGGTTCCAGCAACCATCGCCAGCGTCTGATAAACATGGTGCAGGAATATCTAGGGGCAAGGTCAGACTTGGACACCTTCCCCACCGAAAATCCTCTGGCTTACTGGGTCTTGAGGATGGATCACTGGCCAGAGCTTGCACAGTATGCAATTGAGCTACTGGCCTGTCCTGCATCCAGCGTTCTTTCGGAACGCACATTCAGTGCTGCTGGAGGATTTGTCACGGATCACAGGGTGCGCCTGTCCACCGACTCGGTTGATCGACTGACTTTCATCAAGATGAACCAGTCTTGGATCACCACCAGCTACCACACACCTGATGCTGATATAACATACTAATTGATTTTAACATGTCACATCCCTTCAAGACTGATGCTGATGCTGAGTGCCTGTGCTGTTATGTTGACTGGCTATCCTCCTCCTCCGAGTCCTCAATGATACGATTGATGATGATAGCTTGGAAGATCATTTTTGTTTATGGGTGCCGCCACCAGTGGCTAAGGCCCAATTTTTCAGCCCCTGTTTTACAGGGGCGTGTAATTACAATTTTTTTAGCAATAATTTGCCATAGGGCTCATTGCTGTGCTCCAAGTACAGTATCTGTGAGGGGTTGGAGTGTTGTGGCACCAGTGCCTAAGGCCCAATTTTTCAGCCCCTGTTTAACAGGGGCGTGTCATTACAATTTTTGAAGCAATACTTTGCAACAGGGCTCATTGCTGTGCTCCAAGTACAGTATCTGTGAGGGGTTGTAGTGTTGTGCCACCAGTGCCTAAGGCCCAATTTTTCAGCCCCTGTTCAACAGGGGCATGCAATTACAATTCTTGATCTAATAATTCACAGCAGGGTCCATTGCTGCACCCACCAAGAGTAACTCTGAGGGCTTACAGTCTTGTGGCAACGCCACCACCACCACCACCACGAAAGGCCCAATTTTTCAGCCCCTGTTCAAAAGGGGCATGTAATTACAATTCTTGATCTAATAATTCACAGCAGGGCCCATTGCTGCACCCACCAAGAGTAACTGTCAGGGCTTACAGTGTTGTGGCACCAGCACCACCATCAAAGCCCCAATTTTTACTACCACTGTTCAACAATTATATGTAATTAAAATTCCTGATATAATAGTTGACAGCAGGGCGTTCCAGCACCAACCAAGAGTAACTGAGTGCTTACAGTGTTGTGCCAACACCAACAACTAAGGGGCCTATTTCTGCAGAGTATATACGGCAGGTCCCTACTTTCAAACATCCAACTTACAAACGACTCCTACTTGCAAACGAAAGAAGACAACAGGAAGTGAGAGGAAATCTACCCCTAGAAAGGAAAATTCTCTCCTGTAAGAATAAATATGGGAGAAAGGGGTCTCATCTGTACTGATGCTTTATCAGCAATCCTTGTTTCAAGAAAAACACCACATTTCAAAAACAGTTGTCATTGGGACGGAAAGTGAGGTGAAATGTTCTGAACAGGGGCACAGACAGCAAAACAAATGTTACAGAGGTGATAACCCTTACCTATGTTTCCCAAAAAGTTTAAAAATAGATTTTTGGGCTGGAGCTACACTTCAACAATGTACCTGTTCAAAATTACAAACAGATTCTACATAAGAACAAACCTACAGTCCCTGTCTTGTATGCACCGCCTGTATACGGCTGTTCAGAGTATATAGGGCCTTTTTTATTTTATGTGCGGGGTTCCCCTTAATATCCATACAAGACCCAAAGGGGCTGGTAATGGGCTGGGGTAGGGGGGGGTCATGGGGTAGCTATGCCATTTTTCTTAAAGAATTTCATCCATATTACCGGGACCAGACATTACATTAAAGCCGCAAGCAGTTTTAAATGGCTTTTTTTTCCTTTAGAAGTGTCATTTTGTGCAGGGACAGTTCTAAACACGGGAAACACGTGGCACTTCACAGGCATACTTTAGACACCCCCCAGGTACGATATTTAAAGGAATATTTGACTTTTTTTTTTTCACTTTATGCATCATTAAAATGACTGCTCCCGAAAAACCACTGTTTTTAAAACTTCTTTTTGCATTGATACATGTCCCCTGGTGCAGAACCCGGGTTCCCAAACCTTATTTATGACAATAACATGCATAATAGTTGTTATAATTAGCACTTTAGAATTCGAACGTTCGCATCCATTGTATTTAATAGGGTTCTAATGTTCGTTCGAACTTTCGGTCCGTTCGCGGGTTCTGGTGCGAACCGAACCCGGGGGTGTTCGGCTCATCACTAACCCTGGGTGCTGAAAGATGTCTTGGGAAATGTAGTCTCTGGATATTAAAGGGGAATACCCCGCTACACTGTATCAATCAAGCTGCAATCAAATACATAGCAAATATGCGGTGGGATATTCTGGAGCTTTGACATATAAATCTTTAGGTACAGAAATTTTCAATTTTGATTTAGAGGATTCCAGCATAGCAAAGGTGAGTATGCAAATAAGGACTTAAGTTTACATAAACTAAAGGTGAGTGTTAATTTTGCAGGTAAGGTTACTATAAGTGTTGGGGGTAGTAGTTCATGTCTGGCTTCTGTTACCTTGTACAACAAATCTTGAAATCTCCCTCACAGAACATACATTGAGGGGAGTTAATTAAAACTGGAATAGCCAGAATCTGGAGCAGCTGTGCACGGTAACCAATCAGTTTCTAAGTTTACCTGAACAAGCTAAAGACCTGCACAACTGCTTAGATCTTAGTGTCTGTTTCCTTTTTCAATAATGTTGCTCCACTGTGTTTCAGTCAACCTTATGTAAGCACATTACACAATTTTTTCCTGAAGGCAAAAAGTATTAAAGACTAAAAATAATAGAGAAAGGCATATACAAAATATAAATATGAAGAATGTTTTTTAAATCTTTAAGAGTTATAAAGAACAGTGTAAGAGCTGCAAAAATGATTTAACCACTTGCTTACTGGGCACTTAAACCCCCTTCGTACCCAGACCAATTTTCAGCTTTCAGCGTTGACGCACTTTGAATGACAATTGTGCGGTCATACAATGCTGTACCCAAATGATATTTTTTGCCACAAATAGAGCTTTCTTTTGGTGGTATTTGATCACCTCTGCGGTTTTTATTTTTTGCACTATAAACAAAAAAAGACAGAAAATGTTGAAAAAAACACAATATTTTTTTACTTTTTGCTATAATAATAATATCCCAATTTTTTTTTTTAAAACAATTTTGTTCCTCAGTTTAGGCCGATACGTATTCTTCTACATATTTTTGGTAAAAAAATTGCAATAAGCGTATAGTGATTGGTTTGCGCAAAAGTTAAAGCGCCTACAAAATAGGGGATAGATTTATGACATTTTTATTATATATATTTTTTTTTCACTAGTAATGGCGGTTATCTGTGATTCTTGTCAGGCCTGCGATATTGCGGCGGACATATCGGACACTTTTGACACTATTTTGGGACCATTCACATTTATACAGCGATCAGTGCTATAAAAATGCATTGATTACTGTATAAATGTGACTGGCAGGGAAGGGGTTAACACTAGGGGGCGATCAAGGGGTTAAATATGTTCACTGTGAGTGATTCTTAAGCCCCGTACACACGATCGGATAACCTATGGATTTTCGTCCGATGGATTTGTCCATCGGAAATCCGATGAAACTGTTTTTCATCAGTCTTGCCCACACACCATCAGTCAAAAAACCGACCGTTCCAAACGCGGTGACGTAAAACACTCCGATGAGCCGAGAAAAATGAAGTTTAATGCTTCTGAGCATGCGTCGACTTGATTCTGAGCATGCGTGGGTTTTTGATCCGATGGACTTGCCCATAGACGATCTGAGTTTTCGATCGGTTTTTTATCCATCGGAAAAATTTAAAACATGTTCTATTTTTTCCAACCGATGGAAAAAAGACCGATGGATACCATACACGATCGGTTGGTCTGATGAAAACCATCCATCGGACGGTTTTCATCAGTCAAACCGATCGTGTGTACGGGGCTTTACTGTGGGGGGAGGGGACTGACTGGGGGAGGTGACCGATCTGTGTCCCTATGTACAAGGGACACAGCATCGGTCTCCTCTCTCCCTGACAGGACGTGGATCTCTGTGTTTACACACAGAGATTCACGTCCTGCCTCAATAACAGCCGATCGCGTGTACCTGGCGGACATCGCGGCCGTCAGGCACGCGCATCGGCAACACATGACATGACGGGCACAGCTGTTCACCGCCGCGCGCCCTCGGCGGCGCGCAGGGGGAGTGAAAGAGGCAGGACAACCAGGGACGTCCACTCAGCACTTGAGAGCCGCGCTGCAGACATCTTTCGTCTATAGCGCGGGTCTCAAGTGGTTAAGACCAAAATTTTGAAACAAAGGTCTGGTTCCTAGAAAGAGAAGGATGACTCAGGGGTATTCAAACTAGGATGTAGGGGAAAGGAAGAAAAAGGCATTTGGGCAGATGGATCAGTCAGTTGGAAGACTTTAGCAGAAGAAGATATTGAAAAAGACGCGGGAACAATTATGGCAGCTAATACAGATACGTTTTAACGTTTTAACGTTTGGTAGTAGGAAGGATATTTGAAGGATTGTTCAGTAGGTAGCTTACTAATATAGGGGCATGCAATAGATATATCATAATATCATATAGCCTGTATGTTATTATAAGACACGATTGAAAAAAAAAAACTATGTTAACTTTAGGTAGTAAGTAAAAACTTGAACAGATGTGTGGCTACATTATGTCTGAAAATGTTGCTAAATTGTTTCACACCATTCAACACAGATGCTTAATGTGTGTTGGTCTATTGGTTTATATGGCTTAAAGACTGCATCCAGAATGTTGTGATCAATGACACAAAATTTGAATGGACTAAGGAAATAAATGGCGTCCCCCAAGGTTCAATTTTGGAACAAATATAAAAATATATAGAGCTTGGGACAAAATGTATAATTTATTTTCTAATGCGAACTGACCTTTACATTGGGTGATTGACCAAATACGTACAAATGAGGCGCATCCTCAATACATGTAAAGATATGTATTTGGGGGTAACTGTATACATCCAACCATGAATTACTAAGTTTATAATAGACACAGGCAAACTTGGGCAAACTGAATAGAGAAAAGCTACACCACGGCAAGCACATGTGTTCATGAACACATTGCACTAAACAGTAAACATGGCTTACAAGGGCATGATTAAAAAGAGCCTGAGCCTATTTCTTGCACACATATGCTGAAGTTCTTGTATACACAAAATACTCCCTAATTGCTGTTCGATTGAAAGTCAAGTGCTTTAATCTTCCATTATAAATGTTTTTCTGCAAACAGAATATCGACGTTGAATTAACACTTTGCCTGATCCTACCTTAAAGGAGAACCTTTTTAAAACGTTCGGGAACTACTAAGTAACCAGCAAACTGTTGCGAAAATTTGGTCTTTGGTCAGAATATGTGCAACACAGCTTACAAAGCCTAGCAGTGAAGACTATGTAATTGATTGCCAGGAATGTGTAACATATAGCACAGCTTACAGCGTGCAGTAGTCAGAGGTATATCTGGGGTAGGGATGAGCTTCGTGTTCGAGTCGAACATACGTTCGACTCGAACATCGGCTGTTCGATCGTTCGACGAAGATCGAACGATTTGGGCCGTTCGCGCCAAATTCGAGTGACGCGAACGGCCCACAATGCACTACGCCATCGCAGTGTCATCCAGGCGCTGTGATTGGCCAAGCATGCACTGTGACCCCGCATGCTTGGCCAATCACAGCGCCGGCAGCGAGGAGAGCAATGATTGGCCACAGGCAGGATGCCTGTGGCCAATTATTGCTGAGGGGGTTTAGTACACGCCCCACACTATAAAAGGCCGCCAGCACGGCGGCCTAGTGTAGTGTGTTCCGGAGCAGGGATAGAGCAGCATAGGCAGGGACAGTGACTTTTATTTCTTTCTTGCTTAACCTGGATTCCTTTAGTTTAGGGAAAGAGAAGGATAGGTAGGGAGAGTGTCAGTGTGTTTTGTGCTTGTGCTATATTGTGCTTAAAAAAAACATTTTTTCTAGGGACAGAAAACTGTAGGTAGGGAGAGTGTGTCAGTTTCTTTCACTGTCAAAGTCCTTGTTTCCAGGGACCTGGAAGGACAGTGAGGTAATTCTCCTTGTGCTAAATTGTGCTTAAAAAAAACATTTTTTCTAGGGACAGAAAACTGTAGGTAGGGAGAGTGTGTCAGTTTCTTTCACTGTCAAAGTCCTTGTTTCCAGGGACCTGGAAGGACAGTGAGGTAATTCTCCTTGTGCTAAATTGTGCTTAAAAAAAACATTTTTTCTAGGGACAGAAAACTGTAGGTAGGGAGAGTGTGTCAGTTTCTTTCACTGTCAAAGTCCTTGTTTCCAGGGACCTGGAAGGACAGTGAGGTAATTCTCCTTGTGCTAAATTGTGCTTAAAAAAAACATTTTTTCTAGGGACAGAAAACTGTAGGTAGGGAGAGTGTGTCAGTTTCTTTCACTGTCAAAGTCCTTGTTTCCAGGGACCTGGAAGGACAGTGAGGTAATTCTCCTTGTGCTAAATTGTGCTTAAAAAAAACATTTTTTCTAGGGACAGAAAACTGTAGGTAGGGAGAGTGTGTCAGTTTCTTTCACTGTGAAAGTCCTTGTTTCCAGGGACCTGGAAGGACAGTGAGGTAATTCTCCTTGTGCTAAATTTTGCTTAAAAAAAACATTTTTTCTAGGGACAGAAAACTGTAGGTAGGGAGAGTGTGTCAGTTTCTTTCACTGTCAAAGTCCTTGTTTCCAGGGACCTGGAAGGACAGTGAGGTAATTCTCCTTGTGCTAAATTGTGCTTAAAAAAAACATTTTTTCTAGGGACAGAAAACTGTAGGTAGGGAGAGTGTGTCAGTTTCTTTCACTGTCAAAGTCCTTGTTTCCAGGGACCTGGAAGGACAGTGAGTGAATTCTCCTTGTGCTATATTGTGCTTAAAAAAAACATTTTTTCTAGGGACAGAAAACTGTAGGTAGGGAGAGTGTGTCAGTTTCTTTCACTGTCAAAGTCCTTGTTTCCAGGGACCTGGAAGGACAGTGAGGTAATTCTCCTTGTGCTAAATTGTGCTTAAAAAAAACATTTTTTCTAGGGACAGAAAACTGTAGGTAGGGAGAGTGTGTCAGTTTCTTTCACTGCCAAAGTCCTTGTTTCCAGGGACCTGGAAGGACAGTGAGGTAATTCTCCTTGTGCTAAATTGTGCTTAAAAAAAACATTTTTTCTAGGGACAGAAAACTGTAGGTAGGGAGAGTGTGTCAGTTTCTTTCACTGTCAAAGTCCTTGTTTCCAGGGACCTGGAAGGACAGTGAGGTAATTCTCCTTGTGCTAAATTGTGCTTAAAAAAAAATTTTTTCTAGGGACAGAAAACTGTAGGTAGGGAGAGTGTGTCAGTTTCTTTCACTGTCAAAGTCCTTGTTTCCAGGGACCTGGAAGGACAGTGAGTGAATTCTCCTTGTGCTATATTGTGCTTAAAAAAAACATTTTTTCTAGGGACAGAAAACTGTAGGTAGGGAGAGTGTGTCAGTTTCTTTCACTGTCAAAGTCCTTGTTTCCAGGGACCTGGAAGGACAGTGAGGTAATTCTCCTTGTGCTAAATTGTGCTTAAAAAAAACATTTTTTCTAGGGACAGAAAACTGTAGGTAGGGAGAGTGTGTCAGTTTCTTTCACTGCCAAAGTCCTTGTTTCCAGGGACCTGGAAGGACAGTGAGGTAATTCTCCTTGTGCTAAATTGTGCTTAAAAAAAACATTTTTTCTAGGGACAGAAAACTGTAGGTAGGGAGAGTGTGTCAGTTTCTTTCACTGTCAAAGTCCTTGTTTCCAGGGACCTGGAAGGACAGTGAGGTAATTCTCCTTGTGCTAAATTGTGCTTAAAAAAAAACATTTTTTCTAGGGACAGAAAACTGTAGGTAGGGAGAGTGTGTCAGTTTCTTTCACTGTCAAAGTCCTTGTTTCCAGGGACCTGGAAGGACAGTGAGGTAATTCTCCTTGTGCTATATTGTGCTTAAAAAAAACATTTTTTCTAGGGACAGAAAACTGTAGGTAGGGAGAGTGTGTCAGTTTCTTTCACTGTCAAAGTCCTTGTTTCCAGGGACCTGGAAGGACAGTGAGGTAATTCTCCTTGTGCTAAATTGTGCTTAAAAAAAACATTTTTTCTAGGGACAGAAAACTGTAGGTAGGGAGAGTGTGTCAGTTTCTTTCACTGTCAAAGTCCTTGTTTCCAGGGACCTGGAAGGACAGTGAGTGAATTCTCCTTGTGCTAAATTGTGCTTTAAAAAAAAAAAATTTCTAGGGACAGAAAACTGTAGGTAGGGAGAGTGTGTCAGTTTCTTTCACTGTCAAAGTCCTTGTTTCAAGGGACAGAGAAGGACACCTGAAGGTAGCCCTTATTGCTTTTTTCCCATCTCCCTGCAGGCCATCTATTAGAATGTCTGGAAGGCAAACAAGGAGAGGCAGACAGTCAGGAGGCAATAAAAGAGGGCAAGCAGGCTCTGTGTCTGGGGGCAACAGTGCTGGTCGTGGACGCGGTGCATTGTCATCAGCACATGGCCATGGGACACGCTTGTCCTTCTTTTCGGCAGCTGGACATGTTGAGCCACATCATGCCGAAGACTTGGTAGAGTGGATGACCAAGCCCTCCTCCTCCTCCTCATCCTCTCTCACCCAGGCTCAGGGTACTGGAAAAGCAGCTGCCAAAGCGTCCTCTTCCCTGGTATCAATGTCAGACTCATCATCAGTCACTCCTTCCCTAGACCCACCATGTCCTCCTCCTGAGGAGTCCCCCGAACTGTTTCAGCACAGTGTTGGGTACATGCTCCAGGAGGATGCCCAGCGTTTCGAAGGGTCTGATGATGAAACCCAGCTAGAGGAAGGCAGTAGCGTGAGAGCAGACAGAGGGGATGCTCAAGAAGGACACCAATCTGGCAGTCATGTTCCAGCAGCTGCAGCATACTGCCAGATTGCCTCCAGTGATGAGGAGGGAGGTGATGATGAGGTCACTGACTCCACGTGGGTGCCTAATAGGAGAGAGGAGGAGGAGGAGGATGAGGAGGAGGCACATCTCCAACGAGGCAGGATGCCCTTTGGTGGCCAGCGTAAGGGCAGTACACCGACGGAATCACACCGCAGAGCTCCGCCTGTGCAGGGCGCTGCCTCTGCCCGTCATTCAAAAAGTTCTTTGGTGTGGGCCTTTTTTGAGGCTAGTGCATTAGATCGCACAGCTGCTGTTTGCAACATATGTCTCAAGCGTATATCGCGTGGCCAAAACATCAGCCGCTTGGGTACCACATGCCTGACCAGACATATGTTGACCTGCCATGCAGCTCGTTGGCAAGCCTACCTCAAAGACCCACACCAAAGAACAAAGCGGACCTCTCCTTGCACCGCATCAGCTGGGATCTCCAACCCCACTATAACTTCAGTCCTCTCTGAAACATGCACTGAGAGGAATGAAGGTGTAGAATTAGGTGTGTCACAGCCAAGTACTTGCGCCCACTCTGCTAGCAGTACACCGACGTCCGATTCTAGCAGGCAAATTTCCCTGCCCCAGCTGCTGGACCGTCGAAAGAAGTTCACTCCCAGCCATCCACATGCCCAGCGGTTGAATGCTAGCTTGGCTAAATTGCTAGCGCTTCAACTGCTGCCTTTTCAGTTGGTAGACTCGGCCCCCTTCCGTGAGTTTGTGCAATGTGCGGTTCCTCAGTGGCAGGTTCCCAAACGCCACTTTTTCTCACGGAAGGCTATTCCGGCTCTCTACCGGCATGTGGAAGGCAATGTCTTGGCCTCGCTGGACAGGGCGGTCAGCGGTAAGGTGCATATTACCGCTGACTCATGGTCCAGCAGGCATGGACAGGGACGTTACCTTTCTTTCACGGCCCATTGGGTCACTCTTTTGGCAGCTGGGAAGGATGCAGGACAAGGTGCAGTAGTGTTGGAGGTTGTCCCACCGCCACGCCTCCAAAATGCTACTACTGGTTGTGACACACCTCTCTCCTCCACCCCCTCCTCTTCTTCTTCCTCCATGGCCTCTTCCTGTGGTTTGTCCTATGAACCAGCGGTGCTCCGTAGCCGTTCACGGGGCTACGCAAGTACGCAGGCAAAAAGATGCCATGCCGTGCTTGCGCTGGTGTGTTTGGGGGACAGAAGCCACACTGGGGCAGAGGTCCTGTCTGCTCTGCAGGGCCAGGCCGAGAGGTGGTTGACGCCACGCCAGCTTAAGCCAGGAATGGTGGTTTGCGACAATGGCACCAACCTCCTCTCCGCCCTCCGACAGGGACAACTGACCCATGTGCCCTGTGTGGCTCACGTCCTTAACCTGGTGGTGCAGCGGTTCTTGGGCAGGTACCCGGGCTTACAGGATGTCCTGAGGCAGGCCAGGAAAGTCTGTGTGCATTTCCGCAGATCTTATAATGCCAGTGCTCGCCTGGCTGAGCTGCAAAAGGAGTTGAACCTGCCCAAGAACCGCCTTATATGTGACATGCCCACCAGGTGGAACTCAACGTTGGCCATGCTGCAGCGGCTGCACACGCAGCAGAGGGCCATCAATGAGTACCTGTGCGACTACGGCACCAGGACAGGGTCAGGGGAGCTTGTTTTTTTTTCTCCACGCCAGTGGGGCATGATCAGGGATGCATGCACTGTCCTGGCACCATTTGAGGAGGCCACGAGGATGGTGAGCAGTGACAGTGCATGCATCAGTGACACTGTACCTCTTGTCCACCTGTTGGAGCACACGCTGCGTGGAATAATGGACAGGGCACTTGAGGCAGAACAGAGGCAGGAAGAGGAGGACTTCCTTGCCTCTCAAGGCCCCCTTTACCCAGACAGTGTTCCTTCTGTCCCACCCATCGCACAGGAAGAGGAGGAGGAGGAGGAGGAGGAGGAGGATTGTGTCAGCATGGAGGTGGAGGCTGGCACTCAGCATCATCAGCAGCAGTCTTTTAGGGATGATTTACAGTCCCAAGAAACCAGTGGACTTGTACGTGGCTGGGAGGAGGTGGCTGCGGATCATGTCGTCCTTAGTGACCCAGAGGACTCCGGAGCGAATGCCTCAGCAAACCTACGCTGCATGGCCTCCCTGATCCTGCAAAGTCTGCGGAAGGATCCTCGTATTCTTCGGATCAAGGAGAGGGACCATTACTGGCTGGCCACTCTCCTTGATCCACGGTACAAGGGTAAGGTTGCGGACCTTATGTTACCGTCGCAGAGGGAGCAGAGGATGAGACAACTCCGGGAGGCCTTGCAGAAAGGTCTGTGCAACGCGTTCCCAGAGACTGGGAGGTTACAAACTCCTGGTCCTGGACAACGAGTTGCTGAGGCTTCGGCCAGTCAAAGAAGGAGCGGTGGGGAAGGTGGCCGTCTGACCGATGCGTTCAGACAATTCTTTAGTCCGCAGCCCCAAAGTATGATCGGTTCCAGCAACCATCGCCAGCGTCTGATAAACATGGTGCAGGAATATCTAGGGGCAAGGTCAGACTTGGACACCTTCCCCACCGAAAATCCTCTGGCTTACTGGGTCTTGAGGATGGATCACTGGCCAGAGCTTGCACAGTATGCAATTGAGCTACTGGCCTGTCCTGCATCCAGCGTTCTTTCGGAACGCACATTCAGTGCTGCTGGAGGATTTGTCACGGATCAAAGTGTGCGCCTGTCCACCGACTCGGTTGATCGACTGACTTTCATCAAGATGAACCAGTCTTGGATCACCACCAGCTACCACACACCTGATGCTGATATAACAGACTAATTGATTTTAACATGTCACATCCCTTCAAGACTGATGCTGATGCTGAGTGCCTGTGCTGTTATGTTGACTGGCTATCCTCCTCCTCCGAGTCCTCAATGATACGATTGATGATGATAGCTTGGAAGATCATTTTTGTTTATGGGTGCCGCCACCAGTGGCTAAGGCCCAATTTTTCAGCCCCTGTTTTACAGGGGCGTGTAATTACAATTTTTTTAGCAATAATTTGCCATAGGGCTCATTGCTGTGCTCCAAGTACAGTATCTGTGAGGGGTTGGAGTGTTGTGGCACCAGTGCCTAAGGCCCAATTTTTCAGCCCCTGTTTAACAGGGGCGTGTCATTACAATTTTTGAAGCAATACTTTGCAACAGGGCTCATTGCTGTGCTCCAAGTACAGTATCTGTGAGGGGTTGTAGTGTTGTGCCACCAGTGCCTAAGGCCCAATTTTTCAGCCCCTGTTCAACAGGGGCATGCAATTACAATTCTTGATCTAATAATTCACAGCAGGGTCCATTGCTGCACCCACCAAGAGTAACTCTGAGGGCTTACAGTCTTGTGGCAACGCCACCACCACCACCACCACGAAAGGCCCAATTTTTCAGCCCCTGTTCAAAAGGGGCATGTAATTACAATTCTTGATCTAATAATTCACAGCAGGGCCCATTGCTGCACCCACCAAGAGTAACTGTCAGGGCTTACAGTGTTGTGGCACCAGCACCACCATCAAAGCCCCAATTTTTACTACCACTGTTCAACAATTATATGTAATTAAAATTCCTGATATAATAGTTGACAGCAGGGCGTTCCAGCACCAACCAAGAGTAACTGAGTGCTTACAGTGTTGTGCCAACACCAACAACTAAGGGGCCTATTTCTGCAGAGTATATACGGCAGGTCCCTACTTTCAAACATCCAACTTACAAACGACTCCTACTTGCAAACGAAAGAAGACAACAGGAAGTGAGAGGAAATCTACCCCTAGAAAGGAAAATTCTCTCCTGTAAGAATAAATATGGGAGAAAGGGGTCTCATCTGTACTGATGCTTTATCAGCAATCCTTGTTTCAAGAAAAACACCACATTTCAAAAACAGTTGTCATTGGGACGGAAAGTGAGGTGAAATGTTCTGAACAGGGGCACAGACAGCAAAACAAATGTTACAGGGGTGATAACCCTTACCTATGTTTCCCAAAAAGTTTAAAAATAGATTTTTGGGCTGGAGCTACACTTCAACAATGTACCTGTTCAAAATTACAAACAGATTCTACATAAGAACAAACCTACAGTCCCTGTCTTGTATGCACCGCCTGTATACGGCTGTTCAGAGTATATAGGGCCTTTTTTATTTTATGTGCGGGGTTCCCCTTAATATCCATACAAGACCCAAAGGGGCTGGTAATGGGCTGGGGTAGGGGGGGGGGGGTCATGGGGTAGCTATGCCATTTTTCTTAAAGAATTTCATCCATATTACCGGGACCAGACATTACATTAAAGCCGCAAGCAGTTTTAAATGGCTTTTTTTTCCTTTAGAAGTGTCATTTTCTGCAGGGACAGTTCTAAACACGGGAAACACGTGGCACTTCACAGGCATACTTTAGACACCCCCCAGGTACGATATTTAAAGGAATATTTGACTTTTTTTTTTTCACTTTATGCATCATTAAAATGACTGCTCCCGAAAAACGACCGTTTTTAAAACTTCTTTTTGCATTGATACATGTCCCCTGGTGCACAACCCGGGTTCCCAAACCCTATTTATGACAATAACATGCATAATAGTTGTTATAATTAGCACTTTAGAATTCGAACGTTCGCATCCATTGTATTTAATAGGGTTCTAATGTTCGTTCGAACTTTCGGTCCGTTCGCGGGTTCTGGTGCGAACCGAACCCGGGGGTGTTCGGCTCATCACTAATCTGGGGTAAGAATGAGCTTTCAGACCCAGCTTTGCCTGTTTAGACTGACCTTTGCTTGATCAACAGGAGATGAACATCATATATAATAACTTTCTTCTTCCACTGCTATCCTGAGCAGCTTTATATATCCTTACAGTGTATATCCTTTTACATATGGTATATATAACAGTGAACAAAGATTGTTGTTTTCCTATTCAACCCTTGTGTTCTTTGGCGTCTAGAAGAAAGAACAAGACCCCCTAATAAAATGTCCTTTACGTTGGTGGTCTGTATAAATGTTCCAATTATATTGGTGGACAGTGTAGAATCCCCTGGTTGAACGGTGTTCAGCGTAAACACGTACATGTGGTCACATGTATATATACAGTGCCTTGAAAAAGTATTCATACCCCTTGACATTTTCCACATTTTGCCATGTTACAACCAAAAAAGTTAATGTATTTTATTGGGATTTTATGTGATAGACCAACACACAGTGGCACATAATTGTGAAGTGGAAGGAAAATGATAAATGGTTTTAAAATTTCTTTACAAATAAATATCTGAAAAGTGTGGCGTGCATTTGTATTCATCCCCCTTTACTCTGATACCGCTAACTAAAATCTTAAGGAACTAATTGCCTTCAGAAGTCACCTGATTAGTAAATAGAGTCCACCTGAGTGTAATTTAATCTCAGTATAAATACAGCTGTTCTGTGAAGTCCTCAGAGGTTTTTTAGAGAACCTTAGTGAACAAACAGCATCATGAAGGCCAAGGAACACACCAGAAAGGTTAGGTTATAAAAAAAAATATCCCAACCTTTAAACATCTCACAGAGCACTGTTCAATCCATCATCCAAAAATGGAAAGAGTATGACACAACTGCAAACCTACCAAGACATGGCCGTCCACCTAAACTGACAGGCTGGGGAACAAACGCATTAATCAAAAAAGCAGCCAATGGTAACTCTGGAGGAGCTGCATAGATCCACAGCTCAGGTGGGAGAATCTGTCCACAGGACAACTATTAGTTGTGCACTCCACAAATCTGGCCTTTATGGAAGAGTGGCAAGAAGAAAGCCATAAGAAGTCCTGTTTGCAGTTTGCGAGAAGCTATGTGGGGGACACGACAAACATGTGGAAAAAGGTGCTCTGGTCAGATGACACCAAAATTTAACTTTTTGGCCTAAAAGCAAAGCGCTATGTGTAGAGGAAAATTAACACTGCACATCAGCCTGAATACACCGTGAAACATGGTGGTGGCAGAATCATGTTGTGGGGATGCTTTTCTTCACCAGGGATGGGAAAGCTGGTCAGAGTCCATGGGAAGATGGATTGAGCCAAATACAGGGCAATCTTAGAAGAAATGTCCCGGAAGAAGTCCTTTTGTGATGAAACCAGTCGGGTTAGGAGCTGTTTCCTGGTATCACGTTTGTATGCACAGTGCCTCTATATGATAAGGTGGCCGCCAATATTGCACACAATGCTGGTTTTACCTGTACCAATGTAACTGCAATACTTTATATTAAACAAACCTTATGGGATTTTACACTATCTGGCGTCTTTTTCATTTTCATTCTATGATTACTCTGATCGTGGGATGGATGGAGCTTGGTTTGAATATCCTGCTTATGCCCTGTTTGATCTAAAGACACATCTCCAGCTAATGACCCCTGCAAAGATTGTTACATCAAGCCTGTTTGACCCTTCAAAATAAAGGGTCCACGCTCTCTGGTAAGAGTCTATATTGCATCTGGTGACGGTGCACGCACGAGGTGGAGGTTTTCTTTTTTGGATTCAACTACCGTATTTATCGGCGTATAACACACACTTTTTCCCCCTAAAAATCGTGGGAAAATCGTGGGTGCATGTTATACACTGACATAGGTCTGCCTCGGAAGGGAAGGAGGGGACGAGCACTACCAGATTAGACAGAGACGGATCTCCTGTGTACTTGGCTCATCTTGGCTCCACTCGTCTCGCAGTCACACCCAGTCCCACCTCCTGGACGGCTCCTAGAATGTCACATGTCCTGGATTGCGAGCCGAGGGCCCAGCTGAGCCGAGTACACAGGAGATGAATGAGCAACGTTACAGTGTTTCTCTAAGCATTAAGGTATGATGCAATTGGTATAAAAAAATATCCATTAATTTCTCGAAAATTTATTAAAGTGCAAAGTGTAAGCAGAGGCTTTGCTAATTGTATATACAACATATACATTGCCCATAAATTCAAGATAGCACGAGGTGAAAAAGTTCTGCACTGTGCCTTATTTTGCTGAAGATTTAGAAATTCACAGTCATCATTTATTTATGATACAGAATATTTCATCACACTGGCACTAGCCTGGCTGTAGATGGGC
The DNA here is from genome assembly GCA_029206835.1 of Rana muscosa. Taxonomy (NCBI): domain Eukaryota; kingdom Metazoa; phylum Chordata; class Amphibia; order Anura; family Ranidae; genus Rana; species Rana muscosa. The sequence goes on from CM055116.1 coordinate 663,792,391, forward strand.
ACTGAGCAGGCTGCAATGATGGGCACTGCTGAGGCTGCAAATGGGCACTGATCAGACTACAATGATGGACAATGGCAAGGCTGCAGATGGGCACTGATCAGGCTTCATTAATGGGCAATGGTGAGGCTGCAGATGGGAACTGATCAGGCTGTATTAATGGGCACTGTCCCTTATTTTGCATCAAAGTCCGTTAATTAAAATTTAAGGTTTTTTCCTGAAACAACCCTCTTAAAATTAGAGTGTGTGTTGTACTCCTGTGCGTGTTATACGCCGATAAATACGGTATTGATCACGGTTTTGTGTTTTCTACAGTTGGATTCAATAACCCAATATGAGACTTTTCTACATGTTTTTTTTTGTGCTTATATCTCACTTTTGTGGTGCCGCTGGACAATTTACACTGTAATGATGGTGATTGACATTATTTATTTTTATATTTTTACGCATGCGCAGTATTCTTCCCTTTCTCAATCTTAGAAGAAAACCTGTTAGAGTCTGCAAAATACTTGAGACTGGGACGGAGGTTCACATTTCAACAGAACCATGACCCTAACATACAGCCAGAGCTACAATAGAATGGTTTTGATCAAAGCATATTCATGGGCTAGAATGGCCGAGTCAAAGTTCAGACCTAAATTCAATTGAGAATCTGTGGCAAGACTTGAAAATTGCTGTTCACAGACGCTCTCCATCCAATCTGACAGATCTTGAGCTATTTTTCAAAGAAAAATGGGCAGAAATCTCACTCTCTAAATGTGTCAAGTTGGTAGAGACATCCCCGAAAAGACTTGCAGCTGTAATTGCAGCGAAAGGTGGTTCTCCAAAGTATTGACTCAGGAGGGCTGAATACAAACGCACTCCACACTTTTCACATATTTATTTGTAAAAAAAATTGAAAACCATTTATAATTTTCCTTCCCCTTTACAATTATGTGCGACTTTGTGTTGGTCTATAACATAAAATCCCAATAAAATACATTTACGTTGTTGGATGTAACATGACAAAATGTGGAAAATTTCAAGAGGTATGAATACTTTTTCTTTTTTTTTTTTTTTTAAACTCTTTATTTATAATTTTCTATAACACAACACACAGAAAGAAAGAAAAGGCAGTAAAAAATAAATACATATATATATATATATATATATATATATACATATACACACATACACATACATGTACATACATACACATATATATATATATATACATATATACACATATACACACACATACACACATACATACATAAGAAAAATAAATAAGTAAATACATAAATAAATAAGAGCAGCTGCTCATGTCAGTGTTCCACACATCACATATGACCTACTTAATCAACATTATAAGAATATAAATATTTTACTGTAGCTTCCGAAAATATAAAGGTAATCAATTAACCAATATTTTCATTTTCCAAGTTAGTAGGTCTCGCCCACCCCATATTGGGAACAAACTGTAGGCGAAGACCCATCAACCTGTTGCTAAATTCATTAAAAAAAATGTATTATCTACTTAGCTAAGCTTGAGATAGGTAACTAAAGAACTACAAAGAACAGTTTTTTAGATATTTAGAAGCTCTAGGGTGGACCATCCAATTTTGCCATTTTTCTTTAAAGTTATCTGTGTTGTAATTTTTGTATGCCAACATCAGTTCATATTGAGCTTGAATATTCAGTCTAATTATGACATTGGTTAGGTTTGGAGTTTCAAAGGATTTCCATAGACTGGATATTGTGAGTCTGGCTGCTATCAGTGTATGGGCTACAATAGTTCTATACATTATAGGGTATATGTCTAGATTTATTCCTAGAAGGGCTATGGCAGGGGTGAGATCCAGCAAATTGCCAGTGAGATCCACTAAAAACACTGAGACAGAATTCCAGAAACTGTGTATATTTTTACAGCTCCATAGGGTATGATGAAGATTCCCTATTTGCTCATTGCATCTCCAACAGATCGGTGAAACTGTGGGATATATCTTTGATAGTCTATATGGCGTCAGATACCATCTGTTTAAAAAAATTTGGGAGTTATCCCAGTGATCAGTACAAGAGGAAGCCTTCCTGAATATTAAAATTGCTTTCCTCCATTGGGTACCTGTGAACGTCTCAGATAAATCTTTTTCCCACTTGAGCATATGGGGGTTTTTGTAGTCTGTGGGGTATGTGGTGAGAAGGTCATAAAATAAAGAGATACCCCTCACTTTTTGGTCTTTATTGTTTGTTAAATATTGCCAAATTGAGGCCGGAATATTTATATTGTTATGGGGAAGGAAGTTTTTTAGTCTAGAACATTTTGCTATTTTACCCATTACCAACTCTTTATAGCTTACAGGTAGTTCATTATAAATGTTGTATCCCTGTTTGACCCATTCTTTTGATGTAATGCGGATTTTGCAGTAATCTATTATTTTCAGTGGTATTTGTACTGTAACATTATTGTCCCAATTTTTTGTTTTGGATAAAACGTGTTTCCATGCTATCAAGGTGGCTCTAATACTAATTAGGTTGGGGATGTTGATTTTTTTAAGTAAGTGGCTAGCCATAGAAAGTGCATACAGGTCGTATCCTAGTGTTGCCTCCCTTTCAATAGTTGCCCATAATTTATCCTCTGAAGGGGAGAACCAGTGTTTCATTTGATCTAATAGTGAGGCGTAATAGTAACTTTTTACTTCCGGTAATCCCATTCCTCCCACTGTTTTATTGGAAGTCAGTATGGAAAATGCCACTCTAGGTTTTTTCCCATTCCTGATAAAATTTTTGAGTTTCTTATTAATTTTTGTGAAAAATTTATTGGGAATAATAGTAGGGAGGGAGCGGAAATAATATAATATTTTGGGTAGTGTTCGCATTTTAAAGGCTGCTATTCTCCCTACCCATGTGAGTTGAGTTTTTTGTATATTTTGAAGATCTTTGTGTACTATTTCTAGGAGTGTGGGGAAGTTAATTTCATACATTTTGGAGGGCGGGTAAGTAAGTTTAATCCCTAAATATGACAAAGAAGTTGTATCCCAGTTAAAACCATATTTTTCTCGCATATTTTTAATTTGGTCAGGAGATAAGTTCATTGGTAATACATTGCATTTATTTTTGTTAATTTTGTAGTAGGATATTTTGCCATAATGGTCTAGTATATTTTGTGCAGCAGGTAATGATGCGTCTGGGTTAGTTAAGGATAATATGATATCGTCCGCAAATAGTCCGATTTTGTGTTCGTATTGTCCTATTTTTATACCTTTAATGTACGGGTTTATTCGTATGGATTCTGCCAAAGGTTCTATCGCTAATGAAAATATCAGGGGGGATAGAGGGCACCCTTGTCTAGTTCCGTTAGTGAGATTAAATCTTTTAGAGATTGAGCCTGATGTAGATACTCTGGCTGAAGGTTGTGTATAGAGTGACATAATAGCAGTATGTATAAATCCCTTGAATCCAAATTTTGTTAATGCCTTAGATATGTAGTCCCAGTGCATTCTATCAAATGCCTTTTCGGCGTCTATAGCTAATAGAAGGGAAGGTGTTCTTTCGTTATCTATCTGGTTAATCAGGTTTAGAATTCTTCTCGTACCATCTGGTGCTTGTCTGCCCTTAATAAATCCTACTTGGTCAGGTTTAATGAGATAGGGGGTAGTTTCTAGCAGTCTATTAGCCAATATTTTAGCGTAAATTTTCAGGTCTGTATTCAATAACGAAATGGGACGGTAGTTAATGGGGGATGTAGGGTCTTTTTCTGTTTTAGGTATTGTAATTATGATTGCCTCTAACATTTCCTTAGGAAATTGACTGGTATTTGCTACATGGTTAAATAGATTGGTTAGATATGGAACTAAAGAATCCACACAGGCTTTATAATATTCTGCTGATAAACCATCACTACCTGGCGCTTTATTTATGGGTAAATGTTTGATAACATTGAAAATTTATATTTGCGATATTGGTTCATTGAGTTTTTCAAGGGTGGTAGGGTCAATTTCAGGAAGGTTTACTGATTTCAGGAAGTCAGAAATACTCTCGGGAGTAGGTTGAAAGGTATTTTTGTCCTCCTGAAGGTTATATAGAGAAGTATAATAATCTGCCAGTGAATCTGCTATTTCTTGGGGGTTATAATGGGTATTTCCTGTTTTATTGTGTATTATTTTAGATATTTTATTATTGTTTTGTCGTTGACGTAGTAGATTTGCTAATAGTCTACCAGCTTTATTATTCTGGGAATAATAATTTAGTTTTATTCTTTTTAGGTATCTGTCATGGTCTTCTAGCAAGGCGCATCTCAGTTCTAACCTGAGTTTGGTTAATTTTTGTATCAAATTGGAATCTTTGGTTTTTTTTTTTATGAATTTCTTCCACACTTGCTATATCTTTTAATAAATTATTTATAATATTTTGTTTCTTTTTTTTTTCCCTTGCTGCTACCTGTATAAGAATCCCTCTAACAAAAGCTTTATGGGTACACCATAAATTTGCAATATTCAGAGATTCACCTTTATGGATATCAAAAAATTCTGTTAAATTCCTTTTTATTACAGACAGGTTCCTCTTTTGAGATAGAATGAACGTATTGTTTCTCCATAAGGAATTATTAGGACAGGTACCTCCTGTCTGGATTTCTAGTGTAATTGGTGCATGGTCAGACCAGGTTATATTATGTATTTTGGCATCTATTATTCTTTGTAGCAGGTGTTTGTCTGTAATAAAATAGTCTATCCTGGAAAATGATTTTATGAACCTGTGAAAAAAAAGTGTAGTCTCTTTCAGTTGTGTGTAGACATCTCCAGGGGTCATAGAGGTCTTCATCTTGAAGCATCTTGTTCAGTCCATATCTGGTGGAATTTTCTTTTTTGGAAGTGTCCATAATGGGATCCAGAGGTGCATTAAAGTCCCCGCAGAGAATAAGTGGTCCTTTTTGTAGTTTCCTTGCAACCGTTATTGTTTTCCGTATAAATCTTTGTGGGTGTTTATTTGGAGCATATATATTTATAATTGTATAATCTGAGTTGTTAATGGTTGCTACCAGGATTATATATCTACCTTGGTTGTCCGTTTTAAGGTCCAATAGTTGAAAGGTGACTGTATCTTTAATTGCAATTACAACTCCTTTTTTCTTCTTATTATTGTTAGAAGTAAACATTTTTGGGAACTTATGATGTGAGAATTTGGGAATTTTGTCTTTTGCAAAATGCGATTCCTGTATACACACTATATCGCTTTTGTGTTTTAGTGCGTCAGTCCAGAGAGCTCTTCTTTTATATGGGCTATTGAGACCTTTGGTGTTGATTGACAGCAGTTTAAGGCCCATATTGAAGGAATTTGGTGCTTATTAATTTTGTCTTGTCATTATGCGATAAGAATATTATCTCAATACTGTTATTCTTACTGATACCTTTCTTGTCCAGTAGATGGTGGTAATGCATCTGAAAACTTATGAAGTGAAAACGCAACAATAAAACAAACAGTTTTAACAAAAAATAAAAATAAGAAATTTGGAGTTGGTATGCAACTCCTGTGTACATTGTGAATGTACCCTTTATCCTTAGGGAGGGGGAGTAACAAGACCTCCCAGACTTAGGGCCCCCCCCTGGATTTGAATCCCTGAGAATAGGATTTGGTATATATAGTGAACTGGAAATGGAGCATTTCTGTGTAAGTGAAATATATTTTTCAGTCAAAAGTTTCCTTGGCGGCAGCGGCCAAGGTTCTTCCTTGGTTAGTATGCCTTTGGGTCATTTTCCCTGATGGGGGATTATCCGAGATGTCCTCACTGTCGGTAGGAAGTATCCCCCATAGCTGTACAGTTTTTAGACCCTCCTCCAGGGTATGTATGGAATGCATCTTGCCCTCACGTTCTATCAGTAATTTTGTGGGGAAACCCCATCTATAAAGTATTTTATGGTTTCGGAGAATTTTTGTTATCGGGTTCAAGTTCTTGCGTGCCAATAATGTAGCTTGCGATAGGTCTGAGTAAAGTTTGATTCCTGCATATGGGTCAGGTAGCGGTAAGTGGTGACATGCATATTGCATTAGTTGGTCCTTCACTTGGAAAAAATGTATTTTTGCAATTACATCTCTGGGTAAGTGCTCTGGTATATGCGAGGGCTTAGGCAATCTGTGTGCCCGATCAATTGACAGTTCATGTTGAGGGACCATTGGTAATAGTGCTGTTATCATGCCTTTTATAAATGTCTTCAATTCCTGGAGCTTAACATTTTCTGGTATACCATGAAATTTAACATTGTTCCTTCTACTTCTGTCTTCAAGGTCTGAGATCTTTAATTTTAGGTTTTTTAATTCCTCTTCCACATCAAAGTGGGCTTCAACTAGGTCATTGTGTGCCTCAGTAAAGTCGCACATCTTATTTTCTATGTAGTGTACTCTGTCACCAATTGCGTCAAAATCTCGCTTGGACTGTTGCATGAAATTAAACATATCTTGTTGCAGAGCCCCCCTTAATGACATGACTATCTCTTTAAGTGTGGAGTCTGAGACAGGCTGTCCTGAGGTGGGAATGGCATGCAGTTTTTCATCAAATGGATTGTTGTATACTGTCATGTCAAAGTTATGAGGAGATTCACTTACATTTTCTTCTGAATTGTCTAATCTTCTTTTCTGAGAAGGAGGGCTGTGAATTTCAGCTTGTGAGAGAGTGCTGTTTGGAAGCTGTATTTCCATAGCTGATTTCTGCTTATTCTCCTGAAGTGCAGAGTAGCGCCTTAAATTGTGCTGAGAGGCTGAGGGACCTGCGCCATCTTGTTTTCCCTGAGTCCTGTCAGGGCTCAGGAAATCACTCAATTTAAGGGGTTTCTCCTTCTTCTTTTTGTTCCCCATCTGCACCTTATGTTCTCCGCCGCTACCGGAGCTTATCTGAGTTCTCAGGGCTGCTTTTTGTTTGCTTCTAGCCGCTCAGGGGATTCCCGTTATCCTGGAGCAGGTTACAGAGCGACCATTCTCCCTCACCTCAGGCCACGCCCCCGGTATGAATACTTTTTCAAGGCACTGTAAATGTATAATTGCTGTATTTGTGGACTGCTTGTAAAATAAGTAGAAAAATGTGGCTTCTGCAATGATCCTTTTCCTATTGTATCCCACTGTATAGGTGTAGTGGATTTCTGCTGAGCTCAGATGATAGTGCATGTAAAGTTTGATTTGGCCACACAGATTCTACACCCCAAAAAAACTGACTATTATACAATTTCAATGAGAACCTCAAATACATTTTCTGCTGTTTTATGAAATCTCATCCAGTAATTCATTGTCTGCAATCTACATATAAACGTACACTATAGTATTTCTATTTGGAGAATACATAGTAAACTTTATGCCAGTGGATCTATTGCCACCATCAATAATATGTCATTTTATTAATAGGAAAAGAGGCCACATCAGGTAATGATGCCATTGTAAAGGCTGCATTTTATCAGGGTGTGTAAATGGCTACCACAAATGTTAATGGGTTATTAACTGGTGTAAAGTATAAGCCATTAACCAGAAATGCAAAGTACTAAGTAATACAGAGGGACCCCTATTAGACCATGTGGTCACTAGTTAGGCCACTGATCTAGCATTGGCACATGGCTCGGACTTGCTGTTCTGTTTTGGCATTAGCTGTTTTGTGAATTGTGCCGGTTAAATTGTCAATACATTTTGTCATGCACTTGTGTCCTACTTGCTACTTTTGTCTTCACATAACCCGCTTTTTGAACTTCTCTGGAAAGTTGCCAATTGTTTTATAGTAGCTGGACAGGATGGTCAAGGATTTTGGTATGGATGTATGGTTGGTGAATCATGGATTATTGGCTATCCAAGTTAGCCATACATGTGCTTTCCTGCCTAATCACCAGCTTTAGCCAGCATCTCTCCCCTCCAAAAATCCCTTAAAAGCACAATGTTCCTAATTTTACTATAAGTGGCAAAGAGTATTTAAAAGCAAGATTTGGTTCCAATTTACACAAACTAGTAATGGTAAAAGTTAGGATTGAAAAGCTCATCAATTGTTTTGCGTTTTATGAGCTGCACCTATTATTAGGTAGTAGTAATAGTGTAAATTTTTGTGGCACAAACAGCTTTGTTACAGAGAAACTTTATTAAACTAGTTTGATAGTGTGCTTTTCTTATGTAGATACACATTCCAACAATAATAATATATTTCAGAGAAAGCTTTCTGCCGTAATGGGCATGAGTGCTGTAAATTACTGTGCTGGGCTTTCTTCACAGCAAGCGCTTAAGAATTTTACAGTTGCTGCCATATGTAATGTTTCAGAATGTACAATAGGCTAACCCTGGTTCTGGACCTGAGTGCTTTTCTACAGTGTCAGTTTTATTGAGGCCATGTTTTCAGCATCAAAGGGGATTTTAATGCTGTAACTGGAACAGAGAATACAAAGAAAAAGGAAAAGTGACTTGAACATTTACATTACACTTTATTCTCAGTGTGTGACATCTGTGTCCCAAATTTTAGAGGAAGTTATTGTATCTCATTCACAGGGGCTTTTGTAACTTTCATTTACATGTGGCTATGTGAAAAATTGTTATAGCGATGTTTAACAAACTTGTATTTAAAAAGTTTGATCTGATAAGTCTTACAAAAGCCACAATGATTAGTTATTGCCTAATCTGTTGTTATATTTACCATAATAATAGATTTGCTTTTGTCATTTGCGTTGCAGTAACACATATTACATGTGTAATATGATTCATTCTAACTGGCACCACGACAACATACCCTTGATGATGGATGTGTTACAGCACAACAGACAGTGACACACTAACGTGCATTGCAGTACAGTGAACAGACAGAAATTGTCCACCACCATTTTTGAATAGGCTGCCCTATTGCAATGCACATTAACATAAAACAATACATATTTTATTTGTACAAACAATTATTAACCACTTAACAACCACCTGCCGACAAATAACGGCGGCAGGGTGGTTGCTTAACTCTGGGAGGACGTTATATAACGTCCTCCCAGAATCGCGCTCCCGCGCGCCCCCTAGGGCGCGCACACGGGAAACTCCGTGACCGCCGGGTCCAGAGGACCCGGCGGATCACGAATCGCGGTAAATCGCCGCTGATAGCGGCCGTTTACCACGTGATCGCTCCGTCAAATGACGGAGCAATCACTTGTAAACAGACCGGCGTCATTTGATGACGCCGGTTCCTCCCTCCCCTCTCTGTACCGATCGGTACAGTCTGAGAGGGGAGGGGGAGGGAGCGGATGGCAGCAGCAGCACTGTGGGCTGGATCTGTGACAATTGCAGTCACAGATCCATCCATCCATCCATCCCTGCTCAGCCATCCCTGTACTATACCCTGCCAATACTCTGCAATACACCCTGCCAATACTCTGCAAAATACCCTGGTGCAATACTCTGCAATACCCTGGTGCAATACTCTGCAATACCCTGGTGCAATACTCTGCAATACCCTGGTGCAATACTCTGCAATACCCTGGTGCAATACTCTGCAATACCCTGCGAAATACTCTGCAATACCCTGCAAAATACTCTGCAATACCCTGCGAAATACTCTGCAATACCCTGGTGCAATACTCTGCAATACCCTGGTGCAATACTCTGCAATACCCTGGTGCAATACTCTGCAATACCCTGGTGCAATACTCTGCAATACCCTGGTGCAATACTCTGCAATACCCTGCACAATACTCTGCAATACCCTGCACAATACTCTGCAATACCCTGCACAATACTCTGCAATACCCTGCAAAATACTCTGCAATACCCTGCAAAATACTCTGCAATACCCTGCGCAATACTCTGCAAAATACTCTGCAATACCCTGCACAATACTCTGCAATACCCTGCACAATACTCTGCAATACCCTGCACAATACTCGGCCGTCATATGACGTCCTTGACTTTGTGCTGGGATATCTGAATGATGGGAGCAGCTACAGGCATCATTCAGATATCGGCTTTTTCAGCCGGCGATTCCCTACACCATAAGAACAATCATAGCGGCTGTTCCGCCGCTTGATCATTCTTACGGGAGGCAAGAGGGGATGTCCCCCCCCCCCCCGCCGCCCTCCGGTGCTTCTACCGACTCACCGCTACGATCAAAGCCAGGATTGTTGTTTTTTTTTTTTGTATTTTTTTCAGGCTTCCCAGCCTAGAGGTGAGATGTGGGGTCTTATTGACAACCCCCCCCCCCTCATATCTCACTGTAAAGAGGACCTGTCATGCCATATTCCTATTACAAGGGATGTTTACGTTCCTTGTAATAGGTATAAAAGTGATCAAAAAAATGTTTAGGGCGGAAAAACATGTCAAACTAAAATAAATAAAGTAAAATGAAGAATATTTTTTTTTTTTTTTTAAAGCGCCCCTGTCCCCATGAGCTCGCATACAGAAGCGAACGCATACGTAAGTCCCGCCCACATATGAAAACGGTTTTCAAACCACACATGTGAGGTATCTCTGCGAACGTTAGAGCGAGAGCAATCATTTTGGCCCTAGACCTCCTCTGTAACTCAAAACATGTAACCAGTAAAAATATTTAAAGCGTCGCCTATGGGGATTTTTTAAGTAGCGAAGTTTGGCGCCATTCCACGAGTGTGTGCAATTTTTAAGGGCGACATGTTAGGTATCTATTTACTCGGCGTAACTTCATCTTTCACATTATGCAAAAACATTGGGCTAACTTTACTGTTTTTTTTTTTTTTAAGCACAAAACATTTTTTTTCCGTAAAAAACGCGTTAAAAAAATTGCTGCGCAAATATCGTGCGAGATAAAAAGTTGCAACAACCACCATTATATTCTCTAAGGTCTTTGCTAAAAAAACATATATAATGTTTTGGGGTTCTATGTAATTTTCTAGCAAATAAATGATGATTTTTACATGTAGGAGAGAAATGTCAGAATTGGCCTTGGTGCTCCAGAACGCCTGAAGGTGCTCCCTGCATGTTGGGCCTCTGTATGTGGCCACGCTGTGTAAAAGTCTCACACATGTGGTATCGCCATACTCGGGAGTAATAGCAGAATGTGTTTTGGGGTGTAATTTGTGGAATGCATATGCTGTGTGTGAGAAATAACCTGCTAATATGACAATTTTGTGAAAAAAAAAAAAGAGAAAAAAAAAATCTTGATTTTGCAAAGAATTGTGGGAAAAAATGACAACTTCAAAAAACTCACAATGCCTCTTTCTGAATACCTTGGAATGTCTTCTTTCCAAAAAGGGGTCATTTGGGGGGTATTTGTACTTTTCTGGCATGTTAGGGTCTCAAGAATTGAGATAGGCCGTCAGTACTTCAGGTGTGATCAATTTTCAGATATTGGCACCATAGCTTGTGGACTCTATAACTTTCACAAAGACCAAATAATATACACCAATTTGTACTTATTTTTACCAAAGATATGTAGCAGTATAAATTTTGTCCAAAATTTATGAAGAAAAAATAGTAATTTGCAAAATTTTATAACAGAAACGAAAAAAAAATCATTTTTTTACAAAATTTTCAGTCTTTTTTTCTCTTATAGCGCAAAAAATAAAAAACCCAACAGTGATTAAATACCACCAAAAGAAAGCTCTATTTGTGTGAAAAAAAGGACAAAAATTTCATATGGGTACAGTGTTGTATGACTGAGTAATTGTCATTCAAAATGTGAGAGCACCGAAAGCTGAAAATTGGTCTGGTTATTAAGGGGGTTTAAGTGCCCAGTGGTCAAGTGGTTAAAAGAGCAAACTCTTTACATAAAAATCAACTGTTCTGACATCCTGGTACATTCTCCCAACATGAGGTGACACAGAGTTATCACAATACCCATATACCTCCAGACAGGTATATAATAAATATCACAACCAATAGATATTCTTCATCAAGTACCCGCCACCATGGGGATGCAACGTGTTTCAATTTTGTTACTTACAAATCTTCAGGGGAAGGTGTATTTTTTATCTAAGAAAGAATTATATAATGCAACATGAAAACTTTATGAAGAAACATTATAAATATTCCTTTATAAGGACATGTACACTCACATCTTCAGTATGTTACCATTAAGCATGGGTCAAAACATTTAAAATATATATCTTCTCAGATTCCCAGGCCCCAGGATGTCCACAAGGGCAGCCAACAACCATACAATGGATTGCATGGATATCCATGAGCTGCTCACGGTATAACCACAAGGGAAAAAATTCTCAAAAATAGGCAAATTGTATATACAAAAAAACAACACCAAGCAAGCATCAATTCTGGGTCAATAAAGTCACCATGTCTTCTATCCTGCATGCAATTTGACCATCTACTAATACATGAATTTGTGAGAGGCTAAACTATAGAGTTTTAGTTCTACTGTTTAAAATGTAAATAGATAATACCAACGGAAGCTATGTTTCAATCAAACCACTAGTTACAAGGCAAGGTAAAAGAAATAAATATTTGGCATAATACTTTCTCCCTCCTCTTTGCCATGTAACTAGTAGTTTGAGTCAAGCATAGTTCACCAAACATACCCGCAAATCAAACACAAGCAGGTTCACCCATCATTACTTACCAGCACACAGGTGTGCAAATGTCCAATCATCTGAACATTATAGCTAAAGAAAGACACCTATAAGAACTTTTTTCTAAGATGTGATCGCAGCATAAAGTTTACCCACTTAAAGCGGAGCTCCAGTCATTTTTGTGTTTATTAGAAGTCAGAAGCTACAAAAAGTGTAGCTGCTGACTTGTAATAAATACACACTCAGCTGTCCCAGGATCCAGCGATATGGCTGCCCAAACTCTCGATTTTCTCCTTCTCCTCTCACTGGTGCTGGCATTACGACTGTGTGCAGGGTCCGGCAATCTTCTAGGACCTGTGACGTCCCAGAAGATTGCAGGGAAGGAGGGAGGGGGAGAGGAGAACTTCCACTTGGATCGCCTAGGTACCCGCTCCCGCTCCCCCCTCAAAACAATTACGTGCCAAATGTGGCATAGGAGGGGGGTCCGTAAAGTTGGTGGAACTTCCCCTTTTGGGTGGAGCTTCACATTAAGGTCTGCCCTATAGCAGTTTTACTGCTACAGAGTGGCAACTCTGCACCGGATGACATGTATATATATATATATTGTACAGGACACCAAGGTTGGGTCCTGGACGGGTGCTATATAGCACCAGTATTTGGGTTGTGGTCCCTTTAAGGGAATTTCGATAGTGTTCAGGGGGTCACCCAGAATGGGTGAGGATAATAAAATTATCCAGAGAAGACTGGCTCGCAGCCCTCTCTGTATTGATAGAGAGTCATTTGGGGCCCGGAATTTCGGAGGCTCTAAAGTGATATTCGGGTGGGAAAGACCCTCCACCCCTGACCACTGGGAATCAGCACACAGGGGGTTAAAGGCTTACAGGGAACAGCTCTCATAAGACAGGAAGTGGTGCTAGAGGTGTTGAGGAGGAGTATGGGATTACACCTGTTGTGATGAGCTGTGTGTCTGCTGGAAGCTGCTAAGGATTTAGCAAGGATTCCTGAAATTCTGGGGTGAAGACCCATCTACAAATACTGTATGTGCCTTTTCTTTAATTTTTGTGCTGAAGACAAGCGGACTTTATTTTATGCTGAAGCTAAGCGGACTCTGTTTTATAGTTTTCCTGTGTGCTGAATGAAGCTTTATTTTTGGTTTGTTTACAAATAAAAGCCTTTTTGTTCAAGATCAAACGGTTTATGCACTTGGTCCCGTGGAGCTATAATCCCCAAAAGTTGACAATATATATATATATATATATATATTGTGACAGCAGGAAGGTAAAGTCACCTGGTTGCATCCAGGGGGGTAGATATATTTCGCCCAGATTCAGGCTTTACGCCGACTTATACAACTAGGTGGAGAGTTGTATAAGGCTAGTGGGCTCATGGATGACTCATACCTCTAGGGAGAGTGTGGGGCGTCGTACAGACAGGGAGTTGATGAGGCCAGCTGAAGCTTGTCAGCTCATTTAGGCCTCTATAAGAACTCCCAGATTCATTAGGTGTTAGCTCATGCCTGGAACCAGACCTGTGTGGACTGTCTAGGGAGAGTGAACCCCTGTGCGGTGAGAAAAAGCCTGTGTGGCTATTTGCTTGGACATATAAAACCAGGGACTTAGGGACTAGGACAGCACTAGGCTGATCCCAGTTGTTAGTTTAGGAAACCTGCATGTTTAGTCAGAGGTCACGCTGACCAGGATTTATTTTGTTTATGTTTCTTTTTGGCTTTGCTGTGTTTTTGTCACTGTACATAGAGAAATAAACCGCACCTTTTGATTTTGAAAACCACAACCTCCGTCTGCTGGCCCTGTTTTTGTGTGGGGAGCCCAACCAGGGGGTCACACACACCCGCTACCGAGTGAACCCCCTCACAATATATACATATATATTGTAACAATGCTGGGTGATTAAGCTCTAGTGGTGCATGCGAGTTGAAGAAATTGTGTCAGTCCCGACTGCATTTTCAAGGGCAATGTTCAAAAATAAACATAAGATTCCCTCACAGGGGTATTCAGCATTACATTCCTGCTTCATTCAGCCTTCCTGGCTAAAAACACAGCACTCCTGCTCAGGCCTTACACATTAGGCCTTGGTCTGTCTTCCCCAGACCTGACATTCAGCACCTCTGTGCTTGCAGCTTTGTGCTGCACTGGCTCCCTCCTGACTCCTAGGCCAGAACCCCTGTCTGCCGGATGGAGCTGTCGCTATGGATCAGCACTGACCTCTATTCCTGGCAGGATTATGAAGCCAGCGCACAGGTGTGTAATTAGTGTAAATGTATCTTATTGGGATTTTATTTGATAGACCAACACAAACTGGCACATAATTGGAAGAAAAATGATAAATGGTTTTCAAAAGTGTGGTGTGCATTTGTATTCAGCGTCTGTGAACAGCAATTTTAAAGTCTTGCCATAGATTCTCAATTGGTTTTAGGTCTGGACTTTGACCCAGCCATTCAAACACAGGAATATGCTTTGATCTAAATCATTTCATTGTAGCTCTGTCTGTATGTTTAGGGTCGCTGTCCTGCTGAAAGGTGAACCTCTGCCCCAGCCTCAAGTCGATTGCAGACTCTAATAAGTTTTCTTCTAAAATTGCCATGTATTTGGCTCCATCCATCTTCTCAACAACTCTGACCAGCTTCCCTGTCCCTGCTGAAGAAAAGCATCTCCACAACATGATGCTGCCCCCACCATGTTTCACGGTGGGGATGGTGTGTTCAGGGTGATGTGCAGTGTTAGTTTTCTGCCACACATTGATTTCCTTTAAGGCCAAAAAGTTTGATTTTGGTCTCATCTGACCAGAGCACCTTCTTCTACATGTTTGCTGTGTCCCCCACATGGCTTTTTCGCAAACTGCAAGTGGGAATTCTCATGGCTTTCTTTCAACAATGGCTTTCTTCTTGCCTCTCTTCCACAAAGGCCAGATTTGTGGTGTACACAACTAATAGTTGTCCTGTGGACAGATTCTCCCACCTGAGCTGTGGATCTCTGCAGCTCTTCCAGAGTTACCATGGGCCTCTTGGCTGATTCTCTGATTAATGCTCTCCTTGCCCGACCTGTTAATTTAGGTGAACGGCCATGTCTTGGTAGGTTTGCAGTTGTACCATACTCTTTCCATTTTCTGATGATGGATTGAACAGTGCTAAATGAAATGTCCAACTCTTGATATATATTTTTATAATCTAACCCTGCTTTAAACTTCTCCACAACTTTATCCCTGACCTGTCTGGTGTGTTCCTTGGCCTTCATAATGCTGTTTGTTTACAAAGTTTCTCTAACAAACCTCTGAGGGCTTCACAGAACAGCTGTATTTATACTGAGATTAAATTACACACAGGTGGACTCTATTTAATAATTGGGTGACTTCTGAAGGCAATTGGTTTCACTAGATTTTAGTTAGGGGTATCAGAGTAAAGGGGGCTGAATACAAATGCACGCCACACTTTTCACATATTTATTTGTAAAACACTTTGAAAACCATTCATTTTTTTTCTTCCACTTCACAATAACAAAATGTGGAAAATTTCAAGGGGTATGAATACTTTTTCAAGGCACTGTTTATATGATCCGGCTCTCCTAGTTAGGGGACACGCATCCGCACCGCAGGTGGATCGCTCCAGCTGTTTACACACAATAGGAGCCCAGCGGCTGGTATTGCGGACTCAATGTCCACCGGCACCCGCCAATCATCCACAGAGAGGCAGAACAGCGGTCTGCCTATGTAAACAAGGCAGATTGCCGTTCTGGCAGGAGGGAAGGCATAGATCCTGTGTCTTCCCTCAGTAAAAGCACCTCCCTCAGTTTAGAAAAACACAGGCTAGGAACACAGTTAACCCTTCTATAGCCCCTGATATTAACCCCTTCCCAGCCAGTGTCATTAGTACAGTGCATATTTTTTAGCACTGATCACTGAATTAGTGTCACTGGTCCCCAAAAAGTGTCAAAAGTGTCAGTTATTGTCAGAATGTCCACCACAATACCACAGTCCCACTATAAGTCGCTGATCGCCGCCATTACTAGTAAACAAATTAAAAATAATAAAATATCCTATAGTTTGTAGAAACTATAATGCCGTGTACACACGATCGAGTTTCACGGCGGTGAAAACACCGCCGTGAAATCCAACGGGAAAAACGAGGACCGGCTTGGTCCCCTACACACGGCCGTTTTTCACAACATGTTTTCTCTTGGTCGAGAAAACCGGCCGTGTGTAGGCTCCCTAGCAGTGTTTGCCTATGGGAAAACTGCAGAGGAAAAAAATGCCGTGATTCGCGATGAGAAAAATTAGAGCATGTTCTAATTTTTCTCGTCGTGATTCTCGCAGTTTTTCTCGTCTGGAAAAATGCTGGAGAGCCTACACACGCCCGTTTTTCTCGTCCAAGAGAAAAAATTTAATTTTTCCCGATGAGAAAAGTGATCGTGTTTACACGGCATTACTTTTGTGCAAACTAATAAATATATATTTATTGGGCTACGCGTAGGATTATCAATGTCATACAACACGCATGGTCCTGTCGGGTGCCTTCTCTGCTCCTCTCTTTGGATGCGGAGAAGGCATTCGACAAGGTACATTGGGGGTACATGACGCACACGCTGGGTAAAATTGGGTTTCAGGGGCTCATTCTTTCAGCCATTCTAGCCCTCTATTCCTCGCCCTCTGCGCAGGTTTATACATCAGTCAGTCTTTCCCAACCCTTTCATATTTCAAATGGAACAAGGCAGGGGTGTCCTCTGTCCCCTTCGATCTTCAACCTCCTCATTGAACCGTTAACCGAAAAAATTAGAGCCCACCCAAATATCAATGGCTTCTCCCTCCAAGGCACTTAACATAAAATAAATCTATTTGCAGATGATATAATACTGTCCATAACCTCCCCGCACAAATCGCTTCCATACGCACACAACGTTTTAACCCGCTTTAGCAAAATTTCATATTATAAAGTGAACTGTACCAAATCTATCATATTGCCTATGAATCTCCCCTTCTACTCAATCTCACCTGGAAATGTCTTTCCCCTATTCATGGAGTAAAAATAGTATTTCTTTCTCGTACATCACGGGACACAGAGCGACATAGTCATTACTAATGGGTTATATAGATACCGTCAGGTGCTGGCACTGGCAACTTCCAAAACCGGAAGTACCCTCCCCTATATAAGCCCCTCCCATCCGGGAGCACCTCAGTTTTTTGCCAGTGTCTAAGGTGTTGGCCAAGAAGAAACATGTGTTTTTCACTGAGCTTGCGTACAGGTTCTTTTGGGCCTCAGTAAGCTATTCCGGATCCGACCAAAAAAGCTTCATAGCTAAACGGTCGGTACCCGGGCCTTGCAGAGAAGAGCAAGGTTTTGCCTGTAATGCTTCTCTTAGGAGAGCTGGACCCTGGGATCCAGAGCTCTGGTCATACCCACGACCAAGATGTTTTCTGTGCAGGGTGCTATACAGGTCCAGGGGAGTGGAATCCTTGGGAACCCGGTCCCTGAAGGTTTGATTACAATGCCTGCCGTGATAGGTGAAGTTTGGGCTTTTGTGGACCAAACAAAGTCCTGCGGCGGGGAACAGGTAAGTGGGGGCCCCCAGGAACTTGGTTCTATTGGGGGACCCCCAAGCCTAATTTGTCTTTCTGTCTGTTACCTAACGGTATTCCCGCTAATATTCTTTGTATGCCTGTTAATACTGAGAAAATGTAAAAATTTTAATAGTAGGCAAGAAAAAAAAAAAAGTAAGACCGCGGTACCTGTGTTAGACACTAGAGGCCGCTATGGTTCTTTTCTTGTAATGTGGATTTTTTTCTTCCAGAATCAAATCCAGGCAGTTGGTATGTTCTCTGCTGGAAAGCTGTCTCCTCTGCCCTGTTGCTGCGCTCATCCATCCCCGGGCCCTGCGGCAAAGGGACCCTGGCTCCCATCTAGCTCCTTGTTGTTTTCAAAAAAGGCGCCGAAGGCGCACGTGCCCGCGCGCGTGCGCGTGCACGCGCCTCTATTCATAGAGGCGATCTGGAAAAAGGGGCGGAGCGGGTGGATGACGCTCAGGTGTGCGCCGCGGCGCTACTGCGCATGTGCGGGCGTCCAGCGTGTTTTGAAGCACATTATAGCTGGCTGTTGAAGTGCACAGACAGAGCTAGCAACAATATAAAGGCACATAGAGGCGGTTGATGCAGGCATCCCCTAGAAAGGCACTTTAGTAGACACCAACTGTGATATAGCAGCAATTGTGCTGGACTATTCTCAGTAAAAGTGGTGTATTACGGCTGGAATACCTCAGCTTTAGGCTTAGGAATATGCCGTCCAGAAGCTCCGGAACTGAATCTTCCAGGAAGCGAAGGGGGTCTCATCGGGCTCTGAGGATCTTGGGCATACTTCTGCTGCACTAGTCTCCCCTGAAGTTCAGAGGTAAGTGACCGTAGAGACCCCGCAGGGGTACTTGGTACTGTGGCTGTCCTCAGTTCACCTGCTCCTGTGTATGTAACAGAGGAGGTTTTTTCCTCAGCTCTGGGAGGATTAGAGAGAGATTGTCAACATTGATCGCTGCCTCCCTGTCAGGGAAAGCACGCCGATCTCCATCTCCTCCTTCAAAGTGCCTGTTAGCAGAGCAACAGTCCCATACAGGGATCGACCTGCCTGAAGGGGATCAGGATAAGGTTGATTCTGTTATAGAGGAGTCAACAGTGGGGGAACCTTTTCTCAGCATCTCAAGCTGAAAGATTATGGGTTCAGTCTCTGACTAACATGGTCCGATCAGCATTTAAAAATGCACCTTGCGGAACCATCAACCACTACTGTATCCTCGTTGGGGTCGCTAGAAGCCCCCAGACTGTCTGTTCTTTTCCACTTCACCCTTTACTGAAAGGGCTTATTTACCAGGATTGGGAACGTCCTGAGAAAATATTTATTCCCCCAAGAGATTTCCGGTGGTCTATCCCATGGAGGATAAGTTCATCAAAAAAAAAAAATGGAAGGTCCCTACAGTGGACGCAGCCATCTCTTGTATGTATAAATCACTGACATGTCCAGTGGATAATGTCCAAATGTTCAAGAACCCAATAAATAAAAGATTGGAGTCCTTATGAAAGTCTGCTTCTTTCTACAGCAAGCTTGGTGACACAACCAGCAGTAGCAGCTATTGGGGTCTGCTAAGCAGTGAAGGATCAGTTGAAACAGGTCTTGAGGGACTTGACAGATCAGCAGGCTTTGCCCTAGCTGATCTACCTAGAGCCTTAGGCTTTGCGGTTGACGCCATAAGGATTCAGTCCATCAGGCCTCCCGCCTTACGCTGTCTATAGTACATATGCGTAGGCTTCTATGGCTCAAAAACTGGTCTGCTGAAGCTCCCTGTAAAGAATGGCTGGTTAGCGTTCCATTTCATGGTGAACGCTTATTCAGGGAAAACCTGGACAAATATATCCAGAAAATTTCCAGCGGTAAAAATACGCTCTTGCCGGTTAAAAACAGAGTTAGAGGTCCCTCTTTAAGACGCCTGCTTCTCCAGTCCCTGGGGCATCGGCTGTGTAACAGTTCCGACGGCCTCCTCGGTCAATTCCCAGGGGTAAAAAACAGGGACAATAGCAGGGTAATGAGAAACCCTGGGTCAGGGGAGGTACAAAACCTCCCCCAAAGTTAAATTCATTGAAGGGTTGCCCCCACTCAGTCGGGTGGGGGGAGGACTCCAGTTGTTCGCAAGAGACCTGGCGGGACACGATCAAGACAGATAGGTGCTCTCCGCAGTATGTTTGGGATACAGTTTGGAGTTAAAAGACTCTCCTCCTTCCCATTTTTGAGGTCAAACGTGCCAAGGGATCCCCGGAAGATAGAGTCCCTCTTGTTGGCACTAGAACAACTATTGCTCCAAGGAGTAATTATGGAGGTTCCCCTGTAAGAATGAGGGTTTGGGTTTTACTCAAACCTCTTTACAGTCCCGAAGCAAACGCGGACGGGAGGCCCATATTAATTCTAAAAAGGGCTATACAAATTCCTGTATATCAGGACTTTCCGATGGAGTCGATCCGATCGGTGGCCACTGCCCTACAAGGGGAGGATTGGTTAGCCGCGATCGACATCAAAGATGCTTATTTGCACATTCCCATCTTTCCAGTCCACCAAAAATTTCTACGCTTTGCAGTAGAAGGGCACCATTTTCAGTTCAGAGCCTTACCCTTCGGTTTGGCCACAGCACCACGAATGTTTACAAAAATTCTGGCCCTTTATTGGCCAATCTAAGAACACAAGGTGTAATGATAATGGCATATCTAGATGACTTGTTGCTGATAGACCACTCAGTGAAAAAACTAGACGTGGTCGTTCACAAGACAATCAAGTATCTGGAATCTCACGGTTGGATTATCAACCGAGACAAGTTAGCCCTAAAAACCAGTCAAAAGTCTGGAATACTTGGGGCTAAGGTTGGATTCAGGCCAGAGAAAAATATTCTTGCCTCGAGGAAAGGTGTTGTCTTTGAAAGATTTGATCCACTTAGTGGGTACAAAAAAGACAGCCGTCCATACGCCTGTGCATAAGGCTGCTGGGAAAAATGGTGGCATCATTCGAAGCAGTACCCTACGGTCAATTCCATTCAAGGAATTTGCAGGGGGCCATACTGTCAGCCTGGAACAAAAAAGTTCAGGCCCTAGACTTACAATGTCCTTGTCCCCTTCCGTTCGCAAGAGCCTCCGTTAGTGGTTGGTTCCCCAGAATCTGGAAAAAGGGAAATCCTTCAGTCTGATTTCTTGGAAGGTGGTCACTACAGATGCCAGCCTTATAGGCTGGGGAGCAGTACTGGAGCAATAGTCTCTCCAGGGCAGATGGTCGGATGCAGAAAAGGCCCTGCCCATCAATCTCTTAGAGATACGAGCAGCCCGGTATGCCCTAGTAGCATGGACATCCAAACTCCAAGGGTCCCCTGTCGGAATTCAATCATCAGGGGGGCACCAGGAGTCGTGCAGCCCAGAGGGAAGTAAATTACATCCTGAAATGGGCAGAAAAATATGTCCCAGCCATATCTGCGGTATTCATTCCAGGAGTGGAGAATTGGAAGGCGGACTTTCTAAGTCGCCAGCAATTAGGCCCAGAGGAAGGGTCCCTTCACCCCGAGGTTTTCTGGACAATATGTCAGCGGTGGGGAACATCGGATGTAGATCTTCTAGCATCCAGATTCAACGCAAAGGGGGACAGGTTTGTCTCTCGGACAAGGGATCCCCTAGCTTGCGGCTCGGATGCCCTAGTGTTCCCTTGGGATCAGTTCAAGCTGATATATGCATTCACACCGCCACAATGGTTACCTCGATTACTCCGCAGAATCAGGGTAGAAAAGAAACCAGTGATTCCGGTGGCTCCAGCGTGGCCCCGAAGAGCGTGGTACGCGGAGATTGTAAAATTTCAGTGGGGAGTCCTTGGACTCTCCCACGTCGTCCGGACCTGCTTTCGCAAGGACCGATATACCACCCTTCCTTACCAGCCCTAGGTTTGACGGCCTGGCTATGGAAGCCCACATTCTAAAAAAGAGAGGGCTCTCTAATCCTGTGGTATCTACCATGATCAATGCCAGGAAGCCGGTATCCAGGCAGATCTAATATAGAATCTGGAAGGCGTACATCGCGTGGTGTGAGGCCAAGAAATGGCATCCACATAAGTACGTAATAGGTAGGATTCTGGACTTCCTACAATGGGCTGTAGATAGGAAGCTTGCCTTGAGTACTATCAAGGGTCAGATTTCGGCCTTGTCAATATTTTTTCAAAGGCCCTTGGCTTCGCATTCACTAGTCAAAGCCTTTATACAAGGAGTGATGCGTATTAGTCCTCCGGTTAATATTCCCATATGTCCATGGGATCTAAACTTGGTTCTGTCGGTTCTACAGAAACAACCATTTGAACCATTACAGCATATTTCTTTGGTGCTTCTCACCAGGAAATTGATTTTTCTAGTAGCCATTTGTTCGGCTAAAAGAGTGTCGGAATTAGCAGCTATGTCCTGTAAGGAGCCATATCTGGTTATCCATAAGGATAGAGTAGTATTACGTCCTCATCCAGCCTTTCTTCCTAGGGTGGTACCGAGGTTTCATTTGAACCAAGATGTGGTTCTTCCTTCTTTTTTCCCCAAACCTACTTCGGTAGAGGAAAAGTTATTGCATTCTTTGGATGTAGTAAGAGCAGTTAAAGCTTATCTAAAAGCCACTGCTCAGATTCGCAGAACGGATACTTTGTTTATTCTGCCGGAAGGCCCCAGAAAGGGTCAGGCAGCGTCAAAATCTACTTTAGCCAAGTGGATTCGACAGGTCATAATACAAGCCTATGGCTTGAGAAGGAGACCGCCTCCGTTCAAAGTTAGAGCGCACTCCACGAGAGCAGTTGGAACTTCATGGGCAGTGCATCACCAGGCCTCCCTGGCTCAAATCTGTAAGGCCGCAACATGGTCTTCAGTTCACACGTTTACTAGGTTCTACCAGGTGGACGTTAGAAGTCAGGAGGATGTCGCCTTTGGGCGCAGTGTGTTGCAGGCCACAAAAGATCCTCATGTCTGATAGCGCTCAGCTTATATATGGTGTATCCCCCCCCCTCATTGGGCATTGCTTTAGGACATCCCATTAGTAATGACTATGTCGCTCTGTGCCCCGTGATGTACGAGAAAGAAAATAGGATTTTTATAACAGCTTACCTGTAAAATCCTTTTCTTAGGAGTACATCACGGGACACAGAGCTCCCGCCCCTCTTTGGGGACACTTATTGCTTTGCTACAAAACTGAGGTGCTCCCGGATGGGAGGGGCTTATATAGGGGAGGGTACTTCCGGTTTTGGAAGTTGCCAGTGCCAGCACCTGACGGTATCTATATAACCCATTAGTAATGACTATGTCGCTCTGTGTCCCGTGATGTACTCCTAAGAAAAGGATTTTACAGGTAAGCTGTTATAAAAATCCTATTATCTTACTTAGGCCTCCAACTCACAGCAGACCCATCTAGATTAACTGATGCTAATTACCCAATATTGATCAGTGGCCTGGAGAGACCTCGGTAGCTCCACATTTCCACCTTCCAAGATGATCAAAATCCCTATCCCTATTGACATCCTAACAAGAACTATCCCCAACATCACACTTAAAGACTGGTGCGATTGAGGAATTACCCACATCAACAATCTCTATTGCAATGTCCGCCTGGAGACCTTCCAGTCCCTTCAAACAAAATATAACCTCTTGCCCAGAGATAATTATAAATACCACCAGATATCTCACTTTCTAAGCTCTATCAAAACTCATTGGCTATACCTACATGACCAAGCATGGAAATTTTACACTTCTCCATCTTCTCCCATCAAGGGCATCCCCCTTTTCTACAACCTCTTCCAGCACAAACGCGTATTTATTAAATATACCCCCTTCCATTAATGGGAAGAGGACCTGGGACAAATCTTCACAAATGTACAATGGCAAACTGCTCTCAATTCAGTATACAGAGCTTCCAAATGTGATAATCATTGGGAACTTACCCCAAAATTTGCCCAGAGGTGGTACCTCACACCATATCGGATGTCCAAGTTCTCCCAGACTAATTCTCCTTTGTGCTGGAGAGGTTGTGGGGCAGTGGGAATTTTCATGCACATTTTCTAGACATGCAAACATCTGACCAGCTTCTGGCACGGCGTATTTCGATTAATCTCTTTGATTACTGGTTTCTTCACTCGCCCAAGCCCGGAGATGGCTCTGCTGAATCTGAATATAGATTCATTCCCCCCACAATTCCGCACAGTTGTCACACACACACTTTTAGCTGCTAGATCACTCATAACCAAACACTGGAAATCCAATATAGTACCAAATGCGTCGAACACACTTGTAATCACATAATCCAATTACATTTACGAATCCTTGCAAGCCTACAGGAGCGGTTCCAGAAAGATCTTTGACGTGAGGTGGAGGATATGGAAAGAGAGACCCAATTGACCAATTGACTTAATGACTCTGATTACTTGAGGACTTCATGATAACTATCTACTCAAAGACAATAGTCTCATCCCATTTCATTGCAGTCCACTAAGCATTGGAATTTTGTCCATCTCAATCCCTACGCTCCCCCCCCCCTGTTTAGTCTATTCCCCTCTGAGTATTTTACTTTATTTCTGTTGCTTATTGCTTTTAGAGTTTATTTTTACCCTATTTCAATACCACCCTTAAATTGTAGAAATGGATACCGGCTCAAAAGTAGAAATGTCTAACGTTACACTCTAAGTTGGATTTATGATGACAATCTTAATATATTAGATATTAGATATTCCTGTCATTTGATGTGAATATTTTCCTTCTGTAACCTATACCTGATGTCCTGTTTTCATAAATTGTATAAAGTGTAAAAATACTGCGCTGTCTAAGAAAAATTTAGAAAATAGTGTGATAACTTAATATCTGTGCAGCAACCAAAAAATGTGGGACACACACAAATAACAGATATATAAAAGAACTAAGGTTGCGCAACTAAATACAAATACAAAAAACCAAAAATGTTCTGAAAACACAATATGATAATATCTGTATAAAACGTGAATAAACAATATAAATGATGGAGTAAAAATATTGCTCTATACGTCTCTGGGTAATAGATGGTACTTAAACTATATTCCTTAATATTGGCATGCAGAAAAGGATTCAGAGATAGTCCATAAATAACAAAAAGTCCCCAGAAAGAAACAGAAGATTCCAAGGCTCTTCAAAACTGCATAAGTGACTTCAAAACGTTGGAACACCATAGAAGGAGTGATGATATGATAGAAAAGGAATCCACCACCTTATCCCTTTTAGGCTGCTTACCGGAAGTTCTGATCCCTGAAAGAGATCAGTCTGAATGGGTGGCTGTTATCCCCGCCAAGGGCTATAATTGGCTCTCCCTGTGCTCTCTGTTCCTCTAGGTTCCAATCTGTTAGTTCACCAGGCAGCTCCGTGGGTCACATTTAGGGTAAAAGAGAAAACCCCATAGCGTAATCCGCTTTATAGCCACCACAAAGTGATCAGATAACAGCCTCTATGCAATCAAACAGAATGTTTCCCAGCAGAGGAATCCACACTCCTGGTTCGTGGTTACAGTTCTCATCAATCACCATAGGAAAAACAAAGGTGCAGACATAGTGTAACTCCGTTTTAAAACCTTTATTTTAAACTATATAAACTCCCTTACAAATTTGCACTCACATGTACAAAATAAATTCAGGCTTATGTTCTCATTTAAACAGCGCCAGAACCAGGCTCTAATATGTGCACTTCTGCTTCCTACCACAATCGCCGCTGTCCGTGCTGCGGGGATGGAAGTAGCAATGCTCACTGCTGGCTGGCGTCTCCTCCTGCGTGTCTTGTTCTCACCCTGACTAGTTTCGTCTGTATGACTTCTTCTGAGGCTTTTAAAGGTTTTAAAACGGAGTTACACTATGTCTGCACCTTTGTTTTTTTTCCTATGGTGATTGATGAGAACTGTAACCACGAACCAGGAGTGTGGATTCCTCTGCTGGGAAACATTCTGTTTGATTGCATAGAGGCTGTTATCTGATCACTTTGTGGTGGCTATAAAGCGGATTACGCTATGGGGTTTTCTCTTTTACCCTAAATGTGACCCACGGAGCTGCCTGGTGAACTAACAGATTGGAACCTAGAGGAACAGAGAGCACAGGGAGAGCCAATTATAGCCCTTGGTGGGGATAACAGCCACCCATTCAGACTGATCTCTTTCAGGGATCAGAACTTCCGGTAAGCAGCCTAAAAGGGATAAGGTGGTGGATTCCTTTTCTATCATATCATCACTCCTTCTATGGTGTTCCAACGTTTTGAAGTCACTTATGCAGTTTTGAAGAGCCTTGGAATCTTCTGTTTCTTTCTGGGGACTTTTTGTTATTTATGGACTATCTCTGAATCCTTTTCTGCATGCCAATATTAAGGAATATAGTTTAAGTACCATCTATTACCCAGAGACGTATAGAGCAATATTTTTACTCCATCATTTATATTGTTTATTCACGTTTTATACAGATATTATCATATTGTGTTTTCAGAACATTTTTGGTTTTTTGTATTTGTATTTAGTTGCGCAACCTTAGTTCTTTTATATATTCATAAATTGTATACCTTTAAAAAAACCTTCAATAAAAATCTAATATTAAAAAAATATATATATATATATATATATTTATTTGGATTTTTTTTTACCAAAAATATGTAGCGGAATACACATTGAGCTAAATTTATGAAGACATTTCATTTTTTTTTTTTTTTAATATAGGTTTTATAGCAGAAAGTAAAAATATTGTTGTTTTTTTTTCTACAAAATTGTTGTTCTTTTTTTGTTTTTAGTGTAAAAAAATCAAAAAAACACAGAGGTGATCAAATACCACCTAAACAAAGCTCTATTTGTGGCAAAAAAGGACATAAATGTTATTTAGGTACGGCATTGCATGACCGAACAATTGTCAGTTAAAGTAATGCAGTGCCATATCGAAAAAAATGGCCTGGTCATGAAGGGGGTAAATCTTCCAGAGGTCAAGTGGTTAATATCATCTTTACATTATACTATACATATTGTATAGTTATATACAATATGATCACTAATCTGGCATTTCTCATATTACACAAATGGCAACCTTGAATTATCAATTTACATCATTTTAGTTCAGGTGTCTATGAATGCTACATAATTATCAATAAATGTATAGAAAAATAAATAAATAAATAAAAAACGTTATAAAAACCCATACTTAAACAGCCTATTATTATACCTGGCCTGGGTCAAGTAAAATTACTTACTCAGGGATGTCTCTTCTCCTTTATAACCATCTTCAGTATGCAAAATGAATTCCATAAATTTAAATAATTTATAATCTGAGATATGACAAAACTGGACTTTCAAGGACACTGAAGGAACTTTTTTTTGTCTCTAAAGCTCATTGAAATTTTAAGTATGATATTTAAGCTTCAATATTCACTTAATGTCGTTTTAAAATTTGGTATAATTAAAGCTAAAATGTAAGCAAAAACTTTATTGGGGCATTAGCGAAGTACAAATAAAGTACCTCTAATGATGAGTGCCCCACTAAAGGTTGCTGCTTTTTTCTTTAGAAAATGTAACTTACATTGGGTAGCCACTCACTATGAAGCAGTGGCGTTGCTAGTGGGGGGCAGGGTGTGGGCCGCACTGGATAACACCTGTGTGCAGCGGCACCGCTAACGCCACCCGGTCCTCACTGATCTGTGTCTGAGATCTCGCTGGCTGCCTCACACAGCAGAGCAGACCAAAGCTGCCTCCCCCTCCTCTCTGTTTACATCTACAGGAGGGGAGACGGCTTTGGTTCGCTCTGCTGTGTGAGAGGGAGTCCAAGGGACACAATACTGTATCCCGCGCTGTTCTGTGGTCTGTAAATTTTAATGTCTGCACTGATGGAGGAGGAGGGAGGAGGAGGGAGGGGGGTGTCTGCACTGATGGAGGGGGGATCTGCACTGATGGAAGGGGGTGTCTGCACTGATGGAGGGGGGTCTGCACTGATGGAGGGGGGTCTGCACTGATGGAGGGGGGTGTCCGCACTAATTGATGGGGTGTGTCTGCACTGAGGGGGTCTGCACTGATGGATGAGGAGGGAGGCGGGGTGTGCACTGATGGAGGGGGGCGTTTGCACTGAGGGGGGTCTGCACTGATGGGGGGGTCTGTACTGATGGAGGGGGTCTGTAATGAGGGAGGGGAATCTCTAATGTGGGAGGGGGTCTGTACTTAATGGAGGGCAGTCTGTACCGAGGGAGGGGGGGTCTGCCCTGAGGAAAGGGGGTCTGTACTGAGGGTGGACTATAGTTGGTGGAGGGTGGGTGACACCAATTTTTTCGGCACTGGGTGACACCAAGCCTAGTGAAGCCACTACTGTGAAGCTTCTTCATTCAAATGTCTTGTATTCTTTTTAAAGAATGCAAGGCATTCTGTGACTGGACAATGGTCATATGAATGTCACAATCTCCCCTTGTCCAATCACATAATGTCTTGTATTCCTTGAAGAGGATACAGGAGTTTTTTGGAAAGGGGGAGCGTCACAGCAATTCACCCAACTAAGATCTCTGTGCTCCTGCCCTGATCGTTAGAAGCTATTGATAGTAAACAATGATAGGGAGCTGTACATATAGGGAGCTGCATGCTCTCAGCACACAAAACCATTCCCCAGTCTTCATATATATATATATGTACTGCCAGTGGGAACAGGTTAATTCCCTAATTTTCTTCTGTAAACCACTGACCTTGCTAGCAGTGTCCTATGCACACTCCAAAGCCATCCTATCTCTGCTTTTTACCTCCTTTGGCTTTTAGACTGGAGGGTATGAAGGATACCAGTCAAGCATAAAGGGAGGAGTGGCGTGCTGACGTCACCACATACGAGTCCCGGAAGCAACGGGTAGTGAGAGCCGGCCGGCCCTTTACAAACCACCGCTATTTTACTTGCCACATATCGTAAGTGTATTACTTTTTTACAATAAATATTTAATACTGGATTACGCTATGGGGCTTCTTTTCTCATTCAATATGATCTGCTGAGATATCGGGGGACTACAGACTTTGAACATGAAGGAGCCAGAATCACAGAGAGAGCAATTCAGAGACCTTGGCAGGGTTGATAGCCATCTGCTTTGACTGATCTCTTTCAGGGATCAGAGCTTCTGGTAAGCGGCCTTTGAGAATTAAGGTGGTGGATTCTTTCCTATTTTACCAGCACTTTTCCACAGTGTTTTAGTCTGAAGTCACAAATCCATGTTGAGAAGATTGTACCCCCAAACTTCATCATCTTTTCCTGTGGACTTTATTATATGTATGAACTATCATTTGAGCTTTTGATATATATATCAGCCAAGGAAAAGTGTATAGTACCATTTAAGAACTTTGTTTGGAAGCTCATTTTTCCATTTCAAGTATTTATATTTTGGTCTTTAACATTGGATGTAATTTAACACTGTTTTTTGTGATGGGATTTTTTTCACAAACCTTCACAATTAACACATACTGTTGCACAGCTTGAACCTTTTTTACAAGCATAAATAGTGACTTGATTTCTACCATCTAGACACCCTCTAGAGCAGTGGTTCTCAACCTCAGTCCTCAAGTACCCCCAAAAGGCCATGTGTTGGGAATTTCTCTTAGATAAAATAGCTGTCCAAAATACCAGAAAATAATGATAATAATAAGTGAGAGGTGAAATATTTCAATAAGGTCAAGGCTAACCAAGCCACCGACCATCAGTGTTCAAAGAGTGATTCCCTCACCAATCTCACTAAAAGGCAGTGTCGGCTGGTGCTCAAAATTTTTGGGGGGGGCGCAAACAAACTGAAAAAAAACCCATCAATTGCCGCCCATTAAACACAGCCACTGTGCCCAAACGCCACCAGTTTGCCCCCTCAAATGCAGCCAGTTTCCCCCCAAAAACAGCCAGTTTCCCCCCAAATGCAGCCAGTTTCCCCCCAAATACAGCCAGTTTCCCCTCAAATGCAGCCAGTTTCCCCCCAAATACAGCCAGTTTCCCCCAAATACAGCCAGTTTCCCACCAAATGCTGCCAGTTTGTCCCCCAAATACAGCCAGTTTATCCCCAAATACAGCCAGTTTGTCCCCATATACAGCCAGTTTGTCCCCATATACAGCCAGTTTGTCCCCATATGCAGCCAGTTTCCCCCCAAATGCAGCCAGTTTCCCCCCAAATGCAGCCAGTTTCCCCCCAAATGCAGCCAGTTTCTCCCCAAATGCAGCCAGTTTCCCCCCAAATGCAGCCAGTTTCCCCCCAGCCCTGCACTTACCTTCCTCGGGTCAGCGCCGTCCTTCTTCCGCCCTCGATGTCTTCTCCCACCCTCAATGTCGCTTCAGCCAATCAGGTTGCCGGTAACCAGACCCAGTGAACCTGATTGGCTGAAACACCTGTCAGTGTTAACCAGGGAACGCACCCCCCGTGCGTCCTCTGGTTAGCTATTTGGAAGCCGATTACAGCCCTCAGGCTGTAATCGGGAAGCTTATCAGAGCCGCTGGCTCTGATAGGCACTTCCAAACACCAACCAGCCGCTGTTATTCAGATGGCCGGTGCTCAACAGGGGGCCGGCCATCTGAATAGTGGGCAGCGGCGGCGACAATACATAGGTTCATGTAATGCATGAACCTATGTATTGTGGTGGTGACTGATGGGCGCAGGAACAAGAGGGGGCGGCGCTCCTGCGCCCACTATGGACGCACCGCCACTGCTAAAAGGACCTTAGCAGCTGGGCCGTGAGCCTTCCAATAGCCTCTGCTGTGGTCTGCTGTATTTAATCAGTCCGATGTGTATCTCGCCATGGAACACACGATGAATGGGGAGAAAAAAAAAGAAATGCTAATCATAGCGTTTCACTCACATATTCCAAGTGGTGGTGCTGCGGTTGTATCACTCAACACGGGTTCCAACCACTCAAATTGTGATACCGTCAGCGTCCCTGTCTCACTCTACGTCCGTTTCATCTATTGACGTTCTCATGGAGTGGCAGATATTTTTCATCATATATATGTGAAAGGTTGGTGCACATTGTAATTCTGTAAATTTTGCAATTTTTGTTGCCATACATATAGGAGGGGTATTACATACAGTGTTTATTTATAATTTTATTTTTATTGTATTTTTCGGAATTGCAGAAATTTAGCAATTTTCAAGATTGCATTGCAATTCCAGCACTTTATCATTGCTTATTTGCACAATTCTTTCATCCATATATAATATGGTGCTTTGCACATTGTTACATGTTTGCACTTTATTTGCTATTCATATAGTAGGTTAATACTAATATTTTTTTTCACATATAATTTTGATCTTTCACAATTCATATAGCATTGATTTCAACATTTTTTGCACTTCGGTTATTGGGTTTTTTTTTTGTACACAGTTTTTTTTTAATTGCAGTATTTGCACAATAAGAATATAATTATTCACAAGATTACATATATGCTGTAGAATACTGTGAACCTGCGCTAATCTCGACATTCATCCAACCCTTATTGACTAACATCAATATCGATAAAGCTGTTAAAACTTTTTTTGCACTATCCAAAATACCAAGCCATTGACTCTGATTTAAAGCACCTGTGCAAGATAAAGGAAAACCTGAAAACATGGCCTGAGGGGGGTACTTGAGGACTGAGGTTGAGAACCACTGCTCTAGAAGATCTACAAAAATCTGCTGCAATTGGCAGTTGACAGCTCTCAATTTTCCATTGAACCCACGTCAGAATGCTAATGCCGTGTACACACGACTGTTTTTAATGACGAGAAAAATGATTTTTTTTTAAATGGTCATTAAAAATGATCGTGTGTGGGCTTCAGAGCATTTTTCACGGGCATGAAAAAATTGGAACATGCTCTAATTTTTCACGTTGTTTTTTACATCGTCGTTTTTCTCGTCATGAAAAACGCCCGTGAGTGGGCTTTAACGACGTGAAAAAAAATGCGCATGCTCAGAATCAAGTATGAGACGGGAGCGCTCGTTCTGGTAAAACTAGCGTTCGTAATTGAGATGGCACATTCGTCACGCTGTAACGGACTGAAAAGCACAAGGCTGAAAGGTGCGAATCGTCGCTCAACAAACTTTACTAACATGAAGGGTGGTGACATCCGAATGGAACTTCCCCTTTATAGTGCCGTCGTACATGTTGTACATCACCGCTCTTTACTCAAGCATTTTTTTCCACGATAGTGTGTAGGCAAGGCAAGCTTGAGAAGAATCACGTCGAGAAAAATGCAGTTTTTTTCAATGACATTAAAAACGGTCGTTTGTACACGGCATAAGAGTCATTTGTGAGGATCAGTAAGGGGTTCTTTGCTGTAAGAGCGGTTAGGATGTGGAATTCTCTTCCACAGGCAGTAGTTTCAGTGGGAAGCATTGATAATTTAAAAAAACTATTAGATAAGCACCTGAACGACCTTAACATACAGGGATATACAATGTAATACTGACATATAATCACACACATAGGTTGGACTTGATGGACTTGTGTCTTTTTTTTTTACATCACCTACTATGTAACTATGATTCTGTCAGAATCGGACATTGAAATTTGTTTTGTAATATCTTTTTCAGTAAATATTTACTTGCACCATTGTTTCCTGTCATTCAATAAACCAATATTTAAATATAAGTTATTTCAAAATTGTTAAGCTGCTTTCCTGTTTAACCATTAAGCTGAATCCCTATATTTTCTATACAAAAAAAATAAAGAATTCTTGTCTCTTTGAGGAGTATTGCCATAAACTCTGCTATCTTTCCATCTACATGAATGTGAATGTCACAGACATTTCCTAAAGGTCAGAATTGTTATAGCAGAATTGTGTCACAGCAGAATTGTGTGTTTCAATTATAACATGAGGCACCAGCTATTGTTTTTTTATAAAAAGTATTAACTTACGTGCTAACCATCTTTAGTGACAATTACTCTCACTCAGTATACTTATACTTAAATTGTTATCCGCATGTTGGAAAATCTCTGTGTAGGGGGAGTCTGAGAGTGCCATGGTCAAAAAAATCAGTTCATTTTGGAAAATCAAATGTACTATTCAAATATACAGTATGACAATGGTATACCTATTAATAAACTGAAGGAACATCAAAACACAGCAGATGGCATAACGTACAGTCATTGCAGTGTGCTCTTATGGAAGAAAAAGCATAAACTACACAATAATATCACAGATAGCATTTCCAATTTCACAGACAAAATATACGTCTATAATTTATTTGACTGGTCAAGTCGAACCAGAATTTCTATTACTTTCTAAACTATCAGATAAAAAACAAATCTTGCATAGCTTATATATCAGCTTTTACTATACTTGTAAAATGTTTTCAACTTGGTTGCTGTTCCCACATAGACAGAAATATTTCCGATGTAAGATTACTGATAAACGGAAATTCACAACTGTTCAGCTGATTACAGTTTTTAAATTCAGCACTGCCACGGGAGAAAGAAGATTTTAAAATAACTAACTTAGACGAGGGTCAAATTTTATCATACAATTTATACTTAATCCACAATGCATGACCTGAACTATGCTGTGTCATTGAGATTATACTGATTATCCCTCCACTATCATGGTACCAGAGCTAGAGTCTTTGCTTGTTGAAATGAAAAAAGCAAGACCAAGGTTAAAGAAAATGATCATCTGAGACTGTTGCATACTACATGTGCTGTTGCTTCAATTAAATTACTAAAACATGTAGACCAGGGATGAGCCGAACACCCCCCTGTTCGGTTCGCACCAGAACCTGCGAACAGACAGAATGTTCGTGTGAACTTTAGAACCCTATTAAATACAATGGACTCGAACGTTTTCGAAATCTAAAGTGCTAATTATAAAAGCTTATATGCAAGTTATTGTCCTAAAAAGTGTTTGGGGACCTGGGTCCTGCCCCAGGGGACATGTATCAATGCAAAAAAAAGTTTTAAAAATGGCCGTTTTTTCGGGAGCAGTGATTCTAATAATGCTTAAAATGAAAAAATAAAAGTGAAATATTCCTTTAAATTTCGTACCTAGGGGGTGTGTATGATATGCATGTAAAGTGGCACATGTTTCCCGTGTTTAGAACTGTCCCTGCATAAAATGTCATTTTTGAAGGAAAAAAGTAATTTAAAATTCACTCGCGGCTATTAATGAATTGTCGGCTCCCGGCAATACATACAAAAGTCATTAATAAAAATAAAAAAAAAAGCGTGGGGGTCCCCCAGAATTCAATTACCAGGCCCTTCAGGTCTGGTATAGATATTAAGGGGAACCCCGCCGCAAATAAAAAAAAAATGCGTGCGGTTCCCCCAAATATCCATACCAGGCCCTTCAGATCTGGCATGGATTTTAAGGGGAACTCCACCCCAAATGTAAAAAAAAATGGCGTGGAGTCCCCCCAAAAATCCATACCAGACCCTTATCCGAGCACGCAACCTGGCAGGCTGCAGGAAAAGAGGGGGGGATGAGAGAGCGCCCCCCCTGAACCATACCAGGCCACATGCCCTCAACATGGGGAGGATGTCCCCATGTTGATGGGGACAAGGGCTTCATCCCCACAACCCTTGCCCGGTGGTTGTGGGGGTCTGCGGGCGGGGGGCTTATCGGAATCTGGAAGACCCCTTTAACAATGGGGACCCCCAGATCCCGGCCCCCCTATGTGAATTGGTAAGAGGTACATGTAAAAAATATTTTTTAATAAAGGACTTTTCCAAGGTGTGTGTGTTTTTTTTTACATTTTTTGACACTTTCTTCGTGAAATGGTAGGGGTACAATGTACCCCTTACCAATTCACATAGGGGGGGCGGGATCTGGGGGTCCCCTTTGTTACACCCCCAGGTACGAAATTTAAAGGAATATTTAACTTTTATTGTTTCACTTTAAGCATTATTAAAATGACTGCTCCCGAAAAAACGGCCGTTTTTAAAACTTTTTTTTGCATTGATACATGTCCCCTGGGGCAGGACCCGGGTCCCCAAACACTTTTTATGACAATAACTTGCATATAAGCCTTTATAATTAGCACTTTAGATTTCTCCCATAGACTTTTCGAATTTGCCGCGAACACCCCAATTTGTTCGCTGTTCGGCGAACGGGCGAACAGGCAATGTTCGAGTCGAACGTGAGTTCGACTCAAACTCGAAGCTCATCCCTAATGTAGACATTTCCTGCCCCAGTGGAACTAGGAATCTAAAGCAGCCCATAGATGATTCAATTTTCTTTTTTTTCCACCACAGGTGGAAGTAAAGAAAATCACTTGATTACCCCATCAGCACAGTCAGTGTTAATTGGGGAATTCCTCCCCCAGCGCTATTGTGTTCTGCCGGTGGGGGGTGCCAACAGTGTTAGTGGCTATAGCCGCCAGCAGTAATTGAATGTAAAATATCGAATAGGCTGGCTGTACCCAAGTCGATTTAATAGATTGACTTACTGTAGGTACAATCAGCCTGCCCATACATGGATCAAATCTTGGCCAGTCCCTGCAGAACCAGGCAAGTTTTTATTTATGTATGGACGACTTAATTGTCACAACCTGATTCACTAACTACTAGGAGCATTTTTGTTTTTTCGGGTGTGGCGTGATTGTTTTTTAATAAAGGAATTGTCAAAAACTGTGTGTGTGTTTTTATGACTTTTTTGGATAGAGAATAGAGGTACTATGTACACCATACTTATCTACATAGGGGGGCTGGGATCTGGAGGCCCCCTTGTTAAAAGAGGCTTCCAGATTTCAATAAGCCCCCTGCCCGCAGACCCCCACAACCACTGGCCATGGTTGTGGGAATGAGGCCCTTGTCCCCATCAACTTGTTGAGGGCATGTGGCCTGGTATGGTTCAGAAGGAGGGGGGTGCTCGCTTGCTCGTCCCTCCCCCTTTCCTGACCTGAATGCCCAGGGTCTGGTATGAATTTTAGGGGGGAACCTACACCATTTTTTTGGGGCGTAGAGTTCCCCTTAAAATGGTTTGGACTGGGGGGGGGCATGCAGTTTTTTTCTTCTTTTTTTTAACAGGCAATTTTTCTTTTTTCAGCAGGGAAACCCATTGACAGCTGATGACTCATCGGTTGTTTTAACGGTGCTGCTGCCAGTTTCCCTGCCCCACTCCTTAACAACCAGCTTATACAGTGCCCAATCAGGGTGAAAAATGTACTGTGCAGTGTGCAGTGCATTGCAGGGTGTTCGGCAGGGAGAAAACCCTGCAAATTCGGGTGTTGGATGGAATGAATAGCCAATGTTTGGCCCAAACTCATGCTCTGGCCGAACCGTTCGCCCAAAACTACATGTGAATATCACCAGCAGGGGCGGATACAGGGGGGGGGGCAATGGGGCAATTGCCACCCCCGAGAAATTAGTTTTAGTTGTGGAACTTGCGGGCGGTAGTTGCGGAACTTGCGGGCGCCAGAGAGTCTGAGCGGGCAGCAGTTGCGGAACTTGCGGGCGCCAGGGAGTCTGAGCAGGCCGTAGCTGCGAAACTTGCGGGCGCCAGAGAGTCTGAGTGGGTGGCTCCGCTGGCGGGTGACAGCGTGGGCTGCCAGGTGCCTCGGTGTGTGGGCGGGCGGCTCGGCGGCGAGTGAGAGTCAGAGAGTGGCAGTCAGCTGGTCGGCTCTGTGGGTGAGCGGGCGGCTGGCCAATCAACAAGCCGGCGGTCGGGGGAGCAGAGAGATGACATCATCTCTCACCGCTCCGCGCCTGCATCCCTGCAGTAACTTCCGCCCTCACTGTGCAGGCAGCAGAGAGATTTCATCATCTCTCTGCTGCCTGACTCTGACAAGCAAAACACCACCTTAGCAAGTGACAATTCGTAAGGTGTGGCAGGTGAGGTGGCAAGTGACAATCTGCATCTGGTTGCAGGCAAGTGACAATCTGCAACTTGTGGCAAGGGACAATCTGCAACATGTGGCAAGTGACGTGGCAAGTGACAATCTGCAACTTGTGGCAAGTGACAATCTGCAACATGTGGCAAGTGACGTGGCAAGTGACAATCTGCAACTTGTGGTAGGTGACGTGGCAAGTGACAATCCGCAACTTGTGGCAAGTGACATGGCAAATGACAATCTGCATCTGGTGGCAGGCAAGTGACATTCCGCAACATGTGGCAGGTGATGTGGCAAGTGACAATCTGCAACGTGTGGCAGGTGACGTGGCAAGTGACAATCCGCAATGTGTGGCAGGTGATGTGGCAAGTGACAATCCGCAACGTGTGGCAGGTGACTGGCAAGTGACAAGCTGCATCTGGTGGCAGGTGACGTGGCAAGTGACACCCACTGATTCTGCATTATGGTGAGTTGAACCATTTCATTTTATATTACAATGTAATGATAGAAATAATGCGCTTCAATCATCCTGACACCATAACAACCATGATGCCGTGATCATTGAAGCGCTGACACCAGTCATTTCCCTGATAAATCGCCCCGAAAAAAATAATATTATCTGGTAGTGCCCCTCCGAGACTAGACTCTGGATCCGCCCCTGATCTCCAGTGGGGATGCACACTGTAATGAAAATGTAGCAGATGGTCTATCACTTTTCATCAAAAGTAAAAAAAAAAATGTTGTCTTTCATACACTTTAAGGTATAGGAGGTATCAGAAAGCACCCAGTTTGAGGTTAATTGTTCAAAATTGAGATTCACAATCTTTGACCAGTTTATTGGGGTTTAGAAGTTCTCCATAAAGTTTGTTGTTGTGTTTGGGGTTCTGAATGGTGCATGCCTCCCCTCCCTCCACTGTGGCTTCTGCTCTGTTTCCAACACAGGTTCTGTCATCAGAAATAATATGAAAAAATTGCAGGAATAAATGTGTTCAAGCAAGGTAGACCTTAGTATAGCAGCTCCTGGACCTTAACTCCAGTAAACAGTTTAGCTTGGTCCCAGACATACCTTCAGCCTCCTAACTGGACTAGTGAGAATCCATGTGCTCTTCTCTTCTGTAAGCATGTTTGCCAGTTTTAGCCTGTTATCACTGTAGCTGAGCTTGACTGGTTCCTAGACAAATTAAGGTACAATGCTTGCAATAAAAATGTCATTTAAACATTTGTTGAATAAATCCATAATTGTATTAACTGTATTTATTATGGCTGTCCAGAAAGTATTATGCAAAGGGAAGGCTAAACAACAGTAGATATTAAAACTTCCTCTCCTCCTCTACGTTGGAGTTGATTGTACACCTAACTTCACTGCATGTCACTATCCACTGTCAGACAGAAATAGTGAAATAGTGCTGCAGATAGTCCATTATGTGAGTATGGCTTAATGTTTTAGGGGAGGAAGACATTTTGGCTGAGACTACCAAAATTGTGTCTCGGCTTTAATGAGGCTGTGCAGGCAGTCATCCTCTATTTACTATTATAAATTCTAATTGTAGTTAGAAAATGAATTGTAGTTAGTTACAGTATGAAAATTCAGCTATGGGTATCCTGGTGTTCTGTGCAAGCACAACAACCCCAAGTAGCAAGCTGAGGTCTGAGTATTATCCTCAATAAAAATCAAATAATTAGTACCCCTTGGTATAATTTAGTTACAGTATTTCTTATTATATTCTATAATATTTATTCTATTCATCCTTAATATCAGTAGGATATTATCACAGCATTACTCAGTGTTTTAATACCTTCTAGTCATACATCATTCTTCTTATTTCTCACTGATTATTAGAGCATGAACAATCCAAGGCGAAAATAGATAAAGAGAACATGAATAATTTAAAGCTTATCATTTATGTAAGTCCAACCACCCTCTGTTGCTTTAGGAAAATTACCATGCCAACTAGACCCATTAAGCCAACAAATGTGTCTTGCTCCCTGTCAGCTTATCAGCAATACATT
Organism: Rana muscosa; assembly: GCA_029206835.1. Taxonomy (NCBI): domain Eukaryota; kingdom Metazoa; phylum Chordata; class Amphibia; order Anura; family Ranidae; genus Rana; species Rana muscosa. Next base: position 663,831,171 of record CM055116.1, read on the forward strand.
TTTTTTGTTTTAAAAACAAACAAACTATTCATCAACTTATCTAGTGTCAAATGGCCTCTGTGTTTAATGAATGGCCCTGACTGTATACTTTAGGAAGGGGCCGACAGTTTGGTTCAGGCAAAGCCTATTTGGCTCCCAAGGCTGGCATGCATTCCGCATGTGGGCAGTGTAGGGACAAGTCACCCTTCTGACAGGGACAGTGATTAGCATCAGGAAGAGGTTCCAGATGAGTAAGGAAAGGATAGGGACACGCCATCCTTTCTGGAGGTCCCCCCATTTGGGCATGGACTAGCCAGACCACATTCTGCCCCTCAAGACAGACGCTGTCCGCACTCCCGAGACCTGCCCTGCTATACATTGCTATTGCATTGTGTGAGTGTTCCCGGTCAGGTGCCTTCCCACCGAGTGTCGCAATGGTACTGAAGTGAGCCCACAGGCGAGCAGGTGACACGGGATCCCCCAGGGCGTGGAATCTAAGGGCCAGCCGGTATTCTGCCAGGGACCCCCTCACGAGCGTGAGGGGGTACTGTCACAGGTCGGCTGGCACCTGTTGTTCCACAAGCTTGTGTTCAGCTCTGGCTGCACTCAGCAGCTATGGGTGTCGCAGGCTTCACCTGACTTTTTTTCCTTCAGAAATTACACTTTGTGCAGGGACAGTTCTAAGCACGGCAAACAAGCGCGACTTTACAGGCATACTATACACACACCCTAGGTATGAAATTTAAAGGAATATTTCACTTTTATTGTTTCACTTTAAGCATTATTAAAATCACTGCTCCCGAAAAAACTGCCGTTTTTAAAACTTTTTTTGGCATTGATATATGTCCCCTGGGGCAGGACCCGGGTCCCCAAACACTTTTTATGACAATAACTTGCATATAAGCCTTTAAAATTAGCACTTTAGATTTCTCCCATAGACTTTTCGAATTTGCCACGAACACCCCAAATTGTTCGCTGTTCGGCGAATGGGCAAACAGGCAATGTTCGACTCAAACTCGAAGCTCATCCCTAATCCTTACAAATGCCTTTTCCAGACTGGTTCTTTATAAAGATATATTCATACTTGAAATTAGACATGTGCAATTTGTTTTGGTCTGAATGTAAATTCTGACAAATTGTTCATTATTCATTATAATTAATTGGATGTATCTGAATCTTTGAATGACAATAGTAATGCAATTCATTGAAATCCATTTAGTTTCATTTTACTTATTTATTTCTAACAAATAAAACATTTTCAGAATCATTGTAATTCAGGGTGATCGAAAAATGATCGATCAAAATTCTTGAATTTTGTGACAAGAATAGCTGGTTGTTAAGGACCGGGCCAGAAATCCAGCCACCGTGTCCTTAACAATTTATGACTCATCAGCTGGAGCAGGTTTCCCACTGACAGATAAATTTAAACAGAATTTCCGGCGATTAAAAATTCTGAAAAAAAATACAGCGTAGGAGGTCGCCTCCTATCAATACCAGGCCCTTCATGTCTGGTATGGATTTCAAGAAAAACCCCATGCCAAAAAAAAAAAAAAAAAATGGCCCCAAAATCCATACCAAATTCTTATCTGAACATGCAGCCTGGCAGGCCAGAAAAGTGGGGGGAGCGAGGCCCCCCTCCTGAACCATACCAGGCCACATTCCCTCTACATGGGAGGGTGCTTTTGGGCAGTGGTCTAATTCATTTTTGGAATTCATTTTGTATTTTAGGCATTGTTTATTCAGAATAGTATTGATTTAAAAAAAAAACAGTGTGCCTCCCTTATCAATCCAGGCCCCTCAGATCTGGTATGGATTTAAAGGTGAACCCCATGCCAATTGTTTTTTTTAACTTGCATTGGGTCCCCCCCAAAATTTATACCAGACACTATTCATGCATGCATCCTGGCAGGCCAGGTACGAGCAAGCGCCCGCCCTCCTGAACCATACCAGGCCATATGCCCTCAACATGGGGAGGTGCCTTGGGAAAGGGTGGGCTCCCCCCTAAAGCACCTTGCTCCCATGTTGATGAGGAAAAGGACCTCTTCCCCACAACCCTGGCCCAGTGGTTGTGGGAGTCTGTGGGTAGGGGACATATGGGAATCTGGAAGCCCATTTACAAAGGGTCAAGTCCTTTATTAAAAAACATGCCAAACTCGAACGGAAAAAAAATCACCACCCACCGAACAAGAATAACCGCCAAATGACAGGAAAAAATAGGGGTGGGGTTATCGGATGATAAATGGGTGACATAACTGGGTAACCCCGCCCCCATGATAAACATGGGAGTGGGGTTACCCGCGTATGTCATCAGATAACCCCCGACCTCATAAAAAGACCCTTTCCCCACTGTACTTTTCTTTTTTTAAATTTTGACATTGGTGCACGTCCCTTGTGGCAATGCCTGTATTCCCATGGCTTTTGTTTGACAGTAGCGTGTTTGTTAGCCCTTAAAATGTCCCAGACTGAAAAAAAAAAATTTGCTCCACATAGAATTTGACATCACAATGTTCAGATTATCTAGATTTAGAGCCAGATTCATGGAACAGCTTGCAACTTGAACCTGGATAATTTTGATTGTTACTAAATGAGGTTAAGTATTCAGGTAGAAGGAAATTGATCAACTTAAATAGCTTTCATATGGAAAGTGTAAAGTCTCCAATTTGCCTAAATTGTGCTGATAACAAAAAAAGCAGCATTAAAACATGCCTAAAGCTAATGTTTTGCACGCATTTAGGCATGTGTAGATGTGTCAAGTGCTTGGATATTAATTAATTCCATTGGCCTGAAAATTAATATATTCCACCTATTGGAATTAATGAACGCCCAAACATTTGATGCACTTACTGTTAAAGAGTGGTTACAGACGTGTACATGCATTTAGGCGTGTAATGAAACGTCCCACACTCCGCTTGCGTACTTTGGTCATATACCGCTTCCTATCAGTCTGGATATAGATATCAGATATTCCAGCTGCTCACAAGCACGCAACGAGACGATATTTGTTTGTCTGCTGGACTGGTTTATTAGAAAAAGAATACAGTCTTATATACAGTAAAAGAGGAGGTGCATACATTCCTGCTCATATTACTCTGAAAATACACCTGTGAACAGACCTAATTAACATGAGCTAATTAACTAATCCCTTTAAGCAGCTAAGATGACTCAAAGACATGACCTTTAGACTAGACTTGCTGTCTTGTAGCTCAGAAGAAACAATCAACATTATCACCAATCAACACAGAACTCCTTCACACAATTATAGGGTCAATTAGCACAAGCCACAATGAAAGACCCTTAGAAGTTATCCTAGACTCATTTACATTATAACAGACAGACAGGTGGCTGGAGTTGGACACATCAGCCTCTTTCAATTAACATGTTGAGTTCAGAATCAAACAAATCAAGAATAGTCTTTACATATATCCTGAGGGATATTGTGGATAAATATCACTGTCCCATTTTAAGTAGTCCAAGATATATTTTCTCAGTCACACTATGCCCCTAATGGACACAGGGTGATTTAGACATAAGAGGTGCGTGGGGAGCTGAAACAAGAGTATCCCATACTTTCCAAGGGATTCTGGGTTCCACGGGCCCTCCCATCACAAGGCGTGTCAACCATTTTCTGGTGCTGGCCCTGGGTTTTATTTCTGCTTCTAAACACCTATAAATGTGTTCATGGACACATGGGCTATCATTGAGGGGCATTTAGAGACAGAAGAAATTGCAAAACATCTCTAAAAGTAGCGTTTAAAATGTCCTGTGTGCAAGAGGCCTTATTAAGAGTTAGTAATGGGTTCTGCCTCACATATGACTACACTTTACATATATACCCTATTATAGTATGATATATTACTCGCAGACTCTTATAAACCATTATATGCCATCACATAATATCCCCTATCAATACATTACCCCAGACCCTAATCCATTAGTTGCAAACAGTACTAGGACAGATTAGACTTTATGAATAGATGAAGAGACGCTCATCATGATTCCTGGCATGGCAGGTGCACGTGGGTGGCCATCAGTTGAGGGAGTACAGCGGTATATTCCAGGAGTTATGTTTTTTACAGGTCATACAGAGTCCTTCAATTCACCAGCCATAAGACAATAATATGTCCAGGGTTGTGGCTCTCTATTGTGTCAAAAGCTCAAAATGGCAAGAATTTTTAGAGTGAGTAAATGTTATGTTCTAAAAGTTTCAAGTGCCTTTACTCAAACCTCAGAAATAAACAGTATCTTGTTCTAGTTAATGAACTCTTTAAAGTGGCAAACACTACTTCCCATTTACTATGATGCCAGCACTTAAAAACAAAGTATAGTGCATTTTCAGTAAGATAATATTTTGAGACATCATTACAGGGCTTACCTAAAAAAATGTTCACATTTATATAAATTTTCTCTACCTTTTGTGAGCATTTTGATAACTGTAGGGATTTGTAGGTTAACCGCTAGAGGCAGGGTGGCTTAGTTACTACAGTTAACTTTGCCTAAGTGTATAACATATGGTAGTAGTGAAACAAGAGAGACCTTATTTCCACTTTGGTCATCTGTCTTTTAGGGCTCTAGTTATATAAATGTCACCGGTCACAAATAATACCAGTAATGTTTTTAATATGTGAAATGTACAGTAAGTTTCTATTTGTCACCTTTCGTAGGGTGAATTTACATTCCCTAACACTCAATCCTAAAGCCAGCCATTAGAGATAGACTGAACCCCCACCCCCGGTTCGGTTCGCACCAGAACTCCTGAACATAGCAAAAGTTTGGACCCGAACTTCGAACCCCATTGAAGTCTATGGGACCTGAACTTGAAAGCTTGAAAAATAAAAACGCCCCATTTGGGAGGATTATATGCAAGTAATTGGCCATAAAGAGGGTATGGGGGCTCAGGTACTGCCCTGGGGGACATGTATCAATGCAAAAAAACTTTTTAAAAAAAGATTGTTTTTAAAAGAGCAGTGATTTTAGTGATGCTTAAAGTGAAACAATAAAAATGAAAAATTCATTTAAATATAGTGCCTGGGGGTCAAAAAAAAGGGCATTGAAATTGCCAGCAATACAATATCATTGCCAGCAACAGAAAATAATAAACGGCATGGGGGCCCCCCAATCTATACCAGGCCCTTTAACAAGGGGGCCCCCAGATCACAGATGTGAATGAGTATGGGGTACGATCCTACCCATTATCCAAAAAAGTGTCAAAAATAAATAAACACACACACAGTTTTTTTAAATGTCTTTATTAAAACTAAAAAAACAATGCCCCCCCCATGAAGATCCATCGTCAATCATGCCACCGCCCCCTTGGCCAGACCCCAAAAAAAGAAGAAAAAAATGCTCTGCCCACAACTAAGGCTAACCGCCTACTGCAGGCTCTGCCATTTGACAGTTCTCATATAGGTAAGGGGCGGAGCCCCCACCCAAAGCACCCCCCATGTTGAGGGCATGTGGCTCATCCCCCCCTTTGCTTTGCCCAATCAGGGCTTAGAATGCAATGTGCAGCGTGCAGTGCATTGTGGGGTGTTCTGGGTGTTCGCCGATGTTCTGGTGCCAAACTTTTGCTCAGCCCAAACTGTTCGCCATAAAAAAATCTAAATTCCTGCTGAGCCAGCTGAATTTCGATACATCTATGGGCAGGCTGGTGGTACTGAAGTTAATCTGACATTGGGGCAACCTAACTGTGTTTATGGGGGAATTTAGTAATTTTATTTTTCCTTCAACCAGTGCTTGAAGAAAATAAAATTGCATAATCTACACTGACCGGCCACTTTATTAGGTACACCTTGCTATTACCAGGGTTGGACACCATTTTGCCTTCACAACTACCTTAATTCTTCATGGCATAGATTCAACGAGGTGTTGGAAACATTCCTCAGAGTTTTTGGTTCGTATTGACATGATAGCATCACGCAGTTGCGGCAAATTTGTCAGCTGCACATCCATAATCAGAATCTCCTGTTCCACCACATCCCAAAGGTGCTCTATTGGATTGAGATCTGGGGACTGTGGAGGCCATTGGAGTACAGTGAACTCATTGTCATCTTCAAGAAACCAGTTTGAGATAATTTGAGCTTTGTGACATGGTACATTATCCTGCTGGAAGTAGCTATCAGAAGATGGGGACACTGTAGTCATAAAGGGATGGACATGGTCAGCAACAATACTCAGGTAGGCTGAGGCATTTAAATGATGCTCAATTGGTACTAACGGGCCCAAAGTGTACCAAGAAAATATCCCCCACACCATTACACCACCAAAATCAGACTAAACCATTGATACAAGGCAGGATGGATCCATGCTTTCAGGTTTATTTACGTCAAATTCTGACCCTACCATCTGAATGTCGCAGCTAAAATCTAGACTCATCGGACCAGGCAATATTTTTCCAATCTTCTATTGTCCAATTTTGGTAAGCCTGCGTGCATTGTAGACTCTGTTTCCTGTTCTTAGCTGACAGTAGTGGCACCTGGTGTGGTCTTCTGCTGCTGTAGCCCATCTGCTTAAAGATTCGAAGTGTTGTGCATTCAGAGGTGGTATTCTGCATACCTTGGTTGTAACGAGTGGTTATTTCAGTTGCTGTTGTCTTTCTGAGAGGGGAGAAGAAAGCGGTGCGGATCTGAGTCTAGCGTTGAGTTGAAACAAAAAGTTTAATGGGTAGTATTAAACTCACATTTAGGTAGCAGTTAACACACATGTATTACATGTATCCACGTTGGTCCCGTTAGTCTGTGCAGCTAGACGGGAGTGATCGCCAGTCCCGGCCTTTCAGGTGGTGTCCGAGGTTTCGAGGCTGGGGAGGATCAGCTAGGTGGGTGGTTAATATGTGACGGACAGGGGGTGTGGCAGAGCTTGCGTTTGAAGCATGCGTGCTCCTTCATCAGGCATGGGGAGCAGCCATCTTTGGTGAGGTCTTTATAGGGAAAGAGGGAGGTGGCCTGAGGAACAGCAAGGCTCAGCGGAACAGCGCCAAATTCCCTACATATCTCTCCCCACTTCTGGCTCACAACACACAATTATGTACACATAGCATAATAGTGTTGATTTCCTTTATATTGCATATCTGTCTAAATATACTTATAACTAGGTGATTTTTAGCTATGACAATCTCATAAGACCATAAGGGTCCTGTTAAAAAATTATAAAAAAAAGCGAAATTAGCAATTATTTAAAATAAAAAAAATGTACAGTTGTGTTCATAAGTTTAAATACCCTGGCAGAATTTATGATTTATTGGCCATTTCTCAGAGAATAGGAATGATAGCACAAAAGCTTTTCTTTCACTCATGGTTAGTGTTTGGCTGAAGCCATTTATTATCAACCAACTGTGTTTACCCTTTTTAAATCATAATGATAACAGAAACTAAGCGTACATTTGCTCTATGAAAAGCTGCACATAGAAACTGATATTTACACATATTTACAAGCATTACAGGTATGATTTGTGACTTTTGTACAAATGCTGAAACATTCATACAGCAAATAAAATAAAAATAGGCCCCTTTAAACTTGCATTGTGAGTAGTATTTGGACTAATTTCGATGGACACTGGCACACTGCCTGCGTTTGGGTCCATGCACCAGATCCTGCATGCCTGTCAAATTTTACCATACGGCTACATCCATGCAGCCACTGCGTCTACATCTACTTCTATAGGTCACCTATCCATTCAGGGTGGATGCAGATGCAAAAATTGGCTCATGCACATAGTCTGCATGAGCCCTTAAAGAGTAATATGTGTCAAGCACTGCAGAGCAGGATGCATAGGCTGCATATGTAACGGGTAAATATGGCTGTCCCATGTACATATATAAATACAACCTTTACAGTATATTGAAGCAAGTTTAAAAGAAATATTAACATACAGTATATTGATAAGGTAATTGCTAACATTTATGAACATTAAGTTGATCTTTTTTACATGTTCAACTTAAAAAAAATTGAAAAGGCTACACATTCTTTTTAACATTTTTACTTTCAAAATATTTTATTTTCAGAAGAAGATAAATAATACAGAACATTACATCATGTTAGATAAAAATGAAATAAAATAAAGAAAAAGATTATATTTAGGAATAAACAAAATCATTAATTAGTCAATAAATGGATAAATTAATAAAAACATCCTAGAAAAAAGGATAGATTCATGTAAGCTATTGGAATAACATGAACTTAAAAAGACAAGCAATTAAATGAAGGGTGTGATCCCTAAAACTAAAAAAATCTAAAGTTTGTCAGGGGGAGATCTCTTCATCCTTATATTATAATGGAAGGGAGAGAGGAAAAGGGAAACCCTCCCTCCTTGGTAACCTGGAGCCCCTTATCGGGAACTAACTGCTCAGGGCATAGAGACCTCCTTCTGACTCTTAGGCTCTTAGGCCCCGAGAAGATTATTAGGCCCAACAGATCGGGATGAACTAAACAAGGCCGAACGAAACATCTTAAAGTATCCCAATAAATCTAAATAGAAGAGACATAACTTGTAATGGGAAACTAGAATCCCCCAAAAAACTGTTTCCATAAATCCTTTTACAAGGAAGAAAAGAAGAGGAAAATAAAGACAGCGGGTAAATAAGAGGACAGAGGGAAAGGGATGAGTATGTGTCCAACTTAATGTTGAATAGAAGGTAAAACATCATCTTCAACAATCGAAATCCCCATATATTTGGCCAAAGGTTCCCATATTTGTTCGAATTTAGGAGTGGTATTAGATAAGACGCTAGCCAATTTTTAGTTAGTATCCAAGATATTTTGGTTTTAGCATCTGACAGGAAAGGTTTTGTTTTTTTCCATGATTTGGCAATTGTGAGTTTGGCGCCTGTAAAGATAAAGTGTATACATTTTTGTGTAACCTTCGGTATGTGAGGAATATGAGCGTTCAAAATAGCTATTGGTAGGGACCTAGGGACCTGAAAACTTGTTTTCTTAAAAATTAATAAAAATATTTTTCTCCAGAAGGGGCGAATTTAGGGGCATTCCCACCAAATATGAAGCATAGAGCCGTAAAGTTGGCAACCTCTGAAACACGTTGCATCTGATGCTGGATATAAAGATGGCGGTCTTGAGGGAGTTAGATACCATCTGGTTATAACTTTAATATGTGCCTCCATTAGAGAGACATTAAGAATCCCTTTGAAAGATTTAGAGAAGGCTGAGTGCCAGGTATCCAAATTCCAACAAAACTGGGCATCTTTTTCCCAAGCCTCCATATAGGAAGATTTTGATGTAGGGTGAGTGAGGCATGAATATACCACAGATATGCCACCCCTTTGTGAACCGGCCTGGCTGCACCATAACTCGTACTTTGTAAATTGGGGAGGAAGGGGTTTTTCCTTCCAGATTTGGTTTAAAAAATAAAAAAATTGATCAAATCGTAGTTTTTCAGAATCTGGAAGTTTCAGATGTTTGATGTAGTAACTAAGGGATATAGGCCCTCCAGGATTAAAAAATTGTCCTATACGATACAATCCTTTGTCTATCCACCATTTAAATGCCTCTACATTTAAACCAGGGGGGAAGTCAGGGTTATTGAATAAATGAGAAAGTGGTCTTCCAGAGGATATAAAGCTTGGGAGGTGTCTTAGGGAATCCAAATGATTGAGATAGAGACGGGCCATTATGGGGGGTATTTTTGGGGGGGCACCATAAAAGGTATTCTAACGATAGTGTTGGTGTAGCCTCTTTTTCAATATTGATCCAGTCTGGTTTTTCTGTTGCAGAATAAATAAAATAAATCTGGGCTAGTCTAGCTGCTAACTAGTATTTATGTACGTCAGGTAGACCTAAATCTCCCTGTTTTCTGTGAAGAAATAATGTGTTTTGGGGGATGCGATAACCTGAAGAACCCCAGATAAATTTGATTATTTTACTTTGGAGCTTTTTCAAGTGATTCTTAGTAATGGAAATAGGAAGCGATCTAAAGAAATAAAGGATTCTAGGGAGCAGAGTCATTTTTATGGAATTAATTCTACCTAACCAAGATTAATTTGTTTTTGGACCAGGATGCTAAATCATTCTCTAATTTTTTGAATAAAGGTGGATAATTATGTAAAAACAGGGTCTCAATGCGGGGTGTTAAGGTAATGCCCAGATATTTGATTGAGGTGTCTGTCCATTTAAATCCAAAGGATTGTTTAAGCAACGAGACACTAGACAGAGGAAGCAAAACATTTAGAGCTTGTGATTTTGAGTAATTTACCCTAAGGCCTGAGACCTCAGAGAAGGCCTTCAGAACCTGGCAGATGTTAGGCAGGGATATCAGCGGAGAGGTCACGAACAATAAGATATCATCTGCAAATAGGCCACATTTGTGGATTTCATTACCACAGGATACTCCTTTAATATTGGGATTTTGTCTGATGGCAATGGCTAAGGTTTCAATGGCAATAGCAAATATGAGAGGGGAAAGCAGTCATCCCTGTCTAGTGCCTCGTGCTTTATTGATTGGGTTGGAATAATGACCCTGCAAATGGATGAGAGCCTGAGGGTGAGAATAAAGGGAATGTAAGAGGCCCTTAAAGCGATCTCCAAAGCCCCATAGATCTATTAGGGAAAACAGGTATGGCCATGACACTGAGTCAAAGGCCTTTTGAAGATCCAGTGACAGTAGTAAGCCTTGTTGTTTTTCTCCTCCCTCCCAGTTCGATTGGAGAATAGATACAATATCTATTGCTGATCTGATTTGGTCTAGGCCCTGTCTTCCTGGGATGAAGCCTACCTGGTCTTTGTGTATATAATTTTTAATAAAAGATGCTAATCGATTGGCCATGATCTTAGTCATAATTTTAATATCATTGTTTATTAGGGAAATAAGGCGATAGTTACTGATGTCTTCAGGATTTTTGCCTGGTTTGGGTATAACTAGTAATAAATGCCGTATTAAGATGTGTGTCTAAAGGTAAGCCATTTGTTTTGTCATTAAAAAATGTGGTTAAATTGGGGACTAAGGAATTGGCGAAAGTCTTATAATAGGGTATGGATAAACCGTCAGGACCAGGGGCTGATCTGTTTTTGAGGTGTTTAATAACCCCCATAACCTCCTCTATTGTGAAAGGAGCCTGAAGTAAACTTTTGTGTGAGGGGGTTATGGAAGGAATGGGAAGATCGTCTAAATACCTAGAGAGAAAATATTTGTCTGGCTTTGAGTGAGTGTCATACAATTTAGAATAAAACTCTTGAAATGCATCTAGGATTTTGACGGGGTTTGCAGTAGGCGGTTGACCTGCTATTCGAATTTTAGGCATAGAATGGATTCTAATTCTAGGAGAGAGTTTTGTAGCAAGTAATGGCCCTATTTTGTTTGCATTTGTGTAAAATTTGTTGCAACTCCATCTAATCACTTTTTCCGCTTGTGTTGTAAGGGCTAAATTTAATTAAAGTTTGGCCTTATCTATGAGTGATATGGGGAATTTAGAGGGATCTTGTTTGTGACGATTTCTAAGGGTTATGTACTCTTCTTCCAAACGTTCTATTTGAGTTTTGCAGTAAGGCTTTATTATCTCATTTGTGGTTGGATTTGTAAGGATTGATTTGTTAAGTTTCCAAAAACCTTTCGAGCTTCTAAGAGAACTGGAGTTTAGGGAAATAATTACCAACGAGTGATCTGATAGGGCCGTATCCCTAATGTGGGCATCTAGTATAAGCGGAATAAGGTGCAAAGGGGTAAGGATGTGGTCTATTCTAGCGAATGTGTTGTGTGGGTGTGAATAATGTGTGAAGTCCCATTTGGAAGGGTTTAATTCCCTCCAAGCGTCTGCTAAATTGTAATTCGAAAGTATTTTAGCGATTTTACGGCTTTCATTGATCGGGCGGGTCAGTTGGTCTTTGGGGGGTTCGGACTTATCCAGAGCCTGATCAAAAGCTACATTTGAGTCTCCCCCCAAAATGACCGTTCCTAATAACATAGGGCTCAGGGTGTTCATCATATTCTTGAAAAATGGGGCTTGGCCTCTATTAGGGGCATAATATGAGACTAGGGTGTATAGTTGACCATCAATTGAACCTTGTAATAACAGAATTCTTCCATCTGGATCAACATAATCGAAAGACTTCTCGAATTTACAGGATTTGAAAAAAAGAATGGCTACTCCCTTAGTTTTATTTTCCGCACTAGCAAGGTGGAACTGCGGAAAATGTGGGTGAATATAATTAGGACTGTATCGTATAGGGAAGTGTGTTTCCTGGAGCAAAAGAATATCTATCTTAAGGGATTTATAGTAATCTAAAATCTTTTTCCTTTTGACAGGAGAATTCAAGCCTTGCACATTGTGAAAGGCTATTTTAAGGTGTGTTTGTTGGTTGCTAGCCATGAGATACAGGGGAGGCATATCCGCTATTACTGTCCTTACTCACCCTTAGAGGACCTTGGTACTGAGACTTGATCAGGTGTACTTCCGAGTGGAGATTGAGGTGTTTAATGGCCATCATTGATTCCAGAGCTGGCAACTCTAAAAGAGACAATTCGGTTAGACACACAAGGGAGAAAAAAAATAACATAACATAGGAAAAAGTAAGACAAAAGATAGTGTGACAGCAGGCAGGTAAAATCACCAGGTTGCATCCAGGATGGGAGATATATATGTCCTAGATTCAGGTTTTATGCCAATTTATACCACTAGGGGGAGTGCTGGGAGTCTTGCAGGGGAAGACTTAATGAGCCTAGCTGAAGCAAGTGGCCTCATTAGGGCCTCTACAAAAACTCCCAGCATGCTAAGGGAGATGCTCCATCCTGGAACCAGTTCTGTGTTGTGTAGACTGGGGAGTCTGCTTTCTGTCCTCTGCGGTGAGACAAAGCCTGTGTGGCTAAAACTTCTAAAACAGGGAGATAGGGGCTGGAGCAGCACAAGGCTGCACCTAGTTGTTAGATAGGGAAACTACGTGTGTAGTAAGCGGTCAAGCTGACCAGGATTTCTTTTCATGTTTCTTTTTGTTTTGCTGTTATATTTTACACTGTATATAGATTAAATAAACCACACCTTTTTGTTTTTCACCTACAACTCCGTCTGCTGTGCCTGTTTTTGTGTGGTGAGCCCATCCAGGGGGTCACACACACCCACTGCTGAGCTAACCCCCTCACAATAGAATATAGAAAAGAAGTCTCCTAACATGTAAGGTTAGGACCCGAGAGAGGAAACGCCTCTCAAATCCTTTCAACCAGATCAAAAAAGAGTCTGGACTAAGATGGCCAGACAACCTATCCCCTGAAGACCCGAAGATTTCCAGAAGATAGGTGGGTACACATGTGGACCACCCCCATACAGGGCGCCCATAAAAAAAACCTGATTAGAAAAAAAAATACTTTTGCATGGTAAAATGAGAGTAGGCTTATGTAAAGCTCTATAACCCAGACATTACATTACAGTAGTAGAGTTATTATAAAATTGTAGTAAGTAAAATGTTACTAGATAAAAATAAAAAATAAAAAATAAAAAAGGGGGCACATAGAGCTTTATAGAAAAAAATGAAAAACTGTGAGAATTGAACCGGAGAGCAGGTTGAATTTAGGATGGATTTATCCTAACACCCAAGGTACAAAAAAATCTGTGCTCAGATTTTAGATCCGAGGAGAAAAAGGTACCGTATATACTCGAGTATAAGCCGACCCGAATATAAGCCGAGGCACCTAATTTTACCACAAAAAAACTGTAAAAAACGTATTGACTCGAGTATAAGCCTAGGGTGTCCATCTGCATGCCTCACTGTGCCTCACTGTGTCAATGTGCATGCCTCACTGTGCCTCACTGTGTCCATGCCTCACTGTGCCTTACTGTGCCTATGCCTCACTGTGTCCATGCCTCACTGTGTCCATGCCTCACTGTGTCCATGCCTCACTGTGTCCATGCCTCACTGTGTCTATGCCTCACTGTGTCCATGCCTCACTGTGTCCATGCCTCACCGTGCCCATGCCTCACTGTGTCCATGCCTCACTGTGCCCAATCTCCCTACCTGATCTCTTGCGCTGTGTGACTAGACTGACATTCAACATGGGAGTCTATGGAAGGGATGCCTGGGTTTGAAAAATCGGTGCTCCCCGGCCGTAGGTCCCCTGGACAACAATCTTTGCACACTTGTAGATGAAGAGTGGGGCTACATGTGTGGCAGGTTTGGGATCCAGGGAACCTACGGATGGTCGGGAACAGGCGCACAAAGTTGAAGATGGACACAGACTTGAGTATAAGCCGAGGGGGCATTTTCAGCACAAAAAAATGTGCTGAAAAACTTGGCTTATACTCGAGTATATACAGTAGTAACAAAAAAGGTGAAAAAGAGCAAAATCAAGTAGGGCTATTGTCTTTTTAATCTTATTTTTCTTTCCTTTGTTCCAAAGGGAAGATTGTGGGCTTGTTGGAGTAGGTCTTTTAGTAGAACCAGGACCAGTTGTAGAGGTGTCCATGTCAGCTTCAGTAGAAATAAGTTTGAGTTGAAGAAGGATCTGCTCTCCTTCCTGTAGGCTTAAGAAGGAGTAAGGTCTACCATTTTCAGAGAATTTCACAGCAAAGGGAAAGGCCCGTCTGTATTTAATGTCTTTCTGGGACAAGATCAGTAGCAAGGGTTTAAGTGCTCTTCTGCGTTGGATTGTAGAAGGAGATAAATCAGCAAAAAGTTGAATTGGGTGTCCTTGAAATAGTATTTGAGGGGTTATTCTAGCTTGTTTCATGACCTCTTCTTTTACTGAGAAGAAATTTGGTTTTGCAAAAATATTTCTTGGCTTTCCATCCTTTCTAGGAGGACCCAAAACTCTGTGAGCTCTATCCAGCTCAAGGCGCTGCTGGGGGATATTAGGTAGAAGAGATTTTCGCTCCATAAGACGCACCTGACCATAAGACGCACCTAGGTTTTAGAGGAGGAAAATGTGAAAAAATTAATTCTGAACCAAATTATTTAATAAAATATAACAGAATAATATTTCTACACTGACAACCAATGTAAGGGGGCATCCTCCACTGATCCCCAATGTAACTGAGACATTTACACTGACCTCAACACAACAGGAGTATTTACATCAACCACCAACCACACTGACAAGCCATATAAAAGGTGTATTTAAAGTAACCCCCTATCTCTCTACTAATTCTCTGCATTCTTATCTCCCTCTCAGAACAACTCTGCCCCTCTAACCCATCATCTGCTAACCTCTGTCCCCCAAACCCCTACTCTGCTAACCTCTGCACTCCAACCCTTCCATCCCATTCAACTCTGCACCTCTGCACACCACCTCTGCTCACTTCTGACTGCATACCTCCTCTGCTCACCTCTGACTGCATACCTCCTCTGCACCTCAAGCCCCCCTCTACATGCCCCCTATACTCACCTGTATGCTGTTTTACAACGTCCTAGGTGGGCGGCATGCAGAGGTGTGGCCCTAATTTGCATATGAATCGCGGCGGCCGAACTCATTTACATAACAATGCCCGTGCGATTTACATGTGAATGCCTATCCTGTGGGGAGTTAATTGAACAACAATGCCTTTTGTTTCTCTCCCTATAGCAGTGAAGGCAGAGGAGAAACAGGATTTAGCTGAGGCAGAGAGATGTATCAGCGGCTCTGCTGGTCAGTATTTGCTTCATAAGACGCGTAGACATTTTCACCCGTTTTTTAAGGGGAAAAAAAGTGTGTCTTATGGAGCGAAAAATACGGTAGGTCTTGTACTGCTAATGTGACATCCGTCACAGATTCAGGTAACCCGCTGATTCTGAGGTTGTACCTGCGAGACCTGTTCTCGAGGTCATCGATTCTTGAATTAGCATAGTCCAGTTGTTCTTGTACCGAGGATGCATTTTTAGCAGTTTGGTTAGTGGAAGCCACTGTTTCTTCTAAATGTATTCAATAGAGTCTATTCTTGTTCCTAGATTGTAGAAGTCAGCTTTTAAATCTCTAGTTATTTTGGCTGCAGTTTGAGCTAAACCCCTGTCCAGGAGTTCAGAATTTTTTTGGAACAGGTCTGCCATCTGAAATGCCTGGTTCCTTGGAATGATTTCTGAGGTAATAGGGCTGGGAAGAGAGGCAATAATGTTCCCTGTGGAAGAATGGATACTGTCAGGCTTTGTGAAAAAAATAAGAGGTTCACCAGTGGCTGAGGAGGTATTAGGTGTCTGTAGTAGTCCTGCTTAAAGTTCTGAGGAAATAGGCAGACCCTCTGAGGTGATATTATGTCTGAGTTCTGTGAGGAGAATGGTACCTGACATAGTAGGCTGTTCTGCAGTGGCCATCTTGGATTTTCATCCGCGACCACCGGGACAAATTGCAGCTTTTGGGTCCTTTCTAATTTAATAAAAAATAGCCAGGAATGTGCCCGGACCCCTCAGGAGTCTGCCTAGAAATTTTCGTGAAAATCCGTTCACCGTGCGGGCTGTAACGGGCGCCGGTGTATGAGGCTGGAGCGGGGCTCACAGCTCAAGCAGCCATACACGGAGCCTCCCGCATGCGCACTCGGTATTTTTAACATTTTATGTCTCGGCAGTCAGTGTCTTGGTTCAGACCTGAGTCTGCGGATAATGATTATTTGTTCATAACAAATGTTATTATTTATATTATATTATATATTATACAATACTTTACCTACACATGACCTGCCACTATACATCAGAAGCTGATAAATGTATTCCTATCTCTAAGCCTTATGCAACTACTTAGTACTGAAAGGTGCAAGCGATGGTAAGCTGTATGGTGCTTGATTATAAGGATCAAGTACTGCAATATAAATTTTATACAAATGTCAAACTAAAGGCACAGGAGATAAAGGGGAAGCTAAAGCAGTGTCTAATCAGAACAAAAAAATTATAAAATGCAGCGCTAGCGAATATAAATGTGCTCAATACAAACGTATGTGTGAATGTCAACCATCTAAACCTTTCGGGATGATGGTACACACTATTAGTGAAAAGATTATGCACCAATGATTGGTGTCACCAGAAATGCAGTGGGTGTAATACTAAATGTTACCACTAAAAAGTGATCAACTAAGTAAAACCAGAAAATATACTGTGCAAAACATTAAATGAACTGAACAACCAGGCAAATAGCTCTAGGAGTGATTCACAGTACTACAGATGGTTTTCAACATCAAAGAAATAATGTCCCATTTGCAACAGTGGTTGTAATATAGAAGGAAGGGAAAAAAATAAAATAAAAATAAAAATAAAAATAAAAATGCTTTAAAATAAAATAAAAGTCACCCAACATCCAACTTCTAGGACCAATAATGTTCGGTGAAATTCAACAGTTGGCTCAATAGCAGCAGAGATCAGAGGACCATGTGGGGAATAAAAAGAAAAAGCAACTTGTGAAGTACCGCTTAGGAACAGATTAACAATACGCTGTTATTGGGAAAACTCACAAGCCTTCAATGATAACCGAGCGTCAGTGTGTTCCGGGTTCACAACGGCGTGCGTTCCACAAGAACCGGAAGCAGCGTCACTGGTTCTTAGTGTTGACCGGAAATTTGTCAATGCATTTCGCCCCTCCTCCAGGGCATCATCAGCCCTGGAGGAGGGGCGAAATGCATTGACAAATTTCCGGTCAACACTAAGAACCAGTGACGCTGCTTCCGGTTCTTGTGGAACGCACGCCGTTGTGAACCCGGAACACACTGACGCTCGGTTATCATTGAAGGCTTGTGAGTTTTCCCAATAACAGCGTATTGTTAATCTGTTCCTAAGCGGTACTTCACAAGTTGCTTTTTCTTTTTATTCCCCACATGGTCCTCTGATCTCTGCTGCTATTGAGCCAACTGTTGAATTTCACCGAACATTATTGGTCCTAGAAGTTGGATGTTGGGTGACTTTTATTTTATTTTAAAGCATTTTTATTTTTATTTTTATTTTTATTTTATTTTTTTCCCTTCCTTCTATATTACAACCACTGTTGCAAATGGGACATTATTTCTTTGATGTTGAAAACCATCTGTAGTACTGTGAATCACTCCTAGAGCTATTTGCCTGGTTGTTCAGTTCATTTAATGTTTTGCACAGTATATTTTCTGGTTTTACTTAGTTGATCACTTTTTAGTGGTAACATTTAGTATTACACCCACTGCATTTCTGGTGACACCAATCATTGGTGCATAATCTTTTCACTAATAGTGTGTACCATCATCCCGAAAGGTTTAGATGGTTGACATTCACACATACGTTTGTATTGAGCACATTTATATTCGCTAGCGCTGCATTTTATAATTTTTTATCTCTCAAGGTGTTAGTGCCTTATGCTGTAGCAGCTGCGCATATAATAATTTCTTTTCACTTGTCATTTATTTTTGTATGTCTCCATAAGCGCGAGTTTTAGTTTTTGTTTATCTAATCAGAACAAGGCTAAAAAAAAAACGAATAATCTGCTGTCATTGTATAAAGATATTCTGTATTTGCAGATTAATATCGCACTACCTGCAGTGTCCAACAAGAGAAGTCCTAATGAAAATGTTTTTCATTGTAAAAGGATTTAGAATCTTATTTAGAATCTTTCTAACTTGAAAACATTTTTACTGTAGCACCAAGTTAAAGATAAATCATACCTAAAAACATTGCCAGTCTGAAGGCAGCAGCTATATACACAGTTAAAATACATATATGGGAACTGCTTTACCTGCTAAAAGATTGGTAATTATATGCAGCCAATCGCAGGAGTTCTTTAAGTGATCCATGTTACTGCTCTTGTAGCAGCAATAGCACACTGATATGGTTGCCCCCTCTGCACACTCCGGTGTCAACATGTTCTCTGTTAGCAAATGTGCCTCTACCACAACATGATTGACAATTAAAGGGGTTGTAAACCCTCATGTTTTTTTACCTAATGCATCCTATGCATTAAGGTGAAAAAACATCTGACTGTTACCGATCCCCCCCCCCCCTTTTTACTTACCTGAGCCCTGGAAAGTCCCGTGTCAAGAACGCGCTCAATGTTTCCCCGGGATTCTGGGCTCTTCATTGGATAGATTGATAGCAGCGCAGCCATTGGCTCCCGCTGCTGTCAATCAAATCCAATGACGCGGGCGCCGGGGGCGGGGCTGAGTCCTGCACTCGGCAACTATGGACACGGAATGCAGGACTCGGGAGCGCGCCTGCAAGGTAACCCCCTTGGGAGAGCGCTTCCCAGAGGGGGTTATCAGAAGCGGGGAGGATCCGAGAGAGACGCCAAGGGACCCCAGAAGATGGTGTTCGGGGCCACACTGTGCAAAACTAGCTGCACAGTGGAGGTAAGTATGACATGTTTGTTATTTTATAAAAAAACAAAAACAAAGCTATAGTATCACTTTAAGGCTGACCCTTCTAAGAAGCTAATATCAAGACATATTCAACTAATTTCCCTAGTTTCACTTACAGTGGAGCAAAAAAGTATTTAGTCAGCCACCAATTGTGCAAGTTCTACCACTTAAAAAGATGAGAGAGGCCTGTAGTTGTCATCATAGGTATACCTCAACTATGAGGGACAAAATGTGGAAACAAATCCAGACAATCACATTGTCTGATTTGGAAATATTTTTTTTTGCTAATTATGGTGGAAAATAAGTATTTGGTCAGTATCAAAAGTTAATCTCAATACTTTGTTACATATCCTTTGTTGGCAATGACAGAGGTCAAACGTTTTCTGTAAGTCTTCACAAGGTTGTCACACACTGTTGCTGGTATGTTGGCCCATTCCTCCATGCAGATCTCCTCTAGAGCAGTGATGTTTTGGGGCTGTCGCTGGGCAACACAGACTTTCAACTCCCTCCAAAGGTTTTCTATGGGGTTGAGATCTGGAGACTGGCTAGGCCAATCCAGGACCTTGAAATGCTTCTTACAAAGCCACTCCTTCGTTGCCCGGGCGGTGTGTTTGGGATCATTGTCATGCTGAAAGACCCAGCCATGTTTCATCTTCAATGCCCTTGCTGATGGGAGGAGGTTTGCACTCAAAATCTCACGATACATGGCCCCATTCATTCTTTCAAGTACACGGATCAGTCGTCCTGTTCCCTTTGCAGAGAAACAGCCCCAAAGCATGATGTTGCCACCCCCATGCTTCACAGTAGGTATGGTGTTCTTTGGTTGCAACTCAGCATTCTCTCTCCTCCAAACACGACGAGTTGTGTTTCTACCAAACAATTCTACTTTGGTTTCATCTGACCATATGACATTCTCCCAATCCTCTTTTGGATCATCCAAATGCTCTCTAGCAAACCTCAGACGGCCCGGACATGTACTGCCTTAAGCAGGGGGACACGTCTGGCACTGCAGGATCTGAGTCCCTGGCAGCGTAGTGTGTTACTGATGGTAGCCTTTGTTACGTTGGTCCTAGCTCCCTGCAGGTCATTCACTAGGTCCCCCCGTGTGGTTCTGGGATTTTTGCTCACCATTCTTGTGATAATTTTGACCCCACAGGGTGAGATCTTGCGTGGAGCCCCAGATCGAGGGAGATTATCAGTGATCTTGTATGTCTTCCATTTTCTAATTATTGCTCCCACAGTTGATTTCTTCACACCAAGCTGCTTGCCTATTGCAGATTCAGTCTTCACAGCCTGGTGCAGGTCTACAATTTTGTTTCTGGTGTCCTTCGACGGCTCTTTGGTCTTCACCATAGTGGAGTTTGGAGTGTGACTGTTTGAGGTTGTGGACAGGTGTCTTTTATACTGATAACAAGTTCAAACAGGTGCCATTAATACAGGTAATGAGTGGAGGACAGAGGAGCCTCTTAAAGAAAAAGATACAGGTCTGTGAGAGCCAGAAATCTTGCTTGTTTGTAGGTGACCAAATACTTATTTTCCACCATAATTTTCAAAAAAAAATCTTTCCAAATCAGACAATGTGATTGTCTGGATTTGTTTCCACATTTTGTCTCTCGTAGTTGAGGTTTACCTATGATGACAATTACAGGCCTCTCTCATCTTTTTAAGTGGGAGAACTTGCATAATTGGTGGCTGACTAAATACTTTTTTGCCCCACTGTATAAATATATGTAATTATTTTTGTTATTGAATATATAAATACATCAATTGGCATTTTCATCTGTTTACAATTCAGCATTAAATTATACTTTGACACATTTTTTTTCGTAATACTATTTCTTCCAAAGGTAATCATCATGAATTTGAACTAGTTACTAAGGGTTAGTAGATTTTAACAGTATTAAGCCCAAAAACAAAAATTAATTACACGGAAGCTTACCACGTGTGATGGATTGCAATGTTGTTCTTTTTTTAAGCTTATTTTCACTAACAAAAGTGGCGGATAGGCCTCGTTTACACCATTGTTTGGGAGGTGATAAAAACATGAAGTTGAGCCACATTTTTACCACCCCCCCCAAACTGTCACCCTTAGGCTACTAAGCCTGCAAAAGAAGGTGTATATATACACGCCAAAAGTTATCTCCGCTGTCAGGTTTGGTGGGTAGCACTGCCTTGACTTATTCAATTAATTGAGGTGCCCCGCAACCACGTGCAATGTGGCTTAAGGGGTTAAAACAGGTGGTGAGAAGGTGATATATAACGTCTCTTCACCACCTGTCGAATACCCTTTGAAGAGCGTTGCAGTCTATGCAAGACTTGCTTCACAGTGAATAAGCAGTTTTACAAGGCAGCAATTTAAGTAGGAGAGACAATACTGGTTTTATCATTAAATACAAATTAGTTTAGTTTTTCAGAGACAATAGCCAAAAATATTGTATAGACGTAATGCTCAGTATGGGAGCTTGTGTAAGTGTGTACGAGGGAGAGACAAGGATGGAGCACTGGAATAGGCTGAAAACTAGAAAACACAGAGCACTCTTCAGAACAAAATGTGAAATATTGCAGCTGAGACCTAGCTATGGCAAAATTATGTGTAGTGCCTTTACAGTGCTGGAGAACCAAAACAGGGCAGGAGAGGCCACAGGAGCTGGTAATGGTGGTAGGCCAGCAGATGTTGCAAGAGCTGGTAATGCTGGCAGATCAGATAAGGCTGCAGGAGATGGTAATGGTTGCAGACCAGCAGTGGTGGCATGACATGGTCATGGTGGCAGGCCAGCAGAGGTGGCAGGAGTTGGTAATAGAGATAGGCCAGCAGAAATGATAGGAGCTGGTAATGGTGACAGTCAGCATAAGTTTCAGGAGCTGGTAATGGTTTAGGGTATAATATTTTTTGGAGGGGGGCAGATTTCAAGATAAAATCTAGTCAGCAGCATCAGCTGCAACGGTTTTATAATAATTGCTCATCTAGGACTGGTTCATAGTTGACCTCCTGCTGTTTCAACCTCACAGGCATAGAAGGGATGGAAGCAGTGGGCAAAGAATCCTGCTGGCCCTGAAATGTTAGTATGTCCTCTTCTTCTGCTGCTTTCTGTGCTTCCAAGTGCCCAGAAAATTACACCGCATAGTGTGTGCTCCAGCAGGAACACCAGAGGGATCATATTACCAACCCCCGCCTCATTATGGCCCACAATTCTCAACATCCCAAAACCTGTCCTCGTCCTTTACATATACAAATACTCACTGATGGTCTGCTGCTGCAGGTGCAGCTGCAGTAGCATGGTCAATGTTGTTTTCCAGTGCTGTGTTGTATCTAATATAAAACTTAACCAAGAACTGCTGCACCACTAGGTT
Source organism: Rana muscosa (assembly GCA_029206835.1). Lineage (NCBI taxonomy): Eukaryota > Metazoa > Chordata > Amphibia > Anura > Ranidae > Rana > Rana muscosa. The sequence continues at coordinate 663,853,703 of CM055116.1, forward strand.
CAGGACTTGTGCCAGGCAAGGTACATGTGAACTTTCCCTGCTGAAAAGTGGATATTTAGTTAGTGACCTTGCCTGGAAAAAGATTAGGTGGAGTCAGTTAATTCTCAACCTGTCTTTGAAGAATATTTGGCACAGTGTTGCTCCTGTCCCCCATCCATACCAGTTGCAATATAGCTGGGAAGCATTTTGCCTGGGCTGTTGCATAGGTTTTGGGTGCTTGGGTTGACTAGTGATTCTGAGGGTGGACTAGTGGTTCAGAGGCCATTGAGGAGGAGGAATTAGAGATGACTGCATGGTCACCATCACCAAGGTCTATGACACAGGGTAGCACTACTATCTTCAGCATTGTGCCCCACCTGCAATTTTCCCAGCAACCAGCAAATTTACACAGTAGGCCATACAGGAGATGTAATGTCCCTGCCCCCCTGCCAAGCTTACTGGACAATGTGTCTGTGGTTATGGGAACCCTGCTGCTGACTATATGGTCCAGCAACATGGAAACATTATTTCTTTCTCGTACATCACGGGACACAGAGCGACATAGTCATTACTAATGGGTTATATAGTTACCGTCAGGTGCTGGCACTGGCAACTTCCAAAACCGGAAGTACCCTCCCCTATATAAGCCCCTCCCATCCGGGAGCACCTCAGTTTTTTGCCAGTGTCTAAGGTGTTGGCCAAGAAGAAACATGTGTTTTTCACTGAGCTTGCGTACAGGTTCTTTTGGGCCTCAGTAAGCTATTCCGGATCCGACCAAAAAAGCTTCATAGCTAAACGGTCGGTACCCGGGCCTTGCAGAGAAGAGCAAGGTTCTGCCTGTAATGCTTCTCTTAGGAGAGCTGGACCCTGGGATCCAGAGCTCTGGTCATACCCACGACCAAGATGTTTTCTGTGCAGGGTGCTATACAGGTCCAGGGGAGTGGAATCCTTGGGAACCCGGTCCCTGAAGGTTTGATTACAATGCCTGCCGTGATAGGTGAAGTTTGGGCTTTTGTGGACCAAACAAAGTCCTGCGGCGGGGAACAGGTAAGTGGGGGCCCCCAGGAACTTGGTTCTATTGGGGGACCCCCAAGCCTAATTTGTCTTTCTGTCTGTTACCTAACGGTATTCCCGCTAATATCTGTGCATGCCTGTAACTACTAAAAAAAAAAAATGTAATAATTTTTAATGGTGGTCAAGAAAAAAAAAAAAAAAAAGAATGTTTTTTTATATATGTTTAGTATATTAAACTGCGGTACCTGTGTTTGTCCACTAGAGGCCGCTGTGGAATGTTTTTCTTGTCATATGGACTAGTTTCTTCTCAGAGAGCAAAGTCCAGGCAGCTGGTGAGTTCTCCTACAGGAAACTGTTTCCTCTGCCATGTTGCAGTGTTCGTCTATCCCCCGGCCTGCAGCAAAGGGGGCCCTGGCTCCTGTCCCTGGTTTCCATGTTTGAAAATTAGCGCCGAGGCGCACGTGGCCGCGCGCGTGCGCGTGCACGCGCCTCTATATATAGAGGTGGCCGGAAAAAGGGGCGGGGCCTGGGGGATGACGCTCTGTGCGCGCCGCAGCGCTTCTGCGCATGTGCGGGCGTCCCAGCAGGTTTTTAAAAAGCCACATTATTGCAGTAAGCTGGCTATGAAGTACAGAGACAGAGCTGGCAACATTTAAAGGCATACAGCAAGCGGTTGATACAGGCATCCCCTAGAAAGGCACATTAGTAGACACCAACTGTTTATTATAGCAGCATTTATGCTAGACTATTATCAGTAACTGGTGTATTTTCGGCTGGAATACCTCAGCTTTGTGGCTTAGGAATATGCCGTCTAAAAACTCCGGGACTAGAAATTCCAGGAGGAATAGGGGGTCTCCATCGGGCTCTGAGGATCTTGGGCATGCTTTGGCTGCACCAGTCTCCCCTGAAGAATCAGAGGTTAGTGACCGTAGGGCACCCCCAGGAGTACCTGGTACTGTGGCTGTCCCCAGTTCACCTGCTCCTGTGTATGTAACAGAGGAGGTTTTTTCCTCAGCTCTGGGAGGGCTGGAAGAGAGATTGTCAGCACTAATTGCTGCTTCCCTGTCACAGGAGAAAAGCGCTCGATCTCCGTCTCCTCCCTCAGAGTGCCTGTTAACAGAGCAACAGTCCCATACAGAGAACGACCTACCTGAGGGGGATCAGGATGAGGTTGATTCAGTTGTAGAGGAATCAACAGTGGAGGAGCCGTTCTCAGCATCACATGCTGAGAGGTTATGGGTGCAGTCCCTGACTAATATGGTCCGATCAGCATTTAAAATGCCACTTGCGGAGCCATCCTCCTCTTCTGTCTCCTCGTTGGGGTCGCTAAAAGCTCCCCAGACTGTTTGTTCTTTTCCGATCCATCCTTTACTGGAGGGGCTCATTTACCAGGATTGGGAGCATCCTGACAAAATATTTACTCCCCCCAAGAGATTTCCGGTGGTCTATCCTATGGAGGATAAGTTCGTCAGAAAATGGAAGGTCCCTACAGTGGACGCAGCCATCTCTTGTGTGAATAAATCACTGACATGTCCGGTGGAAAATGTCCAAATGTTCAAGGACCCAATAGATAAAAAATTGGAGTCCTTATTGAAATCTGCTTTTTCTACAGCAGGATTGGTGACACAACCAGCAGTGGTAGCTATAGGGGTCTGCCAAGCAGTGAAGGATCAGTTGAAACAGGTCTTAAGGGACGTGCCAGATCAGCAGGCTCTTGCTCTAGCTGATCTACCTAGAGCCTTATGCTTTGCGGTGGACGCTATAAAGGATTCAATCCATCAGGCCTCCCGCCTTACGCTGTCTGTAGTACATATGCGCAGGCTTCTATGGCTCAAAAACTGGTCTGCTGAAGCTCCCTGTAAAAAATTGCTGGTCAGCTTCCCATTTCATGGGGAGCGCTTATTCGGGGAAGACCTGGACAAGTATATCCAGAGAATTTCCAGCGGTAAAAGTACACTCTTGCCGGTCAAAAATAGAGTTAGAGGTCCCTCTTTTAAGAGGCCGGCTTCTCCAGTCCCTAGGACATCGGCTGTGAAACAGTTCCGACGGCCTCCCCGGTCAAATCCCGGAGGTAAAAATCAGGGACAGTTGCAGGGTAACAAGAAGCCCTGGAGCAGGAGAGGTACAAAACCTCCCCCAAAGTCAAATGCATGAAGGGTTGCCCCCACCCAATCGGGTGGGGGGAAGACTTCAGTTGTTCACAGAAACCTGGCGGGACACGATCCGAGACAGATGGGTGCTCTCCGCAGTAAATCTGGGATACAAATTGGAGTTAAAAAACTCCCCTCCTTCCCGCTTTATAAGGTCGAACGTGCCAAGGGATCCCCAGAAGAGAGGATCCCTCCTGTTGGCACTGGAACAATTATTGCTTCAAGCAGTAATTATAGAGGTCCCCCTGGAAGAATGGGGGTTCGGGTTTTACTCAAACCTCTTTACAGTTCCGAAGCCAAACGGGGACGTGAGGCCCATATTAAATCTAAAAGGGCTAAACAAATTCCTACATATCAGGACTTTCCGGATGGAGTCGATCCGATCGGTAGTCACTGCCCTACAAGGGGAGGAATGGTTAGCCTCGATCGACATCAAAGATGCGTATTTGCACATCCCCATCTTTCCAGCCCACCAAAAATTTCTACGCTTTGCGATAGAAGGGCGCCATTTTCAGTTCAGAGCCTTACCCTTCGGTCTGGCCACAGCACCAAGAGTGTTCACAAAAATTCTGGCCCCATTATTGGCCAATCTAAGAACACGAGGTATAACGATAATGGCATATCTAGACGACTTGTTGCTGATAGACCACTCAGTGGAAAAACTAGAAGTGGTTGTTCACGAGACAATCAAGTATCTGGAATATCACGGTTGGATTATCAACCGAGACAAGTCAGCCCTAAAACCAGTCAAAAGTCTGGAATACTTGGGGCTAAGGCTGGATTCAGACCAGAGAAAAATTTTCTTGCCTCGAGAAAAGGGGTCGTCTTTGAGAGATTTGATCCACTTAGTGGGTTCAAAAAGACAGCCATCCATACGCCTGTGCATGAGGCTGCTGGGAAAAATGGTGGCATCATTCGAAGCAGTACCCTACGGTCAATTCCATTCAAGGAAGTTGCAAAGGGCCATACTGTCAGCCTGGAACAAAAAAGTTCAGGCTCTGGACGTACCAATGTCCTTGTCCCCTTCCGTTCGCAGAAGCCTCCGTTGGTGGTTGGTTCCCCGGAATCTGGAAAGAGGGAAATCCTTCAGTCCGATTTCTTGGAAGGTGGTCACTACAGATGCCAGCCTTTTAGGCTGGGGAGCAGTACTGGAGCAATGGTCTCTCCAGGGCAGATGGTCGGATGCGGAAAAGGCCCTGCCCATCAATCTCTTAGAGATACGAGCAGCCCGGTATGCCCTAGTAGCATGGACATCCAAACTCCAAGGGTCCCCTGTCAGAGTTCAGTCAGACAATGCCACAGCAGTGGCATATATCAATCGTCAGGGGGGCACCAGGAGTCGTGCAGCCCAAAGGGAAGTAAATTACATCCTGAGATGGGCAGAAAGATATGTCCCAGCCATATCTGCGGTATTCATTCCAGGGGTGGAGAATTGGAAGGCGGACTTTCTAAGTCGCCAACAATTATGCCCAGGGGAATGGTCCCTTCATCCCGAGGTTTTCCGGACAATATGTCAGCGGTGGGGAACACCGGATGTAGATCTGCTAGCATCCAGGTTCAACACGAAAGTGGACAGGTTTGTCTCTTGGACAAGGGATCCCCTAGCGTGCGGCTCGGATGCCCTAGTGTTCCCTTGGGATCAGTTCAAGCTGATATATGCATTCCCACCGCCACAATTGTTACCTCGATTACTCCGCAGAATCAGGGTAGAAAAGAAACCAGTGATTCTGGTGGCTCCAGCGTGGCCCCGAAGAGCATGGTACGCGGAGATTGTAAAAATGTCTGTGGGGAGTCCTTGGACCCTCCCACATCGTCCGGACCTGCTTTCGCAGGGACCGATATACCACCCTTCCTTACCAGCCCTAGGTTTGACGGCCTGGCTATTGAAGCCCACATTCTAAAAAGGAGAGGGCTCTCTAATGCTGTGGTGTCTACCATGATCAATGCCAGGAAACCGGTATCCAGGCAGATCTACTATAGAATCTGGAAGGCGTACATCGCCTGGTGTGAGGCCAAGAAATGGCATCCACGTAAATACGTAATAGGTAGGATTCTGGACTTCCTACAATGGGCTGTAGATAGGAAGCTTGCCTTGAGTACTATCAAAGGTCAGATTTCGGCCTTGTCAATATTTTTTCAAAGGCCCTTGGCTTCGCATTCACTAGTCAAAGCCTTTATACAAGGAGTGATGCGTATTAGTCCTCCGGTTAATATTCCCATATGTCCATGGGATCTAAACTTGGTTCTGTCGGTTCTACAGAAACAACCATTTGAACCATTACAGCATATTTCCTTAGTGCTTCTCACCAGGAAATTGATTTTTCTAGTAGCCATTTGTTCGGCTAAAAGAGTATCGGAATTAGCAGCTATGTCCTGTAAGGAGCCATATCTGGTTATCCATAAGGACAGAGTAGTGTTACGTCCTCATCCAGCCTTTCTTCCTAAGGTGGTATCGAGTTTTCATTTGAACCAAGATGTGGTTCTTCCTTCTTTTTTCCCCAAGCCTACTTCGGTAGAGGAAAAGTTATTGCATTCTTTGGATGTAGTAAGAGCAGTTAAAGCTTATCTAAAAGCCACTGCTCAGATTCGCAGAACGGATACTTTGTTTATTCTGCCGGAAGGCCCCAGAAAGGGTCAGGCAGCGTCAAAATCTACTTTAGCCAAGTGGATTCGACAGGTCATAATACAAGCCTATAGCTTGAGAAGTAGACCGCCTCCGTTCAAAGTTAGGGCGCACTCCACGAGAGCAGTTGGAACTTCATGGGCAGTGCATCACCAGGCCTCCCTGGCTCAAGTCTGTAAGGCCGCAACATGGTCTTCAGTACACACGTTTACTAGGTTCTACCAGGTGGACGTTAGAAGTCAGGAGGATGTCGCCTTTGGGCGCAGTGTGTTGCAGGCCGCAAAAGATCCTCATGTCTGATAGCGCTCAGCTTATATATGGTGTATCCCCCCCCTCATTTGGCATTGCTTTAGGACATCCCATTAGTAATGACTATGTCGCTCTGTGTCCCGTGATGTACGAGAAAGAAAATAGGATTTTTATAACAGCTTACCTGTAAAATCCTTTTCTTGGAGTACATCACGGGACACAGAGCTCCCGCCCCTCTTTGGGGACACTTATTGCTTTGCTACAAAACTGAGGTGCTCCCGGATGGGAGGGGCTTATATAGGGGAGGGTACTTCCGGTTTTGGAAGTTGCCAGTGCCAGCACCTGACGGTAACTATATAACCCATTAGTAATGACTATGTCGCTCTGTGTCCCGTGATGTACTCCAAGAAAAGGATTTTACAGGTAAGCTGTTATAAAAATCCTATTTTCCACATGTTGGTGTAGATAAGAATGTACTTCTGGGCAAAAAAATGTCAGCTGGGTACCTACCCGCCATTGCGGTGCCGCACAGGCCATAAACCCGTTGAAAAGGTAAATTCACCAGCTGGAATGGGGGCAGTTATAATGCCAGCTGATTTGTCAAGATGTGCCATGCCCAACATTCAGATGTGGAGACACAGGATGTTGCAGGATGTTGCTGGAGATGGCAGGGTTGGGTTAGGAGAGTTATACAAGCCTACACATGTCCTTACTCAGCATGCAACCATGCTGACCATCTTCCCTGCCTGCTGTGCCATAAGTAAGCCTCTCAAGCTCGTTGTCAGACTTCCCTCCATATAACTCAAGGCTGCAGATGTTTCAGTAGATGCAGATGGGAAAATGTGTAAAGTGGGGAGAGAGGTGGAAAATTAGGAATGAGGAACAGCTGCTGACCAGTATCATTGACTCCCACTGAGGTTTGTGGTAAAGAATCATGTGTTTCCTCATGCATGAGATACTCAAATGAAGATGTTACCAAAATAATATGCTGCAAGTAAAGGCTGCCAATCATGGTGCTGTCAAAAGCAGATGTGTGAAAAAAGACAAGACGAGATATGTAGAGCAGCCCTTGAGATCACGGTGCTAGTATCTTAAGAGCTTCCTTTTTCAAAAGTCATGCATGGACAATGTGAGTTCTCCCCCCACTTATCCAAGCAATACTAAGCTCAGCTGCTGCTGGTATAGGTACAGAACACATACTGTGCAAGTCGGGTTTATGAAACAGAAAGCAGACTTGCTCCTGCAATGCTAGGGGTGGGAGCCAACAGTCACTGTGTTTTATAATTATCCCAGAATGTAAGGATATCAACAACAAAGTATTTTGGCACGGTTGCATGGGGGACAGATATGTCCTGTGGATATTGCATCTGCATCTAATTGAATTTTAACCAACCACACAGTGCATTTAAAATTACAATTGTCTGCATGAACCAGTTTTTGTAAAGGTGAACTTTGCCTTTAAGAATTGGCTTTCTTTTTGAATAAGGCTGAATGTGGCACAAAAGCTGTTTCTATTGTTTAAATGTATTGCTTATTTGACAGGCCTGTTCATGAAAGAAAATCTGGCCACCTTTGCCTAAGAAGTATACTCGTACATAGTATAATTATGGGCTTAATAAAGTGTTATTTTTATTACCAGTATTAAATCCATGGAGCTAGGACAAGTTCATTATAACTTCAATTCTTGTCTTCTTTTGCATAACAAGTACTGAAAACATTACTTGAATGACATTTATGCGAAGATCCTGAGTACAGAACATTAGCCAAAAAAACAAGGACGGATGTTTATTGATGGAAATCATCATCAGGAACACAGGCTTATAAAGCTTTGAAACAGATTCTGTTCACGTGCCATTAAATGAGCTCTGGAGAGCTGTGAATATAATTCCAGTCATTTGGAACACTAATTGTTGCTTAATTATTACTTCAGGTAATCGCAAGGTAGGAGCTAAACTCTGAAAACTTTGAATGTACATAAAGAAAATGATTAACACTGTTTTAGAAGCTGTTAGATGTTTTATACATTTGAACATACATTTATTAAAGAAAAATTATAAATTTTTCAATATTTAAACAGACTTCTCAGAAGTAGCATCTAGTCATATATATTATTGTTCTAAAAAATCAAGTGTTAAGGTTGTTTTAATTTTTTCAAGAGCTATCTGAAACCAGGAGCTTTCATAATTGCCTGACAGCTGCACAACACTCCATTTCTTGATGTTACTTCTTTTTCAATTGTAATTCAAATACTTAGATTACGTGCATGGAATTACCTGTTGATTTCAGCTAGCTAGTACTTTGCAAAGAGAAAGTTTTCACTTCTACTTGTTATAACTTATGCTCATTGGTACTACCACTACTCAGTGGTGGGCACTCATATGGGGCGCAGGGGCGCCACCCCCCTAATATCCATGCGCTCGGCCCCTAATCTCCATGCAGGTCGCTGGATGCATGGATTTCTATGTGTTTTTTCTTTTGTTTTGTAGAAGCACGTGATTAGAGCCTGAGGTTCTAATTGGCTTCAAAATGGGCAAATTATTATTCGATAATGTCTTTAGGGTTGCCACCTGTCTGGGATTCACCCGGACAGTTCGGGTTTGGAATCATGTGTCCGGGTTTCAGACTGCCTGAAACCCGGACACATTATTTAGACTGGACTTTGGCTTCCCAGCAGGGTTGCTGGCTGCAGTTGTCTAAGCTGAAAGTGTCTGTTACACTCTTTTTCATGCTGCCCAAAGCCAGCACTAACAATCCCCCCTCTAAACATACACACAGATGAGAGAGGAGAGAGTGCTCGATCTGCACCTCTTCCCCCCGCACCCCCACTCCTCTTTGTCTCCCTACACTTGAAATCCCCGGCGCTGTGCCTCAGAAAAGGAAAGTGGGGGCTGGAAATTTGAAGTCAAGAAGCCCCAGATACATCTGGATGAGAGGTGCTGACTGCCAAGGGGTGAGTAAGCTCACCATCCATCCCTGTCTGTGACTGAAGTCTCTCTACTTCTCTCTCCTGCCTCTGAGTGAGTACACTAAGGTAAATCAGGGTTCTAAGAGCACCCCTTACTTTAGAGTTCTCTTTTACCCCAGAGGCCACAGTGTTTCCCCCTTATATCAGAGTCCTCTCCGTACATCAGTGTTCTCAATGTTCCCCCTTAAATCAGGGTTCCCAGAGCATCCCTTATGTTAGAGTCCCCAGAGTTCCCCCTTACATCAGAGTCTGCAGAGTCCCCCCTTACAGTGAAAGACATTTACTTTTTACTGTGCTTTTAAAACCTGTGCATCCTCCCACCTGTCTGCTGACCTGCTCTGTGTGGACTGCCTGTTTGCTCTCCTCAGCGACTTCCATCTGTGACGCCTGTTGATCAACTCCGCCTGACGCTGTGAGAGCGCGTCGAGTGGGGGAGGAGCCTAGCGATCACCTGACCATCTAGGAAGTATTTACATGACGGCGGCACCCTGCCTGGCCAGATAAGACATTTGCTTTTCACTGTGCTTTTAAAACCTGTGCCTCCTCCCACCTGTCTGCTGACCTGCTCTGTGTGGACTGCCTGTTTGCTCTCCTCAGCGACTTCCATCTGTGACGCCTGTTGAACAACTCCGCCTGATGCTGTGAGAGCGCGCCGAGCGGGGGAGGAGCCTAGCGATCACCTGACCATCTAGGAAGTATTTACATGACGGCGGCACCCTGCCTGGCCAGATAAGACATTTACTTTTCACTGTGCTTTTAAAACCTGTGCCTCCTCCCACCTGTCTGCTGACCTGCTCTGTGTGGACTGCCTGTTTGCTCTCCTCAGCGACTTCCATCTGTGACGCCTGTTGATCAACTCCGCCTGATGCTGTGAGAGCGCGCCGAGCGGGGGAGGAGCCTAGCGATCACCTGACCATCTAGGAAGTATTTACATGACGGCGGCACCCTGCCTGGCCAGATAAGACATTTACTTTTCACTGTGCTTTTAAAACCTGTGCCTCCTCCCACCTGTCTGCTGACCTGCTCTGTGTGGACTGCCTGTTTGCTCTCCTCAGCGACTTCCATCTGTGACGCCTGTTGATCAACTCCGCCTGACGCTGTGAGAGCACGCCGAGCGGGGGAGGAGCCTAGCGATCACCTGACCATCTAGGAAGTATTTACATGATGGCGGCACCCTGCCTGGCCAGATAAGACATTTACTTTTCACTGTGCTTTTAAAACCTGTGCCTCCTCCCACCTGTCTGCTGACCTGCTCTGTGTGGACTGCCTGTTTGCCCTCCTAAGCGACTTCCATCTGTGACGCCTGTTGATCAACTCCGCCTGACGCTGTGAGAGCGCGCCGAGCGGGGGAGGTGCCTAGCGATCACCTGACCATCTAGGAAGTATTTACATGACGGCGGCACCCTGCCGGGTGCCGGCGACGTGCCGGAGGCGCGCCAGAGGCAAGCCCGTCTGGGCCCGTCCGGGCACGGGCGGGGCATGTGACTCTGCTGGTCCGAAAACAGTACATTTACAGACCCTTACTCCTGAGGATTTGTACCCGAACACTACTCAGACTGAACTGACTTTAAACCGTGAGTCTTTTTGTTATTCGAAAGATATGCTTATGCAACTACTTAACAAGAAAGGCCATGTACCACAAGCTACCCATACACTATGTGATTTACTAGAGATAGCTAATCACCCGTCAGACATTACTATACCCTCTCTATTGGCGAATGTTACTCTTCCCAGCAGAAAGGTGTTTCTTAAAACGGCGGAAGTTTTGAAATGTGGCTACATTAATGCACGATCAGCAATAAAACACGCTTCGGAAATCGCTGATACTATCACCCGTAAGGACCTCCATTTTTTAGGGTTATCTGAGACATGGTTTCAACCTGGTTTTGAGGCTTGCCTCATAGATTTAGTCCCTGATAATTATAAAATTATTTTTAAAAACCGCCTTCATAAAAAAGGGGGGGGGCTAGGCTTTATATATGACGATTCACTAGAATGCTCTAAACTACTTATACAAGAGACTACAAATTTTGAATCTATGCTGGTAAAATGCTGTATCAATCCTACATCCACATTTTTTGTTTTATTGATCTATCGTCCGCCAGGCTATAATGCATCATTCAATGAGGAATATTTTAATTTTATTTTAAAAACCTCTCTGGACTACTCTAACATTCTTGTCCTGGGAGATGTAAATCTTTGGCTTAACGATCCCAAGGATCAGAAAGCCATAGAATTTTTAAATGACATCTCCAATGCACATTTTGTCCAACACCTTAAGGTACCCACACATCAAAAAGGACATACACTTGATATTTTACTCACTAATACATTGGTTACTGACAATATCTGAGCAACAGAGGTTATTTGGACGGATCACTTTTTAATTACCTTTACCCTCCCAGATTTTGCAACTCGAAAAGCAGCAATTGGACACCCTATGACTATATCTAACCCATATAGAAAATTAAAGGATGTCACCTTGGAAAATTTCAATACAGTATATCAACTAACACCTGTACAAATAGCTGCGTTTTCTAGTATCCATCAACAACTAGACAATCCAGAATCTGAGATTTTACAAGTGGAGGAAGCCCTGAATCAATTTGATTTAAAAATAAAACTAAGCCTTAATAGTGTTGCCCCACTACAAACATCAAATAATCGACCACGCCTGACTAAATCTCGTCCTTGGCATACAGGAAAACTTTCGTCCCTAAAAACAAAAAGAAGACAATTAGAACGCAGGTGGCTAAAGACGAAACTTGATTCTGACAAGAAACTATATAGAATTTTTTGTCATGCGTACTCAAAGCAGATAAAATTATGTAAACGGACATACTATAACCATTTAATTAACAATGCACCTAATAAAGACAGTGCACTGTTTAAAATTGTACATTCCATTACAACGCCTAGTCAGTGTGTACTGTCCATATCGGCCTCGTTAAAACTTTGTACAGATTTACATGAAACATTTATTGGAAAAATTTATAAAATTCGTGATGTATCAGCCTCATTTAGTTATCAACCATTATATGATTCTACCAATATTAATATGCCATTATTGGACAAATTTAAACTTGTATCTATACTAGACATTTTAAAGATCATGAACAGCCTAAAAGCCTCCACATATTTAGATGATACATGCCCAGCATGGTTTTATAAAAAACATGCTGTGACCTTGGCGGCTGATATTGCAACGTTAGTTAATAAATGCCTTGCAATTGGCCTTATGCCTACTCAATGGAAACATGCCATCATCTCACCGCTGCTGAAGAAGGCAGGCCTAGATCCTGCCGATTTAAATAACTTTAGACCGATAACCTCGATACCATTCCTGGCCAAGATCCTTGAGCGTGTGGTCTTTGATCAGCTACAACATCATATAGAAATAAATAATCTTTTCCACGACACCCAATCGGGATTTAGGCCAGGTCGAGGCACAGAAGTATGTGCATTAGCCATGCGTGAAAGACTCCTTATGATTAAGGATGCCGGAGGATCAGCCGCATTAGTGTTATTAGACCTCTTGGCGGCGTTCGATACGATTGACCACGACATCCTGACGAATCGCATGGAATTCCTGTTCGGAATAAAAGGCAAAGTACTGAATTGGCTAAAGTCCTTTCTTTCAAATCGCACACATGTAGTTCGCTTAGGAGATTATAGATCTCTCCCTCGCCATCTACACTGTGGAGTTCCTCAAGGCAGTGCCATTTCACCATTGGCCTTTAACTGTTATATGCGGCCACTGCCAGACATTATAACGAAATATGGCTTGGAGGCGCAAATATACGCGGATGACACACAAATACTGGTAGATATGGCTAGCGGTACAGATATGCAACTAAAACTCCGACTTTGTTTAGCTGAAATACATCAATGGATGCTTACCAGTAGACTTGGTATTAACACTGCTAAGACTGAAGTTCTTTTAATTGGTAAAGTTACATTTTTATCACCAATTTCTAATTGGCCCATATCATTTGGCCCTATTCCAACTCCTGCCAAAAAGATTAAGAACTTAGGGGTCTGGTTCGACTTGGAACTCACATTTATACCACACGTCTTATATATTGCGAAAAATGCAAGCTACTATCTACATTTTCTTCGGAAGTTGAAAAATCTGTTTACCGAATTGAATCGGAAAAAATTAGTACAAGCATTTATACTTTCCAGGTTGGATTACTCGAATGTTTTCTTATTAAATCTCCCAAAGAAATGGATTGCTAAGCTGCAGCTAGTTCAAAACCAGGCCGCTCGCCTGATTAAATGTCTAAATTACAGAGAACATGTCACCAGCTCTCTTCGAGAGCTCCACTGGCTACCCATTGCTAAAAGGGCCGAATTCAAGGCCCTTTGCCTTATTTTTAAGGCATACTGGAGTCAAGGTCCAATTTATTTATCTAGTATAGTTTCCCACTACACTCCCACAAGATCTTTACGTTAGGTGGATCAAAACCGCCTTATGCCTAAACCATATAATTTTGCAGCAGCTGGTGGAAAAACTCTTCAAGTCTTTGGTGTAGTCTTATGGAATAATCTTCCTGAGAATATGCGAAAAATCAACTCGCTAATTCACTATCGCAAGGTACTGAAGATTCACTTACTTTCCAATGCATATGGATAAGGGACGTCTGCTACCTTACTACTAACCAGCCGATCAGCTTGCCCTGACTTGTTGCTGCTTACCTAAATGTGGACTGTTACTCTGTTTCTTTTACTTTTTATTTTTCCCTCTGTTGTTATTTATTATTAATTTATCCTGTATGTGTTATCTGTTATGCTCATTTTTTAAGGTCAGTATATGTATTTGGTCTATCTAGCGCTTAGGCGCAGTTCTTGAACTGTATTTGGCGCTTTACAAATAATAAAATCAATTAATCAATCAATCAAAGGGAACTCTGCGAGTTCAGCTGTAAAAGGGGAACTCTGTGGACTCTGATGTAAAAAACTCTTTTTATTAACGTCATATGATTAGAAATGTTATTTATTAGCAAAATATATGTATAAAAAAAATAGCTGTGTGCCGCTAAAGTGTTTGGGTTTGACTTGAAGAAAAGGTGGCAACCCTAAATGTCTTCCTGCTTCTCCGTCTGGCCAATCAGGAAGTGGGTCTTAGGACCCGATTGGCCAGTAAGAGAAGCAGTGGGGGAGCCGCCAAAGCCACCTGGGAAGCCGCCGAGAAAGAGAAGCAGCTAGGAAGCCGCCCGGGAAGCCGCCGAGGAGGAGAAGCAGTGGGGAAGCCACCTGTGACCTGGATGGGGTAAGTAGTGTGGGACAATCGACCGTTCGGCCGATCGGCAAATCGAGGGCGGGGGGCGGCCCCCCAAAAGATCAGGCACCAGCCGCCACTGGTACTACTACTACTTATAGTAATGATTTCAAATATAATAATACTAATTAAAGCTGAACCCCAGACAAACAGCTAAAAAAAACCAGATGAGATACATTTACAGAAGCTCATTTACCTGCCAAAGGATTAATATTTCTGTCTACCCTTTCTTGATTTTTACACAACTGTCACACAGCACATTCCTGTCTGGCAGGGCAGAAGACCTGATTTTACACTGGTGAAGTTAAGTTAGGCCCCTTTCACACTGAGGCGTTTTTACCGCGTTTTCGCGCTAAAAATAGCGCTGTAATAACGCCTGAAATTATCCTGCCCCAGCATTCTCAATGTGAAAGCCCTGAGGGCTTTCACACTGAGGCGTTATGCTGGCTGGGCGTTGGAAAAAATCCTGCAAACCGCTTTTTTAGAGCAACTTTAGGGCGCATAAAATAGCGCTGTAAAAACGCCTATCTCCATTGAAATGAATGGGAACCACGGTAAAAACGCGGTAAAAACGCGGAAAAAACGCATAGGCATAAGCGTTATTTAAAAAAATAGCGCTAACGCGTATGCGTTTTTACCGCGTTTTTACCGAGTTTTTACCGCGTTTTTACCGCATTCGCGCTGGCGCGAACGCGGTAAAAACGCGGTAAAAACGCATACGCGTTAGCGATATTTTTAGCGCGATCGCGGTAAAAACGCGGTAAAATCGCGGTAAAAACGCGGTAAAATAGAGGTACAAAATCCCATCATTTTTGAGCATTTTTTCAACGCCTCAGTGTGAAAGGGGCCTTAGGCTTGGTATACACTAGGAGATTTTTGGGAAAAAAATGTAGTTTTAAGAACATTTGTTTATTTTTTTAATTAGCGAGGTCGAAGCAACATTTGTTTTGACCACAGTGACAGGAAAATTCAAACAAGCAGGATAGAAAATTTTCTCAAATGCTAGTGAGTGCACTCATACTGTAGTTCATTAATGTTCCTGCTCTTCAGTAACTGTCTGCTTGTATAGAAGTACAGGCAGACAGCTATACTGAGAGTCTGCAGGAGCCTGGCATTGCACTACTCATTCCAGGCTCCTGCTGTAAAAAATAATAAATGCATTTTTTTTCCCTGCAAAATTTGTGCATGTGTTATTTTTCCCAAAAGGTGAACGACCGGCTCATGTACATATACGTCGGCACTTAAAAGATGGATATCTCGGTAACGGCAGCAGCTTCTGCCACAACCGAGATATCCATATTTTCAGCAGCCGGTCCTGTAAACGATAATGGTGGTCTCTGCAGCGGATTCGCCGTGAGATCACCGTTATTGGAGGTGAGAGAGGGCACCCCTCCCGCCGCTCTCCCGCGCCCTCCGCCGCTAACCGGAGCCGTCGGTAGCGGCAGAGGCGATCGGGGCCTGTCAGTGGCTGGGTATAGATACGAGTGAGGGCAAGATGGCCCCCACCCATCTCCATACCATAGCAGGGCGGAAGCAACGTCAAAATGTCACTTCCGCCCATACGTCTTAAAGGGACATTTTTTTGTTGTCATTTTTTCAAATGACAATATTTATTTTATTTTATTTCATTTAAGTCCAAATATGAGATCTGAGGTATTTTTGACCACAGATCTCATATTTAAGAGGACCTGTCATGCTTTTTTCTATTACAAGGGATGTTTACATTCCTTGTAATAGGAATAAAAGTGACCCAATTTTTTTTATTTTATTTTTATAAAAACTGTTTTAAAATAAATAAAATCAAGTAAAATAAATAGTGCCCGGGACGAGCTCATGCGCAGAAGCGAACGCATTTGTGAGCAGCGTCTGCATATGAAAATGGTGTTCAAACCACACATGTGAGGTATCGCCGCGATCGTCAGAGCGAGAGCAATAATTCTAGCCCTAGACCTCCTCTGTAACTCAAAACATGCAACCTGTAGAATTTTTTAAACATCGCCTATGGAGATTTTTAAGGATAAAAGTTTGACGCCATTCCATGAGCGGGCGCAATTTTGAAGCGTGACACGTTGGGTATCAATTTACTCGGCGTAACATTATCTTTCACAATATAAAAAAAAATTGGGCTAACTTTACTGTTGTCTTATTTTTTAATTTAAAAAAAGTAATTTTTTTCCCAAAAAAGTGTGCTTGTAAGACCGCTGCGCAAAGACCGTGTGACAAAAAGTATTGCAATGACCGCCATTTTATTCTCTAGGGTGTTAGAAAAAAATGTATAATGTTTGGGGGTTCTAAGTAATTTTCTAGCAAAAAAAATTGTTTTTAACTTGTAATCACCGAGAAAAACAGGCTTGGTCCTTAAGTGGTTAACTACTTGCCGACCAGCCGCGGTCATTGTACTGCAACAGGTTGGCTCATTCCCGTGAATCGCTGTCATTGTACATCGACTAGGCGGGGGAGCCAATCAGTGGGTGGGGTGGACTCGATGTCCGCCGGTCACCCGCAATCATTCCACGCAGTGACAGAACGGGGATCTGCCTGCGTAAACAGGGAAAATCTCCATTCTGACAGGGGAGGTCACACAGATCCTGTCTTTCTGCTATGTAGAAAGACGGATCTGTGTGCTTCCCCAGGCAGCCCACCCCCCCCCCCCATACAGTTAAAATACACCTGCAGGGAACACATTTTTCCCCTTGATTGCCCCTGATGTTAACCCCTTCCCTGCCAGTGTCATTAGTACAATAACAGTGCATATTTTTAGCACTGATTACTGTAATAATGTCACTGGTTCCCAAAAAAGTGTCAAATGTCAGTTAGGTGTCCGGTCTGTCGCAGCCCCGCTAAAAATCGCAGATCACCGCCATTACTAGTAAAAAAAATAATAATAATAAAAATGCCATAAATGTATTTCCTATTTTGTAGACGCTATAAGTATTGCGCAAACTGATCAGTATACGCTATATTGCATTTTTTTTTACCAAGAATATGTAGAAGAATATATCGGCCTAAACTGAAGAAGACATTTTTTATTTTTTATTTTTATGGGATATTTGTTATAGCAAAAAGTAAAAAATATTGATTTCTTTTTTTCAAAATTGGCACTATTTTTTGTTTATAGCGCAATTTTGTAAATTTTGTTTAGGTACAGTGTCGCATGACTGCGCAATTGTCAGTTAACTGCTCGCCGCCCGCCGGCCGTCAAATGATGGCTGGGCGATGCGGCTCTCGTTCTGGCCGGGCGTCATATAACGTCCTCGGCACCTCGGCCCTCTAGGGCAGGGGTCTCAAACTGGCGGCCCTCCAGCTGTTGCGAAACTACAAGTCCCATCATTCCTCTGCCTGTGGGAGTCATGCTTGTAACTGTCAGCCTTGCAATGCCTCATGGGACTTGTAGTTTCCCAACAGCTGGAGGGCCACCAGTTTGAGACCCCTGCTCTAGGGGGCACGCACTTGCTTCCGGCAGTGCAGGTGCGTGCGCCCGCTGTGTCACTCAGGAACCAATGCACGTGCCCGGCGGCCGCGATGTCCGCCGGGCACCCGCGATTGCCAGGTAACAGAGCAGGACCGTGGATCTGTGTGTGTAAACACACAGATCCACGTCCTGTCAGGTGAGAGGAGACTCATGATGTGTTCCCAGTACAGAGGAACACCGATCTGTCCCCTCCCCCTACAGTTAGAATCACTCCCTAGGTAACACATTTAACCCCTTGATCGCCCCTAGCGTTAACCCCTTCCCTGCCAGTCACATTTATACAGTGATCAGTGCATTTTTATAGCACTGATCGCTGTATAAATGTGAATGGTCCCAAAATAGTGTCGAAAGTGTCCGATATGTCCGCCGCAATATCGCAGTCATGATAAAAATCGCTACAATTACTAGTAAAAAAAAAATGCCATAAATATATCCCCTATTTTGTGGACATAACTTTTGCGCAAACCAATCAATTTACGCTAATTTGATATTTTTTTACCAAAAATATGTAGAAGAATACATATCGGTTTAAACTGAGGAAAAAATGTGTTTTTCAAAAAAATCATTGGATATTTATTATAGCAAAAAGTAAAAAATATTGTGTTTTTTTCAAACTTGTCACTCTTCTTTTGTTTATAGCGCAAGAAATAAAAGCCGCAGAGGTGATAAAATACCACCAAAAGAAAGCTCTATTTGTGGGTACAGTGTTGCATGACCACAAAATTGTCATTAAAAGTGTGACTGCGCTGAAAGCTGAAAAATGGCTTGGGCAAGAAGGGGGTTTAAGTGCCCTGTATTGAGGTGGTTAAAGCGACGCAGTGCCGTATCGCAAAAAATTACCTGGTCATTAACCACTTAAGCCCCGGACCATTTCGGGCCATTAGGACCAGGCCTGTTTTTGGGATTCGGCACTGCGCTGCTTTAACTGTAAATTGTGCGGACATGCAATGTTGTACCCAAATGAAATTTGCGTCCTTTTCTTCCCACAAATAGAGCTTTCTTTTAATGGTATTTGATTGCCTCTGCGATTTTTATTTTTTGCGATATAAACAGAAAAAGACTGAAAATTTTGAAAAAAAATTATATTTTCTACTTTTTGTTATAAGAAAAATCGAATAAACTCAATTTTAGTCATACATTTAGGCCAAAATGTATTCAGCCACATGTCTTTAGTAAAAAAAATGTCAATAAGCGTATATTTATTGGTTTGCGCAAAAGTTATAGCGTTTACAAACTAGGGTACATTTTCTGAAATTTACACAGCTTTAAATTTATGACTGCCTATCTCATTTCTTGAGGTGCTAAAATGGCAGGGCAGTACAAAACCCCCCCAAATGACCCCATTTTGGAAAGTAGACACCCCAAGGAAATTGCTGAGAGGCATGTTGAGCCCATTGAATATTTTTTTTTTGTCCCAAGTGATTGAATAATGACAAAAAAAAAAAAAAAATTACAAAAAGTTGTCACTAAATGATATATTGCTCACACATGCCATGGTTATATGTGGAATTGCACCCCAAAATACATTCTGCTGCTTCTCCTGAGTACGGGGATACCACATGTGTGGGACTTTTTAGGAGCCTAGCCACGTACGGGACCCCGGAAACCAAGCACCGCCTTCAGGATTTCTAAGGGCGCAAATTTTTGATTTCACTCCTCACTACCTATCACAGTTTCGAAGGCCATAAAATGCCAAAATAGCACAAAACCCCCCCAAATGACCCCATTTTGGAAAGTAGACACCCCAAGCTATTTACTGAGAGGCATGTTCAGTCCATGGAATATTTTATATTTTGCCACAAGTTGCGGGAATATGACAAACTTTTTTTTTTTTGCACAAAGTTGTCACTAAATGATATATTGCTCACACATGCCATGGGCATATGTGAAATTACACCCCAAAATACATTCTGCTGCTTCTCCTGAGTACGGGGATACCACATGTGTGGGACTTTTTGGGAGCCTAGCCGCGTACGGGACCCCAAAAACCAAGCACCGCCTTCAAGGTTTCTAAGGGCATACATTTTTGATTTCACTCCTCACTACCTATCACAGTTTTGAAGGCCATAAAATGCCAAGATGGCACAAAACCCCCCCAAATGACCCCATTTTGGAAAGTAGACACCCCAAGCTATTTGCTGAGAGGCACGTTGACCCCATTGAATA
Organism: Rana muscosa; assembly: GCA_029206835.1. Taxonomy (NCBI): domain Eukaryota; kingdom Metazoa; phylum Chordata; class Amphibia; order Anura; family Ranidae; genus Rana; species Rana muscosa. The sequence goes on from CM055116.1 coordinate 663,873,602, forward strand.
TTTTTTTTTGTCCCAAATGATTGAATAATGACAAAAAGAAAAAAAAAATGTACAAAAAGTTGTCACTAAATGATATATTGCTCACACATGCCATGGTTATATGTGGAATTGCACCCCAAAATACATTCTGCTGCTTTTCCTGAGTACGGGGATACCACATGTGTGGGACTTTTTGGGAGCCTAGCCGCGTACAGGGCCCCAAAAACCAAGCACCGCCTTCAGGATTTCTAAGGGCGTAAATTTTTGATTTCACTCCTCACTACCTATCACAGTTTCGAAGGCCATAAAATGCCAAAATAGCACAAAACCCCCCCAAATTACCCCATTTTGGAAAGTAGACACCCCAAGCTATTTGCTGAGAGGCATGTTGAGTCCATGGAATATTTTATATTTTGCCACAGGTTGCGGGAATATGACAAACTTTTTTTTTTTTGCACAAAGTTGTCACTAAATGATATATTGCTCACACATGCCATGGGCATATGTGAAATTACACCCCAAAATACATTCTGCTGCTTCTCCTGAGTACGGGGATACCACATGTGTGGGACTTTTTGGGAGCCTAGCCGCGTACGGGACCCCAAAAACCAAGCACCGCCTTCAAGGTTTCTAAGGGCATACATTTTTGATTTCGCTCCTCACTACCTATCACAGTTTTGAAGGCCATAAAATGCCAAGATGGCACAAAACCCCCCCAAATGACCCCATTTTGGAAAGTAGACACCCCAAGCTATTTGCTGAGAGGCATGTTGAGCCCATTGAATATTTTTTTTTTGTCCCAAATGATTGAATAATGACAAAAAGAAAAAAAAATGTACAAAAAGTTGTCACTAAATGATATATTGCTCACACATGCCATGGTTATATGTGAAATTACACCCCAAAATACATTCTGCTGCTTCTCCTGAGTACGGGGATACCACATGTGTGGGACTTTTTGGGAGCCTAGCCGCGTACGGGACCCCAAAACCCAAGCACCGCCTTCAAGGTTTCTAAGGGCATAAATTTTTGATTTCACTCCTCACTACCTATCACAGTTTTGAAGGCCATAAAATGTCAAAATAGCCCAAAACCCCCACAAATGACCCCATTTTGGAAAGTAGACACCCCAAGCTATTTGCTGAGAGGCATGGTGAGTATTTTACAGCTCTCATTTGTTTTTGAAAATTAAGAAAGACATTTTTTTTTCTTTTTTTTTTCTTTTTTTACATTTTCAAAACCTTGTGACAAAAAGCGAGATCTGCAAAATACTCAACATACCTCTCAGCAAATAGCTTGGGGTGTCTACTTTCCAAAATGGGGTCATTTGGGGGGGTTTTGTGCCATCTGGGCATTCCATGGCCTCCGAAACTGTGATAGGCAGTGAGGAGTGAAATCAAAAATTTACACCCATAGAAATCCTGAAGGCGGTGCTTGGTTTTTGGGGTCCCGTACGCGACTAGGCTCCCAAAAAGTCCCACACATGTGGTATCCCCGTACTCAGGAGAAGCAACAGAATGTATTTTGGGGTGTAATTCCACATATGCCCATGGCATGTTTGAGCAATATATAATTTAGTGACAACTTTTTGTACATTTTTATTTTTTTATTTTTTTTGGTCATTATTCAATCACTTGGGACAAAAAAAAAAAATATTCAATGGGCTCAACATGCCTCTCAGCAAATAGCTTGAGGTGTCTACTTTACAAAATGGGGTCATTTGGGGGGGTTTTGAACTGTCCTGGCATTTTATGCACAACATTAGGAAGCTTATGTCACACATCATCCACTCTTCTAACCACTTGAAGACAAAGCCCTTTCTGACACTTTTTGTTTACATGAAAAAAAAAATTTTTTTGCAAGAAAATTATGTTGAACCCCCAAACATTATATATTTTTTTAAAGCAAAGGCCCTACAGATTAAATAGTGGGTGTTGCATTTTTTTTTCCACACAGTATTTGCGCAGCGATTTTTCAAACGCATTTTTTGGGGGAAAAACACACTTTTTTTATTTTTAATGCACTAAAAAACACTATATTGCCCAAATGTTTGATGAAATAAAAAAGATGATCATAGGCCGAGTACATGGATACCAAACACGACATGCTTTAAAATTGCGCACAAACGCGCAGCGGCGACAAACTACATTCATTTTTAAAAGCATTTAAAAGCCTTTACAGGTTACCACGTTAGATTTACAGAGGAGGTCTACTGCTAAAATGACTGCCCTCGATCGGACCTTCGCGGTGATACCTCACATGCATGATGCAATTGCTGTTTACATATGACGCTAGACCGACGCTTGCGTTCGCCTTTGCGCAAGAGCAGGGGGGGACAGCGGTGCTTTTTTTTTTTTTTTTTTTTTTATTATTTATTTGGCTTTTTTATTTTATTTTTAAACTGTGCCTTCCATATTTTATTTTTTTACCATTTTTATCGTTATCTCAGGGAATGTAAATATCCCCTATGATAGCAATAGGTAGTGACAGGTACTCTTTTTTTGAAAAAAATTGGGGGGTTAGACCCTAGATCTTTCCTCTGCCCTCAAAGCATCTGACCACACCAAGATCGGTGTGATAAAATGCTTTCCCAATTTCCCAATGGCGCTTTTTATATCCGGGGGGGGGGGGACATTCCCTCCCACTGCTTGTAAAAGCAGTCTAGAGGCTAATTATCTGCTAGAATTGCTTTTACATGAAAGCCGGCTGCTGGCTGAAAAGAATGATACCAAGATGATACCTAAACCCGCAGGCATCATTCTGGTATAAACATTCAAAGTCCAGCAACATACCAGTACGTTGCTGGTCCTTGTTGGACATGTATTGTAATCTTTTTTTTCATACAGCCTATTGGCTGAACGAAAAAAAGAGATTGATTGGTGGGTATGCCCACCATTAGAATACCTCCCTTCATCCACCCACTTCTAATGATGGGCATATATGCCGAAGCATGGGGGCATCCTCCCGCAAAAAAGTTATGCCGCGTACACACGGTCAAGCCTTCGTCGGAATTTCGACCGTATGTACGCGGCATAAAAGGTTATGCCGCGTACACACGGTCGGACTTTTCCACGGGCAAGCCTCCGTTGGAATTTCGACCGTATATACGCGGCATTAGAAGCAAAATCGCTCCTCCGCCCCTGCTGCCCCCATGCTTCGGCATATATGCTCTTTTTTTTTAACTGTGGTGGTGAAATCACCTCCTACAGCGTTGGAGTCACGGCTTTATGTATCGTGGGAGCAAACGCTGTTGCTGTCAAGATAAATAGATCCGCGCTGCAACTAAATGGCGTACCTGCTAAGCAAATGGTGGTTAACATTAAAACAAAGTAACATTACAGTACAACAGTAAGACCTTACCATGCCATACCTGCAAAACAAATACCAAAACAAAACCTAGTAAAAAATAAAAAAATGTTTTAACGCAACCTGTGCCTAAAATATATATATGCCGAAGCATGGGGGCATCCTCCCGCAAAAAAGTTATGCCGCGTACACACGGTCGGAATTTTCCACGGGCAGGCCTCCGTCGGAATTTCGACCGTATGTACGCGGCATTAGGAGCAAAATCGCTCCTCCGCCCCTGCTGCCCCCATGCTTCGGCATATATGCTCTTTTTTTTAACTGTGGTGGTGAAATCACCTCCTACAGCATTGCAGTCACGGCTTTATGTATCGTGGGAGCAAACGCTGTTGCTGTCAAGATAAATAGATCCGCGCTGCAACTGAATGGCGTACCTGCTAAGCAAATGGTGGTTAACATTAAAACAAAGTAACATTACAGTACAACAGTAAGACCTTACCATGCCATACCTGCAAAGCAAATACCAAAACAAAACCTAGTAAAAAATAAAAAAATGTTTTAACGCAACCTGTGCCTAAAATATATATATGCCGAAGCATGGGGGCATCCTCCCGCAAATAAGTTATGCCGCGTACACACGGTCGGAATTTTCCACGGGCAGGCCTCCGTCGGAATTTCGACCGTATGTAAGCGGCATTAGGAGCAAAATCGCTCCTCCGCCCCTGCTGCCCCCATGCTTCGGCATATATGCTCTTTTTTTTAACTGTGGTGGTGAAATCACCTCCTACAGCACTGGAGTCACGGCTTTATGTATCGTGGGAGCAAACGCTGTTGCTGTCAAGATAAATAATTCCGCGCTGCAGTTGAATGGCGCACCTGAAAACAAAAAATTACATACCTGAAAAGCAAGCATGATAAAACATTGCAGAATAGAATACAGTAAAAAAGAGCAGAACAATAGAGAGAAAATAGAGAGAGAGAGAACAATAAAACGACAACTATTTTTGGTTTTTTTATTTTATATTTTTTTTGTGTTTTGTTTTTTACGTTTTTTTTTTTCTTTTTTACACTTTTTTTTGTAACTTTACAACTGTAATGGTTCGGGTCTCTCAAAATGTAATGGCATCTTGGGAGACCCTGTGTAAGCGTGTCCTTGTCTGTGAAATGCTGTACCCTACGCTAAAACTTCACTTTTGAGTGGTAGCGTTCAAAACATTCACCTTGGCAAAGACCAGGCTTGTCAGGACAGAGTGGACAAAAACTACGGGTGTCACGCCTAAATCCGCGCTTGCTACAGACACGACATCTTTTTTGGGGGTGGCTTTGGGTAGGGGTACTCGGGAGGACATACGAATAATGCCTCTCATGCAGCCGGCTTACTGCATTTGGTTGGGGATGGTGAGGTGCAGAACCGCCTGGATACAGGAGTTCTGTGACTATCTCATTCTGGAATTTTAGAAGAGATAACGTCCCGCCTGAAGCTCTGTATAGCACATGAGCGTTCAGCAAAGCCAATTGGAATAATGATAGAGACACTTTTTTGTACCAGCGTCTCGCCTTACGGTCAATTAGATACGGCGCCATCAACTGGTCGTTGAGGTCCACCCCTCCCATATTTTGGTTATATTCGTGGACACAGAGGGGTTTCTCCACAACACCAGTCGCCGTACGAATTTGGACTGTCGTGTCTGCATGAAGGGAGGTAAGAAGGAAAACATTCTTATTGTCCCTCCACTTCATAGCGAGCAAGTTATTACACTTCAAGCAGGCTCTCTCCCCCAGCCTAAGACGGGCATCTACAAGCCGCTGGGGAAAGCCCCGGCGATTAGGTCGCACGGTGCCACATGCTCCAATCTGATGATCAAACAAGTGACTAAACAGTGGCACGCTCGTGTAATAATTGTCCACATACAAGTGGTACCCCTTTCCGAATAAGGGTGACACCAAGTTCCACACTATCTTGCCAGCGCTCCCTATGTAATCCGGGCAGTTGACCGACTCAATCTGACTATCTTTTCCCTCATAAACCGTAAAGTTCACTACATAGCCTGTTGCCCTGTCACAGAACTTGTAGAGCTTGACCCCGTATCTGGCACGCTTGCTGGGAAGGTACTGCTTGAAAGACAAGCGGCCAGAAAATTTAATCAGGGACTCATCAACGCAGACAACTTGATCGGGAGTAAACAAGGCTGAAAAACGTTCGTTGAAGTGGTTTATGAGGGGCCGAATTTTATAGAGCCGGTCGTATTCAGGGTCCCCACGTGGACGACAAAGTTCATTGTCGTTGAAGTGCATGAACCGCAAAATCTGCTCGTATCGTGCCCTGGACATGGAGGCAGAGAACACGGGCATGTGGTCAATTGGGTGCGTGGACCAATAAGCACGCAATGACGGAAATTTATGTGTGCCCATGTTGAGGGAAAGGCCCAGAAAGGTCTTAAATTCGGAAACCGTAATTGGTTTCCAATTTCTGGCAATTTTAGGCAACTGGGGGTTAGCGGCGATAAATTGACCAGCATATAAATTACTCTGGTCCACAATAGATCTATAGAGATCTTCCGTGAAAAACAGCGAATAAAAATCAATTGGAATAAAATCAGCTGTTTCCACCTGAATACCGGGTTGGGCAGTGAATGGGGGAAGTACGGGTTCTGCAGAAGTGGTGGGGACCCAATCAGGATAGGCGAATTCTGCAGGAAGGGCAGTATGGGCACGACGGGCCTGCCTTTGTCTTCTTGGTGGCAGCGGGACACTACTTGTGCTTGCCACCTCGCCAGCTTGAACTGCACTTATGGGACTCGCCACGTCACCAAGTGTTACTGCAGTGCTGGATGTACGTCCAGGCTGTACTAGGCCGCTGGTGCTTGCCAGTTCACCAGAAGGAATAGCGGCGCTAGTACTACTCTGCTCCATGATACGAGAGACCTGCGGTTCTTGCTCCTCAACAACCTCAGAAGATCGGGATCGGGTACACCTGACCTTAGCAGGGACCTCAACTTCGTCGTCAGAGCTATCTGACGTGGGGCCGCTGACGTCACTGTCTTCTACGGGAAGATATTCTGAGCCTGAATCTGACAGATACGTGACCTCCTCTTCACTATCTGTCATGCTCAGAATCTCGTAGGCCTCTTTACTAGTGTACCTTCGTCTTGCCATTTTGGGCTCTAAATTTAGGGGTACACTAGTAAGATTCACAGGAAAAAAAGCACCTGACTGTCGTCAGCAAATATATCAAACGCTACAAAAAAACTGTTAGCGATCGCAGGGATCAGGCCTGTCTCTGCGAACGCTGCAGTTATGTGTGTTGTGTTTGGTAAGTGACAGTGATCGATCGATACTGCACTTGGGTGGGCTGGGCTGGGCGGAGGGGCTAAACGCAGGCGCTAGCAGGTATCTGGGCTGATCCCGCTAACACTGCGTTTTTGGGAACCCTAAACCGCTGGGGATGCTAGTATAGATCTGATCAGATACTATACCACTAAGGGGGGTGTATGCTTTGCGCGTGGGTGTTAGCGTTACTGGCACTAACCTAACACTGCCTGGGGCGACGCAGACCCTCTCTGGCGCTAAAACCTAATTGATCTCACCCGCCGGGCGATCAGGGGGGTTAAACCTTTATTGGGTTATATACGGCGGGTGCCCTGATGCTATAAAAAGCAAACTAATCAACCAGCGTCACCCGTAACCTTTATATGGTGATCACTGGTGAAAGGGTTAACTAGGGGCAATCAGGGGGTTAAAACCTTTATTAGGTTAAATATGGGGGTACCCGACGCTATATAAAAACCTGACGGGTTACCTAAATAACTAGATAACTTACTGGCTAACCAGTGACACCAGTGACGCTTATACGGCGATCACTGGTGAAAGGGTTAACTCTAGGGGCAATCAGGGGGTTAAAATAATATATGGGGGTACCTGACACTAATAAAAACCTGCGGCGAACCTAAAAAAAAAATAACTGCCTATCTAAAACACCAGCGACACGAATACAGCGATCGGAAAAACAATCGCTTAGTGACGCTGAAGTTAGGGGGTGAAAGGGTTACCTGGGGGGTGATCAAGGGGTTAAATCTTTATTAGGGGGGGTTAGGGGGGCTACCCTGGACCTAAAGGGGCCTAATCCTAACTGCCCTGCAACTTTTTACAATCACAGATGACACTAAATGCAGTGATCAGTAAAATAAATGATCACTGCAATCAGTGACACTGTGATTGGGGGCTTTGGGGTGACCTGGGGGGTGATCTGGGGGTGACTGGGGGGTGATTTGTGTGCCTATGTGTACCTACGTGTCAGTGGACTGTTGGAGCACTAACCTCTGTCTTCTCTCCTCGGCGCCGGAAACGAAAAGACCGCGGCGAGGGAGATGACATCACTTCCTCCAGCCTTGTTTACATCACATGGCGGAGGAAGCATTTTCATTGGCCGGGAGCGATCGCGAGGGGGGGGCGGAATCGAGCGGCCGCCCCCTCATGCCTGATCGCTCCCGAACACTTAACGGCCGCTCACTGCAGTAAAGGGGGGTCCGGATGGACCCCCCAACTGCACAAAGGCGATCACGTAGATCTACGTGATTCTGCCTGTCCGTGCCATTCTGCCGACGTAAATCGGCGGTGGGCGGTCGTTAAGTGGTTAAGGGAGAAAATCTTTCGGTCCTTAAGTGGTTAAAGGTTTTATTACTGAGAAGATTACATACAAAGTGACTGCCTATGTGGAAGACATGTTATTCTTCATCTTGGGCCCTCAACTGAAAAGTCCTACTCTTCTCAGAGAATTGAAATATAAAAATTAACAAAATAATTTCTCCATACTCAAGCCTCTCAGGAAATCCGGCGACAACTCCCGTTCAGGGGGGTAGCATTTCCTATTGATATTTTAGGCATTAAAATACCACAAACAGCATCACAACTGTATCCCCTGAACTTCTTGCCTTTGCTGTCTAGAAGCAAGCAAGATCTCCAAAAATTACAAAACATGACTTTTCCGTGGTTAGGCCGCATTGCAATTATTAAAATGAATATCCTACCAAGATTATTGTACATGTTGCAAACGTTTCCAGTACTAACTCCTCTTGGATTCAAAGAGCTGGACAAGGAATTTCAACATTTTATATGGCTTGAAAAGATACCACACATCTAAAAATATTTTTTACGTCTTTCCAAATGCAAATGGGGATTATGATTACCAAATTTAAAACACTTTCTACTATGCAGCTCACCTCATTCACAATACTGATTGCTTTCTACAAGAAAACACCAAGGTCAAAAATGTAGCAATTTAGCTCCAGGAACCAACTAGCAACTGTTCCATGGTCAATGCACATTAAGCTAGATGAAACTCTAATTTTATCTCTTATGATAGGTGCTTCTTTACATGTTTGTTTCACTTGTAAATCCTCTACATTCTCCACTCAGAGTCCCCTCTCCTCCTTAATTGGAAACACAGAATTCTCAAATGGCAACACTCCTGAATTCTCCTAATTCTGGCATAATTAGACATGTGTGGTTTGTTTTGTTCCAAATTGAAATGTCGGATGTATCCGAATCTCCAAATTACAAAAGTAACACATTATAACCCCTTCCATACCGGGCCATAGCAAAATGACGCCGGCAGGAACCCTCTCTCCCTCCGGGTGGACGTCATATGACGTCCTGGGTTTGAGGGTGGATATCTGAATGATGCCTGCAGCTAGAGGCATCATTCAGATATCCTTTTTTTCAGCTGGCGATCCTGCGCACCAGAAGAACGATCATAGCGGCGGTTCCACCGCTTGATCATTCTTATTATAGGTGGCGGGAGGGGACATCCGGTGCTTCTCCGGGTTCGCCCGTGCGATCGGTGACACGGAGAGAATCGTCGGCGCCGGTGGTGGGTCACGTGATGAGCATAGAGATGACTGGTGACCAGATGGTCACCAGTCATCTCTATGATCGTCGGAGGCCCGGGCGCGATGTGATGACGTCACGCCCGGGTCCTCAAATGTAAACAAAGCCGCCATTGCGGCTGTAAGTATGAGATTGTGAAAAAAAAATCACTGATCTCATGCTTTCCAGCCTGGAGGAGAGATGTGGGGTCTTATTGACCCCGCATCTCTCCATAAAGAGGACCTGTCACACACATTCCTATTACAAGGGATGTTTACATTCCTTGTAATAGGAATAAAAGTGATCAAAAAAAAAAGTGTAAAAAGAAGAATAAAAAATAAAAAAAAAGTAAAAAATAAAATAAAATAATATATATATTTTTTAAAACGCCCGTCCCCAATAGCTCGCGCTTAGAAGCAAACACACACGTAAGTCCCGCCCACATATGTAAACGCCGTTCAAACCACACATGTGAGGTATTGCCGCGTGCGTTAGAGCACGTGCAATAATTCTAGCACTAGACCTCATCTGTAACTCTAACCTGGTAACCTGTAAAAAATTTCAAAACGTTGCCTATGGAGATTTTTAAGTACCGAAGTTTGGCGCCATTCCATGAGTGTGCGCAATTTTAAAGCATGACATGTTAGGTATCTTTTTACTCGGCGTAACATAAGCTTTCATATTTTACAAAAAAATTGGGCTAACTTTACTGTTTGTTATTTTTTAATTCATGAAACCATTTTTTTCCCCAAAAAAAGGCGTTTGAAAAATTATTGCGCAAATACCGTGCAAGATAAAAAGTTGCAACGACCGTCATTTTATTCCCTAGGGTGTCTGCTAAAAAAAATATATAATGTTTCGGGGTTCTGAGTAATTTTCTAGCAAAAGAATGATGATTTGTACATGTAGGAGAGAAGTGCCAGAATAGGCCCGGTATTGAAGTGGTATAAAAAGCCCTGTATGGAAGTGGTTAAACAAATCCAAAATAACGAAACAAAATTTGTCCGTAATAATGAACAATTCTAATTTGAATCGAATTTGAGTCAAAAACAAAATTTAATTAATCAAAAAGTAATTTGAAATGTAAATAGGGATGAGCCGAACACCCCCCAGTTCGGTTCGCATCAGAACATGCGAACAGGCAATAAATTTGTTCGAACATCCGAACACCGTTAAAGTCTATGGGACACGAACATGAAAAATCTAAAGTGCTAATTTTAAAGGCTTATATGCAAGTTATTGTCATAAAAAGTGTTTGAGGACCTGGGTCCCACCCCAGGGGACATGTATCAATGCAAAAAAAGTTTTAAAAACTAACGTTTTTTCGGGAGAAATGATTTTAATAATGCTTAAAGTGAAACAATAAAAGTGAAATATTCCTTTAAATTTCGTACCTAGGAGGTGTGTATAGTATGCCTGTAAAGTAGCGCTTGTTTAGAACTGTCCCTGCACAAAGTGTCATTTCTGAAGGAAAAAAGTCATTTAAAAGCACTCGCGGCTATAATGAATTGTCGGCTCCCGGCAATACAGAGAACAGTCATTGAAAGTCATTGATAAAAAAAAAAAAAAAATTGTGGGGGTTCCCCAAATTCAATTACCAGGCCCTTCAGGTCTGGTATGGATATTAAGGGGAACCCTGGTCAAATAAAAAAAAAATGACGTGGGGTTCCCCCCAAATGTCCATAACAGACCCTTCAGGTCAGGTATGGATTTTAAGGGAAACTCCACACCAAATTTAAAAAAAGAATGGCGTGGAGTTCCCCCCAAAAATCCATACCAGACCCTTTATCCGTACACGCAACCTGGCAGGCCGCAGGAAAAGAGGGGGGGATGAGAGAGCGCCCCCCCTCCTGAACCGTACCAGGCCACATGCCCTCAACATGGGGAGAATGCTTTGGGGGTCTGTGACCCCTCAAAGCACCATGTCCCCATGTTGATGGGGACAAGGGCCTCATCCCCACAACCCTTGCCCGGCTTATCGGAATATGGAAGCCCCCTTTAACAAAGGGGACCCCCAGATCCCGCCCCCCCCATGTGAATTGGTAACGGGGTACATTGTACCCCTACCATTTCACAAAAGAAAGTGTCAAAAATTTTAAAAACCACACAGACACTGTTGTGAAACCCCCGTGACGGGTAACCCCGCCCCCCTCTAACGCGTCACGGGGGTTTCCGACCTCGGTTATAAAAGAACTGTCAACACTGCTTGCGCGTCATTAGCCGGGAGGCTCCGGTGCCGGGAAGATGTGCGTTGTTCATCGCTGGAGACTCGCCGTATCACTGGAGATTCATGGATCGTCGCTGGACAGACTGCATTACAATGCTGGAATGGCTTTTTTTATTTTTAATAAAGGACTTTTCACAACGGTGTCTGTGTGGTTTTTAAAAATGTTGACACTTTCTTTTGTGAAATGGTAGGGGTACAATGTACCCCATTACCAATTCACATAGGGGGGCGGAATCTGGGGGTCCCCTTTGATAAAGGGTCTGTTAATTGAATGTTGGGGGACCCCCACGCATTTTGTTTTTTTTCAATGACTTTTCTTTGTATTGCCGGGACCGACAATTCATTACAGCCGCGAGTAGTTTTAAATTACTTTTTTTTCCTTCAGAAATTACATTTTGTGCAGAGACTGTTATAAACACGGGAAACATGCGCTACTTTAAAGGCATACTTTAGACACCCCCCAGGTACGAAATTTAAAGGAATATTTCACTTTTATTGTTTCACTTTAAGCATTATTAAAATCACTGCTCCCGAAAAAAACGTCTGTTTTTAAAACTTTTTTTTGCATTGATACATGTCCCCTGGGGCAGGACCCAGGTCCCCAAACACTTTTTATGACAATAACTTGCATATTAACCTTTAAAATGAGCACTTTAGATTTCTCCCATAGACTTTTAAAGGGTGTTCCGCAGCTTTTCGAATTTGCAGCGAACACCCCAAATTGTTTGCTGTTTGCCGAACGGGCGAACAGCCAATGTTCGAGTCAAACATGAGCTCAACTCGAACATAAAGCTCATCCCAAAATGTAAACATATCACTTGCTTACTGTTGCTGATTTCCTCCAAAGACTATGGGGGTGATTTACTATCAACAGTGCGCTGTGCCGGTTCATACCTTAATTGGGCGCATGAACCGGCGGCGCACTGCTATAGTAAATAAAAATGTCAGCGGCGCTCGTATCTCTATTTAAAATTAATGGTTCCCTATGGGAGCCCATTGATTTGAATAGAGGTCGCCCGGGAAGTCGGATCAAGACGATCCGACTTGCGGGGCGACTCGTTTGCCGGTTGACACAGGGGCAGCGCGACTTTGCGAGGCAACTTAGACATGACTTGAGCGTGAAGCAGAAGCTCAAGTCGTGTCCTGGAGGCGACTTGAAGTACCTGGCCGAGAATGTTCTCGGCGACAAGGTACTGCAAGCCTCGCGCTCGCTGTCCCCTGTGTTTGGTATGAATCATGAAGGGGAACTTCAGGCCAAATTTTAAATAAAAAACCGGCATGGGTTCCCCTCCAGGAGCATACCAGGCCCTTAGGTCTGGTATGGATTTTAAGGGAAACCCCCCTACGCTGAAAAACTGGTGTAGGGGTCCCCCCAAAATCCATACCAGACCCTTATCCGAGCACGCAGCCCGGCAGGTCAGGAAAGGGGGGGCGAGTGGCCCCCCTCCCTTCTGAACCGTACCAGGCCGCTTGCCCTCAACATGGGGGTTTGGTGCTTTGGGGCAGGGGGGCGACCTGCGGCCCCCCCACCCAAAAGCCCCCTCTCCCATGTTGATGGGGACAAGGGCCTCTTCCCGACAACCCTGGCCGTTGGTTGTCGGGGTCTGCGGGCGGGGGGCTTATCGGAATCCGGGAGCCCCCTTTAATAGGGGAGCCCCCAGATCCCGGGCCACCCCACCCTATGTGAATGAGTATGGGGTACATCGTAACCCTACCCATTCACCTGGTGGCAAAAAAATTTCAATAAAAAAAACACAACACAGGTTTTTAAAGTAATTTAAAGTAATTTATTAGGCAGCTCCGGGGGTCTTCTTCCGACTTCAAGGGTCTCTTCCGACTCTCCAGCCTCTTCTCCTGCTCTCCGGTGCCCTCTCTGCGCTCTCCGGTTCTTCTCCCGCTCTCCGGTGCCTTCTTCACGATCACCGGTTCTTTCTGCCTTCTGCCGGGCGCCCAGCTATCTTCTTCCAGCTCTTTTGCTAGCGGGGTCCCGGTCTTCATCGTCGTCTTCTTCCCTCTTCTCTCCACCCGATGTTGCCTCGTCGCTCTCTGCCGCTACAATGCTGTGTGCGCGGAGCGCAACGACTTATATTGGCATGGGGCGTGGTCACCGGGTAATGCCACCCAGGGAATGATGGGACTGTGACATCATATGGGGGCATAGGGTGGGGGGCCAGGATCTGGGGGTCCCCTTTGTTAAAGGGGTCTTCCAGATTCCGATAAGCCCCCTGCCCGCAGACCCCCACAACCACCGGGCAAGGGTTGTGGGGATGAGGCCCTTGTCCCCATCAACATGGGGACATCCTCCCCATGTTGAGGGCATGTGGCCTGGTACGGTTCAGGAGATGGGGGGCGCACTCTCGTCCCCCCCTCTTTTTCTGCAGCCTGCCAGGTTGCGTGCTCGGATAAGGGTCTGGTATGGATTTTTGGGGGGAACCCCACGCTATTTTTTTTTAATTTTGGCGCAGGGTTCCCCTTAAAATCCATACCAGACCTAAAGGGTCTGGTATGGATTTTTGAGGGAACTCCACGCCATTTTTTTTTATTTGGGGTGGAGTTCCCCTTAAAATCCATACCAGACCTGAAGGGCCTGGTATGGATATTTGGGGGAACCCCACAATTTTTTTTTTTCATTTGCGGCAGGGTTCCCCTTAATATCCATACCAGACCTAAAGGGCCTGGTAATTGAACCTGGGGGACCCCCACGCATTTTTTTTTTTTACCAATGACTTTTCTATGTATTGCCGGGAGCCGACAATTCATTATAGCCGCGAGTGAGTTTTAAATGACTTTTTTTCCTTCAGAAATTACACTTTGTGCAGGGACAGTTCTAAGCACGGGAAACAAGCGCTGCTTTACAGGCATACTATACACACACCCTAAGTACGAAATTTAAAGGAATATTTCACTTTTATTGTTTCACTTTAAGCATTATTAAAATCACTGCTCCCAAAAAAAAACGCCAGGGGACATGTATCAATGCAAAACACTTTTTAGGACAATAACTTGCATATTAGCCTTTACAATTAGCACTTTTGATTTCAAACTTTCGAGTCCATTGTATTTAATAGGGTTCTAAAGTTTGCGCAAACTTTCTGTCTGTTCACAGGTTCTGGTGCGAACGGAACAGGGGGGTGTTCGGCTCATCCCTAATGTTAACTAACTAAACGCTTATAGACGCAAATGCGGTAAAACGCAGCATGCAAATGCGTCAAAACACGCGTTTAGAAACACCGCTTTCAACCTTAGTTCTGAAGACTTTGCACCAGTGTCCCGTGTACTTGGGGCCTAAAAATGGCTATGCCATTTACAGCTCAAAAACGCCATGGTGGCCATGAGGCCATAGGCTAACATAGGGAGGCGTTTTTAAGCTGCAAAAAACAGTCAAACAAGCGGCTGGAAAAACATCTGTGTGCATGTAGCCTTATATTAACCACTTGCTTACTGGCCACTTAAACCCCCTTCCTGGCCAGACCAATTTTCAACTTTCAGCGCTGATGCACTTTGAATGACAATTGCGCACTCATACAACACTGTAACCCAATGAAAATGTAATAACTTTTTGCACACAAATAGAGCTTTCTTTTGGTGCTATTTGATCACCTCTGCGATTTTAGTTTTTTTTTCGGTATTTGCGCAATAAATTTTCAAACGCCTATTTTTGGGAAAAAAAATGGTTTCATGAATTAAAAAAATTATAAAACAGTAAAGTTAGCCCAATTTTTTTGTATAATGTGAAAGATGTTGCTATGCTGAGTAAATAGATACCTAACATGTCACGCTTTAAAATTGCGCACACTCATAGAATGACACCAAACGTCAGTACTTAAAAATGTCCATAGGCGATGCTTTAAATTTTTTTACACGTTACCATTTTTGCATTACAGAGGAGGTCTAGTGCTAGAATTGTTGCACTCATTGTAACGCACGCAGCAATACCTCACATGTGTGGTTTTTACGGCGTTTACATATGTGGGCGGGACTTATATGTGTGTTCGCTTCTGAGCGCGAGCTACCGGGGACAGGGGAGTTTTTAAATTTTTTTTTATTATTATTTTTTTTGTTTTTTACTTTTTTTTACACTTTTTTTTACACTTTTTTGTTATTTTGATCACTTTTATTCCTATTACAAGGAATGTAAACATCCCTTGTAATAAGAATTTATTGTGACAGGTCCTCTTTATGGAGAGATGCAGGGTCAATAAGACCCCACATCTCTCCTCCAGGCTGGAAAGCATGAGATCGGTAAAAAACATTCACAGATCTCATGCTGACAACCGAGATCACGGCTTTGTTTACATACGGGAACCCGGCGTGACGTCATAACGTCGCGCCCGGGCCTCCGACGGTCCTAGAGATGACTGGTGACCATCTAGTCACCAGTCATCTCTATGCTTCCCATCCGGCGCCGGCCAATTCGTTCTCTGGGCCCCCCCCCCCCCCGATGGCACGGGAGAGCCCGGAGAAGCACCGGATGGCGGCGGGAGGGGGGAACGTCCCCTCCCGCCGCCTATAAGAACGATCAATCGGCTGAACTGCCGCAATGATCGTTTTTATCGTGCACAGAATCGCCGGCTGAAAAGAATGATATCTGAATGATGCCTGCAACTGCAGGCATCATTCAGATGTCACCGCACAAAGTCAAGGACGTCATTTGACGGTGGGCGGAAGGGAAGTGGTTAATATTTAGTTTGAACAATTTTCTCCTTCATTGATGTACACTGATGAGGCTGCACTGATGGGCACCGATAAGGTGGCAAGGGTGGGCACTGAGAGGTGGCATTGCTAGTTGGCACTGGTGGGCATTGAGAAGTGGCACTGCTAGGTGGCACTGATTGGCACCAGTGGTGGGCATTGATAGGTGGCACTGGCAGGGGCTACTGATTCTCACAGATGACGCAGAATTGCCTCTTCCTCTTCGGGCCTGATGTCCCTTGCACATAAGCCGGTGATTGCCTTTTTTTATGCTCACGCTGTCAGCACAAGGAGAAAGCAAAAACCATTACCGAGCTTTTATTTACATCACGTGATCAGCTGTCATTGGCTGACAGCTGATCACGTGGTAAGGGGCAGGGATCGGCCCCTTACTTGGATCTGTCATCACCCGAGTCTCAGTGACTCTGTAACCAGAGCGCGCGCGCGAAGGGGAGGACGTCTATTGACGGACTCCCGGCAATTGAGGACCGTGCTGTGGCCGTCCATCAGTTATAGCGCTGATCTCAAGTGGTTAAAGAGGGTCTAAATGGGCCATTGACATGCATCACAATTCAACTTAGGAATGTGTTTTTGCAAAGTTAAACTAAATGAAATCCTTTTTCTTATTTTTGCTTGGGGATAGAGTGCAGAGGGATTAGAAGTCTAGACAGTTTTTGGGGATGTCTGCACCCCTGATAGGGTGAAGACAACTCCCAAATTTGGCCACTTTATCCTTCCAAATGATTCACTTCCTGTCACATAGCCACACAGGAAGTGAGGATAAATCCCTACCAATGTCTTTCCTTGGGGACACACAGGTCAATCAAAATACTTTCCCCATTATGTACATTGCACTCCAGCATTTTGCTGGGTACACCCCAAATTATTAGGTACTTTGGGGTTTATTTACTAAAGGCAAATCCACTTTGCACTACAAGTGCACTTGCTGGATATCCGAGGGGGACATGCAAGGAAACAAAAAAAACACCACTTTGCTTTTACATGATTGGATGTTACAATCACCAGTGCTTCCCCTCAGAATTTCAGCAACTTGTCCTGCAGAGTGGATTTGCCTTTACTAAACCCCAAACTACCTAATGATTTGGGGTGTACACAACAAAGTGCTAGAGTGCAATTTGCTTAATGGGGACACTAGTTAGATTGATCTGTGTGTCCCCAAGAAAAGACATTGGTAGGGTTTTACCTTCACTTCCTGTTTAGCTGTGTGACAGGAAGTGAAGCCAATTTTACTAAAAGGGACACAAAGCCCAACCTAAAAAAAACAAAAAAAAAACAAGCAGGGCTTCTAACACTTACTTGGTTTCCCTCAAAATGTCCACAATTAGAATCGTATTGCCTTGAGCTATTTTTAAGTGCAGTGCTCTAAATCAGTTCTTCTCAAGTACCCCCAACAGGCCATGTTTGCAGGTTTTCCTTCATCTTGCACATGTGCTTTAAATCACAGTCAATGGTTTGGTATTTTGGACAGCAATTCTCGATAAGATAAATTCACAAAACATGTCCTGTTGTCAGGGAAGGCTTTACCCACTGGTGGTGCTGTCGGTCCTATGGATCGCAGTACTAGTGTCCACCAGCAGGTGTCCTCTCGCAGCCTGTACCTTTGACAGAGGATCTCACCTGCTGGTGGTAATGCCTGATCAATGGGCCGTAGTACCGGCGTCCACCAGCGGGGGGTATTCTGGCAGTGTGGGACAGGCAGCACTCCCTGTGGTCAGCTGTGACCTGAAGCCTGATTACAAGACTTCTTTATATACCCGGCAAGTGCAACACTCCTTGCCCTGGTATCTCTCTTCCTGACCCCCTGGACCTGTGACCCGGACTTAGCCTGTATCTTATCCCAACCTGCACCCTGCCTGATCCGATCCAATCCCTACCTTGAACCTGCACCCTGTTTAACCCGATCCCTACCTTGAGCTTATCCTGTGTTTTGTCTCCCTGGTCACCCAGATCCCTGCTCTGCAGCCTACCCATCCGTCCCCTCCTTGTTCCTGCTTCTTCCCATCCTTACTGCTGGATCCCCTTGTGTATGACCTTGGCCTGGCTCTGTACTACGATTCCGGTATCTCCCATATTTGTATATATTGTTTATAGTCACTGCTTGTTGATTTATTCATTGCACTGTGTTCTGTTTGAGGTGGTTGTTTGTTGGTCACTTTCCGTAATAAATTGTTATATTTTTACTACACTCGTTTGGGTCTCCTCTGTGCAGTCACACAGTCTGGTCTACTATCAATCTCTGACAGTATACCAGGGCCTTTCCTGATCAGACGTGACTTCATTAAGGAACCATCCTGTTATTGTGTTTGGCGGAGATGGATTATCATGAGATCCTTTACTATTCTCTGCTGTTAGCAGAGGATGGCAAACATTGTCGCCAGGTTTTAGAGGGTTGGACTAGTGACCAGCTAAGGGAAACTATCCGATCAGCAAATTTTTTGGCGGACCAGGGTTACTTACAGCCTCAGGATGTTCTGCCGTTAACCCGATTATGTGTTGAACCAGCCCTGTCGTTTGTTCCCAAAGGAAGTGATGACTTCTCTCCCCCTTTCAATGGTGACCAAGTAGAATCCCTAGTATGCTTGTTAGAGGATGATCCAGCTTCTTCCTATGAGCATTATTCCCTCTGTTCCCACCAGGTGTTATATGATTGTGTGAGGCCAGTGCAGTCTCTGATTAAAAGGCGTGAGTGCGGACTAGTTTTTGTTCAGCCTTTGCTGCAGGCATGGTCAGATCTCCTTCCGAATTCAGCCAAGCCACAACATCCCGGCCCCGCCATCAATCACCTGCCTTCCCAAGAATATATCCGCCCATTGCCTATGGCAACCCCAGCTACCGTCCAGTGTGTTCAACCCCCCAAATACTACTACCCCGTCTCTACCTGTTGCACCTACCCTGCCTTCAATCCACCTGCTTCTTCCCTCCTATCCATAGCCAATCCACAAGAACCTCCTCCAGCCACTGTCCCTGCACCTCTGCCATTTTCTTCCATTTGTTCAATCCCAACCTTTTCATATATTCCCCCCGCTACTTGCAAACCTGCAGCGACTAAATCCAAGAAAAAGCGGAAGTACTTCCCAACCCACACAATCCAACCTACCTCCACACCCACCAACCTGCTCCAGCCTGCGGTTCCCAAACCAGCCTTCCAGCCTGCGGTTCCCGAGCCAGCCTTCCGGCCTGCGGTTCCCGAGCCAGCCTTCCAGCCTGCGGTTCCCGAGCCGGCCTTCCAGCCTGCGGTTCCCGAGCCGGTCTTCCAGCCTGCGGTTCCCGAGCCAATCTTCCAGTCTGAGGTTCCTGTGCCAGTCTGCCAACCGGAGGTTCCTGTGCCAGTCTGCCAACCGGAGGTTTCTGTGCCAGTCTGCCAACCAGAGGTTCCCGTGCCAGCCTGCTAGCCTGAAGTTTTTGTGCCAGCCTGCTAGCCTGAAGTTTTTGTGCCAGCCTGCTAGCCTGAAGTTTTTGTGCCAGCCTGCTAGCCTGAAGTTTTTGTACCAGCCTGCCAGCCTGAAGACCCTGTACCAGCCTGCCAGCCTGAAGACCCTGTACCAGCCTGCCAGCCTGAAGACCCTGTACCAGCCTGCCAGCCTGAAGACCCTGTGCCAGCTTGCCAGCCTGAAGACTCTGTGCCAGCCTGCCTGCTTGAAGTTCATGTGCCTGCCTTCCAAACAGAAGTCCTGATGACGGTGTCCCAGTCGGAAGATCTGGTGTCCCAGTCGGAAGATCTGGTGTCCCAGTCGGAAGATCCGGTGTCCCAGTCGGAAGATTCGGTGACTGAGACCCCGCCTGAAGATCCGGTGCCCGTTTCCCGGCCTGTGGTTGTGGTGCCCGTTTCCCGGCCTGTGGTTGTGGTGCCCGTTTCCCAGCCTGTGGTTGTGGTGCCCGTTTCCCGGCTTGAGGTTGTGGTGCCCGTTTCCCGGCTTGAGGTTGTGGTGCCCGTTTCCCGGCTTGAGGGTATGATGCCCGTTTCCCAGTCTGTGGAGCCTACTACCCAGTCTGACATGTTCCTGTCTGCTGCCCAACCTGAGATGTTCCTGTCGGCTGCCCAGCTCGAAGACCGGGAGCCGGCTGCCCAGCTCAATGACCCGGAGCCTGCTGTCCAGCTCGACGACCCGGAGCCTGCTGCCCAGCCCAATGACCCGGAGCCTGCTGCCCAGCCCGATGTGTTCCTGTCTGCTGCCCAGCTCGATGACCCGGAGCCTGCTGCCCAGCCCGATGTGTTCCTGTCTGCTGCCCAGCTCGATGACCCGGAGCCTGCTGCCCAGCCCGATGTGTTCCTGTCTGCTGCCCAGCAGGATGACCCGGAGCCTGCTTCCCAGCTCGATGACCCGGAGCCTGCTGCCCAGCTCGATGACGTGGAGCCTGCTGCCCAGCTCGATGACCCGGAGCCTGCTGCCCAGCCCGATCTGTTCCTGTCTGCTGCCCAGCCCGATCTGTTCCTGTCTGCTGCCCAGCCCGAGGTGTTCCTGTCTGCTGCCCAGCCTGAGGTGTTCCTGTCTGCTGCCCAGCCTGAGGTGTTCCTGTCTGCTGCCCAGCCTGAGGTGTTCCTGTCTGCTGCCCAGCCTGAGGTGTTCCTGTCTGCTGCCCAGCCGGAGATGTCCCTGTCTGCTGTCCAGCCGGAGATGTCCCTGTCTGCTGCCCAGCCGGAGATGTCCCTGTCTGCTGCCCAGCCGGAGATGTCCCTGTCTGCTGCCCAGCCGGAGATGTCCCTGTCTGCTGCCCAGCCGGAGATGTTCCTGTCTGCTGCCCAGCCGGAGATGTTCCTGTCGGCAGCCCAGCCGGAGATGTTCCTGTCGGCAGCCCAGCCGGAGATGTTCCTGTCGGCAGCCCAGCCGGAGATGTTCCTGTCGGCAGCCCAGCCGGAGATGTTCCTGTCGGCAGCCCAGCCGGAGATGTTCCTGTCGGCAGCCCAGCTGGAGATGTTCCTGTTTGCTGCCCAGCTTAACAACCCAGTGCCTGCTGTCCAGCTTGTCTGCCCGGATTTGCCTGCTTTCCGCTTGGACGTGCCCCTGGTCCAGCCTAAAGTGCCTGATGACCAAGCTGAAGTACCCTCATCCTTGGTGCTACCCAATGCCCTAGACTTTGGACAATCAGGACTGGTTGGAGCGTCCGGAGGCCGCTCCTTTTGGGGGGGTACTGTCAGGGAAGGCTTTACCCACTGGTGGCGCTGTCGGTCCTATGGATCGCAGTACTAGTGTCCACCAGCAGGTGTCCTCTCGCAGACAGAGGATCTCACCTGCTGGTGGTAATGCCTGATCCATGGGCCGTAGTACCGGCGTCCACCAGCGGGGGTATTCTGGCAGTGTGAGACAGGCAGCACTCCCTGTGGTCAGCTGTGACCTGAAGCCTGATTACAAGACTACTTTATATACCCGGCAAGTGCAACACTCCTTGCCCTGGTATCTCTCTTCCTGACCCCCTGGACCTGTGACCCGGACTTAGCCTGTATCTTATCCCAACCTGCACCCTGCCTGATCCGATCCAATCCCTACCTTGAACCTGCACCCTGTTTAACCCGATCCCTACCTTGAGCTTATCCTGTGTTTTGTCTCCCTGGTCACCCAGATCCCTGCTCTGCAGCCTACCCATCCGTCCCCTCCTTGTTCCTGCTTCTTCTCATCCTTACTGCTGGATCCCCTTGTGTATGACCTTGGTCTGGCTCTGTACTACGATTCCGGTATCTCCCATATTTGTATATATTGTTTATAGTCACTGCTTGTTGATTTATTCATTGCACTGTGTTCTGTTTGAGGTGGTTGTTTGTTGGTCACTTTCCGTAATAAATTATTATATTTTTACTACACTCGTTTGGGTCTCCTCTGTGCAGTCACACAGTCTGGTCTACTATCAATCTCTGACACCTGTTGGGGGTACTTGAGGACTGAGGCTGAGAACCACTGCAGTAAAAATGAAAATTGAATACTATCCATGGCAGCACACAATACATGCATATGCTACCATGAAGGCACCAGGTTAGACAAATCACACCTGTTTTTGTTTTGACATGCCAATAAGCATAGTTAAGCTACAGCTGTCACATTTGTTGCATAGAAAACAAAAAAACAAACATCAAACTTTGCATCAAATTTTATTGGTTAACAAAACAGGTTTTGGAAAAAAACAAAGGGAAGCAAAAAACTAAATAAATAAAAAAGACATGAAGGTAGATTTGAAACATTAGTCACATCTTGAGAAAGATTTTGCAAAATAATGCAGCACACACAATTAAATCAAAGTGACACACATTAACAAGATCAAAAATATTTCAGGGGAACATATCCCCCACACAAAAAAAAAAAAACAATCAACAAAAGTAAAACAAACATCTGTTTTGCAAAGACATAACAAATAAAATGCATGTGTTACAAACTTGATAAGGACACCAAAATGTGCATTTTGCCGGCCGGCCGGCCGGCCACACACACAATCTTGCCTCTTTTCAGGGCAAGGGAGAGAATACTATCTGC
Organism: Rana muscosa; assembly: GCA_029206835.1. NCBI lineage: Eukaryota > Metazoa > Chordata > Amphibia > Anura > Ranidae > Rana > Rana muscosa. Next base: position 663,896,150 of record CM055116.1, read on the forward strand.
AAGCTTTATATAACATAGGTTTGTGTGCTAATGAGGCAATTGAAAACACATGCACAGTCCATGAAACACCCAAAATGCAAGTTCACCCAATGTAGAGACTGAACTTCAAAGTGGGTACACCTGTTAAGGATCAGGGATGAGCCGAACACCCCCCTGTTCGGTTCGCACCAGAACCTGCGAACAGACAAAATGTTCGTGTAAACTTTAGAACCCTATTAAATACAATGGACTCGAACGTTCGAAATCTAAAGTGTTAATTATAAAGGCTAATATGCAAGTTATTGTCCTAAAAAGTGTTTGGGGACCTGGGTCCTGCCCCAGGGGACATGTATCAATGCAAAAAGAAGTTTTAAAAACGGCCGTTTTTTCGGGAGCAGTGATTTTAATAATGCTTAAAATGAAAAAATAAAAGTGAAATATTCCTTTAAATTTCGTACCTGGGGGGTGTGTATGATATGCATGTGAAGTGGCGCATGTTTCCCGTGCTTAGAACTGTCCCTGCAAAAAATGTCATTTTTGAAAGAAAAAAAATGCATTTAAAACTGACTCGCGGCTATTAATGAATTGTCGGCTCCCGGCAATACATACAAAAGTCATTGATAAAAAAAAAAAAAAAAAGCGTGGGGGTTCCCCAGAATTCAATTACCAGGCCCTTCAGATCTGGCATGGATTTTAAGGGGAACTCCACCCCAAGTTTAAAAAAAATAATGGCGTGGAGTCCCCCTAAAAATCCATACCAGACCCCTTATCCGAGCACGCAACCTGGCCGGCCGCAGGGGAAAAGGGGGGGACGAGAGAGCGGCCCCCCCCCTCCTGAACCGTACCAAGCCACATGCCCTCAACATGGGGAGGATGTCCCCATGTTGATGGGGACAAGGGCCTCATCCCCACAACCCTTGCCCGGTGGTTGTGGGGGTCTGCGGGCGGGGGGCTTATCGGAATCTGGAAGACCCCTTTAACAAAGGGGACCCCCAGATCCCGGCCCCCCCCTATGTGAATTGGTAAGGGGTACATTGTACCCCTACCATTTCACGAAGAAAGCGTAAAAAAATGTTTAAAAAAACACACAAACACGTTGAAAAAGTCCTTTATTTAAAAAAATAAATAAATAAACATTCCAGCGGTGAAATCCAGTGTCCCGCGGCGATCCCGATGTCCAGCGCTGTCCTTCATTGGTTGTGCCTGAGCGGACCTGATGGGGAACTCCCTCTCAGTATTTTAAATGTATAGACCCTCCCCTTCTAATGTTCCCCATCAGGTCCGCTCAGCGGGCGAGATGCAGAACATGAGAAGGGGCGGGTCTATACATGTATTACCAAAGTGAGAGCAGTTCCCCATCAGGTCCGCCCCCTCGGTATGTCGGACCCGCCTACGTCATTGGCTTGAGCGGGGAACTTCCTTCACTATGTAAATTTAAATTACACAGTGAAGGAAGTTCCCCGCTCAAGCCAATGACGTAGGCGGGTCCGACATACCGAGGAGGCGGACCTGATGGGGAACTGCTCTCACTTTGGTAATACATGTATAGACCCGCCCCTTCTCATGTTCCGCATCTGGTCCGCTGAGCGGACCTGATGGGGAACTTTAGAAGGGGCGGGTCTATACATTTAAAATACTGAGAGGGAGTTCCCCATCAGGTCCGCTCAGGCACAACCAATGACGGACAGCGCTGGACATCGGGATCGCCGCGGGACACTGGATTTCACCGCTGGTGTTCTGCCCTCACAATGTGTTCAAAGGACAAAGCTTGGCAGACAGCTAACAGCTTCCCAACAAAGACTCAGGAGGAAGGGCTTATAGTTGAAATCTTTACTGAGAATAAGTTTTTTGTAAAACTGCAAAACACAAATTATAAAAATATGCATTAGCATTTAACATTACATCACAAATGCAAATAGTAACAGGCATGCTACAATACTGTTAAGGCACTAGCTAGCAAAAGTGTGGCCTAGCTGAGTGAACTTCCTGACAGACACATAAAATGTAGTTGCATTAGTAGAACATATACTGACTAAATGAAAACTAATGACTGCTTACTTACAGACTTATGCTTCCAAGGCCTGTATTAAGAAATAGTGGAGGTCTTTAGCATGCTTCCTTCTCTGTAGAAAGATTATTTAATATGACTGCTGACTGCTGAGCAGGAAGTGGGAGGAATATACTACAGTTCCTGCTAGTAATGGATGCCAATTTAAAGCAACAGTACGATCAGTAAATATATACCTTATAATCAGAACACTCCCCACCTGGCATAATGAACATTATACCACTATGTTTCCTTTTTAAGAAGTAAAACAACTTCAGAGATAGGCCTAAAGTACACCTTAGGGGTGCCCTGTCTCATGACTTTAACTTTGACCTTTCTAACCTTACTATCATTACTAGGTACAGTCTCGACAATGAGTCCAACTGGCCATTCGTTTCTGTGGACCTGAGCGTCCTTTAGTAGGACGACATCTCCGACTTGTAGGTTAGGCTTGTCAATTTGCCATTTTCTGCGTGACTGGAGCGTCACCAGGTACTCTTGTTTCCATCTATTCCAGAAGATGTCTGCAAGACTCTGAACTTGCTTCCATTGCTTGGTGTAAAGATCTTTGAGACCAAAATCTCCTGTGGGAGCTGTCACTGTTTCCATCTTCTGGGTCAAAAGCATTGCAGGTGTCAAAACTGTTGGCATTTCTGGATCGGTAGACACCGGAACTAAGGGTCGAGCGTTCATGATAGCCATGACTTCAGCCATAAGTGTGATGAGAACTTCATGTGTAAGGCGAGTAGTAGGCTTGTGCAATTCGTTTCGTAACGAATTGAAATTCGTCCGAATTTAGCAACTTTCGGACATTCGGAAGCATTCGAATTTCCGAACAAAGCAATTACGAATAAGACCAAATCCGAAATAAATTATACCGCAAATAGCGAATGCCCGAATGTCTTCGGCATAATTCGTTATGAAAAAGTTACGAATGTACGAATCCATACGAAGCACAATAACACTCACTCTGCTCTGCTCTCTGCTTCTCCCACACCGTGCTGAACTCCCTCTCAAAATGGTGTACAGGGGCGGAGCCTATAGCCGCATGTAAAAAACGAAAGTAAAATACGAGATTTCGAATCCATTCGAAGCACAATAACACTCTGCTCTGCTCTCTGCTTCTCCCTCACCGTGCTGAACCCTCTCAAAATGGTGTACAGGGGCAGAGGCTATAGCCGCATGTAAAAAACGAAAGTAAAATACGAGATTTCGAATCGTTACAAATAACCGCAATGTATTTAGAAAAGTACAAATCCATTCGAAGCACATTAGGCATAATAGGCAGCGTCGTTGTGAGAGAGACACGGAAAATTACGAATCAACGAACCCAAAAAAAGTTACGAAAGTAGGAGTTGTGTCCAGAATCAATGAAAAACAACGTACTCTACCGAAAGTACGAACCCAAAAAAAGTTACGAAAGTAGGAGTTGTGTCCAGAATCAACGAAAAACAACGTACTCTACCGAAAGTACGAATTATAAAGCAACAAAAAATTCAACGAAAAATGTCGCTTGCAAAAATACGAATGAGTCCGAACACGAAAAATCCCGTCTAGCAAAATTACGAATGATTACGAATCAACAGGACCGGAAAGAAACGAACCGAAACGGAACGAATTTTTCCGTTGTGCACAAGTCTAGCGAGTAGAGCTAACCTTCAGAAACATGGCATCCAGAATGCGACGAGCCACTCCAATCATCCTCTCCCAAGCTCCTCCCATATGTGATGCATGAGGAGGATTGAAGGTCCAAGTGCATCTTTGATCTTGAAGATAAGCACTCGTCTCAGAGTCTTCTGTAAGGATCCTTAACTCCTTACAGGCCCCAGTAAAGTTTGTGCCCCGATCTGAGCGGAGTTGCTTCACAGGTCCTCGGATAGAGAAAAATCTTCTCAAAGCATTGATAAAGCTTGAGGTAGACAGAGACTCGATGACTTCAATGTGTACTGCTCTTGTACTCATGCAAGAGAACAGAACAGCCCAACGTTTACTTTCTGCACTGCTTCCTCTGGTCCGACGTGAGGAGATGTTTCAAGGACCAAAGACATCTAGGCCAACATGAGTAAAGGGTGGGTTTGAAGCAAGTCTATCAGCAGGTAAGTCTGACATCTTCTGCTCTTCAAGTTTCCCTCTGATTTTTCTGCAAATTACACATTTGTGGATGACACTGGAGACTAGTCGTTTACTCCCTATGATCCATAATCCAGCTGACCGGACTGCTCCTTCAGTGAAGTGGCGACCCTGATGTGCAACTTGTTCGTGATAGTGTCTTACTAACAGAAATGAAATGTGATGATTCTTGGGCATTATAAAAGGATGTTTCTCTTCGACCGTCATATCCACTACTGACGAGCGACCTCCAACTCTTATCACTCCATCTTCATCAAGTATTGGGTTCAGTTTTTTGAGTGGACTGTGTTTGGAGATCTCTTCTCTTTTAAGAAGGCACTTGATGTCTTCTTTGAAAACTTCTTGCTGAACACATCTAATGATGATAATTTCGGCTTGCATGAGATGATTGCTATTGCACTTGTCAGTGTTTGTAGCTCTACAGAAGGATTTGGCTAGGTGAATAAGCTTTCTTATAGCTCGAATGAGTGACTTCCAGCTGGAGAATCTTTCAAACCGGTGTGCGCCAAGGTTGCCTCTAGTAGTTATGGTACTATACGCCGTTACTTGTGCACGTACTTCTTTGTCATTATCTGGTTCTACAAGTTCAAATGTCTCAAACTGAGTGGTCTCTTCGGTTTCTGATCTATTCAAAAAGGATGGTCCTGAGAACCAGTTAGTGTGCTTCAGGACAGCTGCTAGAACCGGTCTAGTCCCATGATCGGCTGGATTTTTATCCGTACTGATGTAGTGCCACTGTTCTGGCCGTGTGGACTTTCTGATGCGTATCACTCTGTTTGACACGTACATGTAGAATCTTCTCGAAGCATTGTGAATATATCCTAACACAATCTTGCTGTCTGTGTAAAACTTCACTGCATGAATTTCAATGTCCAGTTCAGCAATGATCATGTCTGCCATCTCCACTGCTAAGACAGCAGCACAAAGCTCCAAACGTGGAACCGTGTGAGCAGGACGTGGAGCCAGTTTGGACTTTCCCATGATAAACCCAACATAGTTTTGTCCTTCAAAGTCCATTACTCTAAGGTAGGCTACAGCTGCTATAACCATAGTAGATGCATCTGAGAATACACACAATTCTCTTTGCTTCGTGGCAGACAGAGAAACAGGGACATATGACCTTTGTATGATAAGTTGTTCAAGCTCTATTAATGAGTCCTTCCACAACTTCCACTGCATTTCTTTCTCCTTAGGTAGAGGTGTATCCCATTCACTTTGTTCATGTTCAGTAGCAATTTCTCTCATAAGAGCCTTGCCTTGCATGGTTATGGGGGCTACAAATCCTAGGGGGTCATAAAGGCTGTTGACCGTGGACAAGACACCTCTTCTCGTGAACGACTTCTCTTCTCTGGATACTCTAAATGTAAAGCTGTCGGTTTTCAGATCCCAACTGAGCCCTAAACTTCTTTGAAGGGGCAGTGAATCTGTTCCTAGATCCAGGTCCTTGAGGTCTTTTGCACGGTCCTCTGAGGGAAATGCTTCCATGATTTTGCTGCTGTTGGACGCTATCTTGTGTAACCTTATGTTAGATTCTGCTAACATCTCCCTTGTTCTCTTCAGGATGTCGATAGCCTCTTCATTGCTAGAGAAAGAAGCAAGTCCATCGTCCACATAAAAGTTTCTCATAACAAAATGTTTGGCATCTGTGCCGTGTTCTTCTTCACCTTTCTGTGCTGCTCGTCTCAGGTTGTAGATAGCTATAGCTGGAGAGGGGCTGTTCCCGAACACATGTACCTTCATCCTGTATTCTGTGACATCTTTGTTGAAGTCATTGTCTTCATACCACAGGAACCTCAGGTAGTCTCTGTGATCTTTGCGGACAAGAAAACAGTAGAACATTTGTTGTACATCTGCTGTTACTGCAACGCGTTCTTTTCGGAACCTGATGAGGACTCCAAGGAGTGTATTATTCAGGTCAGGTCCACTGAGGAGGACATCGTTTAGGGAAAGGCCTTCATACTTTGCACTGGAGTCAAATACTACTCGTATCTGTCCTGGTTTCTGAGGATGATACACTCCAAATATTGGTAAGTACCAACATTCTTGTTTTTCTTCCAATGGTGGTGCTTTTTCAGCTTGACCACTGTCGAAGATCTTCTGCATGAAATCATGGAAGTGTTCCTTCATATCTGTCTTTCTGTCTAGAGTGCGTCGCAATGAGGTGAGACGCTTCACTGCTTGTCTTTTGTTGTTAGGAAGGTGATGTCGGGGTGAACGGAAAGGTAGTGGAGCTACCCAGCTGTTTGACTCATCTAGAAAGACTTCTCTGTCCATTATCTCAAGGAAGAGGCTATCTTCAACAGATGGTGCTGGTTTGTCATCATCTCGCGTTCTTTCAAACACCTTGCATCCTAGCTCATCTGTATCTTCAGATGAGGTGATAGCCTCCATGTAACTCCGAACTTTCTGCTGTTGTATTGGGTTGACTAGTCTTTCTTTAATCTGTTTCTTGTTGGTACAGGGGCTAAGACATGATGTGCGGCCATTTTGCAACATGTTTGTTTTGTAGACATTCACTTTTGATGGCTTGTGAGCTCCATCCAGACATACATCACCAATTATGACCCATCCAAGGTCAAGACGTTGTGCAAATGGTGCATTGTGTAGCCCATTGTATTGCTCTCTGACCTTGTGCACTCTCAATATGTCTCTTCCAAGTAGAAGGATAATTGCAGCACCTGGGTCCAGTACTGGAATCTTGTCTGATATTTGCATCAGATGAGGGTAGTGACGAGCAATTTCAGGTGTGGGTATCTCTGATCTATCATCTGGTATCATATCACATTCAATGAGAGTGGGCAGAGTCAGCTGCGTTTTCCCATCTAATGATTCAATGATGTAGTTGTTTGCTCTCCTCCCTGATGTCTCCACAACTCCTGAGCATGTCTTCAAAGTATACGGAGTTGGACTTCCTCTGTCACCGAAGAGGTCAAAGAACTCTGTTCTTGCCAAAGATCTGTTACTTTGTTCATCTAGAACCGCATACATTCTGATTGCCCTCTCTCTGAGGCCTGCAGGATGCACCTTGACTAAACATATCTTGGAGCATGATCTCGAGTTAAATGTGTTTGTGCAGATTTCAGTGCACTTTGAGGTTATTGCTGGTAATGCACTCTCTTTTTGCTCCCCACCATGATCTTCTTGGGTTACCGGATTCTCTGTTTTCCATGGTGCTGGTCCTGGGTGTAAAGCAGACAGATGGTTGTCATTATTGCATTCTTTACATCGAATTGTTTTCACACAGTCTTTAGCAAGATGTTGAGTTGAACCACAGCATCTGAAACAAATGCGCTTGTCCTTAAGATAAGATTTGCGCTCCTCTATCGTCTTGCTTCTGAAACCGCGACATTTTCTCAGTGGATGAGGCTTGTTATGTAGGGGACACTGCTTATCTGGGTCCTCAATTTGCACTCCTGAGCTTTTATCCTGGTTGGCCTCAAACTCAGTCGGTACTTCTGTCTTCCGTACAGATACTGTTGCTCTGCGTTCTTTATTGTACACTGAAAGTTGTTTCTCTGTCTTTACAGAACTGGAGCCTCCCCTGTTCAAAAGGGCGAAGTTTGGGTCATTGCATATTTTAGCTTGCTTCACAATGAATTTGGCGAGGAAGGAGAAAGGTGGAAATGCCACCTGATGATCTTCCTTGTATTTTGATGCTTGCGTGATCCATCTTTCTTGTAAGCTGTAAGGAAGCTTCTCGATTACCGGTTTGACTCCGCGTGCTGTATCCAAATATGAGAGGCCTGGGAGGTATCCACCAGCCTTTGCCGCTTCCAGCTCTAAAAGTATGTCACCAAGCTCTCTCAGCTTCTGATTGTCTCTATTGGTTAATTTTGGATAATTTTCAATTTTCTTTAGAAGTGCATCTTCAATTACTTCAGGTGACCCATAGCAGTCTTCCAATCTCTGCCATAACATTGTAAGCCCTGCTGTCGCATCATGAACATGTATTGACCTGATTCTTTTGGCTTGCTCGGTGGACTCTGGTCCGAGCCATTTGGAGAGTAGGTCAAGCTTTTCCCTGTCTTTCAGATTTAAGTCTTGGGTGCTGCTTAGAAAAGATGACTTCCAGGCCCAATAATTTTCTGGACGGTCATCAAACTTCAGGAGACCAGAGCTCACCATTTCACGGCGTATCAAGTATTTTGTCACCTCTGTGGCTCCTGCTGCCTCAGGTGGGCGTTTTCTGGGAACAAACACAGGGCATGTCTGTGGCTGGTAAGACGGTTGGGATGCTTGGTAAAATCCACTATAGTCGTGTGGTTGTTCTCGTTTACTGCAAGTCTTCCTGCTATAGGCCGGATTTATATTTTCCCAAGGAGGGATTATGTCACCATTTGTTTGATTTCCTGAAGGACCAACAGATTGGTCTCTGAGTATGTAACCACTTGGCTTGTTATAGTAAAGTTCTGGTTCAGTCTTGTGGCATCGAGCGATATCAAAGTTGTCTGCTGCTAGTGGGACCTTTGACGATTCTAATGCATCATTAGACTGTTGATCCGAGCGCATGGTCGCGTGCAATTGCACATACTCACTGGTGCGTTGGATTGCACTAAGTGGTGTCATTTGGGTATCTATCACAGAGTGCTCTCTGTACTGTTCTTCGGCAGCTCTCATGAGCACCTCGGCTTCAGCTAAGGCTGCTGAAGCAGTTTTTTCTTGCTTGATAATATGTAAAGATGCTTTCACCTCTGCTTTTCTTCTAAGTGCTTCAGCTTTACTTTTAGCTTTAATCATATGATGTTCTTCATCTATGCAGCCCTGTTCTCTTATCATTTCAGCTTCACGTATTGCATAGGAAGCCAGTGCACGCGCAGCTTCTGCTTTTGCATGGGCCTTGGCAGCTGCAGCACTGGTGGACGACAGGTTAGAGCAGCTTGAATGTCTAGAGCTAGTGCGCTTGGACCTGGCAGATTCAGCACTAGCTGATGTCTGATCCGACTGACTAGAGACTCTGGAGCTTGTGCAGCGTGACCTGTTGGTTGTCATATTTTGTATGCTTTCCTCTGCTTGTGTATGCTGAGGGATGACTGGTGTATTATCCTTGTCTGTGTGTTGCATGATGAAACAGATTACTTCTTTGTAGTGTCTGTGGCTGTAGAGGTTAGCTGATGATGAGCAGAATGCATCCACTCTTCTTTAAACTATGCCCGCTGTGTTAAAAGTATTTTTACTGTTCTGCCCTCACAATGTGTTCAAAGGACAAAGCTTGGCAGACAGCTAACAGCTTCCCAACAAAGACTCAGGAGGAAGGGCTTATAGTTGAAATCTTTACTGAGAATAAGTTTTTTGTAAAACTGCAAAACACAAATTATAAAAATATGCATTAGCATTTAACATTACATCACAAATGCAAATAGTAACAGGCATGCTACAATACTGTTAAGGCACTAGCTAGCAAAAGTGTGGCCTAGCTGAGTGAACTTCCTGACAGACACATAAAATGTAGTTGCATTAGTAGAACATATACTGACTAACTGAAAACTAATGACTGCTTACTTACAGACTTATGCTTCCAAGGCCTGTATTAAGAAATAGTGGAGGTCTTTAGCATGCTTCCTTCTCTGTAGAAAGATTATTTAATATGACTGCTGACTGCTGAGCAGGAAGTGGGAGGAATATACTACAGTTCCTGCTAGTAATGGATGCCAATTTAAAGCAACAGTACGATCAGTAAATATATACCTTATAATCAGAACAGCTGGAATGGGTTTTTTTTTTTTTTTTTTTTAATAAAGGACTTTTTCAACGTGTTTGTGTGTTTTTTTTTTTAAATTTTTACGCTTTCTTCGTGAAATGGTAGGGGTACAATGTACCCCTTACCAATTCACATAGGGGGGGGCCGGGATCTGGGGGTCCTCTTTGTTAAAGGGGTCTTCCAGATTCCGATAAGCCCCCCGCCCGCAGACCCCCACAACCACCGGGCAAGGGTTGTGGGGATGAGGCCCTTGTCCCCATCAACATGGGGACATCCTCCCCATGTTGAGGGCATGTGGCCTGGTACGGTTCAGGAGGGAGGGGGGGGCGCTCTCTCGTCCCCCCTTTTCCCCTGCGGCCGGCCAGGTTGCGTGCTCGGATAAGGGGTCTGGTATGGATTTTTAGGGGGACTCCACGCAATTTTTTTTTTAATTTGGGGTGGAGTTCCCCTTAAAATCCATGCCAGATCTGAAGGGCCTGGAATGGATATTTGGGGGAACCCCACGTCAATTTTTTTTTATTTGCGGCGGGGTTCCCTTTAATATCCATTCCAGACCTGAAGGGCCTGGTAATTGAATTCTGGGGAACCCCCACGCTTTTTTTTTTTTTTTTATCAATGACTTTTGTATGTATTGCCGGGAGCCGACAATTCATTAATAGCCGCGAGTCAGTTTTAAATGCATTTTTTTCTTTCAAAAATGACACTTTGTGCAGAGACAGTTCTAAGCACGGGAAACATGCGCCACTTCACATGCATATCATACACACCCCCCAGGTACGAAATTTAAAGGAATATTTCACTTTTATTTTTTCATTTTAAGCATTATTAAAATCACTGCTCCCGAAAAAACGGCCGTTTTTAAAACTTCTTTTTGCATTGATACATGTCCCCTGGGGCAGGACCCGGGTCCCCAAACACTTTTTAGGACAATAACTTGCATATTAGCCTTTATAATTAGCACTTTAGATTTCTCCCATAGATTTTTCGAATTTGCCGCGAACACCCCAATTTGTTCGCTGTTCGGCGAACGGGCGAACAGGCAATGTTCGAGTCGAACATGAGTTCGACTCGAACTCGAAGCTCATCCCTATTAAGGATGTCCTTCAATTACTAACCCAAAAAACACACTCTCTCTGAGCCTGCCCAGAAATATCCAGGTGCTGTTCACACACAAAAAGCACCAAAAAAAAACCTAAGTTCCTGACCATGCTGAGACCAACACAAATGCAGCTAGCAGAAAATAAGCCCCCCCCCCCCCCCGTCCAAAATTAAGCAGATCATCCAGCATGCTACAAAATTAGAGACGGGACCAGCACTCGTTGGTCCGGGGGGCAAACAAAGAGCCTAACATGGGCAACAGTTATACAACAAATACCATTGCAGTCTATGGGAACTGACTTGTTAATTTTGCTAGTCCCCACTTGGCTGGCTTTTCTTCTAGTTATTGGCCTTAAAATGGGGGGCCCAAGTCCCACCCTAAGGGACATATATCAATGTCACCAATTTGGACAACACCAAAAACAAAACAAGGAGAAGTGCCTTTAAATATGCCTAATTGCTTAAGGGCCATTTCACACCACATGCAGTGCATTGCGTTTTTATGCATCAAAAATGCATGGAAAGTTGGTTATATGGTTCTAAATTGCAGTGTTTGTTCCAGTGCGTTCCAGTTCCACAAAAAAAGTAGAACATGCTGCATTTTACCTGCACTGGACTGTACTGGAACGCTGCAAAACGCACCGGAACACACCTAAATGCACCAAAAATGCACTGGAACACACTTGTCCTTATCTATGGTTAATAAAAAAGAGGGGTGAAAAAAAAGCACTGGACTGCATCAAAAACGTACCAAAAAAGCACCTGGCCCTAGTTCACACCATAGAAACGCAGCCTGGATGCGTTCCAGGTGCTTTTCTGCATGCGCGTTTTTGACACGTTCCAGTGCATTTTTGATGCGTTTTTGGTGCGTTTTTGATGCAGTCCAGTGTTTTTTCCCCCTCTTTTCACTTAGGACAAGTGTGTTGCAGTGCGTCTTTGGTGCATTTAGGTGCGAGAGCAAAATTAAATTTCTAAAGTAAAATAATAGTCATTTAAAAGTACTCACGGCTGTAATGAATTGCTGATTCCCGTCAATGCAGATAAAAGTCATTGAAAGTCTTTGGAAAAAAAATGCGTGGGGGTTCCCCCAAATTCCATTACCAGGCCCTTCAGGTCTGGTATGGAAATTAAGGGAAACTCTGCGCCAAATTAAAAAAAAATGGCGTGGGGGTTCCCCTCAAAATCCGTACCAGGCCCTTCAGGTCTGGTATGGATTTTAAAGGGACCCCCACGCCAAATAAAAAAAAATGGCGTGGGGGTCCCCCTAAAAATCCACACCAGACCCTTATCTGAGCACGCAACCTGGCAGGCCGCAGGAAAAGAGGGGGGGACGAGAGAGCGCCCCCCCTCCTGAACCGTTCCAGGCCACATGCCCCCAACATGGGGAGGATGCTTTGGGGATCTGTGACCCCTCAAAGCACCATGTCCCCATGTTGATGGGGACAAGGGCCTCATCCCCACAACCATTGCCGGGTGGTTGTGGTGGTCTGCGGGCGGGGGGCTTATCGGAATCTGTGTGAAATGGTAAAGGGGTACAAATGTACCCCTACCATTTCACAAAAAAAAGTGTCAAAAATGTTAAAAATGACAATAGCAGGTTTTTGACAATTCCTTTATTAATGTCTTCTCCTTTCTTCCATCTTCTTCCTTCTTCTTCTTCCACCTTCTTCTTCCAGCTTCTTCTTTTCTCCATTCAGGTTTCTTCCTCCATCTTGTTCTTTATCTTCATCTTCATCTTCATCTTCCTTCTTCCTTCGGTATTCTCGTCCGCATCTTGTTCCGGCTTCTTGTTCCCTTCTTCTTTCTCCGGCCGCTCTGCTTGAATTCGAGGTTCCCGCTGTGTGACGCTTAATTTCTTCAGTTCTCCTCTGGGTCCGCTGCCCCCCGGCTGCCCCCGCCCTCCTCTGACGCACATGGATTTCACTGGGACTTTGCCCGTGGTGTCAGAGGGGGGCGGGGTCACCGGGTGGCAGCGGTGTGAGGTGAGTTGAGTTGAGCCAATTAGCAGCATCTCCTCAGAGGGAAGATGTGTAAAGGTAATAAGGACACTGATCATCAGTGCCCTGATTACAATGTAGCCCCAGCAGTGCCCATTAGTGATGCCACTCTGCCCACCAGTGACACCAGTATGTGCCCATCAGTGACACCAGTCTGTGCCCATCAGTGAGGCCAATCTGTTCCCATCAGTTATGCCAATCAGTGCTGCCTTTCAGTGGCCATCAGTGTCGCCCATCAGTGCCACCTATTTGTTCCTATCAGTGCCGCCCATTAGTGCCACCCATCAGTGCTGCCTATCAGTGCCCAAAAGTTCTGCCTATCAGTGCCCATCAGTGCTGCATATTAGTTCCTCCGAGTCCTCATCAGTGCCACCCCATCAGTGGCCATCCTCCATGCCCACCATTGCCCATTAGTGCAGCCACATAAGCGCACATCAGTGAGGGGGAAAAATTACTTATTAACAAAAATTCATGATATAAAATAAGAAAAACATTTTTTTTCAACATTCTTGGTATTTTTGCATTTTTTAAGCAAAATAAAAAGAACCCAGGGGTGATTAATCACCACCAAAAAAAGCTCTATTTGTGTGAAGAAAGAGATAAAAAAAATATTTGGGTACAGTTTTGCATGACTGCGCAATTGTCATTCAAAGTGTGATTTCGCTGAAAGCTGAAAAATGGTCTTGGCAAGAAGGGGGTGAAAGTGCCTTGTATTGAAGTAGTTAAACAGAGGAAGACTGCATTTTTCAGACATGGTGATCACTTGGCTGGGAACCACTCTGGTTACTTATCATTGAAGGTGACAAACTCTGGCAGCGACAACCAGGTCTGATAGCTAGGAAATGCACATTGTGTTAGCTGCTAGCTGTCGAACAGGGAATGTAGATAAAAGTTCCCTTTGCATGGGGCATTGTGCTGGGAAACATACTACAGATTGCAGGCAGAAAGGGGTAACAGGACTCCAAGCAAACAGCTAAATACAGTTAAATACACAACCTAACACAAATGTAAAGCTCTGTTCAAGCAGTCTACTCATTTACACACCCCTGCCATACTGCATAGCCAGACAGATCATACCAGTGTATTTCTTATTTCACTTTTCAACTTCCTGTGCCATCTACCTGTGGACGATGAAACAGCATTCTCAGGGCGTCTGAAGTTTATTGTTAATTCACACTGGCAAACCATCAGGAAGTTAATCCAATCATTCAAATGTTGGAAGGTAAAAATAAAAAAAGATTCATCTAAAAAATGTGGTCCTTAACAACAAATTAGCTCATAAATAATAACTATTTGTTTATTCTCTCTCCTTGTTAGATAAGATTTTGTCAATAAATAGTCTAATAACCAAAAGTACTGTTTTTTGTGTTTTTGTCGGGGGTGTTTTTTTTTAATACAGTAATACATATTGCTCTTTTATTTTTCTTTTAATGAAATCTACCAGGTATTCAAGATACAATTTGTTCAATTTAAATCTCTGGTGTCTACTCATCCCTAAGTACATTTTATCAATCTCAGTACCTACTCTTTTGATATGGTCGGCAGCATGACATAACAATGAGGAGCGCATTATACATTCAAGAGACATCTATCTGGCACTGAGTGCATTATTAGAATGGCTCTCAAGTGGCCAAGCAATCTAGGAATAAGATACGGAAATAGAACTGATAATAGCATCTAACATTTTATATCTCAGTTGGCATAGTTACCAACTTCTTTCACTTTTAGGAATTACACTTTTAAATATTAGTTTTCCATTCTTTTAAAAATATGCCACTATGTTTTCCTTTCACTAAACAGTGCAAAATGTTGTTATTATATAAACAGCAATACATTACAGTCTAACTATGTAGCCTGTTTACTAGGGATGAGTGATGCGCCTGGATTCTGTGCTCGGGGTTCTTTGAATCCTGAGTAAAGTGTGAAGATTCTGAACTTAAAATTGAGCTCAGTTGAAGTCTATATGGGCCGAATCTTGATACAGTAATTTGTTTTGCAATTTTTTTAAGCTAGTAGGCAAAGGACTGTAAAAAAAAAGGGTATGGAGAGCTGGGTATAGCCATAGGGGACAAGTACCAATACAAAATTAATAATTGAATAAAATAAACTAAAAAAATTTAAACAAAATAGAATAAAATAAAATAGAATTTTAACCACTTTAAGACCCAGCCTATTTTTCAAACTTGTTTCTTGGAATGCCTACATACAAATTCAATGAATGGTCTCCCACCCCCAATACAAAAATAATAGGCCTGTTACTGTTTACATTTTTTGTGTTGGATTAATTAATTAATTAATTAATTTTTTAATCGCCTAATTTCGATTAATTATAACGCACATACAGATCCAACTACTTTTAGCTGATCTCCTTGCAGGCTGATTCCCAGTGCAGCTACCAAGCACTGGAAAAATGGATAGCAGAATACAAAAAACACACAAAGACAGCGCTCAATGGGAATAGCATTAAACTTTTATAGTCTTCAAGTAGGTAAAAAAAAATAATAATATTGCACTGGAGATAAAATCAATGTAGCTACATAAACTGTAAAAATGGTGTGAGTAACACCAAACAGTAGCAAAAGCAGTCATAAAAACATGTAGCTAAGTATGATACTGGTATAAAAATGTGTACAACGATACCACTGCTGAATCCAGATGAGGAGGGGTTAACATCAGTCCGTCGGCATGTAGATGTCCCATGAAGGGAACTATCACAACTCCCAGTGGATGGCTGTAGAATCCCAGGTTGATAGAGGGAAGTGTACCAGCCCTTGCGTGTAGCAGATAGTAAGGTCCCGCCGGCATGCAGATATGAAGGCACAGCAAAGGTGCCCTTCAGATGGACACGGCAAGCCCCGCCGGTGTCCGTGACGTCACCGGATCTCCGACAGAACTCCCTGAAGACCCGGAAGCTGGCGGAGAGGTGAGTACCGATCAAAATAATTTTGATCGATCGAAAAAATTAATTGATTAATCGAGGAATTAATAGTTAATTTCCACAGCCCTAAAAAATAATCCTTTTATAGTATTCACACTATGCTCAATAGAATATAAACAAATGGATCTGAATCAATTTGGATCATTAGTTATGTCGTTATGTTATTTTGAATGCTTCAAACATCAACAAAAGACCCAAACTATCGCATCATATCATCCAAATGAAATAATGAATACAAATTAATTTGCTGTTTTTTTTAATGATTTATTTTGGATTAGTTATAATCCTTTACTATTGTGATTCAGAGATTCAGATCCATCTGAATTTACGAATCACTAAATTTTCGTCTAAATTTCTATTTGTAACGAAACAATTTTCACATGTCTAGGGAACAGTAATCTGTGTGATCGCTCTGCTGAAACAGGTGGTCACTAGTCCTGATGAACCAAAACACGTTCCTAGACACCACAAGTCACCACCACTAGCACTGTGGTTCAAATCTGCACCCATTTTACAACTCAACTCACACAATGCATCCCCTGCAACTAGGGTTGCCACCTGTCCGGGATTCACCCTGGCAGTTCGGGTTTTGAATCTTGTGTCCGGGTTTCAGACCGCCTCAAACCAAGACACATTATTCAGACCAGACTATGGCTTCCCAGAATCCTTGCTGGCTGCAGTCATCTAAGCTGAGAGTGTCTGTTACACTCTCTTTCACACTGCCAAAAGCCAGCACTAACAATACTAACAATCCACACCCCCCACACTGATGGGAGAGGAGAAAGGGCTCAATCTGCTTCTCTTCCTCCCACCCCTACCCCTCTGTCTGCCAACACTCCAATTCCTGGCGCTGTGCCTCAGAAAATGAAAGTGGGGGTGGGGAATTTGAAGTCCAACAGTCGCAGATACTAGATCTGAATGAGAGGTGCTGACTGCCAAGGGGTGAGTGAGCTCACCACCCATCCCTTTCTGTGACTGAAGTTTCCCCCTTACCCCTCCTGCCTCTGGGTGAGTACTCTAAGGTAAATCAGGGCTCTCAGAGCACAACTTACATCAGAGTTCCCCTTTACAACAGAGTCTGCAGTGTTCCCCCTTACATCAGAGTCCTCTCCGTACATCAGAGTTCTCAGTGTTCCCCTTAAATCAGGGTTCCAAGAGCCTCCCTTATGTCAGAGTCCCCAGAGTTCTCCCTTACATCAGAATCTGCAGAGTCATATATAAAAGGGGAACTTTGTGGACTCTGATGTAAAGGGGGACTCTTGTGATTAACTTTATATGATTAGAAATGTGTTTTAATCGCAAAATATATGTATAGTTTACACTGTACACTGCTGTGCTCCACTAAAATGTTCAGGTGTGACTTGAAAAAAAGGTGTCAACCCTACCTGCAACCTTCTTCCAATATTGTTCATGTCTGCACCTTTGCCATTATCTTCAAATCCTACTCACCTCTGCACCATCTGCAACCCTCTTCAAACACCGCTCACCTCTGCATTCCCTGCCACCTCCGTTCAGAGCTGCTCACTTCTGCATTCCCTGCCAACCTCTTACAATGCTGCTTACCTCCTTATCCAGTGCCATCCTCTTCCAACACTGCTCGTGCCTTCATCTTTTATCCTCTTTTCCTTTATCCTCTTTTTTATATGCATAAACCTAGCTGCTGTGACTGGGCCTGGAGGGAAGGACTCAAAATACCCATGGATGCATTAGGTTGCTGTTTCCAAGACCTGCAAAAAGGTTGGGTTCACCTCAAACCTATGATTGACCCCAACCTGAATGTCATCCCTACTTTCTTTTATTTTTCTGTGATCAGTGCCAAAGGGGTAGGGGATTTTACATTTCCAATCTGCTGAAAAGTTACAACAATAAGGAAGCTGGAAATGTATCAAGGTGCAGAACTGCAGAACCACACTGCACTATTTTTACTTATAACAATGGCTTCTGATCAATGTGCTGCTCTAGCATCAGTCTTAATAACAAATCACTTTTTTTACTGTACATACAAATATACAAAAGACATGCAGTTCTTAATTAACCACTTCAATACTGAGCACTTTCACCCTCTTCCTGCCCAGACCTATTTTTCAGCTTTCAGTGCTGTCGCACTTTGAATAACAATTGTGCAGTCATGCAAAACTGTACTCAAATTACATTTTTATTATTTATTGAGAAAGAGAAAGCTTTATTTTGGTTGTATTTATTCACCACCGGGTTTTTTCTTTTTTGGAAAAAAAAATGTAAAAAGACCGAAAATTCTGAGAAAAAAAAATGTTTCTTCGATTTTGTTATACATTTTTGCAACTAAGTAATTTTTCTTCTTCATTGATGTGCGCTGATGAGGCTGCACTGATGGGCACTGGTGAGGTTGCACTGATGGTGACTGGTGAGGCTGTACTGATAGGCACTGATGAAGTGGCAATGATTTAGACTGATAAGCTGCACTGATGGGCACTGATAAGGGGGCACTGACGAGCTGCACTGATGAGGTTGAACTGATGGACACTGATTGATACTGATGAGGCTGCACTCATAATCAGGGCACTGATGATCAGACTTGCGGGTTACCACCGATCCTTTCCTCACGCTGTGACAGAGCATGAGCAAAGGAATGCCGATAACCGTCAAGTTTGTTTACATGTGATCAGCTGTGATTGGCCCTTTACCTCGATCTGTGATCAGCTGTGTCCGAAGGAAAAAAAATTGCATTGATACATTCCCCAGGGCAGTACCCGGGACCCAATACCATTTTTATGGCAAATAACTTGGATATAAACCTTCAAAATGGGGACTTTTGATTTTTCAAGTTCGGGTCTTATATACGTTAAATGGGGTCGGGTGTTTGGGTCTGAACTTTTTGTGATTTTCGGCTGTTCTAGTGCGAAGCAAACATAGTAGGTGTTCGGCCCATCTCTAGTCAGGATCAGTGCATCAATAAGTAGGTTGACAGCATTCATACTGAACCATTGAAGGAAGTGGGGGAAAGGGTTATGTGCCTTCTCAACAGCCAGCATCAGGTGAAGACTGGGATAAGCTGGCTACTGGGAGACACTTGTTGGTGGCCACTGAAACTTCATCATTCACAGTGAACCACAGTGCCAACAGTAGGTGATCCATGCCCTGACACATACATGTACATGGACTGACATTGGACTGTACATAACTGTACTCGGAATTTATTTGCTTTTTCAGTATATAATCAGTCTAATTAAAAAGGAGTCCTCAATGGCATGCATCCAAAGAGAGATGGTGTGCATATATTTTTGTATACTGCTTATCACCTTAAAGCGGAGTTCCACCCAATTTTTTTACTTTTTTTTATTCCACTCCTCACCCCCTTACATGCCACATTTGGCATGTAATTTTTTTGGGGGGGGAGTGGGGGCTTCAGTAGGAGTGGGACTTCCTGTCCCACTTCCTCTTTCCGCCCTGGAGCCGCCTAGGCGATACGTCATATCGCCTTGTGGCGGCTCCTCCCTGTAGGCGATCACCTGGGACGTGACAGGTCCCAGGCGATCGCCTGTCCACTCACAGAGCGCTGCTCCGTTCGCGCATGCGCAGTGAGTGCCCGGCCGTGAAGCCGAAAGCTGTCACGGCCGGATGCCCACACTGTGAATGGACGCGCCGGCGGAGGAGGGGGGAGAGGAGCGGAGCTCCAGGCGGCGCGTTGCTGGACAGTGGAACAGGTAAGTGTATGTTTATTAAAAGCCAGCAGCTACACTTTTTAGTCTTTCTGTATGACCATCCTGAACCCTGTTGACAGACTGTTTGTCTAAGTAGATTTCCAAATGAAGTTCTTACTATTTTAGCATTCAGATTTAAACCATAACCTAAGCAGCTGTGTATTTTTACAAATTGTCAGGCAGTGTACTGTCTGGACTGGAAGTAACTACTTATTTGGAACATTGCTTTTTCTTGGAATGTTATTTTTTGGTATCCAGGGCCAGCAAATGATTACTGCGCTTTGGGCATCAAGAGCAATAAAAAATGTCATTGTATGCGCCCTATCCTCTATTTCTAAAGTTTAGCATTGCTCTAACATTTAACATGTTCTCCTTCATAAACTTAAAACTTAACCTACCCTCTAAAATTAACACTTAGCCACACATCTATTACTGAAATGTAAAGTGTTACTTAACCCACAACAGTAAAATCAGTCTGTATATACAGTGAAGCATACTTGTTATACTCACTGTGGAACCTGAGGGTTTTTTCCTCTGCATTGTGTAAAAAGGCTGTTTGATCCTGTGTTATTTGATCTCTTTCTTCCACAGTCCCCAATCCATCTCCTGATAGTACAAAGCCTTGGGGGCACTCTGTACTTGCTCAGTTTGGTGTGTTTTGCTAGAGAGTTTTTTTTATTTTTCTTGGGAGAGTGCATGTGATCAGGGCCAATCAGCACTGTCCAGACAGAGGGTCAGGGGTCCTGCATTCTCATATGCCAATTGGGGAGAATGAAAACTCCTCCTACAAGCTTCAACCAGACACTCATAGAAGTCACAAGACTGCTCTGACTACTGATAAAAAAAGGTATTTAGCAGTTTATATTTACTAAAATAATTGCATTTCCATGTTCTGTGTACTGTGTCAGACCAGATATAGTGAATACAGGGTCCTGGGTTTAGCAACACTTTAACCACTTCAGCCCCGGACCATTTGGCTGGCCAAAGACCAGAGCACTTTTTGCGATTTGGCACTGCGTCTCTTTAACTGACAATTGCGCGGTTGTGCGACATGGCTCCCAAACAAAATTGACGTCTTTTTTTCCCCACAAATAGAGCTTTCTTTTGGGGTATTTGATTACTTCTGTGGTTTTTATTTTTTGCGCTATAAACAAAAATAGAGCAACAAAACAATATTTTTTACATTTTGCAATAATAAATATCCCCCAAAAATATATAAAAAAACGTTTTTTTTCCTCAGTTTAGGCCAATATGTATTCTTCTACATATTTTTGGTAAGCAAAATCGCAATAAGCGTTTATTGATTGGTTTGCGCAAAAGTTATAGTGTCTACAAAATAGGGGGTCGTTTTATGGCATTTTTATTAATATTTTTTTTTTTACTAGTAATGGCGGCGATCAGCAATTTTTATCGTGACTGAGACATTATGGCAGACACATCGGACACTTTTGGCGCTATTTTTGGACCATTCACATTTACACAGCGATCAGTGCTATAAATATGCACTTATTACTGTGTAAATGTGACTGGCAGTGAAGGGGTTAACCACTAGGGGGCTAGGAAGGGGTTACGTGTATCCTAGGGAGTGATTCTAACTGTTAGGGGGCATGGCTACGAGTGACACGTCACTGATCGATGAGAGGGAACAATCGATCAGTGACATGTCACTAGGAAGAACGGGGAGATGTTGTGTTTACACTGACATCTCCCCGTTCTTCAGCTCCGTGACACGATCGCGGGACACCGGCAGACATCGAGTCCACGGGTCCCGCAGTCACGGAGCTCGCGGCAGGGTTACGCCGGCGTGACCCTGTGTGATATGTTCTCTACATATATTTGGGCTTTAGTTGCTCCTTTGTTTCTCTTTAATGAACACTATGTATATTAATTAACTTTTTTATCTTTATAATAATAATTGGTGTATATATATGTTTTATCTTATCCATGGGGACTACCATTTAAAAGCCCATCTTCTACAATACTTTTTTATTTCTAATATATATTGGGCTGGTGCCTCCTAGGTGTGGAGTGTGTGGAACATGGGTTTCCTTCTCTATTAGGCCCTCAACTCTTGAAATTACATTTATTTTTTTATTGGACGTGTTTTATAGCAGAAAGTAAAAAATATTGTTTTTGTAGGTTTTTTTTCAAAATTGTCAGTCTTTTTTGGTGTACAGCGTGAAAAAAAAACAAAAAAAAACACAGTAGTGATCAAATACCACCAAAACAATGTTCTATTTGTGGGAAAAAATGACATACATTTTGGGGTACAGTGTCAGAGGACCACGCAATTGTCAGTTAAAATAACGAAGTGCCGTATCCACAAAAAATGGCCTGGTCATGAAAGGGGGGGGGTAATCTTCCGGAGGTCAAGTGGTTAATGTGTATGTTGCATTAACATGCAGTAAAACATCCAGTACTGCAATGCATCAGTATAGAGGAGCCCTACATATGACCTTTTACAAATGGTAGCTTTCAGGCCATAACATTATATTGAAATTAACTTTGCAGATAATACAACCAGCAAATCAAGGGGTAATATGGAAATGAAACCCTTGCATTTTATCTATGAAGGGGACACACAGAGTTGAAAACCTTCTTTAAATTCTATGTAGTGTAATATATGTTTCACTTCTACCTAGTGGTACGAACATGAATAGTATTTAAGATATGAAATTAAGCATGTATTCTTAGAAATTCATTATGTGTAATTATATAATTGCCTCTGCTATTCCAAGGTCTAATGTTAGCCTCTGCATAATATTTTAATTGACCTCAATATGATACACCAACTTCAGCAGATGCCGAGCTGCATTTTGTACTCTCGTTAGCATTCAGCACATCATCTTGGTCTTTTATCTTATTTAATCTTTCAAAATGGTTCTCTTTAACAACCATTGTTTACATAAAAACCATTACTAAAGCATAAATGTAGAAATGAAAACATAAATATTGATGCGGTCATAAAAATGCTCCATTATTAATGCAGGGATCTGAGCACGGTTACACTTTTGTAAGTACACAATATGAAATATTGTAGAAATGATAACTGTTTCCCAGAATCAATTACTGTTATCCATTTTGCAGCGGATCAGTTTTCGTCTTTGTTTAAATAAATAAATGTTTAGCCATTTCATCAAATGGAATTGCAAACAGCAGAGATATTTTGAAATTCAGTGCTCAGAAGTATATTGCTATGATAAGCTGCACACAGCATGCCCGCTCTAACAAATCTCTTTTTGAAAGAATATGGCACTTGACTAGAAATGATCTAGCCAATGAAGGGAAATGCAATTTCCAAATAGGAATTGGAAATATCATTTGTCTTAAAAAGAGATTTCGCTGTGGTTTATGGTGATGTCACAAAAATTGTAAGACCATAGGGAAGATGTATCAGATTTCTTATCATGAGCCCCATGTGATGTTTGCAGCGTATTTAGGCATGTCAGCCACAGGCATAGGCAATCAGCTTGTGGCATTGATTTATTAAGGAAAGTAGCGCTTTTAGAATATTTATTATATTACCAGACAAATTGTTTTTTTTTTCTAAATCAGATTGAACCGATGAATTTTTATTACAGTTTCGTTAAAGAGAACGCATGTGAATGAAAAATAGAAAATAGCTAAAAACATGAAAAGTCTTATGCCGCGTACACACGGCCGTTTTTCTCGTCAACGAGAAAAACGATAGTCTGTGGGCTTTCTGTCGTTTTTTTCGATGAGAAAAACGGCATTAAAAACGACGAGAAAAATTAGAACATGTTCTAATTTTTCTCGTCGTTTTTTTCGACATGTTTTCCGCGGCAGTGTTTCCCATAGGGAAACACTGCCGCGGAGCCCACAGACGGTCGTTTTTCTCGACAAGAGAAAAAACGACATGAAAAACGACCGTGTGTGGGGAACAAGCCGTTCCCTCGTTTTTAATGACATTATTCACGGCGGTTTTTTAACCGCCGTTAATAATGATCGTGTGTACGCGGCATTACTCTACAATAAATATGCACTGGTATCCACTGGTCACATCTATGAGCACTGGAATACTAGACAGTAACCTGAACATAAGGCTGACCTGTACCTACTATTCGTTTATTCAGGGTCATCCTTGATTCTGGAATCCTTCTTTCATCAGTTTTTTGCCAGCAGTAGACTTTTCACCTTTTTTATATACACTAAAGCCCTGTACACACGATCGGATATCCTATGGATTTTCGTCCGATGGATTTGTCCATCGGATATCCGATGAAACTGTTTTCCATCAGTCTTGCCCACACACCATCAGTCAAAAAACCGACCGTTCCAAACGCGGTGACGCAAAAAAACCGACCGCTCCAAACGCGGTGACGTAAAACACTTCGATGAGCAAGAAAAATTAAGTTTAATGCTTCTAAGCATGCGTCGACTTGATTCTGAGCATGCGTGGGTTTTTGATCCGAAAATTTAAAACATGTTCTATTTTTAAAAACCGATGGAAAAAAGACCGATGGGTCCCATTCACAATCGGTTTGTCTGATGAAAAGAATCCATCGGACGAAAATCCATAGGATATCCGATCGTGTGTACAGGGCTTTACAGTTTTATACTTTTGAATGTATGATCCTGAAGAATACCTAGTTGTCATTTGTTTCTGAACTTTTGACTGTGTTTCAATCCTACCTGCTGGACACTGTCCTTGCTTCTTTCTTTTGCCCTGACCATTCTATTACCTTATGATTATGTATTTTACTCAAATCCGTTCTGGCCTTGTTTTACAATGTACTCTTTATAGTCTGTCATTACTCCCTTTGAAATCCAAGAAAGCTTAAAGTGGTTGTAAACCCACTTTATAAACAAACACCTACAGGTAAGCCTAGATTAAGGCTTACCTGTAGGTGCATGAAATATCTCCTTAACCTACACGGTTAAGGAGATATTTGCATTTAAATGCGGCGACGCTGACGTCACGCGCATGCGCATGGGGTTAACCCCATTCACAAATTCGGCTAGGTCGCAACATTCGACGACGTAGCCGAATTCGATGGCTCACGCGCGCATGCGCGGAGTCACGTCTTCGCCGCTCCGGCCAATCACAGCGCCGGAGCGGCGCTGTGATTGGCTGCAGCGGCGATACCCGGAAGTCGCCGCAGCGATGGATGCGGCTGAAGAGGGAGACGAGGACGGCTTCGGGGGCCCCGATCTAAGGTAAGTGATGCATAATGAGCTATTATGCTAGTCATAATAGCTCTTTATGCCTTTCTCTTACAGCTAGTTAAAAAAAAAAAATAATAATTTAGGAGGGTTTACAAACACTTTAACCAAAGGGTTTTGCATGGTTACCTAAAGCAGTAAGAATATTAAATGATTTCCCAAATCCTCAAGCCTAAAAAAAAAAAAAAAATGTAATAATGATGTTTATTGTGCTAAAGGTCTAAAGGCCTGCTAATTCATGAATAGAATATTCTGCAAATTACTTTTTACCATTCATAGATCAACAGATATCAATACAGTATGGAACACAGCATTTAATTGCAAAACCCTGTGATCGGGTAAACAAGTCTACTGTTTTTAAATACCACAACAAATCAGTGAATTTTGCCTTTTATTAATAAAGCAGTAGTAAACCCGCACAATAAAAAAAAAGAAAAGGAAAAAAAAAACCCTGCAAGGCAAAGGCATAATGAGCTAGTATGCAGCGCATACTAGCTCATTATGAAATACTGACCTCAGACTTTGAGCTTGGCATTCAAAGCGCATGCACTGCTAATGTCAGTGGCTGCATGCAAAGGGAATATCTCCTAAATAGGGATGAGCTCGGTGTTCGAGTCGAACACACGTTCGACTCGAACATCGGCTGTTCGATCGTTCAACGAAGATCGAACGTTATGGGCCGTTCGCGCCAAATTCGAGTGACGCGAACGTCCCACAATACACTGCGCCATCGCAGTGCAATCCTGGCGCTGTGATTGGCCAAGCATGCACTGTGACCCCGCATGCTTGGCCAATCACAGCGCCGGCAGCGAGGAGAGCCATAATTGGCCACAGGCAGGATGCGTGTGGCCAATCATAGCTCAGGGGGTTTAGTACACGCCCCACACTATAAAAGGCCCCCAGCGCGGCGGCCTTGTGCAGTGTGTTCTGGCGTGCAGGGAAAGAGATAGATAGGCAGGGACAGTGTGTTCTGTGTTCTATTTTTTTCTCAGGTATCTGCAGGAGTTAGTGGGTGTTGTGTGCCTCCAGCACAGTATACACCTGGATCTACACTTTATTGCTGTTCTCTTAGCTAGATAGGCAGGCAGGGAAAGAGATACATAGGCAGGAACAGTGTGTTCTATGTTCTATTCTTTTCTCAGGCATCTGCAGGAGTTAGTGTGTGTTGTGTGCCCCCAGCACAATATACACCTGTATATATCCGTCATTGCTGTTCTCTAATACAGGCATCTGCAGGAGTTAGTGGCACAGTGTACACCTGTATATACCCATCAGTAAAGAAAAGGCAGGTGATCCATTGAGACCCATAAATGCCATACCCATGCCTCCATCCCTGGCACAGAGCCTGCTTGCCCTCTTTTATTGGCTCCTGACTGTCTGCCTCTCTTTGTTGGCCTTCCAGACATAGTAATGGCCTGCAGGGAGATGGGAAAACCAGCAATTGGGTAGTGTATATTGTTCTGGAGGCACACAACACCCACTAACTCCTGCAGATGCCTGTATTAGAGAACAGTAATGACGGGTATATACAGGTGTACAATGTGCCACTAACTCCTGCAGATGCCTGTATGAGAGAACAGTAATGACGGGTATATACAGGTGTACACTGTGCCACTAGCTCCTGCAGATGCCTGTATTAGAGAACAGTAATGACGGGTATATACAGGTGTACACTGTGCCACTAACTCCTGCAGATGCCTGTATTAGAGAACAGTAATGACGGGTATATGCAGGTGTACACTGTGCCACTAACTCCTGCAGATGCCTGTATTAGAGAACAGTAATGACGGGTATATACAGGTGTACACTGTGCCACTAACTCCTGCAGATACCTGTATTAGAGAACAGTAATGACGGGTATATACAGGTGTACACTGTGCCACTAACTCCTGCAGATGCCTGTATTAGAGAACAGTAATGACGAGTATATACAGGTGTACACTGTGCCACTAACTCCTGCAGATGCCTGTATTAGAGAACACAGTAATGACGGGTATATACAGGTGTACACTGTGCCACTAACTCCTGCAGATGCCTGTATTAGAGAACAGTAATGACGGGTATATACAGGTGTACACTGTGCCACTAACTCCTGCAGATGCCTGTATTAGAGAACAGTAATGATGGGTATATACAGGTGTACACTGTGCCACTAACTCCTGCCGACGCATTTCGCATCCAAATGCATCGCACCCCAGATGATGCATTTGGATGCGAAACACGTCGGTTGCCTCTACTGTTGCCAACTGATCATTTGATACAGCGCTGTTATACTCTTCTAAATGTAAGTGTTCCTACCTACATTAAACACCCTTTTTATACAGTATCACACTATGTGCCTTTTTCTTTCCTTTCATTTTTTGCAATTCATCTGGTAACACCATCTGGCCCTAATCGGGCACTATCCGCAAGTCTCATTGCTACCCGGATATGAGAGGCACTTCTTCCCATCTTTTATACTGGATTGAAGTTTGAGGTTCCTGTTTGAATTGCTTCCGGAGATTCGCTGTCCATAGCGGCTTACCTATGCCTGAGTGACCCTCTGAACGTATGTTTTTGGGGTCTACTCTCTCTGGTAAGCCTTCTCTACAACCGATTGGTGGTGGTCACTTTAAATGCACTTGATTCGGGGGGCGGAGCCGGCGGCCGGAGCGGATGGTGTGGTGAGAGGAGAGCTCCGTCACATCAGGAGGCATACAGCAACTAACAGCGGCTTTTGAGGCAGTAAAACCTATCCATCCGGACGGCGGAATACAAGGGGAAGCCGGCTGGCACTATGGCGAAAAGAAAAGAAAGAGAGGGACCAAGGAAACTGACTGACTTCTTCCCTCCCGTGGCAGGCCGGACTATCCAAGATGGCGCCGCTGCGGGAATGTCGACTACACAGCGCCATGAGGGGGAGA
This sequence comes from Rana muscosa, assembly GCA_029206835.1. Lineage (NCBI taxonomy): Eukaryota > Metazoa > Chordata > Amphibia > Anura > Ranidae > Rana > Rana muscosa. The sequence goes on from CM055116.1 coordinate 663,923,804, forward strand.
ACAGCGCGGTTTCTACTATGCAGGGTGAGTCACATAACAGCACTCCTTATCAGCTCCCCTACCCTTCCCCATCCAATAGCCCCATCAAACAGAAACGGAGGGTCAGCGCTCCAGGAGAAGAGAGCACTGAACAGGGAGAGGGGGACATTGATGTGGAGCAGTCTGACTCCTATACCCAGAAGCTGGACGCTATGCCTGTATCTGGCCAGCCCATGACTGATGTGTTAATGAAAGACATGATTCTTACACTGAGGGGGGCCATACAGCAAGACATAGTTCATCTCTCCCATTCCACACACAAAGAACTGAATGCTCTGGGAGATAGGATCATGTATGTAGAAACTAAGATGGAGGATTTCTCTGCAGCCCACAACGAGCTGGTGGATGCTCATGTCGACCTAGAAGATGAGCTCAAAGCCCTCCGTCTAAAAGTCTCAGATCTCGAGGACCGCGCACGCAGGAACAATGTGAAGTTCAGAGGAATCCCTGAAACGATTAAACCTGCCGAGCTGAGCACATTCCTTCAACAACTGATGAAAAAAGCTATCCCCTCTCTCACTGCGTCGGATGTCATAATAGACAGAGCACACAGGCTACACAAACCACAACATCTCCCTGAGAAAATCCCCAGGGATGTCATAGCCAGAATTCATTTCTTTCATGTGAAAGATCAACTTATGAGATTCTCCAGGCAAAACAGCAATCTCCCAGACCCATATGCTGGGATCACGATATACGCTGACCTATCACAGGCCACCATGAAAGCCAGAAATAATCTGATCCCTGTTACTAAAATGCTGAGGAACCACAAGATTCTCTATAGATGGGGCTTCCCGGCGAAAATTATTTTGGAGAAAAACAACGAATGGTTTACCATCTCGTCCCTGGACAAAGGTTTGGAACTACTCCGTAAATGGGGACTTCTTCCCCAGGAAGGCTACCCGGAAGCTATGGATCAGACGCCACCCAGATCAAGTTCCACCGCTTCTCGCAGTACCAGGAACAATCGTGAAAAATAGTCGCATCTAAGCTACTCCAGTAAGTTTTTTGTTATGTTGAACTTCCTACTTTCCCCTTGAACCCATATGCACCTCATCTGCCTTATGAAAATGAAGACTTTGTCTCCTGATGTTCGGCTGACAAGGTAAAAACCTTAATGACTTTACCCCAATACGGCTTTTGGGATTATCCCAAATTCAACCTGTTGATGATAACAGATCTATGTTTTGATATCTTGACCATTGACGTTGCAATGGTCACTTGCTGTTCTATATTTTGGATACTTCAGATTGCTGAGGTCAAACCCAATTCACAGCTTTTCACTGCTAAGAATAGAATTCTATGCTCCAGTCAATTCCCACTTTGCGCCACTAGATGTCACCAAAGCACCAAGAATGACTATAATGTCACTTAAACTGTTATCTATCAATGCTAAAGGCCTCAACAGTCCGTTTAAACGCAGATCCCTCTGGAAAACGACCATGGACAACCACTGTGACGTAGTATGTGTGCAAGAGACTCACTTTTTGGATCACAATACCCCAAAATGCTCCCATAGAAAATTTCAACATGTCTTTATGGCAAATAACAATAGCAAAAAGAATGGGGTGTTAATAGCTATTAAAGACTCTGTATCTTTTAAATTAATAGATAAGCAATGTGATAGTAATGGTAGGTATATTATTCTTGTGTCCGAAATCAATAATGAGCTGTTTACGCTGGTTAATATATATGCTCCCAACAGAAGTCCAATGAAATTTATTTGCAAAATTATAAGGAAAGCAAAAGCATTGAAAAGGGGCAACTTAGTCATATGTGGAGACTTTAATGTCATCATGAATGATATGCTTGACTCCTCCTCTGGGGGGCGGAGACGAAGACCATCCCTGGGTGATTTCTGCCTAGGGGAACAACTCTATGATCCATGGCGCTGTCTCCGTTCCACAGAGAGGGACTACACCTTCTACTCGCCGGTACATAAAACCTATTCTAGGATTGATTTCTTCCTGACGGACAAATACACCTTACAAAAAGTAATTAAAGCTGACATCCATTCTATCACCTGGTCAGACCATGCCCCCATCTCCATTGATTTGACTTCTGCTGATAAAACAAATGCCTCGCCCCTATGGCGTAACAACACCTACCTACTCTCCCAGCCCCTCATTAAAGAGGAAATGCACAAGAAACTACTGGAATTCTTTCAATTCAATGAGACCCCCGGTGCTGCCCCCTCCACAGTGTGGTGCGCTCATAAAGCCTTCTCAAGCGGCTCCCTGATCCAACTAGCAGCTAGGGAGAAAAGGAAAAAAAACACAATAATAACACAACTTCATGACCGCATAGCTGATTTAGAAGGTATACACAAACAAACTGGGGACCAATCCATATTGGAACAACTGAACTCTACTAGGGAAGAGCTGAGACTGACACTGAAATCAGATTTTGACCTTTATTATAAGAGACTCAGACTGTCATATTACTCCCAGAACAACAGAGCAGGTAAACTACTAGCGTCTCAACTGAAGAAAAGGCAAAAACAAGCGAGAATATCTATGATTACACATCCCACTGCTAACAAGTCATATAGGAACCCCAAAGATATAGCGAATACATTTAAAGATTTTTACGAAACCCTCTATAACCTTAGCCAGGACAAGACTACCCATCAACCCACTGATAGTGAAATCAATGATTTTCTTAGACGTGTTGATCTCCCATCCCTAGACCAGAGAACGTTAGGCAAACTTAATGAACCTCTTACTGAGGAAGAGGTAAAGGAAGTAATTAAGAAACTCCCCACACATAAATCTCCGGGAGCAGACGGTTTTTCAGCCGAATACTACCAAAGTTTCTCATCAATACTCACCCCCAGATTAGTTGGCCTATTCAATACAGCTGCAAACACAAGCACGTTCCCCAAAGAAATGCTTCAAGCAATCATAGTGACCATACCAAAACCCGGAAAAGATCCTGCCCACCCCCAGAACTACAGGCCCATCTCACTTCTAAACTCGGACCTTAAAATCTACGTGAAAATTTTGGCAAACAGATTACTACATATAACCCCCATACTCATAGGCTTAGATCAAGTAGGCTTTGTTAAGGGCAGACAGGCCCCGGATGGCACCAGAAAATTGATTAACCTACTCAGATACGCAGAAATTACACACACGCCTAGCATTTTTGTAGCGTTAGACGCGGAGAAGGCGTTTGACAGAGTCCACTGGTCATACCTGTCACACACACTCCATAAATTTGGAATACACGGATTCTTGCATTCAGCTGTCATGTCTCTATACACGAATCCGTCGGCCAGAGTGCTTTCATCAGGAATGCTATCTGATCCCTTCAATCTCACCAATGGAACGAGACAGGGATGCCCACTGTCCCCAATTGTCTTTTCCTTAGCTATTGAACCCCTAGCAGAACTCATTCGGTCTACTACAGATATCACAGGCCTCAAAATAGGACATATGGAACACAAGCTAGGATTATTCGCAGATGATGTAATTCTTACTCTTACCAACCCACTTACTTCCCTAAATAAGGCCACAGAAATTATGCAGGATTTTGGGAAAATAACATACTATAAAATTAATACCTCTAAATGTTTTGCCCTCCACCTAAATATCCCCCCCAAAAAAGTAACCAAACTAAAGATCCTATTCCCATGTACCTGGGATGCTCCTTCCATCACCTATTTGGGTATACAACTGACCCACCCTACATCCAAGCTATACTCTGACAACTTCCTACCCCTCTTAGAGCAAATTAAGAAGGACTTTGCACAAATCTCCAAAATCCAACTGTCATGGATTGGGCGAATAGCAGCATACCAGATGCAAGTATTCCCAAAGATTTTGTATCTTTTCAGAACCATACCAATCCCCATACCTCATAAATTTTTCTCTGAACTAGCAAAGCACTTATCTAAATTCATATGGGGGGAGACTAAACCTAGAATAGCAATGAAAACTCTCTACCTACACAGAACTGCCGGAGGGGGGAGTTTACCGAATGCGTATGCATATTATAATGCTTCTATACTGGACCAACTGAAATTTTGGTTCTCCAGTCAGGAAGACAACCTGTGGAATCAAATAGAGAGGGAGATCACTCCAACTCGTGACCTCTTTGCACTATTAATGGCTCCCACTATGCACCACAAACCTATGGTACCGGAATATCCTACTATACAGGCCACACTCACGGCATGGTCCATGTTTACCAAATTGAAATTCCCGGAAGAAACGACCCACAAGCTACACATCCCTCTCACGACCTATACATTCCTCATCCAAAACTTTTCGTCACTTCACTGGAAGAAAAAGGGAGTACATTTCGATATAGCAGACATAACCCAGCCTACAGCACTTGATAAACTGTTGACGCTACAAATTCGAGAGTATACCAAAAATAATCCTCACAATGTCACAGAAATTCCACTGCCTCTTTGGGACTTTTTCCTGAGTAAAAGTAGGACACACATTAGGGGTATATCACTCTGCTATAGACTCTGTAACCAACACCTAATGAAATCCAAAACACCTGCTATGCTCAAATGGGAAGGGGAACTACAGACATCCTTTTCTCTATCACAGTGGTTGACTGCTATTAAATATAACAGAATATCCTCAGCCTGTGTGGACCACTGGGACAATTCATGTAAAATCCTACATAGGTGGTATATCACTCCTACCCGTCTACACGTAATGTCACCCACGCTTTCCCCACTCTGTTGGCGGGAATGTCAGAACAGAGGTAATTTGCTACACATCATGTGGCACTGTAGCTTATTATCAAAATTTTGGAGAGACGTATTTTTTCTTATTTCTGACACTTCTAAAACAAATTGTGCACCAGCTCCGGAACTAGCTCTTCTCTCAATAGGGATTGAATCCTTTCAATATACACATAGGAAAATAGTAGTAAATATTCTACATGCGGCACGTGTAGCCATAGCGGCCAAATGGAGGACTTCTAATACGCCGACTATAGAGGAAGTCAAAAATAGAGTAAATAATCAGAGTGTAATGGAAAAGATGCTAGCTTATAAAGGAGACAGAATACATGTTTATCGAAAATTTTGGGATCATTGGCCTCAGCCAAACACTACCTTATAGCATTGAATTATTTTTATGGTGAACATAAAGGGAAAAGCAAAATAATGATTGGTGGGATAGTGGCGAACCTAGAGCAGTGATATTGGTACAAGCACTAATTTACCTAACTGCATGCACACAGGTTTTGTAGTACACTTATTTCAACTAATGTTTACACTAATTTCTCAATGAGAGTACTCAGGCAACTCGGTTTCTAGGCTTATAGCTACATTATACCCCATGAGTTGATCGAACGGCCAAATTCTGGGCCGTGCTATTAGTACTTGGACACACTTATAGTCAGCCTGCTCACAGCATGATCCCGAAAGGGGTGACAGGCTCTCCTACCTAATCTTTTCCGCCTTTGAGGCTCCAAGGCTAGTACAAGGGAGCTAAGGCCCATTAGATAATTTAGAGGTATCTGAAGAACGGAGTTGCTCTCTGATGTCTAATGTATGGTACTTTCTTATGCAATATATGAATATGTATGTACCTACAGTGTTGTTATTCCAATGCAAATGTACCTGTATGTAACTTTTATATTCTCGATAAATAAAAATTTAAAGTTAAAAAAAAAAAAAAAAAATGCACTTGATTCATGTGAAGTTCACCAACACTTTGATTGTCATCTACAATTTCTCACCAACATTTATTTTTGTTTTCATTAATGAACTTAATTTTTCTGGTGACCTTTAAGTTACACAATTTACATCACTGTGGACTATTTGAATATTTTCATTTATTTGTTTGCTAGATGTTATGTTGTTTGTTTTGATCACATATTATTGTCACATACTGCACTCTATTCGAGTACGGTCCTTATTTAGTTTAGCGCTACACTTTTTTGTCTTGTTTGTCTTCCACCATTTTCAACTGGTTGTGTGAGGTGCTATATAACCAGGCAGCGCAGAATTTTTTGTATTTGTTTCTAGAGTGCATCAGATCGCACCGCTGCTATTTGCAACATATGTCTCAAGCATATCTTGTGTGGCCCAAAACATCAGCCGCTTGGGCACCACTTGCTTGACTAGACATATGTTGACCTGCCATGCAGCTCGTTGGCAAGCGTACCTTAAAGACCCACTCCAAAGAACAAAGCGGACCTCTCCTTGCTCCTCATCAGCTGGGATCTCCAACGCCACTATAACTTCAGTCCTCTCTGAAACATGCACTGAGAGGAATGAAGGTGTAGAATTAGGTGTGTCACAGCCAAGTACTTGCGGGCACTCTGCTAGCAGTACACCGACGTCCGATTGTAGCAGGCAAATTTCCCTGCCCCAGCTGCTGGACCGTCGAAAGAAGTTCACTCCCAGCCATCCACATGCCCAGTGGTTGAATGCTAGCTTGGATAAATTTCTAGCAATTCAACTGCTGCCTTTTCAGTTGGTAGACTCGGCTCTGTTTCGTGAGTTTATGCAATGTGCGGTTCCTCAGTGGCAGGTTCCCAAACACCACTTTTTCTCACGGAAGGCGATTCCGGCTCTCTACCAGCATGTGGAAGGCAATGTCCATGCCTCGCTGGACAGGGCGGTCAGCGGTAAGGTGCATATTACCGCTGACTCATGGTCCAGCAGGCATGGACAGGGATGTTACCTTTCTTTCACGGCCCATTGGGTCACTCTTTTGGCAGCTGGGAAGGATGCAGGACAAGGTGCAGTAGTGTTGGAGGTTGTTCCGCCGCCACGCCTCCAAAATGCTACTACTTGTTGTGATACACCTCTCTCCTCCACCCCCTCCTCTTCTTCTTCCTCCATGGCCCCTTCCTGTGCTTTGTCCTCGGAACCAGCGGTGCTCCATAGGCGTTCAAGGGGCTACGCAAGTACGCAGGCAAAAAGATGCCATGCCGTGCTTGCGCTGGTGTGTTTGGGGGACAGGAGCCACACTGGGGCAGAGGTTCTGTCAGCTCTGCAGGGGCAGGCCGAGAGGTGGTTGATGCCATGCCAGCTTAAGCCAGGAATGGTGGTTTGCGACAATGGCACCAACCTCCTCTCCGCCCTCAGACAGGGACAACTGACCCATGTGCCCTGTGTGGCTCACGTCCTTAACCTGGTGGTGCAGCGGTTCTTGGGCAGGTACCTGGGCTTACAGGATGTCCTGAGGCAGGCCAGGAAAGTCTGTGTGCATTTCCACAGATCATATAATGCCAGTGCTCGGCTGGCTGAGCTGCAAAAGGAGTTGAACCTGCCCAAGAACCGCCTTATATGTGACACGCCCACCAGGTGGAACTCAACGTTGGCCATGCTGCAGTTGCTGCACACACAGCAGAGGGCCATCAATGAGTACCTGTGCGACTACGGCACCAGGACAGGGTCAGAGGAGCTCTGTTTTTTTTCACCACGCCAGTGGGGCATGATCAGGGATGCATGCACTGTCCTGGCACCATTTGAGGAGGCCACAAGAACGGTGAGCAGTGACAGTGCATGCATCAGTGACACTGTACCTCTTGTCCACCTGTTGGAGCATACTCTGCGTGGAATAATGGACAGGGCACTTACGGCAGAACAGAGGCAGGAAGAGGAGGACTTCCTTGCCTCTCAAGGCCCCCTTTACCCAGACAGTGTTCCTTGTGTCCCACCCATCACACAGGAAGAGGACGAGGAGGAGGAGAAGGAGGATTGTGTCAGCATGGAGGTGGAGCATGGCACTCAGCATCAACAGCAGCAGTCTTTTAGGGATGATTTACAGTCCCAAGAAACCCGTGGACTTGTACGTGGCTGGGAGGAGGTGGCTGCGGATCATGTCGTCCTTAGTGACCCAGAGGACTCCGGACCAAATGCCTCAGCTAACCTACGCTGCATGGCCTCCCTAATCCTGCAAAGTCTGCGGAAGGATCCTTGTATTCTTTGGATCAAGGAGAGGGACCATTACTGGCTGGCCACTCTCCTTGATCCACGGTACAAGGTTGAGGACCTTATCTTGCTGTCGCAGAGGGAGCAGAGGATGAGACAACTCCGGGTGGCCTTGCAGAAAGGTCTGTGCAACGCGTTCCCAGAGACTGGGAGGTTACAAACTCCTGGTCCTGGACAACGAGTTGCTGAGGCTTCGGTCAGTAGCAGAAGGAGCGGTGGAGAAGGTATCCGTCTGACCGATGCGTTCAGACAATTTTTTAGTCCGCAGCCCCAAGGTATGATCGGTTCCAGCAACCATCGCCAGCGTCTGATATACATGGTGCAGGAATACCTAGGGGCAAGGTCAGACTTGGACACCTTTCCCACCGAAAATCCTCTGGCTTACTGGGTCTTGAGGATGGATCACTGGCCAGAGCTTGCACAGTATGCAATTGAGCTACTGGCCTGTCCTGCATCCAGCGTTCTTTCGGAACGCACATTCAGTGCTGCTGGAGGCTTTGTCATGGATCACAGGGTGCGCCTGTCCACCGACTCGGTTGATCGACTGACCTTCATAAAGATGAACCAGTCTTGGATCACCACCAGCTACCAAGCACCTGAAGCTGATATAACAGAATAATTTATTTTCAAATGTCACATCCCTTCAAGACTGATGCTGAGTGACTGTCCTGTTATGTTGACTGACTATCCTCCTCCTCCTCAATGATCCGATTCTTGATGATAGCTTGGAAGAACTTTTTTGTTTCTGGATGCCACCACCAGTGGCTAAGGCCCAATTTTTCAGCCCCTGTTTAACAGGGGCATGTAATTACAATTTTTGATGCAATGCTTTGCAGCAGGGCTCATTCCTGCACTCCAACTAGGGTATCTGGGAGAGGTTGCAGTGTCGTGGCACCAGCACCAGTGCCTAAGGCCCAATTTTTCAGCCCCTGTTTAACAGGGGCGTGTAATTACAATTTTTGATGCAATACTTTGCAACAGGGCTCATTGCTGTGCTCCAAGTACAGTATCTGTGAGGGGTTGCAGTGTTGTGGCATCAGTGCCTAAGGCCCAATTTTTCTGCCCCTGTTTAACAGGGACATGTAATTACAATTTTTGATGCAATACTTTGCAACAGGGCTCATTTTTGTGCTCCAAGTACAGTATCTGTGAGGGGTTGCAGTGTTGTGGCACCAGTGCCTAAGGCCCAATTTTTCTGCCCCTGTTGAACAGGGGCGTGTAATTACAATTGTTGATGCAATACTTTGCAACAGGGCTCATTGCTGTGCTCCAAGTACAGTATCGGTGAGGGGTTGCAGTGTTGTGGCACCAGTGCCTAAGGCCCAATTTTTCTGCCCCTGTTTAACAGGGGCATGCAATTACAATTTTTGATCTAATAATTTACAGTAGGGCCCATTCATTCGCCCACCAAGAGTAACTGTGAGGGCTGACAGTGTTGTAGCACCAGCACCACCATCAAAGGCCCAATTTTTCCTACCACTGTTCAACAATGGCATGTAATTACAATTCCTGATATAATAGTTCACAGCAGGGCGTTCCAGCACCCACCAAGAGTAACTGTGAGGGCTCACAGTGTTGTGGCAACACCAACATCTAAGGGGCAAATTTCAGCAGAGTATATACGGCAGGCCCCTACTTTCAAACATCCAACTTACAAACGACTCCTTCTTGCAAACGGAAGGAGACAACAGGAAGTGAGAGGAAATCTACCCATGGGAAGCGAAAATTCTCTCCTGTAAGAGTTAATATGGGAAAAAGGTGTCTCCTCTCTACTGATGCTTTATCACCAATCCTTGTTTCAATAAAAACCCCACTTTTCAAAAACATTTGTCATTGGGACGGAAAGTGAGGTGAAATGTTCTGAACAGGTGCACAGACAGCAAAACAAATGTTACAGGGGTGATAACCCTTCCCTATGTTTTCCAAAAAGCTTAAAAATATATTTTTTGGCTGGAGCTACACTTAAACAATGTACCTGTTCAAAATGACAAACAGATTCTACTTAAGGACAAACCTACAGTCCGTGTCTTGTTTGCACCGCCTGTATACTGCTGTTCAGAGTATATAGGGCCTTTTTTTATTTTGGGTGCGGGGTTCCCCTTAATATCCATACAAGACCCAAAGGGGCTGGTAATGGGCTGGGGTAGGGGGGTGATGGGGTAGCCATGCCATTTTTCTCAAAGATTTTCATCCATTTTACCAGGACCAGACATTACATTAAAGCCGCAAGCAGTTTTAAATGGCTTTTTTTCCTTTAGAAATGTCATTTTGTGCAGGGACAGTTCTAAACACGGGAAACACATGCCACTTCACAGGCATACTTTGGACACCCCCCAGGTAAGATATTTAAAGGAATATTTCACTTTTTTTTCACTTTATGCATCATTAAAATGACTGCTCCCTAAAAACGGCCGTTTTTAAAACTTCGTTTTGCATTGATACATGTCCCCTGGGGCAGAACCCGGGTCCCCAAACCCTTTTTAGGACAATAACATGCATATTAGTTGTTATAATTAGCACTTTAGATTTCGAACGTTCGCGTCCATTGTATTTAATAGGGTTCTAACGTTCGTGTAAACTTTCAGTCTGTTCGAAGGTTCTGGTGCGAACCGAACCGGGGGGTGTTCGGCTTATCCCTACTCCTAAACCATACAGTATTAATTTTACCTACAGGTAAAGCCTCGTACACACAGGCGGGAATCTCCCGACGAGATTCCCGGCAAGCTTGCCTTGCTTGCTGAGTGTACACACAGCCATTCAAAAGAACCACCGTTCTTTTGAATGGCAAGAACGCGGTGACGTCATTGACTACGACGAGCATGCGCTCGTCACATTCGATTCCGTCGCCGCCATCTTGCTACACCCTACACTACCCTTGTAAGCTACCGTGCATGCATCGATGTCTCATTGAGCATGCACGGGCTAGCATACAAGCCTCGTACACACGCATGGTTTTCTCGGCAGGAAACACTGCCGAGAATCCCGACGAGGAAAATAGAGAGCAGGTTCTCTATTTTTCTCGTTGAGATTCCCGGCAGTTTTCCCAATGAGAAACCATACACACAAACGGTTTTCTCTGCAACAAGCTCTCCCAGCAGCTTTCTTGCCGAGAAAACCGGCCTTATGTACAAGGCTTAAGCCTTATTATAGGCTTACCTGTAGGTAAAAGTGTCAAATTTGGGTGTACAACCACTTTAAATTGGCCTGTGCAGTTTATTAGTAAATTAGCTTTCTGCAATGATTGACAGGGTCAGTTAATGGAAAAATTACAAAACACTCCAGTCCCTCCTCCTGAACATCTTGTAAACTGCTTTAACCATCCGCAGGTGAAGAACCCTTTAGTCGAATTTTCAACAACTCCCTAGATCCTTGGACATATATAGTTACATAGTTAGCCAGGTTGAAAAAAGACACAAGTCCATCCAGTTCAACCAAAATAATAATAATTATAATGCAATCCCATATACACAATCCTTCACCCACGGTTGATTCAGAGGAAGGCAAAAAAAACCCCAGCAAAGCATTCTCCAATTTGCTACAGCAAGGGGGAAAATTCCTTCCTGATCCCCCAAGAGGCAATTGGATATTACCTGGATCAACTTTACCTATATTTGTTAGTACTAGGGTTGTCCCAATACCACTTTTTTAAGACCGAGTACAAGTACGGATTTTTTTCAAGAACTCGCCGATACCGATTACTAATACTTTTTTTAATGTCATGTGACAGTGACGCACTGATGGCTGGCACCGATAGATGGCACTGACTGATGAGCACCTGATCCCCATTAGGTCCGCCCCCTCGTATGTCAGACCCCGCCTACATCATTGGCTGAGCGGACCTGATGGGGAACTTCAACTGCAGTGTAATAAATGAATAAATGAATGCGTTCCGCATCTGGTCCGCTTAGCCTTACACCTACATCATTGGCTGAGCGGACCTGATGGGGAACTTTAGAAGGGGTGGGTCTATTCATTTAATACACTGCGGAGGAAGTTCCCCATCAGGTCTGCTCAGGCTCAGCCAATGACGTTTTATGTGGACAGCGCTGGACATCGGATCACCGCGGGACACTAGATTTCATCGCTGGAATGTTTTTTTTTTTTATTTTTTTATTTATTTTTTTTTAATAAAGGACTTTCCCAACGGTGTCTGTGTTTTTTTTTACAATTTGTTACACTTTCTTTGTGAAATGGTAGGGGTACAATGTACCCCATTACCAATTCAAATGGGGGGCCGGGATCTGGGGGTCCCCTTTGTTAAAGGGGTCTTCCAGATTCCGATAAGCCCCCCGCCCGCAGACCCCCACAACCACCGGGTAAGGGTTGTGGGGATGAGGCCCTTGTCCCCATCAACATGGGGACATCCTCTCCATGTTGAGGGCATGTGGCCTGGTACGGTTCAGGAGGGGGGGGGGCGCTCTCTCATCCCCACCTCTTTTCCTGCGGCCTGCCAGGTTGCGTGCTCGGATATAGGGTCTGGTATGGATTTTTGGGGGAACTCCATGCCATTTTTTTTTTAATTTGGGGTGGAGTTCCCCTTAAAATTCCATACCAGACCTGAAGGGCCTGGTATGGATATTTTGGGGGAACCCCACGCATTTTTTTTTTTTAATTTGCGGCATGGTTCCCCTTAATATCTATACCAGACCTGAAGGGCCTGGTAATTGAATTTGGGGGGGACCCCCACGCATTTTTATTTTTTTTATCAATGACTTTTCTCTATATTGCCGGGAGCCGACAATTCATTATAGCCGGGAGTGAATTTTAAATGACTTTTTTTCCTTCAGAAATGACACTTTATGCAGGGACAGTTCTAAGCACGGGAAACAAGCGCGACTTTACAGGCATACTATACACACACCCTAGGTACAAAATTTAAAGGAATATTTCACTTTTATCGTTTCACTTTAAGCATTATTAAAATCACTGCTCCCGAAAAACTGGCGGTTTTTAAAACTTTTTTTTGCATTGATACATGTCCCCTGGGGCAGGACCCGGGTCCTCAAACACTTTTTATGACAATAACTTGCATATAAGCCTTTAAAATTAGCACTTTAGATTTCTCCCATAGACTTTTCGAATTTGCCGCAAACACCCCAAATTGTTCGCTGTTCGGCGAACAGGCAATGTTCGAGTCGAACATGAGTTCGACTCAAACTCGAAGCTCATCCCTACCCACTTGTGCTGCACTCTCGCGCATAAAAGCTTTCCAGTGCTGACATTAGGTTTATATACAGGGGGGCAGGGATGTGGTAGGACCACTGACCAAATATGGACATGGCCATATTTGGTCTAAGGTTGTGACCATATTTAGTCAGTGATACCACCACCCTGCCCCTTTGCTTGCATGGTTGGGGATTTCTGGCCATTTAAGTGAATGGGACATTGATGTCACTGGTTGCTAAGGATTTGTTAGTGCTTACACCTGCCAGAATCCTTAACAACCATTCATTAGTAAGGCCCCATGCACACGAGACGCCGGTGCAAACTCTGCTGAACACACGTTTTTAAAGGCTAAAACCGGCGTTTAAAAACGCCCGTTTTGCCGCGATTTTAGCGGCGTTTTACCGCGTTTTACCGCATTTGCGTCTATAGGCGTTTAGTTAAGAAACATCATAAGACCCTCCCTAAGCTCAAAAAACATTATTATTTAACCATTTCAGCCATTTTGGGAGACCAGCAGCTGAGAGAGCAGCAGTGTACATGTATTTAGCGTATCACTTGTCACGTCACCTGCCACAAGTTGTGAATTGTCCACTTGCCACGTCACCTGCCACGTCACCTGGCCACAAGTTGTGGATTGTCCACTTGCCACATCACCTGGCCACGTCACCTGGCCACGTCACCTGGCCATGTCACCTGCCAAGTCACCTGCCACAAGTTGTGGAATGTTCACTTGCCACGTCACCTGCCACGTCACCTGGCCACGTCACCTGGCCATGTCACCTGCCACGTCACCTGCCACAAGTTGTGGAATGTTCACTTGCCACGTCACCTGCCACATCACCTGGCCACATCACCTGCCACAAGTTGTGGATTGTCCACTTGCCACATCACCTGGCCACATCACCTGCCACAAGTTGTGGATTGTCCACTTGCCACATCACCTGCCACATCACCTGGCCATGTCACCTGCCACAATTTGTGGATTGTCCACCTGCCACGTCACCTGCCACATCACCTGGCCACGTCACCTGTCACAATTTGTGGATTGTCCACCTGCCACGTCACCTGGCCACGTCACCTGCCACAAGTTTTGGATTGTCCACTTGCCACGTCACCTGCCACGTCACCTGCCACGTCACCTGCCACAATTTGTGGATTGTCCACCTGCCACGTCACCTGGCCACGTCACCTGCCACAAGTTGTGAACTGTCCACTTGCCACGTCACCTGTCACGTCACCTGCCACAATTTGTGGATTGTCCACCTGCCACGTCACCTGCCATGTCACCTGGCCACGTCACCTGGCAGCGTTACCTGCCACAATTTGTGGATTTCCACCTGCCACGTCACCTGGCAACATCACCTGCCACAAGTTGTGGATTGTCCACTTGCCATGTCACCTGCCACAAGTTGTGGATTGTCTACAGTGCAATGCAAGCAATTTCATTTTTTTTTTTCATATTTTTTTGATGGTTTTTCATCATTTGCCATCATTTTTGAGACTTCTAATGTAAAAAAATAGGTCACCTTTAAAAACGCTAATAAACGAAATCGCGGCAAAACGCTGGTACCGCGTTTTGCCGCGTTTAGCGGCGTTTAGCCGCGTTTTGCGTCTGAAACGTGGAAAACTTTTGCGTCTGAACCCATTTTTTTGCTTCTGGAAAAACGAGGTTAAACGCAACTGCCTAAAAACGGCAATAAACGAGACTGTGTGCATGGACACATAGGATAACATTGAATGGGTTCAGGAGCAGTTGAAAAAAGTGTCCAACTGCCTCTGAACGCGTGTTTAACAGCAAATAACAGCGTCTCGTGTGCATGGGACCTTATACTGCTATTATTCATGATGTTTGGCATTCATCCAAATGCCTGAACAGCCAAGGTTCAGTCCAAATTTGTGTTCAGTCTGAACGGACCTGACAGTGGGGGTCTTATATACACTCTCCTCTCCTTCCTGCTGACCTGGAAGCGACGTGTAAAATGTTACTTCTGGTACATCAGTTTCTCCCTGATGCCTTGATTTGCCAGGGAAGAAAATATATTGTAGTGCAAAATGCAATGCATTAGATTGCTTGGAGGACAGGGGAGACATCCAGGGTCTTTTAGACTCATTAAAGGTTCTCATTAGAGAAAACCTGTCACCAAACAAAACCAAATAAGGGACTTTTTGTCCCCTATGTAATAAAAAAAGTTAAGTAAAGAAATACATTTGTAAAAAATTAGGCTGGGTTCACACTGGTCCGACAAACGCTCAGACATTGGGAGCTCATGTCGCATGTTGTGTGAAAATCAATGTTTCCCTATGAGAGCTGTCTTTACTGGTCCGACACAAGTCGGTCCGACTTTGAAAATGCTCCCTGTACTACTTTGGTCCGACTTTGATCCTACTTCAGCCCATTGAATATCATTGAAGTCGGATCAAAGTAGGATCCTTGTCCTAACCATCCGACTTTTGACATCCGACATGGTGATTACAGCAGCATTAAAAGGAATTTATCTCACACTGGGATTGTTTTGATTGGTCAAAGGACAAGTCAGAATATCACAAAGTTGGATCAAAGTAGTATCCTGTTCATTCAAGTCGGATGGATGTAGGACCAATGTAGGACCGATGCAGAGCAAAGTAGGATGAAAGACTGCCGTGTAGTATCAGTGTGAACCCAGCCTCATAGTTACACCCAAGCACATAAAATCCACCCCCACAGATACACATGTACAAATGTAAACACATGCATTGGGGGTGTCTATGCACAGAAATGTTGATTGTGATACACATGTTAAATATCGCCACAAACGCCTGAGTGGGAGCAATATTTCTAGCACCAGACCTCCTCTGTAACGCTAAACTGATGACCTGTAGCAGGCTTTAAAGCGTTGCCTATGGTAAATATAGGGTACTGAAGTTTGTTGCCATTTCTTGCGTGCACGCAAATTGAAGGTTTAACTGTTAAGTATCTATTTACTCGGTGCAACCTGTATATGTTACCAAAAAATCATTTTTATTTAAGTAATTAAGTAATTTTATTGTGTTGTGTGCCCTAAAATTAAAATTAGTGTATTTTTTTACAAAAAAAATGCATTTTCTAGACCTTGTCTTAATATTTTGTTACATACAAAAATGGAACTACAACTATTTTATTCTCTACAGTGTCTGCTTTCAGAAAATATATACTGGCAGCGAAAGGGTTAAGCTTATCCCTACTGTTAACCACTTGCTTACTGGGCACTTAAACCCCCCTCCTGCCCAGACCAATTTTCAGCTTTCAGCGCTGATGCACTTTGAATGACAATTGTGCGGTCATACAACGCTGTACCCAAATGAAATTGTTATCATTTTTTCCCCACAAATAGAGATTTCTTTTGGTGGTATTTGATCACCTCTGCGGCTTTTATTTTTTGTTAAAAAAAATAAAAAGGCTGATTTAAAAAATATATATATATATTTTTTTTATATTTTGTTATAAAATTTTGTAAACAGGTAATTTTTCTCCTTCATTGATGTACGCTGATGAGGCTGCACTGATGGGCTGCACTGATGGGCACTGATGGGCTGCACTGATGGGCACCGATGGGCTGCACTGATGGGCACCGATAAGGCAGCACTGGTGGGCACCGATAAGGCGGCACTGGTGGGCACTGATAGGCAGCACTGGTGGGCACTGATAGGCGGCACTGGTGGGCACTGATAGGCGGCACTGAGAGGTGGCACTGATGGGTGGCACTGAAGAACATTGATAGGTGGCACTGGTGGGCACTGAGAAGTGGCACTAATAGGTGGCATTGATAGGTGGCACTGATAGGTGGCAGTGATGGGCACTGATAGGTGGCAGTGATGGGCACTGATGGGTGGCAGTGATGGGCACTGATGGGTGGCAATAATGGGCACTGGTAGGTTACACTGATAGGCAGCATTGCTAGGTGGCACTGATGAGGCACTGATTGGCGGCACTTGTGGGCATTGATAGGTGGCACTTGTGGGCATTGATATGTGGCACTGTGGGCATTGATAGGTGGCACTGTGGGCATTGATAGGTGGCACTATGGGCACTGGCAGGGAGAAATTATATTCACAATGGCTGGCACTGGCAGCTGGCACTGATAAGGCTCCTTCTGCCTCCTTCCTCTTCGGGACCGATGTCCCTTGTGAAAGAGCCGGTGAACGGCTTTTTCTTCCTCCTCACGCTGCCCCTTACTCGCATAGGTGATCGCCCGAGTCTCAGTGACTCGGGTGATCACAGCGCGTGCCGCGCACACCCTGCAGGAGCGAGCGGGGAGCGCGCAAAGGGGAGGCCATCTATTGACGGCCTCCCGGATTTTCAGGTCCGCGCTGAAGCCGTCATTTGGCTATAGCGCGGGCCTCAAGTAGTTAAATTGTAATATTGGTGAAATTCATCTTTTTATGGTTCACCTACAGATCGTCACTGTACCTAAACCTACAGATCTATCTTTATTTCAAACCTGTTTAAAAAAGGTTTTTGCTTTTGTGTAGGGATGGCTTGAAGTTGTCATTTTATTCACCTGTCTACCATTTTGTATGAATTGCGACCATTGTAAGTCTGATGTTTGATTGACTGATTGACTTGTTCAACTAGTTTCAAGCCTGGCTGTCTGGTTTGAGGTCTGGCCTGACTTGCTGGATTACGTTCTGACCATTCATACGAAGCCATCATACAGCAACGCCATATTGCATACTGGAGGAGCGTCCTGGGTCTTCTAATTGGGTTTGAGTTCCATCCACCCACTACATGCAAGCTAAAGGCCACAGCTAGGTTATAGCCGACTGCGCTCCTTTGCTTGCTTCTGGTAAGCAGCCATTTTTACTACGGTGGTGGTCACTCTGGTTGTCAAGCACGGTGGTGTTCCTATACTGTACGGTTCCTGGATGTTTCTACAGCATATGTGATTCCTGCCTTCTGTTATTATATTGGCACCTATAGGTCACTCCTTTGGACTGCCTTCATAGCCTTCATTTCATCATTGACCTTTGAGGATTGCTCATTAACGTTCTTGGCGCAGCTTTTTTCTATATTTAAGTCTGATGTTATTTCTTAAAAAGCAATTTCTGCATATATAGAATTCTGCATAGTCATTACAACTCAGCACTACGTGACAACCCGCAATCACCTACGGGGGGCCACTGGAAGGAACCCCACGCCTTCGGTACTTATCTCCAGAAGAACAGGACTGGCATTTGTAAATTTTAACTTGCCAATGATGTTATTCATGCTGTGTAAAGATTAAAAAAAGGCTGTACGATCATAAACATTTTTGGCGGTCTTTGAATTGTAAGCAGACCCCCCACACATGTGTACAGCATGTGTTCAATAAAGCTTATCTGATTTGGAACTACTCACCAGACACTATTTTGCTGGCCCCTCTAAACATTTTATACTGTTATGTGTTATGCATCTGTTGTTTGAGCATTAGCACATTTAGTTGAATGCTAGTACTCTATTTTGATATCTATGTTTATTATGTATCCTTGCATTTTTATTACCGAATCAGAGGTGTACAGAAATGTGTACACAAACTTGGAACTGACATTCCAGAAGAGAAAAATATTTTCATATTCAGGAGAGGCTGCCATTTATTTGCTATAGGAAATTGTTCAATATTTTTTATGTTTAACAATGTCTTTTGTGGTTAGTGTTGTATGAAATGTATGCAATGAAGGTTATTTTTTTAATTTACCAACGCAGTGGTTTTTATGGGTACCTTTAGGGCTCATTACACTTGCTTTGAATTTAACATACAATAAAGCGCCTACCACTTCACCATGCTTTTTTGATGTGTTTTTGATGCTTCTGTGATGCTTTTTTGAAGCTTTAATGAAGCTTGGCAAATTCCCGGTGTGTGTTGGTTTTCTATGTTTTCAAAGGGGAAGTGATAATTTCATAATTTCAAAGCAAAGCAAAGCTAACACTAAAATAAAGTGTTAATAAAGCTTTTTTATAATTAAAATAATAAACATTGTTTACCCACCTGCTGCGTGCAAAAGTATTGCACAGAGCGGCCAGGATCCTCCTCTTCTGGGGTCCCCCAGCGACAATCGTGTCTCCTCCTTTACTCTGTGTGCCTCTACGGCAAGCCGCTTGTTATGGGGACACACATGCGTGCTCGCACCCGAGCTGTGTGTGTCTATGGAGCAACAATCCATAGACACACACAGCAGGGCTTGGAGGGCTTGGCCCTGCCCCCCGCTTCCTCTTTGTAGAATTTGATTGACAGCAGCAGCCAATGGCCTTTTGTGTGTGTTACACTTTTAGATAGATTGATTTGGTTGCACAGTTTGAAATGTTTTTTTTTTTTTGGAGGGTTTGCTTCCTTTATTTGTGACTTCATAATCAGAATGAAGTTTCCTGCTGATTAGTTTATGTCTGAGGTTGGGTGGTTGTCTGAATGCCAGTATTGAGGGTTGTTGGAATATTTCTTTCAGAGTTTCATGCTCTGCTATGACGGGTTGTAAATCTTTGATTATCTTTCTCATCCCTTCTAGTGCTGGATTGTATGTGGTTACTAGAGATACGTGGTTATTTATTTTCTCTTTGTATTCAAGTATATTTTCTCTTTCGGGTTTTCAAGGCTGTCTTTTTGCTGGTGTTGATGGTCTTGTCCCTGTAACCCTTATTATGGAAGGAGTCTACTGGCTCTGAGCATATTCAGTTGTATCTGATGGTCTGGCTGTGTTTGATGGCCCATTTAGTGTGTTGTGGTCAAAACTGGAACCATGAAGATAGTTGCATCTGTCAGTGGGTTTCCTCTATATCAAAGTGTGAAGCTTGTCATCCCTGATGTATACTGTGGTGTCTAGGAAGTTGACATGTGTATTTAACCAGTTCCCTACCGAGCCATAGTAATATGACATCGCCAAGAACCTTGTCTCCCTCCAGGTGGACGTCATATGACGTCCTTCGCTTCCCGGCCACTAGGGGGCCCGCGCGCACGCCCACGGCATCGATCGGGACCCGCTGCACATGCCCGGCGGCCGCGATGTCCACCAGGCACCCGCGATTGCCCTTGATCATGGCAGGAGTGTGGATCTGTGTGTGTAAACACACAGATCTACCTCCTGTCAGAGGTGAGGCGACCGATGTGTGTTCCCAGTAAAGAGGAACACACATCGGTCTCCTCCCCTTGTCAGTCCCCTCCCCTACAGAAAAAATGACCCCCAGGGAACATATTTAACCCCTTCAGTGCCCCCTAGTGTTAATCCCTTCCCTGACAGTCACATTTATACAGTAATCAGTGCAGATTTATAGCGCTAATCGCTGTATAAATGTAAATGGTCCCAAAAATGTGTCAAAAGTGTCCGATATGTCTGTCACGGTCACAATAAAAATCGCAGATCGCCGCCATTACTAGTAAAAAAAAAAAAAAATGCAATAAAACTATCCCCTATTTTGTAGACACTATAACTTTTGCGCAAACCAATCAATATACACTTATTGCGATTTTTTTTACAATAACAATGTAGAAGAATACATATCGGCATAAACTGAGGATTTTTTATTTTTTTATTTGATATTTATTAAATCAAAAAGTAAAAAAAAATATTGTGTTTTTTTAAAAATTGTGGCTCTTCTTTTGTTTATAGCGCAAAAAATAAAGAAAGCTCTATTTGTGGAAAAAAAACCATATAGATTTCATTTGCGTACAGTGTTGCATGACCGCACAATTGTCATTTAGAGTGCGACAGCACTGAAAACTAAAAATTGGTCTGGGCAGGAAGGGGCGAAAATGCCCTGTATTGAAGTGGTTAAATAATAATCCATTTTTAGTTTGATTGATGGTTGAAAAGCATTCATCAATGAGTAAAATTGTTTTAGATTTTCTTCATCTTGGGGTTTATTTAATACAGCTGGAGAGTGCAAAATCAGTCTCACTTCTGCATAGAAACCAATCAGCCTCTAGGTTTTATTGTCAAAGCTTAATTGTACAAACCGAGGTTAGAAGCTGATTGGTTTCTCTGAAGGATTGAGCCTGATTTTGTACTCTGCAGCTTTAGTAAATAACCCACCTTCTGTTTATATGATGAAAATATTATCAATATAGTGATAGTATGTGTATGGCTTTTGTTGTATGCTGTTCAGGAATTTGTCCTCCAGGTAAGTTGTATATAAAAGAGTGGTGTTTTTATCACAATGAAAAAATGATTGTACGATCTTCCATTTATAGATTTAAAGCATATGTGTATTTTCTCTACTATTCCTTAAAGCAAAGTTTCCCCTGAAAAAAAAAAATATTAAAAGCCAGCAGCTACAAATACTGCAGCTGCTGACTTTTAATATTAGGACACTTACCTGTCCTGGAGTCCAGCGACGTCGGCAGCAGAAGACGAGCAATCGCTCGTCACTCTGCGGCCCCCCACCGCCATCCTCGGCCATCCTTGCGGCTTCACTGCCCGGTTCCCTACGGCGCATGCGTGAGTCGCGCTGCGCCGTTCTCACTGGTCCCCATTGTGTTCTGGGTGCCGAGTGTTTCCCAGAACACAACGGGTATTCTGCAGGAAGTGACGTACTACCCACAGAATACCCGCAGAGAGGACTCCCGGAAGTGGGTGCAAATACCTGTCTTAGACAGGTATCTGCACCCCCCTCCCCCCTGAAAGGTGCTAAATGTGACACCGGAGGGGAGGGGGGTTCCGATGAGCGGAAGTTTCACTTTAGGGTGGAGCTCCGCTTTAATTAGCCTCATTACTATACATCTGGTAATCTTGTGGTGCCTGGACAAACTTTTAAAAGTCTTCTCATAGTGCCAGGGTACTTTATCATGCAAACACTGACACTTCCTAGTAGTGTCAAAGGCTGTTCCATGCTCTGTTGGCACCAAATCGTATTCTTTAGTAAGGCTGCTTATCACAGTAATGAGCCAGATTTCTACGCTACTAGGATTGCAGAAATATTATGTTTTCCCTGTTCTTTTTTGGTATCTTCTTTGTGATACAGTATGTGTTGAAATTTGTTATTAGTGTTTTACTATTTTTATAACTCAACCTGTAGATCGGGTGTGTAAGCTCCAGATAGCCATTGTACAGCAACCTTTTTCAAATATTGAGAATTAACCCTCTGAGTTCTTCCATAGCCATAAATAAGTTACTATCTTAATGGTAAGTCAATTAGTGCAAGTAATGCAAAGAGAATTATGACATTATAATACCTACTTGTACTTACCTTATCTTAACCTCAGTTGAGGGGTCCTTTTCCTCTGTCCAGTTTGTTCCACTGGAACACTCATTCTCGCTCCTGTGTCCACCCAGGAGTAGCTACAGTATGCCTAGACCTTGCAGCCACTAGGGAGGAGCTTCGAGTTCGAGTCGAACTCATGTTTGACTCGAACATTGCCTGTTCGCACCGTTCGCCAAACAGCGAACAATTTGGGGTGTTCGTAGCAAATTCGAAAAGCCGAAGATTCCAGCGGTGGTAATCCACTCTCGATCTCCACTCCAGTGATATCGGTATCCAGCGACGGATGATCTGCAGGCTCCAGCGATGATGTCCAGTGAGGAATAGCACACAGCCCTTTCTCCACCGGAGACACCCCGGGAATGACGTTGCGGCAGCCTGACAGGGTTGTGGGGATGAGGCTCTTGTCCCCATCAACATGGGGACATGGTGCTTTGGGGTCCAGACCTCAAAGCATCCTCCCAATGTTGAGGGCATGTGGCCTGGTACGGTTCAGAAGGGGGGGCACTCACTCGTCCCCCCTCTTTTCCTGCGGCCTGCCAGGTTGCGTGCTCCGATAAGGGTCTGGTATGGATTTTTGGGGGGAACTCCACGCCATTTTTTTTTTTTTTTGGTGCGGAGTTCCCCTTAAAATCCATACCAGACCTGAAGGGCCTGGTAATTGAATTTGGGGGGACCCCCACGCATTTTTTTTTTTATCAATGACTTTCAATGACATTTCTCTGTATTGCCGGGAGCCGACAATTCATTACAGCCATGAGTACTTTTAAATGACTTTTTTTCCTTCAGAAATGACATTTTGTGCAGGGACAGTTCTAAACACGGGAAACAAGCGCTACTTTACAGGCATACTATAGACACCCCCAGGTACACAATTTAATGGAATATTTCACTTTTATTGTTTCACTTTAAGCATTAATAAACTCACTGCTCCCGAAAAAAATGCAGTTTTTAAAACTTTTTTTTGCATTGATACATGTCCCCTGGGGCAGGACCCGGGTCCCCAAACACTTTTTATGACAATAACTTGCATATAAGCCTTTAAAATTAGCACTTTAGATTTTTCATGTTCGTGTCCCATAGACTCGGATGTTCGAACAAATTTATTGCCTGTTCGCATGTTCTGATGCAAATCGAACTGGGGGGGGGGGGGTGTTCGGCTCATCCCTAGCAGCCACATTGTTTTGGACATTTGTTTTTTATAAGCAAGTATGTAATGTACTATAACCATACATATAAACCATGTTAAAATTAATTATATGAGCATTGGTTTTATGTGTGTCATGTACAATTGTTAATTTAGTTTTTTTCTCTATATTCAGCAAATTGTTATATCCCTGTTCTGCCCTGAGAAAGCAGGCTTGATTTGTGAAATGCATTGAGCAAGAGGGGATGCTTCACCAAAGGCCGTGGCTATTACTCTATGTGCTACTTGATTAATATTATGTTAAGGGTTTTGATATAAATATATAGACCATTTGTTGGATTTTACCATCCAGCTTTTCCAGAACAGTTATGTGCCAATATTTTAAAGTAGTAGTCCAGCCTAACACTAAAATCTCTACATCTACAGCTAGCCACGATCTAACACTAACCTATCTAGCCCTGTAAAATAGAAATCAGTATACTTACCTTTTCTGAAGCCGCTCCGGTTCGGTCTCCTGTGGTGGAAGCTCTGCAGAGGACACAGCCGACAACGGCTGTGAAATGAATGCAAACTGACGTCACACATAGAGTTTTGTTGCGGCTCCCATTGTCGGCTGCCTCCTCTGCATCCACCTCCACAACAAAGCCGCAGCTGATAGCTCAGCATGGGATCGGATCGGTTTGGCTTCATAAAAGGTATGTATACTGGTTTCTTCTTTACAGGGCTAGAGAGGTTAGTGTTAGATTGTGGATGTCTGTAGATGCAGGGATTTTAGTGTTTGGGTGGCCTTAAATAAAGCATTAAAGATGGTTTTAAAATACATGTTGTCTCTATCTGTATCTAGAGTATGAAGTCAGATTATTTGAGAGATTTTTCCCTGATGGGGCACTACTAGGAAGTGTTAGTATTTGCATGATTAGTGGTTTTAGCTATTAGTGATGTACCCTATGATTAGTGGTTCCATGGGCTGCTTGAGAGGACTTCATAAAAATACGTAAACTTTTTTTTTTTTTGATCAAATTGTTTTTTTTTAACCTCCCTGCCAGTAATCCCAAGTCTGGCTCGGGGTGGATTTTTCTTGTCCAAAGCGGTAACCCCGAGCCAGACTCAGGATCGCATTGCAGGATACAGGCAAAGTTACTTACCTTGTCCCTGGATCCTGCGATGTGTCCCGCTGTGTGTGCGAGCTGTCTCCTCGCTCGATTCACACACTGGTGACTGCCGAGTGCCACCGAGCTCCGTTCCCGAGCGGCGCGGCGCATGGGGGCGGAGTTCGGCGGCAAATTCAAAAAAGTAAAAACACAGTACACATACAGTATACTGTAATCTTACAGTACTGTATAAAAAAATTACACATCCGCTTTGTCCCTAGGGGTTTGTCCAGTGCCCTGCATGCACTTTTATATTATAAATACTGTTCTTTCTGCCTGAAAAATGGAGATTGTCCATAGCAACCAAAAAGTGTCCGTTTATGTCAAAAGTGGTTTTAGACCAGCTAGAAAACAGCGGTAATAAATTAGAATCACTCGCAGAATTGAGCGATAGCGATCTGTGGGGAAATTCTTCAGCAAACACTAAATCTAATGAAAGCGACAATTCTGCAGCTGAGCAAATTTCAGTCTTTTTGAATTGATTACATTAGTGAATAATTTTTATTATAATTACATTATTATTTGTTATAATTATTTATAGTTATTTATTATATTATAATTTATGATTTTGTGTTTCAAACTTTATCATACCTGGGATGTCTACTAGACTCTTGTTTGGTCAGGTTTATGTAAGTAATTACTAAGAATTGCAGGCCTACAATACATAACACCAAATTTCCATGCAAAATAATTGTACCGCTTTTGGTACAGAATTCCAGACAGAATCATACCGCCAGGGAGGTTAAGGGGTTTGTAAATTTTACAAAAAAACTTACAAAACTACGTAAACATTTTTAGTTGTCCTGAAGCTAGCATACCTGTAGTTGATTTTTATTTCTGAAAATGAGAGTCGTGGGAGTAGTCAATGCATTTCAGGTGCTCACACATAGTTAATGCTCTTATTTCTTGACCGTCTTTTTTTCTATCACTTCTACAATAGTCTCTGCTCGTTTCAGCTTTTTAAAGAGAGCTGTTTTGACTTTATGCCTGCAACTGTTCATTGATTTGTCAAAAGTGAAATTACTTTTCAAGGATAAAATGTTGAACATAGTTATGACAAGGAAAGCACATAGGAATGTGAAGTTCTTTCTACCTAGGTAAATACATTTTCCTCAGCTATAAAACCCCTTCAAAATCTCACATACTAGCTGTATACAGTAAAGTATGCTCACAATAAATTACTACAACAATTTGCCAAGGAGATGAAGAAAAAATGATAAAAGTTGGCAGCAAAGCTTATTTAGCAACAAATGTGTTAAAATCAGTTTATAACAAATGTCATTGGTCAGTAATGTGAAGGAATCAGAAAAAAATATGTGTTCTATCAACATGATTATCTTGCAGTATAATGTAATGATACAAATGTATGAATAATGTATCAAAAATAATGTTTAAAATACATCTTCCAAACATAGGATGGTTGCAAATTCATAGAAAAAGCACCAAACAATGAAAATATAAATAACATTTATTCTTGACCTAGTTAGGAGGTTGAAATATACATCTCATCATTATATTGACATGACAATTTAAATGTATTCACATTTTAAATGTGGTGCAAAAAACTATTACAATAGTCCTGCTGACTTGCTGTTTAAAACACTTTAATATTATGTTGCCAGGCAATTTAAATGAAAGAACAAATTTGTTTCTTCTGGAGAGGCTTACATAGCATGCTGTTTTTTCTTTCTGTATATTAAATTGCGACCCTACAAAGTGGCTGTTATTTGAAGTTATTACTTAAGCAAGTTACTGTACTAATCTTGCTTTGTAGGCTCATAACCGCAGATGCTGGGTTTATATAAATTAATATCATGTAAATAATTAATATAATTTCAAATGAAAGAAGATTAAAAGCAAAGTTCATATTTTTTAATATTGCAGTTGTACCCTCTTGTTTTCCATATAATTAATACACTGAAGTGGATTGGGAATAATTTGTTTCAGCTGCTACATACAGTGGGTACAGAAATTATTCAGACCCCCTTAAATTTTTATATTGCAGCTATTTGCTAAAATCATTTAAGTTCATTTTTTTACCTCATTAATGTACACACAGCACCCCATATTGACAGAAAAACACAGAATTGTTGACATTTTTGCAGATTTACAAATAAAAAAAACTGAAATATCACATGGTCCTAAGTATTCAGACCCATTGCTGTGACACTCATATATTTAACTCAGGTGCTGTCCATTTCTTCTGATCATCCTTGAGATGGTTCTACACCTTCATTTGAGCCCAGCTGTGTTTGATTATACTGATTGGACTTGATTAGGAAAGCCACACACCTGTCTATATAAGACCTTACAGCTCACAGTGCATGTCAGAGCAAATGAGAATCATGAAGTCAAAAGGAACTGCCTGAAGAGCTAAGAGACAGAATTGTGGCAAGGCACAGATCTGGCCATGGATACAAAAAAATTCTGCTGCACTTAAGGTTCCTAAGAGCACAGTGGACTCCATAATCCTTAAATGGAAGATGTTTTTGGACGACCAGAACCCTTCCTAGAGCTGGCCATCCAGCCAAATTGAGCTATTGGGGGAGAAGAGCCTTGGTGAGAGAGGTAAAGAAGAACTGAAAGATCACTTTGGCTGAGCTCCAAAGATGCAGTCGGGAGATGGGAGAAAGTTGTAGAAAGTCAACCATCACTGCAGCCCTCCACCAGTCGGAGCTTTATGGCAGAGTGGCCCAACGGAAGCCTCTCCTCAGTGCAAGACACATGAAAGCCCGCATGAAGTTTGGTAAAAAAACACCTGAAGGATGGTGAGAAATAAGATTCTCTGGTCTGATGAGACCAAGATAGAACTTTTTGGCCTTAATTCTAAGTGGTATGTGTGGAGAAAACCAGGCACTGCTCATCACCTGTCCAATACAGTCCCAACAGTGAAGCATTGTGGTGGCAGCATCATGCTGTGGGGGTGTTTTTCAGCTGCAGGGACAGGACAACTGGTTGCAATCGAGGGAAAGATGAATGCGGCCAAGTACAGGGATATCCTGGACGAAAACCTTCTCCAGAGTGCTCAGGACCTCAGACTGGGCCAAAGGTTTACCTTCCAACAAGACAATGACCCTAAGCACACAGTTAAAATAACGGAGTGGCTTCACAACAACTCCGTGACTGTTCTTGAATGGCCCAGCCAGAGCCCTGACTTAAACCCAATTGAGACCTAAAAATGGCTGTCCACCAACGTTTACCATCCAACCTGACAGAACTGGAGGGAGGAATGGCAGAGGATCCCCAAATTCAGGTGTGAAAAACTTGTTGCATCTTTCCCAAAAAGACTCATGGCTGTATTAGATCAAAAGGGTACTTCTACTAAATACTGAGAAAATGGTCTGAATACTTAGGACCATGTGATATTTCATATTTTTTATTTTTTTATAAATCTGTAAAAATTTCAACAATTCTGTGTTTTTCTGTCAATATGGGGTGCTGTGTGTACAATAATGAGGAAAAAATGAACTTAAATGATTTTAGCAAATGGCTGTAATATAACAAAGAGTGAAAAATTTAAGGGGGTCTGAATACTTTCTGTACCCACTGTATCTTAGACAAACTAAAAAGTTAGGCTGAATTCCCACATGATTGCAGGTGGAATCGCCTCAATTCCGCCCTGCAATTTCAAATGGCTGCAAAACACGGGACGCATTTTGAATGCCATTACTTCTAATGGCACCCCAATCATTCTGCGATTTTGCCACAACTGTCTCACCGCAAATTATGTTGCAATCGTGACAAATCGCAATGCACGACGCCATTGCCCAAAAGAAGCTCATGTTCCTTTTTTTCAAACGTTGTGATTGCAGCACAATTTAGCGCGCAACGATTACAACAAAATTGCTGCACAATTGGGGTTCCATTAGAAGTAATGGCATCGCAAATGCGTCCCACATTTTGCAGCCATTTGAAATCATGGGGCTGAATCACTGATATTCCACCCACGATCATGTGTGAATGCAGCCTTAAGCCCCCCACACACGGTCGGACTTTTGGCCAACAAACTTCATTTTGAGCAAGTTGGACCAACAATCGTGTGTATGAGGCTTTAGTGGAAATGTAGGTGATCATGATCCCTGATGACGCCAGACGCTGCTGACGAAACGAGTAGGATCCCGTGATACGTGCCACGTCACTTCCGTCACTGTTTGGAACGCAGGTGGAATGCGGATGGTGTCCCTGCTATTTTCATTAAATGCAATCTTATCTTCTGTCTCGTAAGTCTAATCTGTCGTTTTAACATTAAATCTTTTAACGATACTACACCATAAGCATTTTTTTTCATTCTTCCTGATATATACATACCACTCATCTGGCGGTCGTGCTATTCCTGAGTTGCTGCAATCTGGAGAGTATCTGTTTGCTGGTGTTGACTACTTGTAATGGGTGTCAATCCTGTCTGGTGAGTAGGATACTTACCTAGAAGTTGGTGGAAGGATATGCACATTTGAAGATATCACAATCAAATTTATTTAATGATCAGCAGACTTCACTAGCACTTTGTGGGAACCATTTGTTTTGGTGGTGGTTATTGGACTTTCAAAATTGTATATAATGATTTTACATTTATTATATTTGGGTGTTTAGCGTGGTATGGAATCACTATTGTTTTCTTTACACATTTGAGGCTTTGAGCTTTTCTACCTGCTGCTTATAATTTATGTTTTATTCAATTAATTTCATGTTATATTTTTTGCACTATATATATTTTCAGGGTGCACAGGCAGGAGGGGTTTATAGATTCCTTCACATTTCTTTGTGTACCATAAGCCAATGGCAGAGAGCGCAGGCCAGAGTGTTCTGGCGGGGGAGATCACTGGACTAACCTTGCATGGTTAGTACAGCGGCTTCTGACCAGAGCTGTCAGGTTTTTTTCCTGCAAGGGGGCCCCCAGAACCCAGTCCCCTTATGTAAATGAGTATGGGGTACATTGTTCCCCTACTCATTCACCAAAAAGAGTGTCAAAAATAAAAAAACAGTACACAGGTGTGTATGCTGGGTCGGTGATGTCACAAGGGGGGCAGTACCAACAGGTTTCATTGCCAGGTGGCTCCGCCTCTTACCTATATAGTCATGTAGGTATGACAAAAAGAAAAATCTCATGGTGCAGTATTTATTGGTGAAACAGCATAAAAACAAACATATAAAACAATTGTGCCTATAGCACTTACATAAAAAATGGCCCTGCCACCATTATCCCTGGTTGGATTGGCAGTTTTTTATGTAAGTGCTATAGGCACAATTGTTTTATATATTTGTTTTTATGCTGGTTCACCAATAAATACTGCACCATGAGATTTTTTCTTCTTTGTCATTGGTGACTTATTACTACGGATGGCATATGCTGAGCTGTTTTTACCATGAGAAATAAAACTTCCTGGTCATGATTCATGCACTTGGATATATTCTGAAGAGGGTCCTGTGATTCGGATAAAGGGGATAAGCGTGAGCTAATGATGACTACATACCTATGTAGCCCCCCGCCCCAAAGCACCCATCCCCCTATGTTGAGGGCATGTGGCCTGGTATGGTTTAGTGGGGGAGGGGGGGCGCTCGCTCATCTCCCCCCCTCCTGTCTTTGTTTTTTACTTTATTTTTTAGCCAGGCCGGCAATTGCAACCGCGAGTCAATTTAAATGTGATTTGATTTTTTTCTTTAGAAATAATTTTTTTTTCTGCAGCAGGTTCTATACATGGTACAGATGCGCCACTTTACAGGCAGACTAAGGGGACCCCCATGCACTATATTTAACCACTTGAGGACCGCCGCACGCCAATGTACGTCGGCAGAATGGCACAGCTGGGCACATGGGCGTACGTCCCCTTTAAGAGCGCGCTCGCGACCCGGTCCTCTTCTCCGTGACCGTGACCGTCCGGGAACAGCGGACCCGATCGCCGGTGGTGTCCCGCGATCGGGTCACAGAGAGGAAGAACGGGGAGGGGTAAGTGTAAACAAACCTCTCCCCGTGCTTCCTAGTGAGCCTGTCACTGATTGTCTGTTCCCTGTCATAGGGAACGACGATCAGTGACGTAACACGCTAAGCCACGCCCCCCCACAGTAAGTAAAACACATCAGGGCACACTTAACCCCTACAGTGCCCCCTCCTGGTTAACCCCTTCACTGCCAATGTCATTTTCACAGTAACCAGTGCATTTTTATAGCACTGATCGCTGTAAAAATGACAATTGTCCCAAAAATGTGTCAAAAGTGTCTGATGTGTCCGCCATAATGTCGCAGTCACAAAAAAAATCACTGATCGCCGCCATTACTAGTAAAAAAAAAAAAATTTTGATAAAAACGCCATAAAACTATCCCCTATTTTGTAAACGCTATAACTTTTGCGCAAACCAATCAATGAACGCTTATTGCGATTTTTTTTTACCAAAAATATGTAAAAGAATACGTATCGGCCTAAACTGAGGAAAAAATGTTTTTTTATATATTTTTTGGGGATATTTATTATAGCAAAAAGTAAAAAATATTGCATTTTTTTCAAAATTGTCGCTCTATTTTTGTTTATAGCGCAAAAAATAAAAAACGCAGAGGTGATCAAATACCACCATAAGAAATCTCTATTTGTGGGAAAAAAATGACGCAAATTTTGTTTGGGAGCCACGTCGCACGACCGCGCAATTTTCAGTGAAAGCGACGCAGTGCCGAATCGCAAAAAGGGGCCTGGTCCTTATGCTGCATATTGGTCTGGGGCTTAAGTGGTTAAAGGAATTTTTCAGATTTTTTTTTGTTTCACTTTAAGTGCAGCAAAATTGTTAGTTAAAAACATAAAGAAAAATGGTGTGGGTCCCCTTCTGGTCTATACCAGGCCCTTTGGGTCTGGTATAAATTTTAAGGGGAACCCCAAGCCAAAATCTGGTATGGATTTTGGAGGGACCCACAACTATTTTTTTTAATTTTGGCGTGGGGTTCCCCTTAGAATCCATGCCAGACCCGAATGTTCTATTTCCGGCATTGTTTCGTTTACATTTCAGCTGTCAGTGGGGAAGCCCGCTGACAGCTGATGAGTAAGGACATGGCGGCCGGCTTCCTGGCCCACTGCTTAACAACCTTTATGATTGTTATTGCTATATTTTTTTTAATTTTTATATTGGGATATTTATAAAGTAAAAGATTTTGGGGGTTATTACTACAAGTGCAAACTACAAGTGCAAAATGCACTTGAAATTGCACTTGAAGTTGCACTGAAAGTGCACTTGGAAGTGCAGTCGCTGTAAATCTGAGAAGAAGATCTGAAATGAGGGGAAGCAATCACAGTAATCACAGTATTCTTCACACAAAATTTTAATTGGCCAATAATTTTTTGACCGATCAGAATTTAAATCATTCTGAAAATGTAGAATTCGTTAGAAAATCTATAAACGTAACAAAATGTAACGAAAACAAAACTAAATTAATTCCAAAACAAAACTAAACGAATTCCAAAATGAAATTAAATTAGTAATGAATCTATCTGAAATGAAACAAATTTTTACGTTCTGCACATGTCGAATGTACAATACCATCACTATAAACACCATGTGACATAGTTAAACCATGTAATAATAAAACTTATATTTGAAAAATTATGTAAACTTATATTATAGTGTCTACAACAGTGTGATATGCATTCTTTCCACCACCTAAATCACCATGTGCAGCAAACTTTACTTCAGATGGACTCACAGCAACTAGTAATACCCTTAGGTTTTATAATCAGGATGTAGGGATGAGCCTGTGAGCCCGATGTACGCCTATTTGCCGAACAGCGGACATTATGCGGTGTTCGCGACAAATTAGAAGGCCGCAGAACACCGTTTAAAAGTCTATTGAACACTAACATGAAAAATCAAAAGTGCTAATTTTAAAGGCTTATATGCAAGTTATTGTCATAAAAAGTGTTTGGGGACCTGGGTCCTGCCCCAGGGGACATGTATCAATGCAAAACAAGTTTTAAAAACGGACGTTTTTCGGGAGCAGTGATTTTAATCATGCTTAACGTGAAACAATAAAAGTGAAATATTCCTTTAAATATCATTCCTCGGGGGTGTCTATAGTATGCCTGTAAAGTGGCGCATTTTTCCCGTGTTTAGAACATTATCACAGCAAAATGACATTTCTAAAGGAAGAAAAGTAGTTTAAAACTGATCGCGGCTGTAATGAATTGTCGGGTCTCGGCAATATAGATAAAACTCAGTGAAAAACCGACATGGGTTCCCCCCCAGTCCATTACCAGGCCCTTTGGGTCTGGTATGAATATTAAGGGGAATCCTGAACCAAAATTGAAAATAAATTGCGTGGGGGTCCCCCCAAAATCTATACCAGGCCCTTCAGGTCTGGTATGGATTTTAAGGGGAACCCTGTGCCAAATTTTAAAAAAAAATGGCAAAGGGGCCCCCCCAAAATCCATACCAGACCCTTATCTGAGCATGCAACCTGGCAGGCGGCAGGAAAAGAGGGGGGACAAGAGAGCTATCAGGCCACATGCCCTCAACATGGGGAGGGTGGTTTGGAGTTGCCCCAAAACACCTTGTCCCCATGTTGATGGGGACAAGGGCCTCATCCCCACAACCCTTGTCAGGTGGTTGTGGGGGTCTGCGGGTGGGGGGCTTATCGGAATCTGGAAGCCCCCTTTAACAAGGGGACCCCCAGATCCTGGCCCCCTCCTATGTGAATTGGTAAGGGGTACGTCTATTATCCTTCCTGGCCATCAGCAAATTTACCCAGTGCACTGTAAAAATCCAGGTGATCAAGCAAACATGCATCCTGTCTCTGACCACATGCTCCAGTGATACAGAGTCATTAGCTTACACATGCTCTTGGGATGGCAAGAATGACCTTCTGTGCAAAAACATTATGGCTGGGTACTTTCCACTGTAATACAGCAGCAGCTGTAAAGCCAGCAATTTTGCCAAGTTAGGAGACTTACAGCAAGGTTGGAACCTATAAAAATACAAAATACTAGTGGTATGAACACACTATAAAATAGTTAAACCATATAATAAATTGTATATATAAAAAATTGTGAAAATTTATATTATAGTTCCAAGACAGTACCCATGTCCACATCTGCGGTGTACATCCTCTTGATAATGTCATTGTGACGTCTATGTGACAAACACAAGGAAGTGCAGTCAGATGTCAGAATGGGAAATGGAAGTGTGGTATCTTCTATGTTTGTTTGTACTTGATTGTTCTGGGTGACTAGAAAGTTGGTTTTAGATTGATGTGAGCAAATTTTTTAAGCTCAGTAAAGCCTATAGATTGATCAAAATTCAGCGGGTTCCTGCCAAATTGGACACATTTTGATCCGTCTATGGCCGCCTTAAAGGGGTTGTAAAGGTTTGTTTTTTATTTTCTAAATAGGTTCCTTTAAGCTAGTGCATTGTTGGTTCACTTACCTTTTCCTTAGATTTCCCTTCTAAATGTTTTTTTTATTTGTTTTCTTTGTCTGAATTTCTCACTTCCTGTTCCTCCTCAGTAAGCTGTTCAGTAAGCTGTTCTGGCTGACTCAACACCACTTGGATGATGGTGTGAAGTTTAGTGAGGAGAAACAGGAAGTGAGAAATTCAGACAAAGAAAAAAAACATTTAGAAGATAAATCGAAGGAAAAGGTAAGTGAACCAACAATGCACTAGCTTAAAGGAACCTATTTAGAGAATAAAAAACAAACCTTTACAACCCCTTTAAGTTCATTAGTCTCTGGGTTTAACAATGTCCTCAAATCTTCTGTAAAGTTCTACACTTGCGTGTAGAAATTCACTTTGTACTCCACCTTATTCCAGTCTCTCTCTTTAGGTATTAGATGTAAATAAAAAAGGTGAGAGCACCTGGATAGTTCCTGGAGGCTCACTGGTTGATTGAGAGGTATCACATACACAATATAGCTCATTAACAGGCACAGCACATGGGCTGCACAGAGTGTGGGCGGACAAAGGGAGCGAAGATTGGGAGAAGGCAGAGCAGATCCAGCCTCTCCCATTCATGTGTAGGAGGGGAGCTGTACTGGTTGGGCTCTGTGATAATGGAACGCAGACACTCTGGGGTTGATTTACTAAAGGAAATCCACTTTCCACTTGAAAGTGCACATGGAAGTGCAGTCGCTGTAGATCGCTGTAAATCTGAGGGGAAGCTCTGAAATTAGGGGAAGCTCTGCTGATTTTATCATCCAATCATGTGCAAGCTAAAATGCTGTTTTTTAATTACCTTGCATGTCCCCCTCAGATCTACAGCATCTGCACTTCCATGTGCACTTTCAGTGCACTTTCAAGTGCAAAGTGGATTTTCCTTTAGTAAATCAACCCCTCTGTGTGCAAGGTGCAGCTAACATCTCTAAATTTATGGACAGCTTGTACAGTCCCTCGAACATTTACAGACAAGAGAATTTGGCCCTTTTTTTTTTACATGCTGTCTGTAAATTTATGGACATTTTGCAAAATAATTGAATAATTTAAAACGCAGACTCACGATAATGAAGTCTATACTTTTCAGCTTCAAAGTGTATGTCAGGGGGAAAAAAAAGACGTTCAGTACATCTCTGCAATACATGCATTTTCCATAATGTTTTACCTATTTAAAAACTCTCCAAGTAAAAAAAAAAAAATCTATTATTTTAGGTTAAATTTTCGTCATGCTTAAACATACACTTAAAGTATTAGTATAGTATAATATATGTTTTTTTTATCTTCTATTTTGGTGCTTTCCTCCTTGAGCCCTGGTTCACATTGGTGCAATTTGTCATGGGATTTGGCAATTGCCCACAATGACACCGTCCTAATCGGTGCAACGCTGCAGTTGTGGCGCTGCACCAACTTCAAAAAGTAATTTCTGTACTACTTTTTGCAATTTCAGGGTGCGCTTTCCATTGACAACCGTGCAGAAACCCGTACAGATGTCTGAAATCGCAGCTGAAATCGGGACTGACATGCGGGAGTAAAATCGTGCGAGTTCAGCTGAACTCGCACGGCTTCATTCCGCAGCTCAGTGTGAACCTGGGCTTAAGGTTACTTAATTCACCAAGAGCTTTATATTTTTCAAATGAGACCCTGAACATTTTTTTACTAGCATTTCCAAAAGAGATTAGTGTTAAAACTTCATATTACAATATGTTTCTTCTTGCAGACTTTAACATCTATTAAATTAAATAACAGTGCTGTCAAGAATTAAAGAATAAAAGTAAAACATAATATTCCTGGATCATCTTTCATTATGTGTCCTCTTTAGCACCTATTGTGAACATGACATGTGTATATGAATAAGTCATTGTACCTTTGCATTAAATTATTCTGAAGCAGGACAAGGCTAAATATTAACAGCAGCTAAAATAGAATATAATTATAGTAAAAGAAAATGTTTTTATTCTGTATGGCAGAATAAAAGTATGTAAGAATTTTGAAATCTCATACTGTAACTAGAAATATAATCTTTTGAGCACTGTGACTATCTTTGATTGAAATATCTATATCTCACCTGCTGTTTATTTTATGAAAAAATATGCCTAAGTGCATAATCTCTGCATTTTTTATTAAACTATATTTAAACTTTGAACAGTAAACACAGATATAACTACATATAGTACCTACAGTACTTTCTACATAAAACGTATTACAAATTATTAACCACTTGCCGACCAGCGCACGCACTTTTACGTCAGCAGAATGGCACGGACAGGCAAATGGGCTTACAGGTGCGTCCCTTTAAATTTTCCGCGTGCGCTCCTGCCACAAGCTCCGTGATCGTGCCCATAGGACCTGCGGACTCGATGTCTGCCGGTGTCCCGCGATCGTATCACGGAGCTGCAGAACGGGGGGATGCCTGTGTAAACAAGGTATCTCCCTCTTCTGCCTAGTGACAGGACACTGATCGTCTGCTCCCTCTCATCGGGGGCAGCGATCAGTGTCGTGTCACAGTAAGCCCCGCCCCCTACAGTTAGGATCATTCCCTAGGACACACTTAAGCCCTTTCTAGCCCTCTAGTGGTTAACCCCTTCCCTGCCAGTCACATTTATACAGTAATCAGTGCATTTTTATAGTACTGATCGCTGTATAAATGTGAATGCTCCCAAAATAGCATCAAAAGTGTCTGATGTGTCCGCCATAATGTCGCAGTCATGATAAAAATCACTGCCATTACTAATAAAAAAAAAATAACAATAAAAATGCCATAAAACTATCCCCTATTTTGTAGACGCTATAACTTTTGCGCAAACCAATCAATAAAGGCTTATTGCGTTTTTTTTTTACCAGAAATATGTAGAAGAATACGTATCGGCCTAAACTGAGGGGAAAAAAAATTTTAATATATTTTTGGGGGATATTTATTATAGCAAAAAGTAAAAAATATTGCTTTTTTTCAAAATTGGCACTCTATTTTTGTTTATAGTGCAAAAAATAAAAACCGCAGAGGTGATCAAATATCACCAAAAGAAAGCTCTATTTGTGGGAAAAAAAGGATGTCAATTTTGTTTGAGAGCCACGTCGCACTTGTCAGTTAAAGCGACGCAGTGCCGAATCGCAAAAAGTGGCCCGGTCCTTTGGCAGCCAAATCCTCCGGGGCTGAATTGATTAATAAACAAAATCCTCAAACCATTTGTCTTTGTTGAGCTTAGGGATGAGATGAAGGTATCTGAGTTCAATTTGAGGCAGATCTGGTGAACATAACTGAAGTTTCAGTGGCAAATCCCAACTGCACTTAAGTCAATAGGTTAAAAATTAATCATGGCCATTTTCTAGGCTAAAGCCTCGTACACACAGCCGAAAATCTCGTCAAGAAAAAACACGTCGTTTTTCTTGACGAGATTCTTGGACAAGAAACTTGTCCCGGCCGAGTGTACACACGCTCGATTTAAAGAACCCGCGGTTCTTTGAATGGAGCGAACGCGGTGACGTCATCGAATACGACGAGCGTGCGCTCGTCACATTCGATGCCATCACCGCCATCTTGCTACACCCTATCTATGCCTAGGAAGCTACCGCGCATGCGTCGAAGTCATTTCGAGCATGCGCGGGCTTCCTGGAGGACAGGTAAGTGTACACACACACAATTTTCTCGTCGAGAAACAGGCTGACGAGAATCTCGACAAGAAAAAAGAGAGCAGGTTCTCTATATTTCTCGTCGAGATTCTTGTCGGTTTTCTTGATGAGAAACCATACACACGAACGATTTTCTCGGCAAGAAAGCTATCTCGGCAGTTTTCTTGTTGTTTCTTGCCGAGAAACTCGTTCGTGTGTACGAGGCTTTAAAGGCAAACAATTGTCAAACAAATGCAATGGAGAGCTGGGCACTGTACAGACAATTCCATTTGAAAGAGATTTTAAAAATATTTAAAGGGTAATAATAAAAATGCAAATTCTTTTAAATAACATGCTTGGGGGATGCTCTGACCTGGATTGTGAAGTTGGACATCTGCACAAAGTATACAGCCAAATGTAGCAAAACTGGCATTTACAAAGGAAAAAGAAAATGCTATTTGAATTGCTGGCAAATGACTGCTTCAACCACTGTTTGTAAAATGGATTCCCTTCATCTATACCAGACCCTTATCCTACATGAGGATTTTGGTAAAAATGTTGATGGGGGAACCCCACAAAAAGTTTTGTTCCAACTAAAAATACTTACTAGACCCTTATACTTGATTGGGGTCTGGTATGGATGTCAAGAGGGACTCCATGCAAAAAAGAACTAAATGGTGCAGGGAACCAAAATTGTGATATTTTCTTGATTTTTGCATGGAGTCCCCCAGAAATCCACACCAGACACTTACCCACGCAAGCATTCTGGCTAGCCAGGAAAGGTAGCAATCCTGTGGCCTCCCTCTTGAACCCTACCATACCTAATGCCCTCAAAATGGTAAGGGCACCTTGCTAGGGGGAACTCCTGGCAAAGCACCTTGTTACCATGTTGTTGATGACCAGGACCTTTTCCACAGAACCCTTGGACAGGTGTTGTGGGGGACTGTGGGCAGGGAAGCCCCCCTTTAAAAAGAAGAGGACCCCCAGATACTGCCTCCCATGTGAATGAGTAAGGAGGTAATAGTAACCCTACTAATTTATTTTCAACATGCGACTGTATCTGTGCAGCCCCTGCATCTGGATCAATCTCTATAGGCTGCCTGCACACAGATCAGGGCAGATACAGGCAGAAAAAATGGCAAGTGTGTGGCCTCCCTCTTGAACCATGCTAATGGGTACCTCCTGGCATAGCATCTTGTTACCATGTTGCTTGCTGATGATTAGGGACTCTTATCCAGAACCTTTTAACCTCCCTGGCGGTAATCCCGAGTCGGGCTCGGGGTGATTTTTTTATGCTAAGAGCGGTAACCCCGAGCCAGACTCGGGCTGCATCGCAGTATCCAGGGGAAGTAACTTACCTTGTTCCCTGGATCCTGCGATGTCCTCCCGCAGTGTCTGCGAGCCGTGTCTCGCTCGATCCTCACTGCCGAGTGCCGAGCTCCGGCGCACGGGGGCGGAGTTCGGCGCCAAATTCAAAAAAGTAAACACATAGTATACATACAGTATACTGTAATCTTACAGATTACAGTACTGTATGTAATAATAACACATCCCC
Source organism: Rana muscosa (assembly GCA_029206835.1). NCBI lineage: Eukaryota > Metazoa > Chordata > Amphibia > Anura > Ranidae > Rana > Rana muscosa. The sequence goes on from CM055116.1 coordinate 663,962,962, forward strand.
TTTGTCCCTAGTGGTCTATCCAGTGTCCTGCATGCACTTTTATATAATAAAAACTGTTCTTTCTGCCTGGAAACTGGAGATTGTCCATAGCAACCAAAAAGTGTCCCTTTATGTCAAAAGTGATTTTAGACCAGCTAAAAAACAGCGACAATAAATTACAATCACTCGCAGAATTGAGCGATAGAGATTTGTGGAGAAATTCATCATCAAACAAAAAATCTAATGACAGCGACAATTCTGCAACTGAGCAAATTTCAGTGTTTTTGATTTGATTACATTATTGAATAATTTTTATTATAATTACATTACTATTTGGTATAATTATTTATAGTTATTTAATATATTATAATTCATGATTTTGTGTTTCAAACTTTATCATAACCGGGATGTCTACTAGACTCTTGTTTGGTCAGGTTTAAGTAAGTAATTACTAAGAATTGCAGGCCTACAATACATAACACCAAATTTTCATGCAAAATAATTGTACCGCTTTTGGTACATAATTCCAGAAAGAATCATACCGCCAGGGAGGTTAATGGGCGTTGTGGGGGTCTGTGGGCTGGGACTTATAAAAATCTGGAAGCCCCCTTCAAAAAGGGGGGTGCTAGGGTTTTTTATGATAGCGGGTTTTGCTGGAGGAGGGGAGGGCTTGCTAGGAGGAAGACGTTTTTTGCTGTGGGTGGGTTAGGGTAAGATGAGGGAAATATTTTTTTCTTGGGCAGCAGGGAATAAGCATTTTTATCCACACATTGTCATACATAGAGTAATTGCCAAATTGTTGTCTGAATATTGTCACAATTACAAATTTGTTGCTCACATATTATCGTGAATACCAGTTGGTTGTCATCATATTGCCTTGAGCTCCTGTTCGTTGCCACCATATAGTTTTTGCATTTGCTGCCTGCATATTGTTACAAATGGATCTTTTCTGTCTGTGTATTATAAATACTGCCCATTTGCTACCTGCATATTGTAACAGTTGATTAATTGTTGCCTGCATATTGTATATGATTTTCAGTTTGGTGCCTATGTATTTTCCGAATGGCCATTTTTTAATACATAGTGTGAAATCACTGCTGTGTAGAGGATCCTATTACTATACTTTTGCCCCCAGTAGGCCTATTGCTATTGGTGACTATGTGCACTACTATTAAACGTTAGCATTTTTTTTTTTTACCATTAATATTATATTTAAATTTTTAAGATAAAGAAAATCTTCATGGTCTAATTTTTTCTGTCCACTCCACTATTTAATTCAATCATTAATACTGCTAATAACTGCAATGTGTAGAGGACTGTGGGAAGAGGTTTCTCAGAAGATATGTATCAGACATAGGCAAGTATAAAAGCTTGGTACACACCATAAAAAAAAATGTCATTCAACCCAGCGGGATGAACAAAAAAAACAACTGAAGAGCTTGCAGGTGGGGATCGCTGTACTAACATTGCATAGTTAGTACAGCAATCTCCCCGCTGTGCTATTGTATTCTGACAGGGGGAGCAACCACCAACCCCCCCCCCCCCGAACAGACCACACCAGTCATTGCTCTCAGGATGCTGCTGGTTTCCAGCTTGCTGGTCCAACAAAAGCAAATTGTGAGATCAGCTTCTGTCAAACAAGGACCTGTACACACAGCTCGAGTTTTAGGACAGTTTCTATTGTACCAGCTGATTTCTGCCAATATTTGGCCCATGTGTATGAGGTTTTAAACAATGAGTTTTTTTGCATATGAGTGGGCCATGTAAGCAACCCAATCTATACAATCAATAACTTATTTGCATTATGAAATTTACATGTTTCTTTAGGGATTATATTATTGTTTTAATTTGTGGAGTGCCATCATCTGAATGGCATACGTCTAGATTTGCACTTAAATAGCCATATCTGATGAACATTAAATATCGCAATTTGATCCATGTTGAATTGATCATAAGCTTGACCCTGGTCATTCCAAATGACCTATAACTGGCAATATTTTAAAAATGCATAAAAATATCTTTTGAGTATTGTATCTTGGCATTTATGTAAAAGTTATTGCCGTGCATACTGTCTTCTTGGAAAAAGAAAATTAAAAACAAAATCTTGACATCAAAAGATGATACAGGCTGCAGATGGAAAATGATCATATTATTTTGGTTGTCAGACTTTATTTATTTTGGCAGAGTATAATTCTGCAGGATTTTAATCAAGACCATATTGCTTTCTTTCAGCAGTAACTCTTGGAGACTGCAGGGACAATTCATTCCCTGGGATTAGCAATGCAGCATTTTCTGACCAATTCAGTTGCTGCCATTGTAGTCTTCTTACCAGCCAGTACACTATGCAGTTATGTTGCATTTCACAGAGAGAGCATCTGATATTACAGAAAGGTGATTTCACTGGCTTAACTCTGTAATGAAAAAATAATATTAAAATAAATATATTTACTGTACTTTCTGTGAGGACACTGCAGAACAGAACTGATAACTATATTAAACATTTTTCAGAAGTAAAAAAGAATAAGTGAAATCAAGAATGCTAGGGTATGAGAGACCAGAATGTTATAGCAAGTTTCCATTTTTTAAAGGGTTAGTCAGAACAAAGCAAACATTCCAGATTTCTGAGATGCCAATGAATAAAATCCCCTGTAGGTTTCTTATAAATACAATACTTAAAGGGGTTGTAAAGGTTCGTTTTTTATTTTCTAAATAGGTTCCTTTAAGCTAGTGCATTGTTGGTTCACTTACCTTTTCCTTTGATTTACCTTCTAAATGTTTTTTTTCTTTGTCTGAATTTCTCACTTCCTGTTTCTCCTCACTGAACTTCACACCATCATCCGAGTGGTGGTTAGTCAGCCAGAACAGCTTACTGAACAGCTTACTGAGGAGGAACAGGAAGTGAGAAATTCAGACAAAGAAAACAAAGAAAAAAATTACCGTATTTATCGGCATATAACACGCACAGGCGTATAACACGCACCCTAACTTTAAGAGGGAAGGTTCAGGAAAAAACTTTCCACAGCCCCCTGCGTATAACACGCAGGCACAGTTTACCCTCTATTTTCATGGTAAAAAAGTGAGTGTTATACACCAATAAATACAGTATTTAGAAGGTAAATCAAAGGAAAAGGTAAATGAACCAACAATGCACTAGCTTAAAGGAACCTATTTAGAAAATAAAAAACAAACCTTTACAACCCCTTTAAACCTTTGCAGCTCAGTTCTCAGGCCTTTGTAGCTCAAGTTCCAGCAACTACAAGAGGGTCTCACTTTCCTTGGCAGATTTTTATTTATGTTACATTATTAAGAAAACAGAGAAGACTCTTGTAGGGTCAACGCTTACCTGTTATACTCCATGTTGTCATGATTGTCACAATATCCTTCTAATTACTTAGGAAAAGAACAGAAGGATCCTGCCAATGAACCAAAACATACCACATGTACACAGGGACAGGACAAGGGGTGAGCAGGAGGGGCGGCTGTGGTAAGCTAATTTTGCTACCAGGCTGACAGGAGTAGTGACAGCGCCATCAATTCTTCTGTCAGTCCAGCGCTAGAAGCGGCGAAGAGAGGAGGAGAGAGCAGGGAGGAGGTGTGGGCAGTGTTCTCTCTCTCCCTCCTCTTTCAGCCAGTGTAGCAGTCTTGTATTAACAAGTCGGCAGCGATCTGTATAGAAATACAGGAGTGCTGCACTGGCCAGCTTCTCCTTCCTATCAGTGCATCCTATACACACAGCTGTCAGCTTCTGAATACAGGAGCACTATCAGATCAAGACTGTGCTTGGTTTGCTTACCTGCCCCCTACCTTCTTCTGTTCTCCTACACCCCAATCCACTTCATCCCCACACTGGCAGCAGAAATTGTGGGTAGGAGGTGGGTAAACCCTGCAAAGTCCCATGAAACAGCTCAAATAACAAGCTGGCAGCACTCTCCCCAGTAGTGCTCTAATCTGACAGCAGCCTCTGGGGATCACTGGTATGAATGGTTTTGAATAACTTCAGCCCCACTGATTATGTGTGAATGGGTTTGAATGTAAACAAAGCCATCGATATGAATGTAGAAAGCTTAAATTAGGACAATGGTGACTGACCACTGTACTTACTTCAGAGATTAGAACTATGAATGGATTTGCTAACAAACACAAATTCATCCATAAATGTTAGAAAAAAAAAAGAACAAACATAAAACAAATTTAGACCCCTTTGACACTGGGTGCTTTTCAGGCATTTTAGTGCTAAAAATATCACCTGTAAAGTGCCTGGAGATCCCATCTCAAGCCAGCCCAGTGTGAAAGCCCAAGTGCTTTCACACCGGGGCGGTGCGCTTGCGGGATGGGAAAAAATTCCTGCAAAGAGCATCTTTGGGGCGGTGTGGGAGCGCTCCCAAAATGCCCTGCCCATTGAAATGAATGGGCAGCACTGCCAAAGTGCCTGCAAAGCACTTTGGCAGCGCCACAACAGGGGCACTATTAACCCTTTCTTCAGCCGCTAGCGGGGTTTAAAAGTGCCCCGCTAGTGGCCGAAAAGCACTGCTGTAACAGCGGTAAAGCGCCGCTAAAACTAGCGGTGCTTTAACGCTAACGCCCGCACCACCCCAGTGTGAAAGGGCTCTTATGGACCTTCAGGGTACGTTCACACCAGCGACAAAATTGGAATGCAGTGGCTGGTGAATGGAGGGATGACAGCAGTGTCAATGCACCAATTGTGGCACATCACACTGCTCACTTTTTTTTTTACTTTATCGAAATGTCACACAGTTACATTTTATTAACCTCTACTGGCTGCAGTGTAATGTGAGGCAGTGGATTGCCTCAGACTTTACTGCACTAAAACAAGTAGTGCATGTGATACTTTTTTCAGAGCATGCCACCACAATGCAGTGATGTGAACCAGCCAGGTGGGAGACAAGGCAACCCATCATTTTTCCCTAACCTGTGCAATTACATACTCCACTGTGACTGGCATGCAAGATCTGATTTTTGGCTCTGGCACAAGGAGACCAGCAGAGGCAGAGAACACAGCAGGGAAGTCCCACAAAATCACTGTGTACTTTCAGGTCCATGCAAAACCTGATTAACCTGGATCTGCGCAGTGATTTTCACGAATGGATTACTTCTGGGGGTAGAATTCCCTAAGCTCACACATAATGAAGGGGGAAAGGGAGCTGTGTTTGGTATATTTGCCCTGGATGCTGGACGACCTTGTGCCGGCACTGCATGCTTCACTGTTTTTCCAAAACCACCTAATACACAGTACTGTAACTTTCTGCACAATATCCACTTTTGACATTGCACTTCATTTAATTACTGTGGTTGAAATTAAAGACTTGGATATGTTTTATGAATTTAGAAACCCCCTGGTTTGATACCCTATATGCTGTATTTACTAGTATCCAGGTCTCTTGACTGGGGTGGACTTCACTGATCTCCCACTGAGACAGTATACTAAGCAATACTAAGATATAAATGCCTTGTGGAATAGGGGGGCCTTAAAAAGGGATGTACTGTATTAGAATGTTTTTATTTCTGAAATCTAATTTTAAAAGATGTGGGGGTGACATTTAGTGCAGTAGTAGAGTGTGCCCAAGCTCCCGTGATTACACATCCCCAGGGGGCAGTTCAGTGGCCTCTTGACATTGATTGAATGATGGTAGCTGTCATTCACCCTATGAGAGTGGCAACAGCTACTGAAGAAAAAGCCTAACCCATGCTGGTCCTGCAATTGAAGACAATAGAGTAAAGCCTCGTACACACGACCGAGTTTCTCTGCAAAAACCAGCAAGAAACTTGCTGGCAGAGATTTCTTGCCGAGAAATTTGTTCGTGTGTATGGTTTCTCGTCAAGAAAAGCGACAAGAATCTCGACGAGAAAATAGAGAACCTGCTCTCTATTTTCTCGTCGAGATTCTCGTCAGCCTGTTTCTCGACGAGAAAATTGTGTGTGTGTGTACACTTACCTGTTCGCCGGGAAGCCTGCGCATGCTCGAAATGACTTTGACGCATGCGCGGTAGCTTCCTAGGCATAGGTAGGGTGAACCAAGATGGCGGCGACGGCATCGAATGTGACGAGCGCATGCTCGTCGTATTCGATGACGTCACCGCGTACGCTCCATTCAAAGAACCGCGGGTTCTTTGAAATGAGCGTGTGTACACTCGGCCGGGACAAGTTTCTTGTCCAAGGATCTCGTCGAAAAAAACAACATGTTTTTAACGACGAGATTCTCGGCCGTGTGTACGAGGCATTTCACTAGAAACTTTACTGATGCTATAGGTGCCTACCTGGGACAGGGAAAACACCAAAACCTCAATTATATTAGGATGCTGCTTCTGTCTGCTGTACACAGAAGAAATCTGATCTAAATCCTGGGACTATCAGTTTTAAAGATGTGCTACCATTTGGCTATTTCACCCACCCCGATCTGATCGTTTCTGCAATAAACCTTTAAATACATCTATGGACTGGACTGCCTTTACTGCAAGATATTTGAGTAAGTAATATGCCTAGGAACAAGAATAATCTTGATTGGGGGTCCCGCTAGCACTACATAAGGAATAAGTGGAGGCACTACCAGAGAGATTGTTCTATGGCCCCATGCTTCTACCTTTACAGGGGCCCAGCCCTACGTTTACTACAAATGTGAATTGTGTTTCAGTAGCCTGAAGAGAAAACATGAGCAGAGTCTTTATTTAACAACAGGTGTACACATACATTCTTATACCATGAGGAAGATGAAATTAAAGGGGTTGTAAACCCTCCTTTTAAAAAAAAAAAAAAGAAATAACAAACATGTCATACTTACCTCCACTGTGCAGTTTGTTTTGCACAGAGTGGCCCCGATCCTCGATCTCAGGGGTCCCGCAGCGGCGCTGGTAGCTCCTCCCCACATTGATTGTCCATGTTGGAGAAGGCTTTCCTAAGGTGGACACCCGTGCGGACGCGCTCCCGAATACTGCATCTGTGTACAATCACACAACTGCACATAGGCATGCAAAGCTAACAAAGAAATGAATGATAATGAACAAGAGGCATTTACATTTATCATAAGAATACCAATGTAAAATAAGTATACGCATAGCTATAAGGATGATGTATATGGATCCAAAAAAAAATGAATGTAAATCAAATAGATCATGTAACAATAGATGGAATACATTGAAGTGACATACAAGGAGAAGAAGTTGAGGTGTAAACTGTGATACTGTTCATATTATTGTAAAAATTAGATGCAAATTGAAGAAAAATAAAAAGGAAACCTGTGGAAATAAATGGGGAAAAATGACATAGGAAATAATTAATAAATAAATAAATAAAGTTTGAAGTAACAATATAGGCAGGAAATGGAAGGTTCAGATGTGTTGAGGAGGACTGAAACAAATTAGGAAAGCAATTGTAAAGCCAGCAGGCCAACAATTGCATACTGAAAAAGGGCAGGAAAAATCAACTTGCATGATGAAAACTGTCAAATGATAATGGAGGTGAAAAATAGAATGAAAATAAAAATGCTGAATAGACGAACAAGAGCAAATGAATAGGAATATAGAGCAGCACAAGAGAAGCTAATAAGTTATACAGAATAAAGTAGCGACAATGAGAAGGCAGCAAAAGAAGAAAATGGATTATTAAAAGCATATCAACAAAGAGACTTATGCCGCGTACACACGGCCGTTTTTCTCGTCGAAAAAAACGAAATTTTTCCCATTCGACGAGAAAAACGATAGTCTGTGGGCTTTCTGTCGTTTTTTCGACGAGAAAAACGGCATTAAAAACGACGAGAAAAATTAGAACATGTTCTAATTTTTCTCGTCGTTTTTTTCGACATGTTTTCCACGGCAGTGTTTCCCATAGGAAAACACTGCCGCAGAGCCCACAGACGGTCGTTTTTCTCGTCAAGAGAAAAAATGACGTGAAAAACGACCGTGTGTGGGGAACAAGCTGTTCCCCCGTTTTAAATGACATTATTCACGGTGGTTTTTTAACCGCCGTGAATAATGATCGTGTGTACGCGGCATTAGGGAAAAGAAGAGAAAAAAAAAAAGGAGTAGACATTTGTAGAAAAGTGACCACAAAGGAACGTTGGGGTTGATTTACTAAAGGCAGATACACTGTACACTTTGCAAAGCGCAGTTGCCCTCTGTGAGTGCATATGCTTCAGAGCTTAGTAAATGAGGGAGAGCTCTGTTGACTTCCATCATCCAATCATGTGCTAGAATTATTATTTTTTTTCCTTGCATGTGATTGGCCATTCTTTGCAAAGTGACCAAACATTTACAAAGATCTGGAGCTACTACACTTGTAGAGTGCAACAGTCTATTTGTCTTTAGTAAATTAACCGCTAAAAGTCAAATAAGGAAAGACTGACTTGGTGAGGAAAAGCTAAATGGAAATACAATAAAAAAGGAACAAATATTGAATAAAGATCTAACCGAAAACAAAAGCCAGAGTTAAGATACTAATACAATATATATATTGGTAAATGGAAAAGGATTTGTAGTAACTGCAAATTACACGGATATATAATTGTTAGGGATAAAGTAAAAGTAAAAAAAAATAAAAATTATATGGAAGAGAAAGCAGATAACTACCAGCGTGGACTGGGAAATAAAAGGGAACTAGTGGAGTATATTTTTATAAAATGCCAAATACAAAAAAAAATTATAAATTCAATATGGATCAATATGGCTAAAATATTTTTGATACAAGAAGGAAATTATGAGGGAACTTATGTATTCAGGACACTCTAATGGCGCGTACACACGATCAGAAATTGTGTCCGATGTGAGCTTTTTCTCTGAAATTTCCGACCGTGTGTAGGCTCCATCCGACATTTCCTCTCGGAATTTCCGACCACAAAAATTTGAATACTGGTTCTCAAATTTTCAGACAAGAAAAGTTCTTGTCGGAAATTCCAATCGTCTGTATGCAATTTCGACGCACAAAAAAACACGCATGCTCAGAATCAATCAGAAGAGCCGAACTGCCTATTGAACTTCATTGATCTCGGCTTGTCGTACGTGTTGTACGTCATCGCGTTCTTGACGTTCAGAATTTCCATCAAGATTTGTGTGACCATGTGTATGCAACACAAGTTTGAGCCAATTTTCCGTTGGAAAAAAATCCACGGATTTGTTGTCGGAATTTCCGATCGTGTGTACGCGGCATAACACTGTTAGTCAGGGCCGGATCACCCACAAGGTGACCTAGGCAGCTGCTAGTTAACTTTCCCCTAGGAGCTTCTGAATTGTCATGTCTGTCCTGGCAAGGACTGCTGATCTATTCTCACTAGCGGCAGCTGTTTACATGAGACTCCAGAGGAGGAAGAAGCTAGCAGGAGTTCCGTTTATGTTCCCTGGTATCTCCAGAACTTGTAAAGCATGAAGATGCAGTTGGGGGAAATTAAAATATAAATAAGCAATTTTCTTGTAACAGATCACTAAGCAGTTTGTCTTCCTGTCTCTTATTGTCATCAGCCATGAGACATTTTTGGTCAGCAAGGAACAAATTACTGCTCCTCACCATAGTATGTTAAATGTCCTGGGCTTCCTGTACTAATCTGCCATTCTTCAACTCCTAACCACCAGATAAAGGAGTTCACGAGGTGAAACTGTCAAGCCTTAAAGTACAGAGATCCCCATTTTAAGACTTGGCTTGTACCATGCAACAACAATACCAGCAATTTAGTTTACTCTTTCGTCCATGGACCGACACAGCTTCTCTATTGACAAAGTGGGTATTATCCGTTAATTAGGAGTGACTAGGCAGAAAACTTGTAAAAAGTGTTGCATCACACCTTCTACAGTACCACCCAGGTGGCGGACCCTCTGGGTATATCCCCTCAGTCTGCATCTCGCAGATCAGTTTTTTTCTGTCTAGCAAGGAGTAGGACATGGCTCCCTTCGGGCCCATTGGTCCGGAGGTAGAAATTAATTTTTGTTGCTACATTTTTTTGTTTACTGCAATCTTCGATCAATTGCTGACTTGGTGACAGGCTGGATCCTCGATCCTTGTAGTCTCCCCAGTTTCGGCCATTGAGCGTGTGCCGACCCTAGCTATGTGCTGGGTTTTCCACGACATGCCCGTCGCTCCACGGGTGGCTGGTGAGCCTACGCTCCAGGGCCTGCATCGGACCGCTCAGCTTTGGCTGACCTTACGGCCGAGTCGCAGCAGCCTGGCCGGTGAGCTTACGCTCCAAGGCTTGCATCGGACCGCTCAGCTTCGGCTGACCTTACGGCCGAGTCGCAGCAGCCTGTCCGGTGAGCGTCGCGCTCCAGGGCATACATATGTTCGTCCCCTTGGGTCCAATCACAGCATGCCTGGCCAACAGTCACCTTCCGTGCGTGAACCATGATCTGTTTGGAATGTCTTCCAGCATGATATATGCAGGATAGGTAAGTAAACTCCCCTGCCTCGGCTGGGTGGTTTGGCTGGACATTCCTGGAGAGACCAAGTAAGTGGTTGTGGCCCCTTTCTTCCCTCTCTCCCTGCCTTTCCCTCCTCCCTGGGCTTCTAGCTAAAGGTTGCTGGGTGCTGGGGGTCACCTAAGGGGTTCCACTGGAGCGTGGCTGGCTGTAACTAACATTTAAAAGAAATGTCATTTCTGCTTACCTGTATGTGCTTCCTCCTCCATGCTGTTGGCGGCCATTTTGCGGTGGTCCATGCCGCGTTCGGCCTCTAGTGACTGCCCGGCGGCCATCTTCCTGTGGTTTCGGCGCCATTTTCTTGTAGTTCCACACCCACTGGCCTCTATCGACTGATCAGCGCCCATGTTTGTAATGATCCACGCTGTATGTATATATTGCCGTTCGGCGGCCATCTTTTTGTGGTCTACGGCTGCTTTGGCCTCTATCTTCGGCTCGGCGGCCATTTTCTTAGAGCCCACATTATCTTCCATACAGACGTTTGGCGGCCATTTTGCGACAGTCTCAGGCCTCTAGGGTGCATTACACTGGCGCAAGAAATTCACACAGGAAGCACTGATAAAAGAAGCAGGCGGACAGCAGCGGTGGGACAGCATCACAGGCGCAGCACGGCAGCATAGCGGTACCAATCCAAGGGTGGTGAGTCCTCTGGGTGACCCAGCATCTCTGCAGCACAGGAGGGTGGCCTATTGATATCTTGCCTGGAGCCCTGTAGGTGTCAGCGCGTGGTCAGCATGGCATCTGAGCCAGATGTCTCCTCCCCTGAAACACCAGATTTAGCAGCTGGTGCCCCTGAGGTGTCTATGAACACTATGACGGCAATCCTAGAGGCGTTTGCTGCCAGGGTGGAAGCAGCACACGGGAATACAGGGGGTAGTAAACGCCCCCATCCCCTGCAAGCTTCTGGGGATAATTCTGATGCAGAACCAGGTCCAGCTACGGCTCATGGCCCAGATTCTGATGCATCAGAGACTGCAGACCGTGACCGGACAGTGAGGATGACTCCAAGTCCAGGTCAGTACGCGAGACAGCTTTGGTATCTGACCTTATTACTGCAGTGCGGGATACGCTAAAGTTGGAAAATACTGCCGAAGCAGTAGAGACTCCGGTCCACTTTGGGTTTCATAAACCTGCCCGCACTGCTAAGGTGTTCCCTTGTGTGTCTTATTTTGATAAACTCTTATACAAGGAATGCGAGAACCCACTGAGGGTCTTTACAGCCCCAAAGAGGTTTGCAGTACGGTACCTCTTTGAGGAGAGTTTTCTGAAGAAATGGACATCTCCCCCTATAGTGGACCCTCCAGTGTCCAGACTTAATAGAGCCACCACAATTCCAGTAGAAGGGGCTCCTGTTTTCAAGGACCCTGTTGATAAGAAGGCTGAAGCACTCGCTCGCTACCTATACTCAGTGGTAGGCTCGGCAGTACGCCCGGCATTGGCGGGGGCCCTAGTGTCTCAGACACTTACTGATTGGGCAAGATTGCTACTCCAGGGGTTAAGGAGCGAGATGCTCCTCCTGATGAGATAACATTGGCCGACCAGTTGGTCCAGGGCCTTAGGTTTGTCTGCGAGTCAGACATGGATACTATTCCCCTGCTGTCAAAAGCTTTGGTTTATGCAATAGCAATACGCCGCCTGATCTAGCTAAAGGACTGGTCTGCGGACCAGACCTCCAAGAAAGCCCTGTTGGATCTGCCTTTTAAGGGTGACAGACTTTTTGGGGCCTCTCTGGATGACATCATCAAGGATGCCACAGGAGGTAAAAGCACTTTGCTTCCTCAAACTAGCAAGGGTAGGGGCCACGCCAAGGGCAAGGGGCCTCCTTTACTGCACGCGTTTTTTTCGTCCCCCTAGGGTGACAAGGAAAAGACCCCAGGCCGACAAGGCGCCTGCCCAAGGACAAAAGCGTCATTTGTCCCACAAACCCAACAGGCCTGCGGACAAATCTGCGTCCGCATGAAGGTCCGCCCCCACACAGCTCTCGGGTGGGGGGACGTCTTCGCAAATTCGTGACTCAGTGGACAGCTCTAGTCTCCGACAGGTGGGTTTGCGAAGTAATCTCCTCAGGCTACAAGATAGAATTTCTCTCTTGTCCACTGGACAGATTCGTCACCTCCAATCTCCAGCTACTACCGATCTGTCGGGAGGCCCTGTATGGGGCGGTCCAGGGTCTGCTGGAACGCGGGGTAGTTATTCCAGTTCCAGAACAGGAACTGAGTCAGGGTTTTTACTCAAATCTGTTCATTGTGCTGAAGAAGGATGGGGTTCGTCCAATCTTGGATCTCAGGGCCCTGAATTGCTTTGTGAAAATACAAAGATTTCGGATGGAGTCGGTTCGATCTGTAGTCACGGCTCTCCATCCGAGGGACTGTTTGGCCTCCTTGGACATCAAGGACGCATACCTGCATGTCCCAATATACTCCAGACACCAGAGGTTTCTGCGATTTGCAATCGGGAAGAACCACTATCAGTTTGTGGCCCTCCCATTTGGCCTTGCCTCAGCACCCAGGACGTTCACCAAGGTGCTCGCTCCGATTCTGGCACTTCTAAGACAGCGGGGTATCGCTATCATGGGCTACTTGGACGACCTTCTTCTGAAGGCCCCTTCAAGCTCAGAATTAGAGGTAAGCGTGTCCATTACCTGTCAGACTCTTCGAGACTGTGGTTGGATACTAAACATGCAAAAGTCAGTATTGGTGCCCACTCAATGCCTAGTGTACCTGGGGCTGATTCTGGATTCCTCAGAGGCAAAGGTATTCCTCCCTGTGGAGAAGTTGCAGTCCCTTCGGGCTGCAGTAAGGCAGCTGACTTCCAGGAATTGGTCGTCACTCCGTTTTTGCATGCGAGTGTTAGGCCTCATGGTAACCTCCTTCGAGGCGGTCACATATGCTCAATACCACACTCGAGTGTTACAGAAGGAAATTCTGTCCAGATGGAACAGATGTCCATCATCTCTGGATTATCAAATCCGAGTGAGCCACCTAGTCAGGAGATCCCTGGTATGGTGGCAGACAGCACCGGCTCTAATGGCCGGGAAGTAATTTCTTCCGGTTTACTGGATAGTGATCACGACGGACGCCAGCCTTACAGGTTGGGGGGAGTCTGGGGTGTTCAGTCGGCGCAAGGTTGCTGGACCCCAGAGGAAGCCCTCCTGCCGATCAATGTCCTGGAAATCCGGGCGATCAGGCTGTGCCTCTTCAAATGGTCTCAGAGGCTGCAAGGGCGTCCAGTCAGGATCCAGTCAGACAACGCCACAGCAGTGGCATATGTCAATTATCAAGGAGGAACAAGAAGCTCAGCTGCAGCATCGGAGGTCGCTCGCATCCTGAAGTGGGCAGAGAGGAGCGTACCGGCACTGTCGGCCGTGTACATTCCGGGTGTGGAAAACTGGCAGGCGGACTACCTGAGCCACCAGATGCTGGACCAGGGAGAATGGTCCTTACACCCGGAGGTGTTCCAACTCCTCTGCCAAAGATGGGGCACACCAGACGTAGATCTTCTGGCTTCCCGACTCAATGGGAAGGTATTGAGGTTTGTGGCCCGGTCAAGAGACCCATGGGCAGATGCAACAGACGTGTTGGTGGCATCGTGAGGTCAGTATCGGCTAATCTATGCCTTCCCTCCCTTAAGGCTTCTTCCTCTTCTGCTCCGCAGAGTGGAGGCAAAGGGAATTCCAATGATCCTAATCGCTCCAGATTGCCCTCAGCGTCCTTGGTACGCCGATCTAGTACGTCTGGTAGCAGACGTCCCCTGGCGCCTACCACTACGGAAGGACCTGCTATCGCAAGGTCCCATACTCCATCCTGCTTTACGGTCACTGGCTTTACCGGCATGGCTGTTGAGAACCAGGTACTGAGAGATCGGGGCCTGTCAGATTCAGTAATCTCAACTATGAGAAGTGCTCGGAAACCGTCCTCTAGGAAGGTTTATCACCGCACTTGGAAGGCCTACATCTCCATGTGTGAGGAAATGAAATGGCATCCGCGTACTTATTTGGTTTCCAGAATCCTGCTGTTTTTACAGCATGGGGTGGACCAAAGGCTTGCCCTAAGTACGATTAAGGGACAGATATCTGCCCTGGCTGTCTTTTTTCAGCGACCCCTGGCGACTCACTATCTCGTGAGTACATTTGTGCAGGGGGTTCGACATGTGGCCCCTCCAGTCCGTCCCCCGCTACCTCCGTGGGACTTGAACCTGGTCCTCTCGGTGCTTCAGAAGGCACCGTTTGAGAATATTAGAGATATTCCCCTGTTGACACTTTCTCAGAAAGTGGTCTTTTTGGTGGCTGTTAGGTCAGTTAGACGAGTCTCTGAGCTGGCAGCCTTGTCCTGCAAGGCTCCCTATTTGATTTTCCACAAGGATAAGGTGGTGCTACGGCCGCAGCCTTCCTTTCTTCCGAAAGTCGTTTCGGCTTTTCATCTCAACGAAGACATTGTACTTCCATCCTTGTGTCCTCATCCGTCGAATCCTAAGGAGTCGGCGTTGCATTCCTTGGACGTTGTCCGAGCTTTGAGAGTATACCTATCTGCTACTTCCTTGTTCCGAAAGTCAGACTCACTGTTTGTTTCAGTGGCTGGTCCCAAGAAGGGCCAAGCAGTCTCGTCGGCCACCATCTCTAGGTGGATCCGACAGATAGCAATCCAGGCTTACGCCTTAAAGGGTCAAGCGCCCCCCTTCCCGGTCACGGCGCACTCGACCAGGGCAATAGGTGCCTCTTGGGCTTTCCGACATCAAGCGTCTGTTTCCCAATTATGTAAAGCGGCGACTTGGTCGTCCGCTCACACTTTCACAAAATTCGACAAGGTTGATGTAGGTGCATCTTCGGATGCCTCTTTCGGCCGCAAAGTTTTGCAGCCGGCTGTTTAGAGTTGCAGCTCCTCCGTTGGAGTAGTGCTGTTTTGTGTTTGGGGTGAAGTTTATTTTTATGCTGTTACCACCCCTTGTTTTTTTCTCTGACACTGCTTTGGGACGTCCCACTTTGTCAATAGAGAAGCTGTGTCGGTCCATGGACGAAAGAGTCAATAGGATTTTTTACTCACCGTAAAATCCTTTTCAGCACCCACCCCTTCTTTTAAGTTTGTACTGCTTTTTGACGAACTGATCTGCGAGATGCAGACTGAGGGGATATACCCAGAGGTTCCGCCCCCTGGGCGGTACTGTAGAAGGTGTGATGCAACACTTTTTACAAGTTTTCTGCTTAGTCACTCCTAATTAACGGATAATACCCACTTTGTCAATAGAGAAGCTGTGTCGGTCCATGGACTCAGAGAAAAGGATTTTACGGTGAGTAAAAAATCCTATTTTTTCACTAGGAAACCCTAATACTGATAATAAGATCAGTTAGATACACAAGCTGGAAGAGCTTACTGTCAATTTGGCCCTGTTAATACATTTGTGCTGCATTTGTGCATGTGTGCTATGCTGTGAACCAAGATGAATCCAAAATGGGTTGCCTAATGCATCAAAACACATTAAAAAAGTGCATTTACTATTTTATGTAATGCAGCACATTACAACACATAGTACTGCTTTATATATGTTGTGGTCTGCAGCAATGCACGTCTGTTGGCAAGATGTGTTGGGAAGGGATGCCATTTACACTGAAAGCAAGTTGTGTGTTACTGTGCATTCTGGTAAGGTTTTATGGCGGTGCAATGGTGTGACTGGGAACCTGGAGTATTAGAGGTGAGCAGGGTGTTGCATAGGTGAACTAATGGTGGCTTAAGTGGAAAGCCCATGGCACGTAACCTGCCTAGGCAGAAGTTTGGTCTTAATCCTGTTTTCATCCATTTTAAGGCTCCATGTACACAGAAGCTGATAAACTGCAGTTTATTGGCGTTTTGGCGTTTTTTTTAAAAAGCCCATTAACTGCACTCTATGTTAGCCTATGTGTTCATGTACACATAACGTTTTTTAGCTTTAATGAGCAGTGGAGTTAATGGGCTTTTTTCTGAAAGCAAGAAATTTGCAGTCAAATTGCCGTTTTTCGGCAGAAAAAAACGCAAAACGCCGAAAAACGCTCGTAAACGCTCATAAACGCTGGCCGCGAGCGTTTTTTTCGCGTTTTTTGGTCCATTGAAAAAAAAAACAAAAAAAAGCTAAAAATCACAACACTGAAAAACGTTAATAAAAGCTAGTAAAAAAACGCTGATAAAAGCTAGCTTTTTCTGCTGCTTTAAAAACAACAGTTTTTGTGCTTCTGTGTACATGGAGCCTAAAGGTAAATCATACAGTAGATGCCTCACCCCCAGCACCCCCTCTCAGTCTCACCTCTTACCGATCCAGCACAATACAATTGACTATATAGTACAGCCACTTGAAAAATTTACCCACCCTAGCCAGTGGAAGAAGTCGGCACTCTCCTTTCATTCCTATGGAGCTTACTTAGTATGAGCTCATACTCAAAAGCTTTGTAGGAATGAGCAGGAGTGCATAGTGCATGCCAGGGCTCAGCTGGCAATATTATAACAAGTGACTGGGTGCTCCAACTATAAAGTGAACTATATCTGTCTCTGGTTCAGTGACAGGTGAGTATAAGACTGGGAGGAGAGGAGGGGGCATGGGGCAAGGGGGTGGACAGGGATTATGACCCAACTGTATTATAACTTGAATATACTACAAAAAGTTGCTTTTTAAAAAGAACAGTGGACTGCAAAGCATTTGAAAAGTGACATTGTGGTAATGGTATTAAATCAGAATTTCCTAAGTGAAAATATGATAAAAAATAATCAGAAAAAGTTGGCTTGAATGTGAGAACGGTGAAGGACGAGGTTGTGACCAGGAAAAGAAAGCAAATGGAACTCTGTAAAAGAAATATGTTGAGAGAATAGATCAAATTTTTCAGCTACCTGCATTCCATAACAAAAGAAAACAAGAATGTATTCTTGAATATAAAAGCAAGAGTAGCTACTAGAAAAGTTGTCATTATTCACAAAAGAATGCTATAAGATCAAGGATTTTGTAACAGAAATCTAAAATTCAGATTCCTAGCACTATTCTTTTTGTTACATTTGCAGCGGAGTCCATGGTACTAATAAAAGCAGTGGTGGACAAATGTATCGGAGAGGAGAAAGAAGAATATTCAGGAGGATGTTTGGAAGTGATAAAAGAGTAATGGAAGATGAGGATAGAGAATTATACAACTATGAACAGAACAGCTAACAATAGATGGTAGATATAAGAAACCTTATGTTTTAGATAGCTTGGCCATGTGAATAGGATAGGAGAACCTTGAACATTTTCTAAATGAAATCCAGGAAAAAAAAAGAGAAATACCGATAAGAGATTAATTAAAAAATGTGAAGAGCACATTTTACAATATTACAGTTGGGAGTTGGACAACTGAGATGAAAAACAACAGGTTGAGGGAAAGCGGCTCAAATGCATTATCACTGTATTATAAACACTGCCTCATATTTCTCTTCAATACATTGAGGATCTTTTCTGTGCTCCAGCCTGACTAAGGATGGGATGAATGAATCTAGTTTTAGTTCAAGCTTTGGTGAACATAACTGAATTTCGGGTGCCGAATATGAACCCCACTGAATACAATAGCAGCCAAATTAAGAAAAGTAATGGACATTTTCTATGCTACCGTATATACTCGAGTATAAGCCGAGTTTTTCAGCACAATTTTTTGTGCTGAAAATGCCCCCCCCCCCCTCCCCTCTCGGCTTATACTCGAGTCACCTTTTCGCGCCTGATCTCCCGAACTTTGAGGACCCGGTACCGGCCGGCTGTAGGTCCCCATGATCCCAAACTTGGCAAACATGTAGCCCCACTCTTCCTCTATAAGTGTGCAAAGTTTGTTGCCCAGGGGACCTACGGCCGGGGAGCAACGATTTTTCAAACTCGGGCACCCCTTCCATAGACTCCCATGTTAAACAGTAATTTCTCTGGTGATTTTGAGGACCCGGTACCGGCCTGCCCTAGGTCTCCTGGATCCCAAACTTGGCACACATGTAGCCACATTTCTCCTCTACAAGTGTGCAAAGTTTTGTGTCTAGAGGACCTAAGGTCAGGGAGCACCGAATTTTCAAAGCCGGGCACTCCTTCCATAGACTCCCATGTTAAACGTCAGTCTAGTCATGGACACAGTGAGGCATGGGCACAGTGAGGCCTGGACACAGTGAGGCATGCAGATGGACACAGCGAGGCAAAGTGAGGCACAGTGAGGCATGCAGATGGACACAGTGAGGCATGCAGATGGACACAGTGAGGCAAAGTGAGGCACAGTGAGGCATGCAGATGGACACAGTGAGGCATGCAGATGGACACCCTAGGCTTATACTTTAGTCAATAAGTTTTCCCATTTTTTTGTGGTAAAATTAGGTGCCTCGGCTTATATTCGGGTTGGCTTATACTCGAGTATATACGGTAATAGGCAGGAGATTGTCAAACAAATGACATGGGGATATGGGGGGGTGGCTGTAATAGATGTTAAGGGTGCACACACAAAAAAAGGCAGACCCTTTGGATCCTCTGGATTTTAAGAGGGGGTCCCATGCAAAAATCAAGAAAAGAAAGCAGCCCTCCCCCCCCAAATCTACATCAGACCCTTATCTGAGCACGCAGCCTGGCTGGCCAGGAAAAAGGGGGGTCCTTAGCCAGGGATGAACCCCTTAGTGAAGTATAATCTATGCTTAAACAGTGCAGTGCTACTTATTTTATTAATCAAAATTATTTTGCATAAAATATATTTAAATCAATAAAACCATGATGTACACACAAGGCCCCATAAAACCAAGTAACCATTTAAAGTATAACTAAAGGCAAAACTCTTTTTTTCATTTTGGATACAGTGGAGAGGGATTAAAACAATTGTCAGTTTAAATAGCTGCCTGTGCATCCGTTAACTGCTTGCCGACCGCCGCACGCAGATATATGTCTGCAGCATGGCACAGGCAGGCAAAAGGACGTATATATACGTCCCCTTTAAGAATTGTGGACGCGCGTGCGCCCGCCGCGAGCTCCGTGACTCCGACCGCGGGGTGTCACAGTGATGAAGAACGGGGTAATGCTGATGTAAACAAGCATTTCTCCAGTCTTCCTAGTGACAGGACAGTGATCACCGCTTCCTGTAATCGGAAGCGGTGATCACTGTCATGTCACACACAGCCCATCCCCCCCTACAGTTATAAGCACTCCCTAGGGCACACTTAACCCCTTCAGCGCCACCTAGTGGTTAACCCCTTCCCTGCCAGTGTAATTTTCACAGTAATCAGTGCATTTTTATAGCACTGATCGCTGTAAAAATGACAATGGTCCCAAAAATGTGTCAAAAGTGTCCGATGTGTCCGCCATAAAGTCGCAGTCACGATAAAAATCACAGATCGCCGCCATTACTAGTAAATAATAATAATAATAAAAATGCCATAATTCTATCCCCTATTTTGTAGACACTATAACTTTTGCACAAACCAATCAATATACGCTTATTGAGTTATTTTTTTTTTTTTTACCAAAAATATGTAGAAGAATACGTATCGACCTAAACTGAGGGAAAAAAAATTATATATTTTTTGGGGATATTTATTATAGCAAAATGTAAAAAATATAGCATTTCTTTCAAAATTGTCGCTCTTTTTTTGTTTATAGCGCAAAAAATAAAACCTGCAGAGGTGATCAAATACCACCAAAAGAAATCTCTATTTGTGGGGAAAAAAAGGACGTCAATTTTGTTTGGGAGCCACGTCGCACGACTGCGCAATTGTCAGTTAAAGCGACGCAGTGCCGAATCGCAAAAAGTGGCCTGGTCTTTGGCTAGCAAAATGGTCCGGGGCTTAAGTGGTTAAGGAGATTCACCCTCTCTATTTTTCCTGTTTACCATTATCATTAAAAGTGAAAGCTAAAAAAAATCCCAAATTTTGGGTTGTTCCTAGAAAAGTAATAGCGGGAAATATTTCAATGGGGACACTAGTTCTGGTGATCTGGGGGTCCCCAAGGAATTCCCTTCATTTGCAGGGATTTCCTTTCACTTCCTGTTTAACTATGGAGCAGGAAGTGATGCCAAATCTCTGCAATGGGACACAGATGGCGAAAAAACAATCTCATAGGGATTATAATTCTCCTTTGCTCTATGCAAAACGAAAAAAATAAAATGAAAGAATATTGTATCATACTTACCGTAATTTTTTTTTCTGGTGCTCATGGCCGTATACCTGTGACAAGCTCCACCTTGTGCTCCTCCCTCAGGATCAGTGAATATTATATAGGAAAAAGATTAGTGCACCCCCAGCATTCTAATATAGCATTCAGAGGCTGGGATTGTATGCTGCAATTGATAGGCACCAGGAAAAGAAAATTACGGTAAGTATTATACAATTTTCTGTTTTTCTGGTGCCTCCATGGTAGCATACCTGTGACAAATAACTAGCTGAAATGGGTGGGATCATGCATAGAAAAAAGATTTATTTGAGAGAAAAAGATTATTGTTTAGAATAGGCAAATGCCGATGCTCTGCAACGTCTCATAAACGTATGTTGGGATGACCATGATGCTGCTCTGCAAATGGTTTTGATGGATATGTTTGCTCTGGTTGCCCAAGAAGCAGAAACAACCTAATGGAATGTTCCCTAATTGAGGAGGTGGGGTTCTAGACCCCTCGACCCTTAACGCCTTCTGAATCAACTTGACTATCCATGAAGCTATTGTCCTAGAGCAGTGTTTCTCAACTCCGGTCCTCAAGTACCCCCAACAGGTCATGTTTTCAGGATTTCCCTCAGATGAAACCGCTGTGGTAATTACTAAGGCAGTGAAACTGATTAAATCACCTGTGCAAAATAATGGAAAATCAGAAAACATGACCTGTTGGGGGTACTTGAGGACTGGAGTTGAGAAACACTGTCCTAGATGATGCCTCTTTGCCTTTTCTTTTTTTTTCAGGGAATTACAAATAGCTTAGAGCAGTGGCTCTCAACCTTTCTAGTGCCGTGACCCCTTGATAACATTTTGCAAGTTGTGGGGACCCCTAACAGTAAAATTATTTTTGTGGGTTGTAAGCACCCAAGCCAAGACAAGTAATTTGCACCCCTAACCCATGGACATTTAGAGCTCCCTGAGTCCTTTTCACTCGTACAGTATTAAAACCTCTTATGGTACATTTTAGGATGTACCACTCTTTCTCTTTGTTTTCCTTTCTTTCCCTTTTATCTCTATCCTAATTTCTTGTTTTTTTCCCCCCCATCCCTCTCTCTAGTTGCATTTCTTGTTCTTTCGCTCCCTTTTTATTTGTTCCTCCCCCTCTTTTCTTCTCCCTTCCATGTATTCTCTATTTTTATTCCTTCTCTTACTCCTAGGTGGGCTGGTGGGGGAATGGGATGAGTGGCAGTGCTGGTTGGGGGAATGGGATGAGTGGCAGTGCTGGTGAGGGGTGGGATCAGTGACAGTGCTGGTGGGGAGTTGGGATGAGTGGCAATGCTGGGGGGAGTTTTGATCAGCCAACTTAGGTGCTCTTGATCAAGGTCATCTGCTGATCTGAGAACTGTAGTGGGGACTTTTAATGGCATCTATAATCACAGGTAGTGTTAGTCACTGTGTCTCCGGCTTCACTGTGTCTCTGACTTTGTGGTGTCTCGTAGCAGTGACACCTATGCCAATATCAGGAGATAGGGTCTCCTCCAGCCCCTCCCACTTCACATTCCTCACCAGTCAGCTGACCTCTAGTCTCTGCCCTCCAGCCATGCTGTGAACTGAATGGGCGGCCGCGGGCTCCATTAACAGCCCTGCTGGGCGGCTGCAAAAAGGCTGGGAGAGCAGTGCAGGCTTCAGGAACAGCCCAGGATTCGGTGACCTCTGGCAAATCATCATTTGACCTCCAAAGGGGGTCCCGACCCCAGGTTGAGAACCACTGCTTTGGATAGATATGTACATCATTCAAAGGGTATACTAAAATCTATAGCTACAGATTGTATATTATTTAACCAGGATTAATGTAAAAAAGAGCCAAGAAAGGAAAAAACAACCTAGGGATAGTATCTGTTGCCTCGGAGTCTCAAAGTACCTCCGTGAGAATTCCAAAGTGCTACAACCCATCTGTCATCAACCCCCACATATACATAGCTCCCTTTTATGTGGGACTCTCTGCCCCAATGTTATGGGAACACCACTCCAATTCCATGCCCCACATGCAGACAGTATGGTCCCTTCTAGCTTTGGCACAATGATGTCAGTGTTGATCCAAAGTACACTCTTCAATTGTATGTAATACCATAAACTTATGGTTTATACTGTATTCGTTTATTTTGTAGAACACTTACTCATAACATAATTTGCTGATTAAGTGAATGAATTTTCAGGAAATGCTTTGAGAACTTACCCACCCAGTGTGGCTAACCCAGTGGAAATAACATTAGGTTACATTTACATTCATGGATGGGTTACATTTACATGCATGGGTGCTATGTACAGTATGCTGAGCAAAAATAATGTGACGAAAACATGATATATTATAAGTGTATCAATCAGCCATTAAGATTTTAACTGCAGTTTGTACTATGTATTAATAAATTAGACTTCTTATAATTCCTTGTCTGCATGCTTGATCAGTAACACAGTAGTGAAGGTGAAATCAAGATGACAGTCGCAGTGTGGATCTTTAAAAACTCATCAGTTGCAGCTTCCATATTTCTATCCTCATAGATTCTTTTTGATTCCAGCTAACATAAAGTTCAAATTACACATGTTTAATTTCTGAATTTATATTTCGATATTTCACCGCCACTTATAAGAAGAAAACTTCTAATGCTCATACAATTTTTCAGCAACCAAATAAACATATTTACGTAAACTACCTTTGGCCCTTTGACATAGTCAATCAGCCCAACATTTCTAAACTCCTTAGAATCTTAGATATATGCCTCATGTGTTGCACAAAAAAATATATATCCAGTACATTTACATACAGTGGGGAGAACAAGTATTTGATACACTGCTGATTTTGCAGGTTTTCCTACTTACAAAGCGTGTAGGGGTCTATAATTTTTATCATAGGTACTCTTCACCTGTGAGAGACAGAATCTAAAACAAAAATCCAGAAAATCACATTGTATGATTTTTTAATAATTAATTTGCATTTTATTGCATGACATAAGTATTTGATCACCTACCAACCAGTAAGAATTCCGGCTCTCACAGACCTGTTATTTTTTCTTTAAGAAGCCCTCCTGTTCTCCACTCATTACCTGTATTAACTGCACATGTTTGAACTCGTTACCTGTATAAAATACACCTGTCCACACACTTAATCAAGCAGACTCCAACCTCTCCTCCATGGCCAAGACCAGAGAGCTGTGTAAGGGCATCAGGAATAAAATTGTAGACCTGCACAAGGCTGGGATGGGCTACAGGACAATAGGCAAGCATCTTGGTGTGAAGGCAATAACTTTTGGCGCAATTATTAGAAAATGGAAGAAGTTCAAGATGACGGTCAATCTCCCTCGGTCTGGGGCTCCATGCAAGATCTCACCCCGTGGGGCATCAGTGATCATGAGGAAGGTGAGGGATCAGCCCAGAACTACATGGCAGGACCTGGTCAATGACCTGAAGAGAGCTGGGACCACAGTCTCAAAGAAAACCATCAGTAACACACTATGCCGTCATGGATTAAAATCCTGCAGTGCACGCAAGGTCCCCCTGCTCAAGCCAACGCATGTCCAGGCCCATCTGAAGTTTGCCAATGACCATCTGGATGATCCAGAGGAGGAATGGGAGAAGGTCATGTGATTTGATGAGACAAAATTAGAGCTTTTTGGTTTAAACTCCACTCCCTGTGTTTGGAGGAAGAAGAAGGATGAGTACAACCCCAAGAACACCATCCAAACCGTTAGGCAGGGAAGTGGAAACATCATTCTTTGGGGATGCTTTTCTGCAAAGGGGACAGGACTAGAGTTGAGCGAACATCTGGATGTTCGGGTTCAATGGGTTCGGCTGAACTTCGCAAAAAAGTTTGAGTTCGGGACCCGAACTTGACCCCGAACCCCATTGAAGTCAATGGGGACCCAAACTTTTGAGGACTAAAATGGCTCTAAAAAAGTAATGGAAAGGGCTAGAGGGCTGCAAATGGCAGCAAATTTTTATTAAGAGCATGGCAAGTGCTCTGCAAACAAATGTGGATAGGGAAATAAATTAAAATAACATAAAATACATAAAAAGAATAATAATAATCTTGACCTAGGAGGACGAGGTCCATATGGAGTAGGAGGTTAAGGTGGCGGTGGATGTGGCGGTGTAGGTGGAAGCGGCAGTGGAGGAGGACGAGGTAGCCAACACTGTTTTTTTTTTTTATTTAATTTTTTTTAAATTAGGGTACACCCCAAAAGAGTGAGAGATCAAAAATACCCAATGGCTGGGTAAGGCCGGTATACATGTCTATTCTGCACAAGGTACGGACAAGTCCTGTGGGATCCATGCCTGGTTCATTTTAATGAACGTAAGCTTGTTCACATTGGCCCTGGACAGACTGCTTGGCTGATTTGCAAGGAGGTGAGGTGAAAGACTGATGGACATCGGCTGCAGGTGCCAACTCTGATCTTTTAGCAGGAGACTGGGTGGGAGACAATGTGAAGGAACTGGAGGCACTGTCAGCAACTCAATCTACTATCGCCTGTACTTGTCCTGGCCTCAACATTCGTAGAGCCGCATTAGGCCGGACCAAATACCGCTGAAGGCTCTGTCGCCTACTCGCACCTGAGGAAGGTGTTTCACTTGTGCGTGTAGCTGGCACAGATTGACCACGTCCTCTCCCTGCAACAGGAGCTCCACCAGCTGCACTACGACCGGGGCCACGTCCCTTATTTGACGTTCTCCTCATATTTCTCAAATTTAGGATCTTGCCCTAAATGGGTGTTTTTTGAATAGCAGAGTAGAAGAACAGTATCTAAAGTGTGTATCTCTCACGTACAGATTGTCAAGGTCACCTGTGGCCAGGTGACAGATGCACACCGTAGGGGGACAGGAGTGCACCGCAAGGTAGTGAACCCTATGGCTGACTGCTGCGGATAGGAAACTGGGTGGTTGTGGAAAGCGGGACCAGAGGAGCACAACCGGGATCCTAACGGAAGCTAGAGCCAAGATTCCCCAGGGTGCGGAGTCTAAGACCCAGCTGGTCTTCTCCAGGGCCTCTAGTGGTGAGGATGTTAGCTGCAGGCTGGGACCAGGTCGCGGCCCCTGGAGTTTCCTAGCTCACGCCCCGTAGGATAAGGGGAAAAGAGGGGAAGCAGCAGCACACGATAAGAGAGAACCGAATAACAAGCTGAAGGTCAGGGGCCACAAGCAGACAAGGATAACGAAGAACGAGCCGAAGGTCAAGGGTCACGAGCAGACAGGGATAGTCGGGGACAAGCCAATAACGTAACAGAGAGACAGACGTAGCACACGGCAGGCAGGAACCCAAACACACAATGCCTAACAAACACGTTGATCAGCAAAGCAGGCTTGCAGTGCACAGGTTAATATAGTGTTCTGTGATAGGGCCTGGGGTGGAGTCTGGCTGGGAGGAGATTATAAAGGAAGCCAGGTGAAAGGGCTCAGGCCTCTAAGATGAACACATGGGAAGGAAGGTAAGCTGACAGACAAACACTACTGCATATCCATGACAGTACCCTCCCTCTTATGGGCCCTCCCCCGCCTGGGCCCAGGCTTAAAGGGAAATCTCTGATGAAACCTTCTCAACAGATGAGGTGAAGCGACATCAGATGCAGCGATCCAAGACGCCTCCTCAGGACCAAAACCTCTCCAATGCACAAGGTACTGAAGAATGCCTCTGCAGTAGGGATGAGCTTCGTGTTCGAGTCGAACATACGTTCGACTCAAACATCGGCTGTTCGATCGTTCGACGAAGATCGAACGATTTGGGCCGTTCGCGCCAAATTCGAGTGACGCGAATGGCCCACAATGCACTACGCCATCGCAGTGTCATCCAGGCGCTGTGATTGGCCAAGCATGCACTGTGACCCCGCATGCTTGGCCAATCACAGCGCCGGCAGCGAGGAGAGCAATGATTGGCCACAGGCAGGATGCCTGTGGCCAATTATTGCTGAGGGTGTTTAGTACACGCCCCACACTATAAAAGGCCGCCAGCACGGCGGCCTAGTGTAGTGTGTTCCGGAGCAGGGAAAGAGAAGCATAGGCAGGGACAGTGACATTTAATTTTTTTTGCTTAACCTGGATTCCTTTAGTTTAGGGAAAGAGAAGGATAGGTAGGGAGAGTGTCAGTGTGTTTTACTGTGCGAATCCTTGTTTCTAGGGACAGGGAAGGACAGTGAGGGAATTCTCCTTGTGCTATAGTGTGCTTTAAAAAAACATTTTTTCTAGGGACAGAAAACTATAGGTAGGGAGAGTGTCAGTGTGTTTTACTGTGTGAATCCTTGTTTCTAGGGACAGGGAAGGACAGTGAGGGAATTCTCCTTGTGCTATAGTGTGCTTTAAAAAAACATTTTTTCTAGGGACAGAAAACTATAGGTAGGGAGAGTGTCAGTGTGTTTTACTGTGCGAATCCTTGTTTCTAGGGACAGGGAAGGACAGTGAGGGAATTCTCCTTGTGCTATAGTGTGCTTTAAAAAAACATTTTTTCTAGGGACAGAAAACTATAGGTAGGAAGAGTGTCAGTTTCTTTCACTGTGATAATCCTTGTTTCTAGGGACAAAGAAGGAAAGTGAGGGAAATTCTCCTTGTGCTATAGTGTGCTTTAAAAAAACATTTTTTCTAGGGACAGAAAACTATAGGTAGGAAGAGTGTCAGTTTCTTTCACTGTGATAATCCTTGTTTCTAGGGACAAAGAAGGAAAGTGAGGAAAATTCTCCTTGTGCTATAGTGTGCTTTAAAAAAACATTTTTTCTAGGGACAGAAAACTATAGGTAGGAAGAGTGTCAGTTTCTTTCACTGTGATAATCCTTGTTTCTAGGGACAAAGAAGGAAAGTGAGGAAAATTCTCCTTGTGCTATAGTGTGCTTTAAAAAAACATTTTTTCTAGGGACAGAAAACTATAGGTAGGGAGAGTGTCAGTGTGTTTTACTGTGCGAATCCTTGTTTCTAGGGACAGGGAAGGACAGTGAGGGAATTCTCCTTGTGCTATAGTGTGCTTTAAAAAAACATTTTTTCTAGGGACAGAAAACTATAGGTAGGAAGAGTGTCAGTTTCTTTCACTGTGATAATCCTTGTTTCTAGGGACAGGGAAGGACAGTGAGGAAAATTCTCCTTGTGCTATAGTGTGCTTTAAAAAAACATTTTTTCTAGGGACAGAAAACTATAGGTAGGGAGAGTGTCAGTATGTTTTACTGTGCGAATCCTTGTTTCTAGGGACAGGGAAGGACAGTGAGGGAATTCTCCTTGTGCTATAGTGTGCTTTAAAAAAAACATTTTTTCTAGGGACAGAAAACTATAGGTAGGGAGAGTGTCAGTGTGTTTTACTGTGCGAATCCTTGTTTCTAGGGACAGGGAAGGACAGTGAGGGAATTCTCCTTGTGCTATAGTGTGCTTTAAAAAAACATTTTTTCTAGGGACAGAAAACTATAGGTAGGGAGAGTGTCAGTGTGTTTTACTGTGCAAATCCTTGTTTCTAGGGACAGGGAAGGACAGTGAGGGAATTCTCCTTGTGCTATAGTGTGCTTTAAAAAAACATTTTTTCTAGGGACAGAAAACTATAGGTAGGAAGAGTGTCAGTTTCTTTCACTGTGATAATCCTTGTTTCTAGGGACAAAGAAGGAAAGTGAGGGAAATTCTCCTTGTGCTATAGTGTGCTTTAAAAAAACATTTTTTCTAGGGACAGAAAACTATAGGTAGGAAGAGTGTCAGTTTCTTTCACTGTGATAATCCTTGTTTCTAGGGACAAAGAAGGAAAGTGAGGAAAATTCTCCTTGTGCTATAGTGTGCTTTAAAAAAACATTTTTTCTAGGGACAGAAAACTATAGGTAGGGAGAGTGTCAGTGTGTTTTACTGTGCGAATCCTTGTTTCTAGGGACAGGGAAGGACAGTGAGGGAATTCTCCTTGTGCTATAGTGTGCTTTAAAAAAACATTTTTTCTAGGGACAGAAAACTATAGGTAGGGAGAGTGTCAGTGTGTTTTACTGTGCGAATCCTTGTTTCTAGGGACAGGGAAGGACAGTGAGGGAATTCTCCTTGTGCTATAGTGTGCTTTAAAAAAACATTTTTTCTAGGGACAGAAAACTATAGGTAGGAAGAGTGTCAGTTTCTTTCACTGTGATAATCCTTGTTTCTAGGGACAAAGAAGGAAAGTGAGGGAAATTGTCCTTGTGCTATAGTGTACTTTAAAAAAACACTTTTTTCTAGGGACAGAAAACTATAGGTAGGAAGAGTGTCAGTTTCTTTCACTGTGATAATCCTTGTTTCTAGGGACAAAGAAGGAAAGTGAGGAAAATTCTCCTTGTGCTATAGTGTGCTTTAAAAAAACATTTTTTCTAGGGACAGAAAACTATAGGTAGGAAGAGT
This sequence comes from Rana muscosa, assembly GCA_029206835.1. Classification (NCBI taxonomy): domain Eukaryota; kingdom Metazoa; phylum Chordata; class Amphibia; order Anura; family Ranidae; genus Rana; species Rana muscosa. Next base: position 663,991,797 of record CM055116.1, read on the forward strand.
GTCAGTTTCTTTCACTGTGATAATCCTTGTTTCTAGGGACAGGGAAGGACAGTGAGGGAATTCTCCTTGTGCTATAGTGTGCTTTAAAAAAAACATTTTTTCTAGGGTCAGAAAACTATAGGTAGGGAGAGTGTCAGTGTGTTTTACTGTGCGAATCCTTGTTTCTAGGGACAGGGAAGGACAGTGAGGGAATTCTCCTTGTGCTATAGTGTGCTTTAAAAAAACATTTTTTCTAGGGACAGAAAACTATAGGTAGGAAGAGTGTCAGTTTCTTTCACTGTGATAATCCTTGTTTCTAGGGACAGGGAAGGACAGTGAGGGAATTCTCCTTGTGCTATAGTGTGCTTTAAAAAAACATTTTTTCTAGGGACAGAAAACTATAGGTAGGAAGAGTGTCAGTTTCTTTCACTGTGATAATCCTTGTTTCTAGGGACAGGGAAGGAAAGTGAGGAAAATTCTCCTTGTGCTATAGTGTGCTTTAAAAAAAACATTTTTTCTAGGGACAGAAAACTATAGGTAGGAAGAGTGTCAGTTTCTTTCACTGTGATAATCCTTGTTTCTAGGGACAGGGAAGGAAAGTGAGGGAAATTCTCCTTGTGCTATAGTGTGCTTTAAAAAAACTTTTTTTCTAGAGACAGAAAACTATAGGTAGGAAGAGTGTCAGTTTCTTTCACTGTGATAATCCTTGTTTCTAGGGACAGGGAAGGAAAGTGAGGGAAATTCTCCTTGTGCTATAGTGTGCTTTAAAAAAACATTTTTTCTAGGGACAGAAAACTATAGGTAGGAAGAGTGTCAGTTTCTTTCACTGTGATAATCCTTGTTTCTAGGGACAGGGAAGGACAGTGAGGAAAATTCTCCTTGTGCTATAGTGTGCTTTAAAAAAACATTTTTTCTAGGGACAGAAAACTATAGGTAGGAAGAGTGTCAGTTTCTTTCACTGTGATAATCCTTGTTTCTAGGGACAGGGAAGGACAGTGAGGAAAATTCTCCTTGTGCTATAGTGTGCTTTAAAAAAACATTTTTTCTAGGGACAGAAAACTATAGGTAGAAAGAGTGTCAGTTTCTTTCACTGTGATAATCCTTGTTTCTAGGGACAGGGAAGGAAAGTGAGGGAAATTCTCCTTGTGCTATAGTGTGCTTTAAAAAAACATTTTTTCTAGGGACAGAAAACTATAGGTAGGAAGAGTGTCAGTTTCTTTCACTGTGATAATCCTTGTTTCTTGGGACAGGGAAGGACAGTGAGGAAAATTCTCCTTGTGCTATAGTGTGCTTTAAAAAAACATTTTTTCTAGGGACAGAAAACTATAGGTAGGAAGAGTGTCAGTTTCTTTCACTGTGATAATCCTTGTTTCTAGGGACAGGGAAGGACAGTGAGGAAAATTCTCCTTGTGCTATAGTGTGCTTTAAAAAAAACATTTTTTCTAGGGACAGAAAACTATAGGTAGGAAGAGTGTCAGTTTCTTTCACTGTGATAATCCTTGTTTCTAGGGACAGGGAAGGACAGTGAGGAAAATTCTCCTTGTGCTATAGTGTGCTTTAAAAAAACATTTTTTCTAGGGACAGAAAACTATAGGTAGGAAGAGTGTCAGTTTCTTTCACTGTGATAATCCTTGTTTCTAGGGACAGGGAAGGACAGTGAGGAAAATTCTCCTTGTGCTATAGTGTGCTTTAAAAAAACATTTTTTCTAGGGACAGAAAACTATAGGTAGGAAGAGTGTCAGTTTCTTTCACTGTGATAATCCTTGTTTCTAGGGACAGGGAAGGACAGTGAGGAAAATTCTCCTTGTGCTATAGTGTGCTTTAAAAAAACATTTTTTCTAGGGACAGAAAACTATAGGTAGGAAGAGTGTCAGTTTCTTTCACTGTGATAATCCTTGTTTCTAGGGACAGGGAAGGAAAGTGAGGGAAATTCTCCTTGTGCTATAGTGTGCTTTAAAAAAACATTTTTTCTAGGGACAGAAAACTATAGGTAGGAAGAGTGTCAGTTTCTTTCACTGTAATAATCCTTGTTTCTAGGGACAGTGAAGGACAGTGAGGAAAATTCTCCTTGTGCTATAGTGTGCTTTAAAAAAACATTTTTTCTAGGGACAGAAAACTATAGGTAGGAAGAGTGTCAGTTTCTTTCACTGTGATAATCCTTGTTTCTAGGGACAGGGAAGGACAGTGAGGGAATTCTCCTTGTGCTATAGTGTGCTTTAAAAAAACATTTTTTCTAGGGACAGAAAACTATAGGTAGGGAGAGTGTCAGTGTGTTTTACTGTGCGAATCCTTGTTTCTAGGGACAGGGAAGGACAGTGAGGGAAATTCTCCTTGTGCTATAGTGTGCTTTAAAAAAACATTTTTTCTAGGGACAGAAAACTATAGGTAGGAAGAGTGTCAGTTTCTTTCAGTGTGATAATCCTTGTTTCTAGGGACAGGGAAGGAAAGTGAGGGAAATTCTCCTTGTGCTATAGTGTGCTTTAAAAAAACATTTTTTCTAGGGACAGAAAACTATAGGTAGGAAGAGTGTCAGTTTCTTTCACTGTGATAATCCTTGTTTCTAGGGACAGGGAAGGACAGTGAGGAAAATTCTCCTTGTGCTATAGTGTGCTTTAAAAAAACATTTTTTCTAGGGACAGAAAACTATAGGTAGGAAGAGTGTCAGTTTCTTTCACTGTGATAATCCTTGTTTCTAGGGACAGGGAAGGACAGTGAGGAAAATTCTCCTTGTGCTATAGTGTGCTTTAAAAAAACATTTTTTCTAGGGACAGAAAACTATAGGTAGGAAGAGTGTCAGTTTCTTTCACTGTGATAATCCTTGTTTCTAGGGACAGGGAAGGACAGTGAGGAAAATTCTCCTTGTGCTATAGTGTGCTTTAAAAAAACATTTTTTCTAGGGACAGAAAACTATAAGTAGGAAGAGTGTCAGTTTCTTTCACTGTGATAATCCTTGTTTCTAGGGACAGGGAAGGACAGTGAGGAAAATTCTCCTTGTGCTATAGTGTGCTTTAAAAAAACATTTTTTCTAGGGACAGAAAACTATAGGTAGGAAGAGTGTCAGTTTCTTTCACTGTGATAATCCTTGTTTCTAGGGACAGGGAAGGACAGTGAGGAAAATTCTCCTTGTGCTATAGTGTGCTTTAAAAAAACATTTTTTCTAGGGACAGAAAACTATAGGTAGGAAGAGTGTCAGTTTCTTTCACTGTGATAATCCTTGTTTCTAGGGACAGGGAAGGACAGTGAGGAAAATTCTCCTTGTGCTATAGTGTGCTTTAAAAAAACATTTTTTCTAGGGACAGAAAACTATAGGTAGGAAGAGTGTCAGTTTCTTTCACTGTGATAATCCTTGTTTCTAGGGACAGGGAAGGACAGTGAGGAAAATTCTCCTTGTGCTATAGTGTGCTTTAAAAAAACATTTTTTCTAGGGACAGAAAACTATAGGTAGGAAGAGTGTCAGTTTCTTTCACTGTGATAATCCTTGTTTCTAGGGACAGGGAAGGAAAGTGAGGGAAATTCTCCTTGTGCTATAGTGTGCTTTAAAAAAACATTTTTTCTAGGGACAGAAAACTATAGGTAGGAAGAGTGTCAGTTTCTTTCACTGTGATAATCCTTGTTTCTAGGGACAGTGAAGGACAGTGAGGAAAATTCTCCTTGTGCTATAGTGTGCTTTAAAAAAACATTTTTTCTAGGGACAGAAAACTATAGGTAGGAAGAGTGTCAGTTTCTTTCACTGTGATAATCCTTGTTTCTAGGGACAGGGAAGGACAGTGAGGGAATTCTCCTTGTGCTATAGTGTGCTTTAAAAAAACATTTTTTCTAGGGACAGAAAACTATAGGTAGGGAGAGTGTCAGTGTGTTTTACTGTGTGAATCCTTGTTTCTAGGGACAGGGAAGGACAGTGAGGGAATTCTCCTTGTGCTATAGTGTGCTTTAAAAAAACATTTTTTCTAGGGACAGAAAACTATAGGTAGGAAGAGTGTCAGTTTCTTTCACTGTGATAATCATTGTTTCTAGGGACAGGGAAGGACAGTGAGGGAAATTCTCCTTGTGCTATAGTGTGCTTTAAAAAAACATTTTGTCTAGGGACAGAAAACTATAGGTAGGAAGAGTGTCAGTTTCTTTCACTGTGATAATCCTTGTTTCTAGGGACAGGGAAGGAAAGTGAGGGAAATTCTCCTTGTGCTATAGTGTGCTTTAAAAAAACATTTTTTCTAGGGACAGAAAACTATAGGTAGGAAGAGTGTCAGTTTCTTTCACTGTGATAATCCTTGTTTCTAGGGACAGGGAAGGACAGTGAGGAAAATTCTCCTTGTGCTATAGTGTGCTTTAAAAAAACATTTTTTCTAGGGACAGAAAACTATAGGTAGGAAGAGTGTCAGTTTCTTTCACTGTGATAATCCTTGTTTCTAGGGACAGGGAAGGACAGTGAGGGAAATTCTCCTTGTGCTATAGTGTGCTAAAGCATTCCTCATCAACCATCTTTGAAATCCTTGTTTTTTTGGACAGTCAGGGAAATTGTCGTTGTGCTATTCTGTGCAAAAGCAATCATCCTCAACCATATTTAGAAATCCTTAAGTAAAGGGACAGAGAAGGACACCTGAAGGTAGCCCTTATTGCTTTTTTCCCATCTCCCTGCAGGCCATCTATTAGAATGTCTGGAAGGCAAACAAGGAGAGGCAGACAGTCAGGAGGCAATAAAAGAGGGCAAGCAGGCTCTGTGTCTGGGGGCAACAGTGCTGGTCGTGGACGCGGTGCATTGTCATCAGCACATGGCCATGGGACACGCTTGTCCTTCTTTTCGGCAGCTGGACATGTTGAGCCACATCATGCCGAAGACTTGGTAGAGTGGATGACCAAGCCCTCCTCCTCCTCCTCATCCTCTCTCACCCAGGCTCAGGGTACTGGAAAAGCAGCTGCCAAAGCGTCCTCTTCCCTGGTATCAATGTCAGACTCATCATCAGTCACTCCTTCCCTAGACCCACCATGTCCTCCTCCTGAGGAGTCCCCCGAACTGTTTGAGCACAGTGTTGGGTACATGCTCCAGGAGGATGCCCAGCGTTTCGAAGGGTCTGATGATGAAACCCAGCTACAGGAAGGCAGTAGCGTGAGAGCAGACAGAGGGGATGCTCAAGAAGGACACCAATCTGGCAGTCATGTTCCAGCAGCTGCAGCATACTGCCAGATTGGCTCCAGTGATGAGGAGGGAGGGGATGATGAGGTCACTGACTCCACGTGGGTGCCTAATAGGAGAGAGGAGGAGGAGGAGGATGAGGAGGAGGCACATCTCCAACGAGGCAGGATGCCCTTTGGTGGCCAGCGTAAGGGCAGTACACCGACGGAATCAAACCGCAGAGCTCCGCCTGTGCAGGGCGCTGCCTCTGCCCGTCATTCAAAAAGTTCTTTGGTGTGGGCCTTTTTTGAGGCTAGTGCATCAGATCACACAGCTGCTGTTTGCAACATATGCTTCAAGCGTATATCGCGTGGCCAAAACATCAGCCGCTTGGGTACCACATGCCTGACCAGACATATGTTGACCTGCCATGCAGCTCGTTGGCAAGCCTACCTCAAAGACCCACACCAAAGAACAAAGCGGACCTCTCCTTGCACCGCATCAGCTGGGATCTCCAACCCCACTATAACTTCAGTCCTCTCTGAAACATGCACTGAGAGGAATGAAGGTGTAGAATTAGGTGTGTCACAGCCAAGTACTTGCGGCCACTCTGCTAGCAGTACACCGACGTCCGATTCTAGCAGGCAAATTTCCCTGCCCCAGCTGCTGGACCGTCGAAAGAAGTTCACTCCCAGCCATCCACATGCCCAGCGGTTGAATGCTAGCTTGGCTAAATCGCTAGCACTTCAACTGCTGCCTTTTCAGTTGGTAGACTCGGCCCCCTTCCGTGAGTTTGTGCAATGTGAGGTTCCTCAGTGGCAGGTTCCCAAACGCCACTTTTTCTCACGGAAGGCTATTCCGGCTCTCTACCGGCATGTGGAAGGCAATGTCTTGGCCTCGCTGGACAGGGCGGTCAGCGGTAAGGTGCATATTACCGCTGACTCATGGTCCAGCAGGCATGGACAGGGACGTTACCTTTCTTTCACGGCCCATTGGGTCACTCTTTTGGCAGCTGGGAAGGATGCAGGACAAGGTGCAGTAGTGTTGGAGGTTGTTCCACCGCCACGCCTCCAAAATGCTACTACTGGTTGTGACACATCTCTCTCCTCCACCCCCTCCTCTTCTTCTTCCTCCATGGCCTCTTCCTGTGGTTTGTCCTCGGAACCAGCGGTGCTCCGTAGGCGTTCAAGGGGCTACGCAAGTACGCAGGCAAAAAGATGCCATGCCGTGCTTGCGCTGGTGTGTTTGGGGGACAGAAGCCACACTGGGGCAGAGGTCCTGTCTGCTCTGCAGGGCCAGGCCGAGAGGTGGTTGACGCCACGCCAGCTTAAGCCAGGAATGGTGGTTTGCGACAATGGCACCAACCTCCTCTCCGCCCTCCGACAGGGACAACTGACCCATGTGCCCTGTGTGGCTCACGTCCTTAACCTGGTGGTGCAGCGGTTCTTGGGCAGGTACCCGGGCTTACAGGATGTCCTGAGGCAGGCCAGGAAAGTCTGTGTGCATTTCCGCAGATCTTATAATGCCAGTGCTCGCCTGGCTGAGCTGCAAAAGGAGTTGAACCTGCCCAAGAACCGCCTTATATGTGACATGCCCACCAGGTGGAACTCAACGTTGGCCATGCTGCAGCGGCTGCACACGCAGCAGAGGGCCATCAATGAGTACCTGTGCGACTACGGCACCAGGACAGGGTCAGGGGAGCTTGTTTTTTTTTCTCCACGCCAGTGGGGCATGATCAGGGATGCATGCACTGTCCTGGCACCATTTGAGGAGGCCACGAGGATGGTGAGCAGTGACAGTGCATGCATCAGTGACACTGTACCTCTTGTCCACCTGTTGGAGCACACGCTGCGTGGAATAATGGACAGGGCACTTGAGGCAGAACAGAGGCAGGAAGAGGAGGACTTCCTTGCCTCTCAAGGCCCCCTTTACCCAGACAGTGTTCCTTCTGTCCCACCCATCGCACAGGAAGAGGAGGAGGAGGAGGAGGAGGAGGAGGAGGATTGTGTCAGCATGGAGGTGGAGGCTGGCACTCAGCATCATCAGCAGCAGTCTTTTAGGGATGATTTACAGTCCCAAGAAACCAGTGGACTTGTACGTGGCTGGGAGGAGGTGGCTGCGGATCATGTCGTCCTTAGTGACCCAGAGGACTCCGGAGCGAATGCCTCAGCAAACCTACGCTGCATGGCCTCCCTGATCCTGCAAAGTCTGCGGAAGGATCCTCGTATTCTTCGGATCAAGGAGAGGGACCATTACTGGCTGGCCACTCTCCTTGATCCACGGTACAAGGGTAAGGTTGCGGACCTTATGTTACCGTCGCAGAGGGAGCAGAGGATGAGACAACTCCGGGAGGCCTTGCAGAAAGGTCTGTGCAACGCGTTCCCAGAGACTGGGAGGTTACAAACTCCTGGTCCTGGACAACGAGTTGCTGAGGCTTCGGCCAGTCAAAGAAGGAGCGGTGGGGAAGGTGGCCGTCTGACCGATGCGTTCAGACAATTCTTTAGTCCGCAGCCCCAAAGTATGATCGGTTCCAGCAACCATCGCCAGCGTCTGATAAACATGGTGCAGGAATATCTAGGGGCAAGGTCAGACTTGGACACCTTCCCCACCGAAAATCCTCTGGCTTACTGGGTCTTGAGGATGGATCACTGGCCAGAGCTTGCACAGTATGCAATTGAGCTACTGGCCTGTCCTGCATCCAGCGTTCTTTCGGAACGCACATTCAGTGCTGCTGGAGGATTTGTCACGGATCACAGGGTGCGCCTGTCCACCGACTCGGTTGATCGACTGACTTTCATCAAGATGAACCAGTCTTGGATCACCACCAGCTACCACACACCTGATGCTGATATAACAGACTAATTGATTTTAACATGTCACATCCCTTCAAGACTGATGCTGATGCTGAGTGCCTGTGCTGTTATGTTGACTGGCTATCCTCCTCCTCCGAGTCCTCAATGATACGATTGATGATGATAGCTTGGAAGATCATTTTTGTTTATGGGTGCCGCCACCAGTGGCTAAGGCCCAATTTTTCAGCCCCTGTTTTACAGGGGCGTGTAATTACAATTTTTTTAGCAATAATTAGCCATAGGGCTCATTGCTGTGCTCCAAGTACAGTATCTGTGAGGGGTTGGAGTGTTGTGGCACCAGTGCCTAAGGCCCAATTTTTCAGCCCCTGTTTAACAGGGGCGTGTCATTACAATTTTTGAAGCAATACTTTGCAACAGGGCTCATTGCTGTGCTCCAAGTACAGTATCTGTGAGGGGTTGTAGTGTTGTGCCACCAGTGCCTAAGGCCCAATTTTTCAGCCCCTGTTCAACAGGGGCATGCAATTACAATTCTTGATCTAATAATTCACAGCAGGGCCCATTGCTGCACCCACCAAGAGTAACTCTGAGGGCTTACAGTGTTGTGGCAACGCCACCACCACCACCACCACGAAAGGCGCAATTTTTCAGCCCCTGTTCAAAAGGGGCATGTAATTACAATTCTTGATCTAATAATTCACAGCAGGGCCCATTGCTGCACCCACCAAGAGTAACTCTGAGGGCTTACAGTGTTGTGGCAACACCACCACCACCACCACCACCACGAAAGGCCCAATTTTTCAGCCCCTGTTCAACAGGGGCATGCAATTACAATTCTTGATCTAATAATTCACAGCAGGGCCCATTGCTGCACCCACCAAGAGTAACTCTGAGGGCTTACAGTGTTGTGGCAACGCCACCCCCACCACCACCACCACGAAAGGCCCAATTTTTCAGCCCCTGTTCAAAAGGGGCATGTAATTACAATTCTTGATCTAATAATTCACAGCAGGGCCCATTCCTGCACCCACCAAGAGTAACTCTGAGGGCTTACAGTGTTGTGGCAACACCACCACCACCACCACCACCACAAAAGGCCCAATTTTTCAGCCCCTGTTCAACAGGGGCATGCAATTACAATTCTTGATCTAATAATTCACAGCAGGGCCCATTCCTGCACCCACCAAGAGTAACTCTGAGGGCTTACAGTGTTGTGGCAACACCACCACCACCACCACCACCACGAAAGGCCCAATTTTTCAGCCCCTGTTCAACAGGGGCATGCAATTACAATTCTTGATCTAATAATTCACAGCAGGGCCCATTGCTGCACCCACCAAGAGTAACTGTGAGGGCTTACAGTGTTGTGGCACCAGCACCACCATCAAAGGCCCAATTTTTACTACCACTGTTCAACAATTATATGTAATTAAAATTCCTGATATAATAGTTGACAGCAGGGCGTTCCAGCACCAACCAAGAGTAACTGTGAGTGCTTACAGTGTTGTGCCAACACCAACAACTAAGGGGCCTATTTCTGCAGAGTATATACGGCAGGTCCCTACTTTCAAACATCCAACTTACAAACGACTCCTACTTGCAAACGCAAGAAGACAACAGGAAGTGAGAGGAAATCTACCACTAGGAAGGAAAATTCTCTCCTGTAAGAATAAATATGGGAGAAAGGTGTCTCCTCTGTACTGATGCTTTATCAGCAATCCTTGTTTCAAGAAAAACACCACATTTCAAAAACAGTTGTCATTGGGACGGAAAGTGAGGTGAAATGTTCTGAACAGGGGCACAGACAGCAAAACAAATGTTACAGGGGTGATAACCCTTACCTATGTTTTCCAAAAAGTTTAAAAATAGATTTTTGGGCTGGAGCTACACTTCAACAATGTACCTGTTCAAAATTACAAACAGATTCTACATAAGAACAAACCTACAGTCCCTGTCTTGTATGCACCGCCTGTATACGGCTGTTCAGAGTATATAGGGCCTTTTTTATTTTATGTGCGGGGTTCCCCTTAATATCCATACAAGACCCAAAGGGGCTGGTAATGGGCTGGGGTAGGGGGGGGGTCATGGGGTAGCTATGCCATTTTTCTTAAAGATTTTCATCCATATTACCGGGACCAGACATTACATTAAAGCCGCAAGCAGTTTTAAATGGCTTTTTTTTCCTTTAGAAGTGTCATTTTGTGCAGGGACAGTTCTAAACACGGGAAACACGTGGCACTTCACAGGCATACTTTAGACACCCCCCAGGTACGATATTTAAAGGAATATTTGACTTTTTTTTTTTCACTTTATGCATCATTAAAATGACTGCTCCCGAAAAACGACCGTTTTTAAAACTTCTTTTTGCATTGATACATGTCCCCTGGTGCACAACCCGGGTTCCCAAACCCTTTTTAGGACAATAACATGCATAATAGTTGTTATAATTAGCACTTTAGAATTCGAACGTTCGCATCCATTGTATTTAATAGGGTTCTAATGTTCGTACGAACTTTTGGTCCGTTCGCGGGTTCTGGTGCGAACCGAACCCGGGGGTGTTCGGCTCATCACTACTCTGCAGAGCCGAGAATCCAGAACTTGTCTAACCTCGTACTTAAGATTATCCTCAGAGACCGAAAACGAGGTAGGGAGATGACAAGAAGATCTATTGAGGACCAAAGGCTCTCTAGGAATAAGCAAGGGCATGAGAGGATCAACAGGAATCTGAGGAGGGTCCCCTAGACCCTTAAAGGGGAACTGGTCATCTTGCACAGGACCATCAGACTGGGCAGATGTCAGTGGAACCCTGAAGTCAGGTTGGTTAGAAGGTGACATGTCGCCGGAGTCAAACTGAATAGCTGAAGGACAAGCAGAATGTCCCGAACAAGAAAAAGTAGGAGGCTCACTGGGCATGGGCTGGACTGGCATAACTAGTACAGAGGCAGAGTGAATAGCTGAGTCAGGTGTAGCGACTACCTGAATTGCATCGCAAGACGTAGCGACTGCAGGACTTGTAGACAAGCTAGCCTGGCTGTGCGTCCAAGGGTGGTTAGGGACAGAGAAATGTAAATGGTTATGCAACCTGGAATGAATAACCGGCTCAGATTCACAGGGGGCAACCTTGGGTTGGCAGGACGAGGAACAGGAGGGACCCCAAGCCAGGATCTGTCCAGTAGTCCAGTCCACATGAGGAGAATGGAGCTGTAACCATGGGAGACCCAAAATTATAGGCGTTGAGGCCTTGGGTAGGATAAGGAAGGATATCCACTCCTGGTGGAGTGTCCCTACCGACATCTTAACAGGGAGGGTCTGGAAGCAGATAGGTCCCCCTGGGAGAACAGTACCATCAATCGCCAAGACCACCAATGGTGTGGTGAGGGGCAAAAGAGTAAGTCTCATGGACGATGCGATTTCCCAGTCCATAAAATTACCAGCGGCTCCGGAATCCAGATATGCTGAGACCGAATGAGAAGAAGCACCAACATGAAGGAACACAGAAAGCAGAAGACGAGAAGGGGAAGGTGATATTTCTGGGTCCAATACTCCACTTTCCAGATGAAGTGGACCCGAACGTTTTTCTGGACAAAGAGAGCAAGTGTCACGAAAATGACCTTTGCCCCCACAGTAAAGACACAGACCAAGAGTTCTGCGCCTAGCACGTTCCTCGGGGGATAGCCTGGTCCGACCCAGCTGCATGGGTTCCTCAGCTGGTAGGAGATGCTCTACGGGTCGAAGAGAGGGGGGCTCAGGCTGACTAAGAACCAAGGAGTGCTGGCGTTGCTTTTCTAAGGTCCTCTCCTGAAAGCGAATATCGATCTGGTTACACAAGGAGATAACGCCGGCCAGATCAGTGGGGATGGTTCTTCCTGCTAATTCATCCTTCACTCTATCAGACAGGCCATGCAAAAAGGTTGCGACTAAGGCCTCATTGTTCCAGCTCAACTCAGCCGACAGTATGCGGAAATGAAGGGCATACTGTCCCACAGAAGCAGACTCTTGGCGGAAACGTAAAAGGGCGCTGGCCGCAGAAGAGAAACGAGCCGGTTCTTCGAAGATATTCCGAAAAAGTTTCAAGAAGCCAGACAGGCTAGAAACCACTGGATCATTCAGTTCCCACAGAGGGGCTGCCCAGGCTAAAGCTTCACCAAAGAGGAGGGAAATGATATAGGCTACCTTAGCCCGATCAGACAGGAAGTTTTGGGGCTGGAGCTCAAAATGAATTGTGCATTGGCTAAGGAACCCCCTGCAAGCCTTGGAGTCCCCAGAGAAATGGGACGGAGCTGGCAGTTGTAGTGAGTGTGTGGCTGCGACTGGTGCAATAGGTGCAGCCGCTGGTTGTATTTGAGGTTGCGGATTCAGGGTTCCCAAGGAGGCCTGAAGCTGCTCAAAGCGAGAAGCCAGATCCTGGAGGAATCGCATCACCTGAGTCTGATTCGATTCCTGGGTTTCAAGTCTGCAAACTATGCCCTGCAACGGATCATCCACGGGTAACGGGATGTCAGCCGGGTTCATGGCTGATCAAACTGTCAAGGTCACCTGTGGCCAGGTGACAGATGCACACCATAGGGGGACAGGAGTGCACCGCAAGGTAGTGAACCCTATGGCTGACTGCTGCGGATAGGAAACTGGGTGGTTGTGGAAAGCGGGACCAGAGGAGCACAACCGGGATCCTAACGGAAGCTAGAGCCAAGATTCCCCAGGGCGCGGAGTCTAAGACCCAGCTGGTCTTCTCCAGGGCCTCTAGTGGTGAGGATGTTAGCTGCAGGCTGGGACCAGGTCGCGGCCCCTGGAGTTTCCTAGCTCACGCCCCGTAGGATAAGGGGAAAAGAGGGGAAGCAGCAGCACACGATAAGAGAGAACCGAATAACAAGCTGAAGGTCAGGGGCCACAAGCAGACAAGGATAACGAAGAACGAGCCGAAGGTCAAGGGTCACGAGCAGACAGGGATAGTCGGGGACAAGCCAATAACGTAACAGAGAGACAGACGTAGCACACGGCAGGCAGGAACCCAAACACACAATGCCTAACAAACACGTTGATCAGCAAAGCAGGCTTGCAGTGCACAGGTTAATATAGTGTTCTGTGATAGGGCCTGGGGTGGAGTCTGGCTGGGAGGAGATTATAAAGGAAGCCAGGTGAAAGGGCTCAGGCCTCTAAGATGAACAGAACACATGGGAAGGAAGGTAAGCTGACAGACAAACACTACTGCATATCCATGACACAGATATGCAGGAAACACTTCAAAATATTTTTTTTTGCCCTAAATGGGTGTTTTTTGAATAGCAGAATAGAGCAACAGTATCTAAAGGGTGTATCTCACAGTAACATATGCAGTGCTGGTGCACTAAGCTTGCATAAAATGCCCGCCGACGCCAACCTAACAGACGGATAAAAGTTATCTTTTCTCTGGCACCGGGCTCAGGGCAGGGTAAAAAGATTGTGCACTGCACCCACACAACAAAATCAAGGTAGATCGCTGAGTAATTTGATTTCTGAATCAGGACTCCTATGATAATTCTCTCCCTCAAAGCAGCAGCAGCAACCTTTCCCTACACTATCTAAAGCAGAGTGGCGTGCTGTGCTATGTGCCTCTAGCTTATATAGAGGCTGGGTCACATGCTGCACTGGCCAATCACAGCCGTGCCATTAGTAGGCATGGCTGTGATTGCTTCTAAGGGCACACAAGTTAAACAAATGTTTATTGGCTGCCCTGCAGCGTGCCGTTACATTGCCGAACACCGAACCCGAACATACAGTAAATTGTTCGGGTTCGGGTACCAAAAACCCAAAAGTCTGGTACGAACCCAAACTTTACAGTTCGGGTTCGCTCAACCCTAGACAGGATGACTGCACCATATTGAGGGGAGGATGGCTGGGACCATGTATCGTGAGATCTTGGCCAACAACCTCCTCCCCTCAATAAGAGCATTGAAGATGGGTCGTGACTGGGTCTTCCAGCATGACAATGACCCGAAACACACAGCCAGGACAACTAAGGAGTGGCTCCGTAAGAAGCATCTCAAGGTCCTGGAGTGGCCTAGCCAGTCTCCAGACCTGAACCCAATAGAAAATATTTGGAGGGAGCTGAAAGTCCATATTGCCCAGCGACAGCTTTAAAACCTGAAGGATCTTGAGAAGCTCTGTATGGAGGAGTGGGTCAAAATCCCTGCTGCAGTGTGTGCAAACCTGGTCAAGAACTACAGGAAACGTATGATCTCTGTAATTGCAAACAAAGGTTTCTGTACCAAATATTAGGTTCTGCTTTTCTGATGTATCAAATACTTATGTCATACAATAAAATGCAAATTAAATACTTAAAAATCATACAATGTGATTTTCTGGATTTTTGTTTTAGATTCCGTCTCTCGCAGTTGAAGAGTACCTATGATAAAAATTACAGACCTCTACATGCTTTGTAAGTAGGAAAACCTGCAAAATCGGCAGTGTATCAAATACTTGTTCTCCCCACTGTATACATTTATATATACATTATTTATTTTGTCTTTTTATAAGTAATATTTATATCACTAGGGTAAATAACCACTTGCCACCAAATCATGTACCTAGTACGTCATTTCATTTCAAGTGGTTGTAGTTATACTGGGGTGATGCCTGCAGCTTTTTTAGAGCCAACGGCCGTCTCTCTTGTAATAACAATCAATGCAGCTAACTAGCCGCTTCATTGTTATTACAAGCAGCGGGGGGCACAAACCCCCCCCCCTTTCCGATTTCTACGGCTCTCCTGTCCCATTGTGACACCCGAACTAGTTGCCAACACGTTCACCAGCTAGTCGGAGGCCCATACCTGAAAGCGTTGACATGACATCACTTTCGGTTTATCTGGATGTCAAGAATGCCATTTTTTTTTAAATTGAAATTATTAAAAAACAGCGATCTTAGTGTTTTAAATGCTTCCAAGGGCAGAGGGAGGATTTGGGGTCTTATAGACCACAGATCCCTCCATATAGAGTACCTGCCATGTACCTATTGCTGTCACAAGGGATGTTTACAATAAAAGTGACCCAAAAAATGAAAGCAACAGTGCAAAAATGAAAAAAATAAAGTGCCCCGTCCCCCCATGCTAGCAAGGAAAAATCGATTGTGCCACACATGTGAGGTTTCGCCGCGAACGTCAGATCATGGGCAATAATTCTAGCACTAGACCTCCCCTGTAAATCTAAAGTGGTAACCTGTAAAGGCTTTTAAAATGTCACCTACTGTATGGCTAGTAAAATGTACGCCATCTATCGCTGTTTCACAGGGGAGCACAATTTTAAAGCGTGACATGTTTGGTATCTATTTACTCTGCATAACATTGTCTTTTATATTTTACAAAAAAATTGGGTTAAGTCTTGTGTTTTCTTGCATTAAAATTCAAAAAGTGTATTTTTTCCCCAAAATTGGGTTTGAAAAACTGCTGCGCAAATACCGTGTGACATAAATAATTGCAAAACCCACAGATGTATTCTCTAGGGCATCTGCTTAAGAAAAAATATATATAATGTTTGGGGGTAATTTTCTAAAAAAAAACAAAAAACGGATTGTTACATGTAAATAAAAAGTGCCAGAAAAGGCCTGGTCTTCAAGTGGATAAATGGCAATGCATAAAAATTACTCAACAGGTAAAGGGGTTTATTATTTGAATGAAATAAACTAACTCATGGGTAGTGATGAGCCGAACACCCCCGGGTTCGGTTCGCACCAGAACCCGCGAACGGACCGAAAGTTCGCACGAACTTTAGAACCCTATTTAATACAATGAATGCGAACGTTTGAAATCTAAAGTGCTAATTATAATGACTATTATGCATGTTATTGTCCTAAAAAGGGTTTGGGAACCCGTGTTCTGCACCAGGGGACATGTATCAATGCAAAAAAAAGTTTTAAAAACGTCCGTTTTTCTGGAGCAGTCATTTTAATGATGCATAAAGTGAAAAAAAAAGTCAAATATTCCTTTAAATATCATACCTGGGGGGTGTCTAAAGTATGCCTGTGAAGTGCCACGTGTTTCCCGTGTTTATAACTGTCCCTGCACAAAATTACATTTCTAAAGGAAAAAAAGCCATTTAAAACTGCTTGCGGCTTTAATGTAATGTCTGGTCCCGGTAATATGGATGAAAATCTTTAAGAAAAATGGCATAGCTACCCCATCACACACCCCCCCCCCCCTACCCCAGCCCATTACCAGCCCCTTTGGGTCTTGTATGGATATTAAGGGGAACCCCGCACACAAAATAAAAAAGGCCCTATATACTCTGAACAGCTGCATACAGGCGGTGCATACAAGACAGGGACTGTAGGTTTGTTCTTATGTAGAATCTGTTTGTAATTTTGAACAGGTACATTGTTTAAGTGTAGCTCCAGCCAAAAAATCTATTTTTAAGCTTTTTGGAAAACATAGGGAAGGGTTATCACCCCTGTAACATTTGTTTTGCTGTCTGTGCAGTGTGCACCTGTTCAGAACAGTTCACCTCACTTTCCGTCCTAATGACAAATGTTTTTTGAAAATTTGGGGTTTTAATTGAAACAAGAATTGGTGATAAAGCATAAGTGGAGAGGAGACACTTTTTTTCCCATATTAACTCTTACAGGAGAGAATTTGCCTTCCTAGGGGTAGATTTCCTCTCACTTCCTGTTGTATCCTTCCGTTTGAAAGGAGGAGTCGTTTGTAAGTTGGATGTTTGAAAGTAGGGGCCTGCCGTATATACTCAGCTGAAATTTGCTCCTTACATGTTGGTGTTGCCACAACACTGTGAGCCCTCACAGTTACTCTTGGTGGGCGCATGAATGAGCCCTGCTGTGAATTATTAGATCAAGAATTGTAATTGCATGCCCCTGTTGAACAGGGGCTGAAAAATTGGGCCTTTGGTGGTGGTGGTGGTGGTGGTGGTGGTGGTGGTGTTGACACAACACTGTAAGGCCTCACAGTTAGTCTTGGTGGGCGCAGGAATGGGCCCTGCTGTGAATTATTAGATCAAGAATTGTAATTACATGCCCCTGTTAAACAGGGGCAGAAAAATTGGGCCTTAGGCACTGGTGCCACAACACTGCAACCCCTCACAGATACCGTACTTGGAGCACAGCAATGAGCCCTGTTGCAAAGTATTGCATCAAAAATTGTAATTACACGCCCCTGTTAAACAGGGGCTGAAAAATTGGGCCTTTGGTGGTGGTGGTGGTGTTGACACAACACTGTAAGGCCTCACAGTTAGTCTTGGTGGGCGCAGGAATGGGCCCTGCTGTGAATTATTAGATCAAGATATGTAATTACATGCCCCTGTTAAACAGGGGCATAAAAATTGGGCCTTAGGCACTGGTGCCACAACACTGCAACCCCTCACAGATACTGTACTTGGAGCACAGCAATGAGCCCTGTTGCAAAGTATTGCATCAAAAATTGTAATTACATGCCCCTGTTAAACAGGGGCTGAAAAATTGGGCCTTAGCCACTGGTGCTGGTGCCACGACACTGCAACCACTCCCAGATACCCTAGTTGGAGTGCAGGAATGAGCCCTGCTGCAAAGCATTGCATAAAAAATTGTAATTACACACCCCTGTTAAACAGGGGCTGAAAAATTGGGCCTTAGCCACTGGTGGCGGCACCCAGAAACAAAAATGTTCTTCCAAGCTATCATCGTCAATCGGATCATTGAGAAGGAGGAGGATAGTCAGTCAACATAACAGGACAGTCTCTCAGCATCAGCATCAGTCTTGAAGGGATGTGACATTTGAAAATAAATTAGTCTCTTATATCAGCTTCAGGTGTTTGGTAGCTGGTGGTGATCCAAGACTGGTTCATGTTTATGAAGGTCAGTCGATCAACAGAGTCGGTGTACAGTCGCACCCTGTGATCCGTGACAAATCCTCCAGCAGCACTGAATGTGCGTTCTGAAAGAACGCTGGATGCAGGAAAGGCCAGTAGCTCAATTGCATACTGTGCAAGCTCTGGCCAGTGATCCATCCTCAAGACCCAGTAAGCCAGAGGATTTTCGGTGGGGAAGGTGTCCAAGTCTGACCTTGCCCCTAGGTATTCCTGCACCATGTATATCAGACGCTAGCGATGGTTGCTGGAACCGATCATACCTTGGGGCTGCGGACTAAAGAATTGTCTGAACGCTTCGGTCAAACGGCCACCTTCCCCACCACTCCTTCTTTGACTGACTGAAGCCTCAGCAACTCGTTGTCCAGGACCAGGAGTTTGTAACCTTCCAGTCTCTGGGAACGCGTTGCACAGACCTTTCTGCAAGGCCTCCCGGAGTTGTCTCATCCTCTGCTCCCTCTGCGATGGTAAGATAAGGTCCGCAACCTTACCCTTGTACCGTGGATAAAGGAGAGTGGCCAGCCAGTAATGGTCCCTCTCCTTGATCCGAAGAATACGAGGATTCTTCCGCAGACTTTGCAGGATCAGGGAGGCCATGCAGCGTAGGTTAGCTGAGGCATTCGGTCCGGGGTCCTCTGGGTCACTAAGGACGAAATGATCCACAGCCACCTCCTCCCAGCCACGTACAAGTCCACTGGTTTCTTGGGACTGTAAATCATCCCTAAAAGACTGCTGCTGATGATGCTGAGTGCCAGGCTCCACCTCCATGCTGACACAATCCTCCTCCTCCTCCTCCTCTTCTTCCTGTGCGATGGGTGGGACAGAAGGAACACTGTCTGGGTAAAGGGGGCCTTGAGAGGCAAGGAATTCCTCCTCTTCCTGCCTCTGTTCTGCCTCAAGTGCCCTGTCCTCTATTCCACGCAGCGTATGTTCCAACAGGTGGACAAGAGGTACAGTGTCACTGATGCATGCTCTGTCACTGCTCACCACCCTCATGGCCTCCTCAAATGGTGCCAGGACAGTGCATGCATCCCTGATCATGCCCCACTGGCGTGGTGAAAAAAACCCGAGCTCCCCTGACCCTGTCCTGGTGCCGTAGTCGCACAGGTACTCATTGATGGCCCTCTGCTGCGTGTGCAGCTGCTGCAGCATGGCCAACGTTGAGTTCCACCTGGTGGGCATGTCACATATAAGGCGGTTCTTGGGCAGGTTCAACTCCTTTTGCAGCTCAGCCAGGCGAGCACTGGCATTATAAGATCTGCGGAAATGCACACAGACTTTCCTGGCCTGCCTCAGGACATCCTGTAAGCCCGGGTACCTGCCCAAGAACCGCTGCACCACCAGGTTAAGGACGTGAGCCACACAGGGCACATAGGTCAGTTGTCCCTGTCGGAGAGCGGAGAGGAGGTTGGTGCCATTGTCGCAAACTACCATTCCTGGCTTAAGCTGGCGTGGCGTCAACCACCTCTCGGTCTGCCCCTGCAGAGCAGACAGAACCTCTGCCCCAGTGTGGCTCCTGTCCCCCAAACACACCAGCGCAAGCACGGCATGGCATCTTTTTGCCTGCGTACTTGCGTAGCCCCTTGAACGCCTACGGAGCACCGCTGGTTCCGAGGACAAAGCACAGGAAGAGGCCACGGAGGAAGAAGAAGAGGAGGGGGTGGAGGACAGAGGTGTGTCACAACCAGTAGTAGCATTTTGGAGGCGTGGCGGTGGAACAATCTCCAACACTACTGCACCTTGTCCTGCATCCTTCCCAGCTGCCAAAAGAGTGACCCAATGGGCCGTGAAAGAAAGGTAACGTCCCTGTCCATGCCTGCTGGACCATGAGTCAGCGGTAATATGCACCTTACCGCTGACCGCCCTGTCCAGCGAGGCCAAGACATTGCCTTCCACATGCCGGTAGAGAGCCGGAATCGCCTTCCGTGAGAAAAAGTGGCGTTTGGGAACCTGCCACTGAGGAACCGCACATTGCACAAACTCACAGAAGGGGGCCGAGTCTACCAACTGAAAAGGCAGCAGTTGAAGCTCTAGCAATTTAGCCAAGCTAGCATTCAACCGCTGGGCATGTGGATGGCTGGGAGTGAACTTCTTTCGACGGTCCAGCAGCTGGGGCAGGGAAATTTGCCTGCTAGAATCGGACGTTGGTGTACTGCTAGCAGAGTGCCCGCAAGTACTTGGCTGTGACACACCTAATTCTACACCTTCATTCCTCTCAGAGCAGGTTTCAGAGAGGACTGAAGGTATAGTGGGGTTGGAGATCCCAGCTGATGCGGTGCAAGAAGAGGTCAGCTTTGTTCTTTAGTGTGGGTCTTCAAGGTAGGCTTGCCAGCGAGCTGCATGGCAGGTCAACATATGTCTGGTCAAGCATGTGGTGCCCAAGCGAGTGATGTTTTGGCCACGCGATATACGCTTGAGACATATGTTGCAAACAGCAGCTGTGCGATCTGATGCACTCGACTCAAAAAAGGCCCACACCAAAGAACTTTTTGAATAATGGGCAGAGGCAGCGCCCTGCACAGGCGGAGCTCTGCGGTGTGATTCCGTCGGTGTGCTGCCCTTACGCTGGCCCCCCGAGGGCATCCTGCCTCGTTGGAGATGTGCCTCCTCCTCATCCTCCTCCTGCTCTCTCCTATTAGGCACCCACGTGGAGTCAGTGACCTCATCATCCCCTCCCTCCTCATCACTGGAGCCAATCTGGCAGTATGCTGCAGCTGCTGGAACATGACTGCCAGATTGGTGTCCTTCTTGAGCATCCCCTCTCTCTGCTCTCACGCTACTGCCTTCCTCTAGCTGGGTATCATCATCAGACCCTTCGAAACGCTGGGCATGCTCCTGGAACATGTACCCAACACTGTGCTCAAACAGTTCGGGGGACTCCTCAGGAGAACATGGTTGGTCTAGGGAAGGAGTGACTGATGATGACATTGATACCAGGGAAGAGGATGCTTTGGCAGCTGCTTTGCCAGTACCCTGAGCCTGGGTGAGAGAGGATGAGGAGGATGAGGAGGGCTTGGTCATCCACTCTACCAAGTCTTCGGCATGATGCGGCTCAACACGTCCAGCTGCCGAAAAGAAGGACAAGCGTGTCCCATGGCCACGTGCTGATGGCGATGCACCGCGTCCACGACCAGCACTGTTGTCTCTAGACACAGAGCCTGCTTGTCCTCTTTTATTGGCTCCTGACTGTCTGCCTCTCCTTGTTTGCCTTCCAGACATTCTAATGGCCTGCAGGGAAATGGGAAAAGCAGCAATACAGGCTAAGTTAAGGTGTAATATGGTCAGTAGGCACACTCCGCCTGCTGTAAGTGCCGCAAAATCCTGTTGGTGTAACACACCAGGAAAAAGCAGCAATACAGGCTAAGTTAGGGTGTAATATGGTCAGGAGGCACACTACGCCCGCTGTAAGTGCCGCAAAATCCTGTTGGTGTAACACACCAGGAAAAAGCAGCAATACAGGCTAAGTTAAGGTGTAATATGGTCAGGAGGCACACTCCGCCCGCTGTAAGTGCCGCAAAATCCTGTTGGTGTAACACACCAGGAAAAAGCAGCAATACAGGCTAAGTTAAGGTGTAATATGGTCAGGAGGCACACTCCGCCCGCTGTAAGTGCCGCAAAATCCTGTTGGTGCAACACACCAGGAAAAAGCAGCAATACAGGCTAAGTTAAGGTGTAATATGGTCAGGAGGTACACTCCGCCCGCTGTAAGTGTCGCAAAATCCTGTTGGTGTAACACACCAGGAAAAAGCAGCAATACAGGCTAAGTTAAGGTGTAATATGGTCAGGAGGTATACTCCGCCCGCTGTAAGTGCCGCAAAATCCTGTTGGTGTAACACACCAGGAAAAAGCAGCAATACAGGCTAAGTTAAGGTGTAATATGGTCAGGAGGCACACTCCGCCCGCTGTAAGTGCCGCAAAATCCTGTTGGTGTAACACACCAGGAAAAAGCAGCAATACAGGCTAAGTTAAGGTGTAATATGGTCAGGAGGCACACTCCGCCCGCTGTAAGTGCCGCAAAATCCTGTTGGTGTAACACACCAGGAAAAAGCAGCAATACGGGCTAACTTCAGGTGTATAATGTGCAGGAGGCTTAGCAACAATGACACTGACACTGTCCCCTGCCTATCCTTCTCTCTCCCTGCACACAAGGTTTAGCAAAGAATATGACACTGACACTGTCCCCTGCCTATCCTTCTCTCTCCCTGCACACAAGGTTAATCAAAGTATATGACACTGACACTCTCCCTGCCTATCCTTCTCTCTCCCTACACACAAGGTTTAGCAAAGAATATGACACTGACACTCTCCCTGCCTATCCTTCTCTGTCCCTACACACAAGGTTTAGCAAAGAATAGATTTGACAAGATTTGACACTGTCCCTGCCTATCCTTCACTTTCCCTGCTCCGGAACACACTACACAAGGCCGCCGCGCTGGCGGCCTTTTATAGTGTGGGGCGTGTACTAAACCCCCTCAGCTATAATTGGCCACAGGCATCCTGCCTGTGGCCAATCATTGCTCTCCTCGCTGCTGGCGCTGTGATTTGGCCAAGCATGCAGGGTCACAGTGCATGCTTGGCCAATCACAGCGCCGGGATTACACTGCGATGGCGCAGTGTATTGTGGGCCGTTCGCGTCACTCGAATTTGGCGCGAACGGCCCAAATCGTTCGTTGTTCGCCGAACGTGCGAACAGCCGATGTTTGAGTCGAACCTATGTTCGACTCGAACACCGAGCTCATCCCTACTCATGGGAATACTAGGCTCTAATAAGACAATTAATCTAGTTCACCATGTTACTAATAGACATGTGCACACTGAAATATTTTGTTTAAAATGATTTAGTTACGGTACTTCCGAAATTCGTTTTTATTTATTTTGCTTAGTTAAAAAATGTATTTGTCCTAAAATCCGAATTAATTAAGGTTGAATCTGTCATTGAAGGCGTATGGTGTCTGTCGAATGTTCTAAGAAGATTCGACGAAGCAGCTAAACTGTACGATGCCGCAATCATACATGTAGCGGCCACCTCCACTCCCCTCTTTCTCTCGTCTCGTCTTTCTCTTGTCTAGGGGTATCTTAGAGGGGAGGGAGCGGGGACACCACGCCTGGCTTCCACCACATGTGTCAGTGCGGTATAAGCAACGTTCTTGTATTACCTTTGGGTCAGTGCTGTGCACCTGGATCCTCCCTCCAAGAGTCACCTTGAACAATGTCTGTCAGGAAATGAGCCCCACACCATTAAAGTTCAACACTCCTTTATTCTTCTCGAATGAACACAATCAGTTGAACTCCCTTGGTAGAAACAGAACAGAAAAGGAGGTGTGGATGCGAACAGGCCCAGACACAATGTAGTTCTCCACTTTCCTTCCTGAAAGTGGGTTACGGTCTCCGCACGAGGAGGATTTCCTTCCAGGCGGTCTCCGACGAGAGGCTCACCTGTCACCGGCAATATGCTGCACCGGGTCTTCAAGTGAGGAGCTCCCCCCGGTCCATTGCACCTTCACGGATTCGGGTACCCACTCCCGGGGTTCCCTAGGATCTCCTTTCCTCGCGGAACTCAGTGTTGGGCACTGAGCTCCAGACCTCCATCCGAGTACCTCACCCCAGGCTAAAGGTGCCTGGGATGGAACACGACCTCCGGCTGTCCTCTAGGCCTAGGCCACCCAGAGGACCGACACGAACCACCGTCCGCAAGCTGAAGGTGCCTGGGACTTCGACCCCGTGACAAAGATGGCCGGCCCCTTTATTTTGTAGAACACTTACTCATAACATAATTTGCTGATTAAGTGAATGAATTTTCAGGAAATGCTTTGAGAACTTACCCACCCAGTGTGGCTAACCCAGTGGAAATAACATTAGGTTACATTTACATTCATGGATGGGTTACATTTACATGCATGGGTGCTATGTACAGTATGCTGAGCAAAACTAATGTGACGAAAACATGATATATTATAAGTGTATCAATCAGCCATTAAGATTTTAACTGCAGTTTGTACTATGTATTAATAAATTAGACTTCTTATAATTCCTTGTCTGCATGCTTGATCAGTAACACAGTAGTGAAGGTGAAAGCAAGATGACAGTCGCAGAGTGTGGATCTTTAAAAACTCATCAGTTGCAGCTTCCATATTTCTATCCTCATAGATTCTTTTTGATTCCAGCTAACATAAAGTTCAAATTACACATGTTTAATTTCTGAATTTATATTTAGATATTTCACCGCCGCTTATAAGAAGAAAACTTCTAATGCTCATACAATTTTTCAGCAACCAAATAAACATATTTACGTAAACTACCTTTGGCCCTTTGACATAGTCAATCAGCCCAACGTTTCTAAACTCCTTAGAATCTTAGATATATGCCTCATGTGTTGCACAAAAAAATATATATCCAGTACATTTACATACAGTGGGGAGAACAAGTATTTGATACACTGCTGATTTTGCAGGTTTTCCTACTTACAAAGCGTGTAGGGGTCTATAATTTTTATCATAGGTACTCTTCACCTGTGAGAGACAGAATCTAAAACAAAAATCCAGAAAATCACATTGTATGATTTTTTAATAATTAATTTGCATTTTATTGCATGACATAAGTATTTGATCACCTACCAACCAGTAAGAATTCCGGCTCTCACAGACCTGTTATTTTTTCTTTAAGAAGCCCTCCTGTTCTCCACTCATTACCTGTATTAACTGCACATGTTTGAACTCGTTACCTGTATAAAATACACCTGTCCACACACTTAATCAAGCAGACTCCAACCTCTCCTCCATGGTCAAGACCAGAGAGCTGTGTAAGGGCATCAGGAATAAAATTGTAGACCTGCACAAGGCTGGGATGGGCTACAGGACAATAGGCAAGCATCTTGGTGAGAAGGCAATAACTTTTGGCGCAATTATTAGAAAATGGAAGAAGTTCAAGATGACGGTCAATCTCCCTCGGTCTGGGGCTCCATGCAAGATCTCACCCCGTGGGGCATCAGTGATCATGAGGAAGGTGAGGGATCAGCCCAGAACTACATGGCAGGACCTGGTCAATGACCTGAAGAAAGCTGGGACCACAGTCTCAAAGAAAACCATTAGTAACACACTATGCCGTTATGGATTAAAATCCTGCAGTGCACGCAAGGTCCCCCTGCTCAAGCCAACGCATGTCCAGGCCCATCTGAAGTTTGCCAATGACCATCTGGATGATCCAGAGGAGGAATGGGAGAAGGTCATGTGATTTGATGAGACAAAATTAGAGCTTTTTGGTTTAAACTCCACTCCCTGTGTTTGGAGGAAGAAGAAGGATGAGTACAACCCCAAGAACACCATCCAAACCGTTAGGCAGGGAAGTGGAAACATCATTCTTTGGGGATGCTTTTCTGCAAAGGGGACAGGACTAGAGTTGAGCGAACATCTGGATGTTCGGGTTCAATGGGTTCGGCTGAACTTCGCAAAAAAGTTTGAGTTCGGGACCCGAACTTGACCCCGAACCCCATTGAAGTCAATGGGGACCCAAACTTTTGAGGACTAAAATGGCTCTAAAAAAGTAATGGAAAGGGCTAGAGGGCTGCAAATGGCAGCAAATTTTTATTAAGAGCATGGCAAGTGCTCTGCAAACAAATGTGGATAGGGAAATAAATTAAAATAACATAAAATACATAAAAAAAATAATAATAATCTTGACCTAGGAGGACGAGGTCCATATGGAGTAGGAGGTTGAGGTGGCGGTGGATGTGGCGGTGTAGGTGGAAGCGGCAGTGGAGGAGGACGAGGTAGCCAACACTGTTTTTTTTTTTTAAATTAGGGTACACCCCAAAAGAGTGAGAGATCAAAAATACCCAATGGCTGGGTAAGGCCGGTATACATGTCTATTCTGCACAAGGTACGGACAAGTCCTGTGGGATCCATGCCTGGTTCATTTTAATGAACGTAAGCTTGTTCACATTGGCCCTGGACAGACTGCTTGGCTGATTTGCAAGGAGGTGAGGTGAAAGACTGATGGACATCGGCTGCAGGTGCCAACTCTGATCTTTTAGCAGGAGACTGGGTGGGAGACAATGTGAAGGAACTGGAGGCACTGTCAGCAACTCAATCTACTATCGCCTGTACTTGTCCTGGCCTCAACATTCGTAGAGCCGCATTAGGCCGGACAAAATACCGCTGAAGGCTCTGTCGCCTACTCGCACCTGAGGAAGGTGTTTCACTTGTGCGTGTAGCTGGCACAGATCGACCACGTCCTCTCCCTGCAACAGGAGCTCCACCAGCAGCACCACGACCGGGGCCACGTCCCTTATTTGACGTTCTCCTCATATTTCTCAAATTTAGGATCTTGCCCTAAATGGGTGTTTTTTGAATAGCAGAATAGAAGAACAGTATCTAAAGTGTGTATCTCTCACGTACAGATATGCAGGAAACACTTCAAAATAATTTTTTTTGCTCTAAATGGGTGTTTTTTGAATAGCAGAATAGAGCAACAGTATCTAAAGGGTGTATCTCACAGTAACATATGCAGTGCTGGTGCACTAAGCTTGCATAAAATGCCCGCCGACACCAACCTAACAGACGGATAAAAGTTATCTTTTCTCTGGCACCGGGCTCAGGGCAGGGTAAAAAGATTGTGCACTGCACCCACACAACAAAATCAAGGTAGATCGCTGAGTAATTTGATTTCTGAATCAGGACTCCTATGATAATTCTCTCCCTCAAAGCAGCAGCAGCAACCTTTCCCTACACTATCTAAAGCAGAGTGGCGTGCTGTGCTATGTGCCTCTAGCTTATATAGAGGCTGGGTCACATGCTGCACTGGCCAATCACAGCCGTGCCATTAGTAGGCATGGCTGTGATTGCTTCTAAGGGCATACAAGTTAAACGAATGTTTATTGGCTGCCCTGCAGCGTGCCGTTACATTGCCGAACACCGAACCCGAACATACAGTAAATTGTTCGGGTTCGGGTACCAAAAACCCAAAAGTCTGGTACGAACCCAAACTTTACAGTTCGGGTTCGCTCAACCCTAGACAGGACGACTGCACCATATTGAGGGAAGGATGGCTGGGACCATGTATCGTGAGATCTTGGCCAACAACCTCCTCCCCTCAATAAGAGCATTGAAGATGGGTCGTGACTGGGTCTTCCAGCATGACAATGACCCGAAACACACAGCCAGGACAACTAAGGAGTGGCTCCGTAAGAAGCATCTCAAGGTCCTGGAGTGGCCTAGCCAGTCTCCAGACCTGAACACAATAGAAAATATTTGGAGGGAGCTGAAAGTCCATATTGCCCAGCGACAGCCTCAAAACCTGAAGGATCTTGAGAAGCTCTGTATGGAGGAGTGGGTCAAAATCCCTGCTGCAGTGTGTGCAAACCTGGTCAAGAACTACAGGAAACGTATGATCTCTGTAATTGCAAACAAAGGTTTCTGTACCAAATATTAGGTTCTGCTTTTCTGATGTATCAAATACTTATGTCATACAATAAAATGCAAATTAAATACTTAAAAATCATACAATGTGATTTTCTGGATTTTTGTTTTAGATTCCATCTCTCGCAGTTGAAGAGTACCTATGATAAAAATTACAGACCTCTACATGCTTTGTAAGTAGAAAAACCTGCAAAATCGGCAGTGTATCAAATACTTGTTCTCCCCACTGTATACATTTATATATACATTATTTATTTTGTCTTTTTATAAGTAATATTTATATCACTAGGGAAAATAACCACTTGCCACCAAATCATGTACCTAGTACGTCATTTGATTTCAAGTGGTTGTAGTTATACTGGGGTGATGCCTGCAGCTTTTTTAGAGCCAACGGCCGTCTCTCTTGTAATAACAATCAATGCAGCTAACTAGCCGCTTCATTGTTATTACAAGCAGCGGGGGGCACAAACCCCCCCCCCCTCTTTCTGATTTCTACGGCTCTCGTGTCCCATTGTGACACCCGAACTAGTTGCCAACACGTTCACCAGCTAGTCGGAGGCCCATACCTGAAAGCGTTGACATGACATCACTTTCGGTTTATCTGGATGTCAACAATGCCATTTTTTTTAAATTGAAATTATTAAAAAACAGCGATCTTAGTGTTTTAAATGCTTTCAAGGGCAGAGGGAGGATTTGGGGTCTTATAGACCACAGATCCCTCCATATAGAGTACCTGCCATGTACCTATTGCTGTCACAAGGGATGTTTACAATAAAAGTGACCAAAAAAATGAAAGCAACAGTGCAAAAATGAAAAAAATAAAGTGCCCCGTCCCCCCATTCTAGCAAGGAAAAATCGATTGTGCCACACATGTGAGGTTTCGCCGCGAACGTCAGATCATGGGCAATAATTCTAGTACTAGACCTCCCCTGTAAATCTAAAGTGGTAACCTGTAAAGGCTTTTAAAATGTCACCTACTGTATGGCTAGTAAAATGTACGCCATCTATCGCTGTTTCACAGGGGAGCACAATTTTAAAGCGTGACATGTTTGGTATCTATTTACTCTGCATAACATTGTCTTTTATATTTTACAAAAAAATTGGGTTAAGTCTTGTGTTTTCTTGCATTAAAATTCAAAAAGTGTATTTTTTCCCCAAAATTGGGTTTGAAAAACTGCTGCGCAAATACCGTGTGACATAAATAATTGCAAAACCCACAGATGTATTCTCTAGGGCATCTGCTTAAGAAAAAATATATATAATGTTTGGGGGTAATTTTCTAAAAAAAAAAAAAAAAACGGATTGTTACATGTAAATAAAAAGTGCCAGAAAAGGCCTGGTCTTCAAGTGGATAAATGGCAATGCATAAAAATTGCTCAACAGGTAAAGGGGTTTATTATTTGAATGCAATAAACTAACTCATGGGTAGTGATGAGCCGAACACCCCCGGGTTCGGTTCGCACCAGAACCCGCGAACGGACCGAAAGTTCGCACGAACTTTAGAACCCTATTTAATACAATGAATGCGAACGTTTGAAATCTAAAGTGCTAATTATAATGACTATTATGCATGTTATTGTCCTAAAAAGGGTTTGGGAACCCGTGTTCTGCACCAGGGGACATGTATCAATGCAAAAAGAAGTTTTAAAAACGTCCGTTTTTCTGGAGCAGTCATTTTAATGATGCATAAAGTGAAAAAAAAAGTCAAATATTCCTTTAAATATCATACCTGGGGGGTGTCTAAAGTATGCCTGTGAAGTGCCTCGTGTTTCCCGTGTTTATAACTGTCCCTGCACAAAATTACATTTCTAAAGGAAAAAAAGCCATTTAAAACTGCTTGCGGCTTTAATGTAATGTCTGGTCCCGGTAATATGGATGAAAATCTTTAAGAAAAATGGCATAGCTACCCCATCACACACCCCCCCCCCCCCACCCCAGCCCATTACCAGCCCCTTTGGGTCTTGTATGGATATTAAGGGGAACCCCGCACACAAAATAAAAAAGGCCCTATATACTCTGAACAGCTGTATACAGGCGGTGCATACAAGACAGGGACTGTAGGTTTGTTCTTATGTAGAATCTGTTTGTAATTTTGAACAGGTACATTGTTTAAGTGTAGCTCCAGCCAAAAAATCTATTTTTAAGCTTTTTGGAAAACATAGGGAAGGGTTATCACCCCTGTAACATTTGTTTTGCTGTCTGTGCAGTGTGCACCTGTTCAGAACAGTTCACCTCACTTTCCGTCCTAATGACAAATGTTTTTTGAAAATTTGGGGTTTTAATTGAAACAAGAATTGGTGATAAAGCATAAGTGGAGAGGAGACACTTTTTTTCCCATATTAACTCTTACAGGAGAGAATTTGCCTTCCTAGGGGTAGATTTCCTCTCACTTCCTGTTGTATCCTTCCGTTTGCAAGGAGGAGTCGTTTGTAAGTTGGATGTTTGAAAGTAGGGGCCTGCCGTATATACTCAGCTGAAATTTGCTCCTTACATGTTGGTGTTGCCACAACACTGTGAGCCCTCACAGTTACTCTTGGTGGGCGCATGAATGGGCCCTGCTGTGAATTATTAGATCAAGAATTGTAATTGCATGCCCCTGTTGAACAGAGGCTGAAAAATTGGGCCTTTGGTGGTGGTGGTGGTGGTGTTGACACAACACTGTAAGGCCTCACAGTTAGTCTTGGTGGGCGCAGGAATGGGCCCTGCTGTAAATTATTAGATCAAGAATTGTAATTACATGCCCCTGTTAAACAGGGGCAGAAAAATTGGGCCTTAGGCACTGGTGCCACAACACTGCAACCCCTCACAGATACTGTACTTGGAGCACAGCAATGAGCCCTGTTGCAAAGTATTGCATCAAAAATTGTAATTACACGCCCCTGTTAAACAGGGGCGGAAAAATTGGGCCTTTGGTGGTGGTGGTGGTGGTGGTGTTGACACAACACTGTAAGGCCTCACAGTTAGTCTTGGTGGGCGCAGGAATGGGCCCTGCTGTGAATTATTAGATCAAGATATGTAATTGCATGCCCCTGTTAAACAGGGGCATAAAAATTGGGCCTTAGGCACTGGTGCCACAACACTGCAACCCCTCACAGATACTGTACTTGGAGCACAGCAATGAGCCCTGTTGCAAAGTATTGCATCAAAAATTGTAATTACATGCCCCTGTTAAACAGGGGCTGAAAAATTGGGCCTTAGCCACTGGTGCTGGTGCCACGACACTGCAACCACTCCCAGATACTCTAGTTGGAGTGCAGGAATGAGCCCTGCTGCAAAGCATTGCATAAAAAATTGTAATAACACACCCCTGTTAAACAGGGGCTGAAAAATTGGGCCTTAGCCACTGGTGGCGGCACCCAGAAACAAAAATGTTCTTCCAAGCTATCATCGTCAATCGGATCATTGAGGAGGAGGAGGATAGTCAGTCAACATAACAGGACAGTCTCTCAGCATCAGCATCAGTCTTGAAGGGATGTGACATTTGAAAATAAATTAGTCTGTTATATCAGCTTCAGGTGTTTGGTAGCTGGTGGTGATCCAAGACTGGTTCATGTTTATGAAGGTCAGTCGATCAACAGAGTCGGTGGACAGGCGCACCCTGTGATCCGTGACAAATCCTCCAGCAGCACTGAATGTGCGTTCTGAAAGAACGCTGGATGCAGGAAAGGCCAGTAGCTCAATTGCATACTGTGCAAGCTCTGGCCAGTGATCCATCCTCAAGACCCAGTAAGCCAGAGGATTTTCGGTGGGGAAGGTGTCCAAGTCTGACCTTGCCCCTAGGTATTCCTGCACCATGTATATCAGACGCTGGCGATGGTTGCTGGAACCGATCATACCTTGGGGCTGCGGACTAAAGAATTGTCTGAACGCTTCGGTCAAACGGCCACCTTCCCCACCACTCCTTCTTTGACTGACCGAAGCCTCAGCAACTCGTTGTCCAGGACCAGGAGTTTGTAACCTTCCAGTCTCTGGGAACGCGTTGCACAGACCTTTCTGCAAGGCCTCCCGGAGTTGTCTCATCCTCTGCTCCCTCTGCGATGGTAAGATAAGGTCCGCAACCTTACCCTTGTACCGTGGATAAAGGAGAGTGGCCAGCCAGTAATGGTCCCTCTCCTTGATCCGAAGAATACGAGGATCCTTCCGCAGACTTTGCAGGATCAGGGAGGCCATGCAGCGTAGGTTAGCTGAGGCATTCGGTCCGGGGTCCTCTGGGTCACTAAG
This sequence comes from Rana muscosa, assembly GCA_029206835.1. NCBI lineage: Eukaryota > Metazoa > Chordata > Amphibia > Anura > Ranidae > Rana > Rana muscosa. The sequence goes on from CM055116.1 coordinate 664,023,151, forward strand.
GACGAAATGATCCGCAGCCACCTCCTCCCAGCCACGTACAAGTCCACTGGTTTCTTGGGACTGTAAATCATCCCTAAAAGACTGCTGCTGATGATGCTGAGTGCCAGGCTCCACCTCCATGCTGACACAATCCTCCTCCTCCTCCTCTTCTTCCTGTGCGATGGGTGGGACAGAAGGAACACTGTCTGGGTAAAGGGGGCCTTGAGAGGCAAGGAATTCCTCCTCTTCCTGCCTCTGTTCTGCCTCAAGTGCCCTGTCCTCTATTCCACGCAGCGTATGTTCCAACAGGTGGACAAGAGGTACAGTGTCACTGATGCATGCTCTGTCACTGCTCACCATCCTCATGGCCTCCTCAAATGGTGCCAGGACAGTGCATGCATCCCTGATCATGCCCCACTGGCGTGGTGAAAAAAACCCGAGCTCCCCTGACCCTGTCCTGGTGCCGTAGTCGCACAGGTACTCATTGATGGCCCTCTGCTGCGTGTGCAGCCGCTGCAGCATGGCCAACGTTGAGTTCCACCTGGTGGGCATGTCACATATAAGGCGGTTCTTGGGCAGGTTCAACTCCTTCTGCAGCTCAGCCAGGTGAGCACTGGCATTATAAGATCTGCGGAAATGCACACAGACTTTCCTGGCCTGCCTCAGGACATCCTGTAAGCCCGGGTACCTGCCCAAGAACCGCTGCACCACCAGGTTAAGGACGTGAGCCACACAGGGCACATAGGTCAGTTGTCCCTGTCGGAGAGCGGAGAGGAGGTTGGTGCCATTGTCGCAAACTACCATTCCTGGCTTAAGCTGGCGTGGCGTCAACCACCTCTCGGTCTGCCCCTGCAGAGCAGACAGAACCTCTGCCCCAGTGTGGCTCCTGTCCCCCAAACACACCAGCGCAAGCACGGCATGGCATCTTTTTGCCTGCGTACTTGCGTAGCCCCTTGAACGCCTACGGAGCACCGCTGGTTCTGAGGACAAAGCACAGGAAGAGGCCACGGAGGAAGAAGAAGAGGAGGGGGTGGAGGACAGAGGTGTGTCACAACCAGTAGTAGCATTTTGGAGGCGTGGCGGTGGAACAATCTCCAACACTACTGCACCTTGTCCTGCATCCTTCCCAGCTGCCAAAAGAGTGACCCAATGGGCCGTGAAAGAAAGGTAACGTCCCTGTCCATGCCTGCTGGACCATGAGTCAGCGGTAATATGCACCTTACCGCTGACCGCCCTGTCCAGCGAGGCCAAGACATTGCCTTCCACATGCCGGTAGAGAGCCGGAATCGCCTTCCGTGAGAAAAAGTGGCGTTTGGGAACCTGCCACTGAGGAACCGCACATTGCACAAACTCACAGAAGGGGGCCGAGTCTACCAACTGAAAAGGCAGCAGTTGAAGCGCTAGCAATTTAGCCAAGCTAGCATTCAACCGCTGGGCATGTGGATGGCTGGGAGTGAACTTCTTTCGACGGTCCAGCAGCTGGGGCAGGGAAATTTGCCTGCTAGAATCGGACGTTGGTGTACTGCTAGCAGAGTGCCCGCAAGTACTTGGCTGTGACACACCTAATTCTACACCTTCATTCCTCTCAGAGCAGGTTTCAGAGAGGACTGAAGGTATAGTGGGGTTGGAGATCCCAGCTGATGCGGTGCAAGAAGAGGTCAGCTTTGTTCTTTAGTGTGGGTCTTCAAGGTAGGCTTGCCAACGAGCTGCATGGCAGGTCAACATATGTCTGGTCAAGCATGTGGTGCCCAAGCGAGTGATGTTTTGGCCACGCGATATACGCTTGAGACATATGTTGCAAACAGCAGCTGTGCGATCTGATGCACTCGACTCAAAAAAGGCCCACACCAAAGAACTTTTTGAATAACGGGCAGAGGCAGCGCCCTGCACAGGTGGAGCTCTGCGGTGTGATTCCGTCGGTGTGCTGCCCTTACGCTGGCCCCCCGAGGGCATCCTGCCTCGTTGGAGATGTGCCTCCTCCTCCTCCTCCTCTCTCCTATTAGGCACCCACGTGGAGTCAGTGACCTCATCATCCCCTCCCTCCTCATCACTGGAGCCAATCTGGCAGTATGCTGCAGCTGCTGGAACATGACTGCCAGATTGGTGTCCTTCTTGAGCATCCCCTCTCTCTGCTCTCACGCTACTGCCTTCCTCTAGCTGGGTATCATCATCAGACCCTTCGAAACGCTGGGCCTCCTCCTGGAACATGTACCCAACACTGTGCTCAAACAGTTCGGGGGACTCCTCAGGAGAACATGGTTGGTCTAGGGAAGGAGTGACTGATGATGACATTGATACCAGGGAAGAGGACGCTTTGGCAGCTGCTTTGTCAGTACCCTGAGCCTGGGTGAGAGAGGATGAGGAGGATGAGGAGGGCTTGGTCATCCACTCTACCAAGTCTTCGGCATGATGCGGCTCAACACGTCCAGCTGCCGAAAAGAAGGACAAGCGTGTCCCATGGCCACGTGCTGATGGCGATGCACCGCGTCCACGACCAGCACTGTTGTCTCTAGACACAGAGCCTGCTTGTCCTCTTTTATTGGCTCCTGACTGTCTGCCTCTCCTTGTTTGCCTTCCAGACATTCTAATGGCCTGCAGGGAAATGGGAAAAGCAGCAATACAGGCTAAGTTAAGGTGTAATATGGTCAGGAGGCACACTCCGCCTGCTGTAAGTGCCGCAAAATCCTGTTGGTGTAACACACCAGGAAAAAGCAGCAATACAGGCTAAGTTAGGGTGTAATATGGTCAGGAGGCACACTACGCCCGCTGTAAGTGCCGCAAAATCCTGTTGGTGTAACACACCAGGAAAAAGCAGCAATACAGGCTAAGTTAAGGTGTAATATGGTCAGGAGGTACACTCGCCCGCTGTAAGTGCCGCAAAATCCTGTTGGTGTAACACACCAGGAAAAAGCAGCAATACAGGCTAAGTTAAGGTGTAATATGGTCAGGAGGCACACTCCGCTCGCTGTAAGTGCCGCAAAATCCTGTTGGCGTAACACACCAGGAAAAAGCAGCAATACAGGCTAAGTTAAGGTGTAATATGGTCAGGAGGTACACTCCGCCCACTGTAAGTGCCGCAAAATCCTGTTGGTGTAACACACCAGGAAAAAGCAGCAATACAGGCTAAGTTAGGGTGTAATATGGTCAGGAGGCACACTACGCCCGCTGTAAGTGCCGCAAAATCCTGTTGGTGTAACACACCAGGAAAAAGCAGCAATACAGGCTAAGTTAAGGTGTAATATGGTCAGGAGGTACACTCCGCCCGCTGTAAGTGCCGCAAAATCCTGTTGGTGTAACAAACCAGGAAAAAGCAGCAATACAGGCTAAGTTAAGGTGTAATATGGTCAGGAGGCACACTCCGCTCGCTGTAAGTGCCGCAAAATCCTGTTGGCGTAACACACCAGGAAAAAGCAGCAATACAGGCTAAGTTAAGGTGTAATATGGTCAGGAGGTACACTCCGCCCGCTGTAAGTGCCGCAAAATCCTGTTGGTGTAACACACCAGGAAAAAGCAGCAATACAGGCTAAGTTAAGGTGTAATATGGTCAGGAGGTATACTCCGCCCGCTGTAAGTGCCGCAAAATCCTGTTGGTGTAACACACCAGGAAAAAGCAGCAATACAGGCTAAGTTAAGGTGTAATATGGTCAGGAGGCACACTCCGCCCGCTGTAAGTGCCGCAAAATCCTGTTGGTGTAACACACCAGGAAAAAGCAGCAATACAGGCTAAGTTAAGGTGTAATATGGTCAGGAGGCACACTCCGCCCGCTGTAAGTGCCGCAAAATCCTGTTGGTGTAACACACCAGGAAAAAGCAGCAATACGGGCTAACTTCAGGTGTATAATGTGCAGGAGGCTTAGCAACAATGACACTGACACTGTCCCCTGCCTATCCTTCTCTCTCCCTGCACACAAGGTTTAGCAAAGAATATGACACTGACACTGTCCCCTGCCTATCCTTCTCTCTCCCTGCACACAAGGTTAATCAAAGTATATGACACTGACACTCTCCCTGCCTATCCTTCTCTCTCCCTACACACAAGGTTTAGCACAGAATATGACACTGACACTCTCCCTGCCTATCCTTCTCTGTCCCTACACACAAGGTTTAGCAAAGAATAGATTTGACAAGATTTGACACTGTCCCTGCCTATCCTTCACTTTCCCTGCTCCAGAACACACTACACAAGGCCTCCGCGCTGGCGGCCTTTTATAGTGTGGGGCGTGTACTAAACCCCCTCAGCTATAATTGGCCACAGGCATCCTGCCTGTGGCCAATCATTGCTCTCCTCGCTGCTGGCGCTGTGATTTGGCCAAGCATGCAGGGTCACAGTGCATGCTTGGCCAATCACAGCACCGGGATTACACTGCGATGGCGCAGTGTATTGTGGGCCGTTCGCGTCACTCGAATTTGGCGCGAACGGCCCAAATCGTTCGTTGTTCGCCGAACGTGCGAACAGCCGATGTTTGAGTCGAACCTATGTTCGACTCGAACACCGAGCTCATCCCTACTCATGGGAATACTAGGCTCTAATAAGACAATTAATCTAGTTCACCATGTTACTAATAGACATGTGCACACTGAAATATTTTGTTTAAAATGATTTAGTTACGGTACTTCCGAAATTCGTTTTTATTTATTTTGTTTAGTTAAAAAATGTATTTGTCCTAAAATCCGAATTAATTAAGGTTGAATCTGTCATTGAAGGCGTATGGGGTCTGTCGAATGTTCTAAGAAGATTCGACGAAGCAGCTAAACTGTACGATGCCGCAATCATACATGTAGCGGCCACCTCCACTCCCCTCTTTCTCTCGTCTCGTCTTTCTCTTGTCTAGGGGTATCTTAGAGGGGAGGGAGCGGGGACACCACGCCTGGCTTCCACCACATGTGTCAGTGCGGTATAAGCAACGTTCTTGTATTACCTTTGGGTCAGTGCTGTGCACCTGGATCCTCCCTCCAAGAGTCACCTTGAACAATGTCTGTCAGGAAATGAGCCCCACACCATTAAAGTTCAACACTCCTTTATTCTTCTCGAATGAACACAATCAGTTGAACTCCCTTGGTAGAAACAGAACAGAAAAGGAGGTGTGGATGCGAACAGGCCCAGACACAATGTAGTTCTCCACTTTCCTTCCTGAAAGTGGGTTACGGTCTCCGCACGAGGAGGATTTCCTTCCAGGCGGTCTCCGACGAGAGGCTCACCTGTCACCGGCAATATGCTGCACCGGGTCTTCAAGTGAGGAGCTCCCCCCGGTCCATTGCACCTTCACGGATTCGGGTACCCACTCCCGGGGTTCCCTAGGATCTCCTTCCCTCGCGGAACTCAGTGTTGGGCACTGAGCTCCGGACCTCCATCCGAGTACCTCACCCCAGGCTAAAGGTGCCTGGGATGGAACACGACCTCCGGCTGTCCTCTAGGCCTAGGCCACCCAGAGGACCGACACGAACCACCGTCCGCAAGCTGAAGGTGCCTGGGACTTCGACCCCGTGACAAAGATGGCCGGCCCCTTTATACCCTCTCCCAGCAAGCACGGCGGGTTCCCCACCCCACCATACCGCTGCCGAGGGAGGACAAAAAGGAGGCACAGCACACAGCAATGATTCAACCCCAGCCCAGGGCGACAGCGCCACCTACTGGGCTGCAGGGAATTACACATCACTAATGTCTCTGTCAAATTCAAATTTACACCCGGGAAAGTACCCGGGAAAGTACATACATTTCCGGTCGAATGCTCCACCCACAAACTATAGTAGAATTCTAATGATGTATGACTAGTAGTAATTATATTACTATTCAGCCAACATTAGAATTCTTCTATAGCCTATTTGACCATAAATGTCCACTCGTGGCGATCGTATGTTTTTAGCTGCTTTGTCGAATCTTCATATCTCTATAATGTCTAATCTTTTCTCTCTATGTCGACTCTTTTCTCTATATGTTGAATCTTCATGTCTCTATAATGTTGAATCTTTTCTCTCTATGTCGAATAATCTTGGACTAATAGAGTTAGGTTAGGCACATTCAACCGCAGATTCGATAGACACAGATCGCTATTGTCACCGCCATGTCGAATCTTCTATCTATATCGAACTGTTGTCGCAACAAAACGAAAATAAAGCATTTTTTATGTCGGATCTTTCGGGTTTATGACTCTGCACATTCGTTATCGTTTGTTAAAATGAACGCGAAAATCCCCGAAATTCGGACAAAAATGTATTCGGACGAAAAAGAATGCACATGTCTAGTTACTAAGCAAAATTAAGGTAGCTTCAACAGCATTGGTAAAGAGCAGTATAAACAATGAACAGCATAATCAGCATAATCAGTAAGAAAAAGTCTTGCAATAACTCTCTGCAACAAATGATCAAAAAGTGTACCATAGTGCACTCTGTGTAAATCTATCTACTTCCTGAAAATGTTACCCGTGGGAGACAGTTGTACAATATCTGGTGCCTAACTTGCAAACCTCAGCTGGCTAACGGTAGGGCCCAAACTGTACAGCAGTAGGGATGAGCCGAACACTCCCCAGTTGGGCTCGCATCCAGAACATGCGAACAGAACGATAGTTTGCGCAAGCTTTCGAACCCCGTAATGTCACGTACACACGATCTGTTTTTCCAATGAAAAAAGACCGATGGACTTTTTTCATCGGAAAAAACAATCGTGTGTGGGCCCCATCGGTCAGTTTTCCATCGGTGTAAAAAAATAGAACATGTTTTAAATTTTACCGATGGAAAAAAAAATGATAGCAAATTCCAATCGTCTGTGGGGAACTCCATCGGAGAAAAATCCATGCATGCTCAGACTAAATTAGGAGACGGGAGCGCTAGTTCTGGTAAAACTAGCATTCGTAATGGAGATAGCACATTCGTCATGCTGTAACGGACTGAAAAGCACGGAGGCTGAAAGCGCGAATCGGCTAACACCAAACTTTTACTAACACGCGGTAACACGAAATCAGCAAAAGCAGCCCAAAGGGTGGCAAAATTGGATTTGAACTTCCCCTTTATAGTGCAGTCGTATGTGTTGTACGTCACAGCGTTTTGGACGGTCGGAATTTTGTCTGATGGTGTTTAGGCAAGACTGATGAAAGTCAGCTTCATCAGAATTTCGATCGTGTCTACAGGGCATTAAAGTCTATGGGACTCAAACGTGAGAAATCAAAAGTGCAAATTTTAAAGGCTAATATGCAAGTTATTGTCCTAAAAAGGGTTTGGGGACCCGTGTCCTGCCCCAGGGTACATGTATCAATGCAAAAAAATGTTTTAAAAATGGCCGTTTTTTCAGGAGCAGTGATTTTACTAAAGCATAAAGTGTAAAAAAATTTATGAAATATTCCTTTAACCACTTAAGCCCCGGACCATTTTGTAGCTAAAGGACCAGAGGTGTTTTCAGAATTTTGCACTGCGCTGCTTTAACTGGAAATTGTGCGGACATGCAATGTTGTACCGAAACGAAATTTGCGTCCTTTTCTTCCCACAAATAGAGCTTTCTTTTAATGGTATTTGATTGCCTCTGCGATTTTTATTTTTTGCGATATAAATGGAAAAATACTGAAAATTTAGAAAAAAAAAGATATTTTCTACATTTTGTTGAAAAATCGAATAAACTCAATTTTAGTCATACATTTAGGCCAAAATGTATTCAGCCACATGTCTTTAGTAAAAAAAATGTCAATAAGCGTATATTTATTGGTTTGCGCAAAAGTTATAGCGTCTACAAACTAGGGTACATTTTCTGGAATTTACACAGCTTTTAATTTATGACTGCCTATCTCATTTCTTGAGGTGCTAAAATGGCAGGGCAGTACAAACCCCCCCCCCCCAAATGACCCCATTTTGGAAAGTAAACATCCCAAGGAAATTGCTGAGAAGCATGTTGAGCCCATTGAAAAAAAAAATTTTTTGTCTCAAGTGATTGAATAATGACTAAAAAAAATAAAAAAATTACAAAAAATTGTCACTAAATGATATATTGCTCACACATGCCATGGTTATATGTGGAATTGCACCCCAAAATAAATTTTTCTGCTTCTCCTGAGTACGGGGATACCACATGTGTGGGACTTTTTGGGAGCCTAGACGCGTACGGGCCCCCGAAAACCAAGCACCGCCTTCAGGATTTCTAAGGGCGCAAATTTTTGATTTCACTCCTCACTACCTATCACAGTTTCGAAGGCCATAAAATGCCAAAATAGCACAAAACCCCCCCAAATGACCCCATTTTAGAAAGTAGACACCCCAAGGAAATTGCTGAGAGGCATGTTGAGCCCATTGAATATGTTTTTTTTTGTCCCAAGTGATTGAATAATGACAAAAAAATACAAAAAATACAAAAAGTTGTCACTAAATGATATATTGCTCACACATGCCATGGTTATTTGTGGAATTTCACCCCAAAATACATTTTGCTGCTTCTCCTGAGTACGGGGATACCACATGTGTGGGACTTTTTAGGAGCCTAACCGCGTACGGGACCCCGAAAACCAAGTACCGCCTTCAGGATTTCTAAGGGCACAAATTTTTGATTTCACTCCTCACTGTTCAGATACTATACCACTAAGGGAGGTGTATGCTTCACGCGTGGGTGTTAGCGTTACTGGCACTAACCTGACGCTGCCTGGGGTGTGACGCAGACCCTCTCTGACGCTAAAACCTAATTGATATCACCCGCCGGGCGATCGGGGGGTTAAACCTTTATTGGGTTCTATACGGTGGGTGCCCTGACACTATAAAAAGCAAACTAACTAACCAGCGTCACCCGTAACACTTATATGGTGATCACTAGTGAAAGGGTTAACTAGGGGCAATCAGGGGGTTAAACCTTTATTAGTGACACTGTGACTGGGGGCTGGGGGGTGATCTGGGGGGGCCAGGGGGGCGATCATGTACCTATGTGTGCTGGTGTTAGTGTAGTGATTGTGCACTAACCTGTGTGTCTTCTCTCATGCGGCGCTCGGTATATGTGAGCGCCGCATGAGGGATGACATCACTTCCTCCTGCCTGTGTAAACATTACACAGGCAGAGGAAGCATTTGATTCGCCGGGAGCGATCGCGAGGGGGTGGCCATAATCGAATGGCGGCCCCCTCATCACAAATCGCTCCCGAAGCGATCCCGGCCGCCCACTGTACCGGAGGGGGGTCCGATTGGACCCCCCACCCATACGAAGGCAGTCACGTACCGGCATGTGATTGTGCCTGTCCGTGCCATTCTGCCGACGTATAATTACAGTGGGCGGTCGTTAAGTGGTTAAATATCTGCCTGGGGGGTGTCTATAGTATGCCTGTAAAGTGGTGCGTGTTCCCCGTGTTTAGAACTGTCTCTGCACAAAATAACATTCCTAAAGGAATAAAAGTCATTTAAAACTGCTTGCGGATTTAATGTAATGTCTGGTCCCGGCAATATGGATGAAAATCATTAAGAAAAACAGCATGGGTCCCCCCCCCCAGCCCATAACCAGGCCCTTTGGGTCTGGTATGGATATTAAGGGGAACCCCGCACCCAAATAAAAAAAAGGGCGTGGGGCCCCCAGGCCATATATACTTTGAACAGCAGTATACAGGCAGTGCAAACAAGACAGGAACTCTAGGTTTGTTCTTAAGTAGAATCTGTTTGTTTTGTAATTTTGAACTGGTACATTTTTAAAGTGTAGCTCCAGCCCAAAAAACTATTTTTAAGTTTTTTGGAAAACATAGGGAAGGGTTATCACCCCTGTAACATTTGTTTTGCTGTCTGTGCACCTGTTCAGAAGATTTCACCTCACTTTCTGTCCCAATGACAATTGGATTTTGAAAATTTGGGGTTTTTAGGGAAACAAGGATTGGTGATAAAGCATCAGTGGAGAGGAGACAACTTTTTCCCATATTAACTCTTACAGGAGAGAATTTCCCTCCCTAGGGGTAGATTTCCTCTCACTTCCTGTTGTCTCCGTCCATTTGTAAGTAGGAGTCGTTTCAAAGTCGGATGTTTGAATGTAGGGGCCTGCCCTATGTACTCTGCAGAAATTTGGGCCTTAGGTGTTGGTGTTGCCACAACACTGTAAGCCCTCACAGTTACTCTTGGTGGGCGCAGGAATGGGCCCTGCTGTGAAATATTAGATCAAGAATTGTAATTACATGCCCCTGTTGAACAGGGGCAGAAAAATTGGGCCTTAGGCACTGGTGCCACAACACTGCAACCCCTCACAGATACTCTAGTTGGAGCGCAGGAATGAGCCCTGCTGCAAAGTATTGCAGCAAAAATTATAATTACACGCCCCTGTTAAACTGGGGCAGAAAAATTGGGCCTTAGGCACTGGTGGCGGTTATCAGAACCAAAAATGATCTTACAAGCTATCAACATAAAAAGGAGGAAGGGGATAGTCACACAGCATAACAGGATAGTCACTTAGCATCAGCATAGGCAGTCTTGAAGGGATCTCACATTTAAAAGAAAAAATATTCGGTTACATCAGCATCAGGTGCTTGGTAGCTGGTGATCCAAGACTGATTCATTTCTTTGAAGGTCAGATGATCGACCGAGTCGGTGGACAGGCGCACCCTGTGATCAGTTACAAAGCCTCGAGCAGCACTAAATGTGCGATCCTGTGGCCAGTGATCCATCCTCAAGACCCAGTAACCCGGAGGATTTTCGGTGGAAAAGGTGTCCAAGTCTGATCTTGCCCCCTGCACCATGTGAATCAGACGCTGGCGATGGTTGCTGGAACCGATCATACCTTGTGGCTGCGGACTAAAAAATTGTCTGAACACATCGGTCAGGCGGCCACCTTCTCCACCGCTCCTTCTGTGACTGACCGAAGCCTCAGCAACACGTTGTCCAGGACCAGGAATTTGTAACCTCCCAGGCTCTGGAAACGCATTGCACAAACCTTTCTGCAAGGCCTCCCGAAGATGTTTCATCCTTTGCTCCCTCTACGATGGCTGGATAAGGTCCGCAACCTTACCCTTGTAACGTGGATCAAGGAGGGTTGCCAGCCATGATCCCTCTCCTTGATACCACAAATACAAGGATCCTTTCGCAGGCATTGCAGGATCAGGGAGGCCATGCAGCGTAGGTTTGCTGGGGCATTCAGTCCGGAGTCCTCTGGGTCACTTAGGACGACATGATCCGCAGCCACGTACAAGTCCATTGGTTTCTTGGGACTGTAAATGGTTGTGACATGGGGGTCACTTTGGACACAGGGTGAGCCAGGAAATAATGGACATCGAGAATATGGCTTGGATTGCTTAAAATGGGTCTGTAATATTTATCCACCATATTCCCCAGGATATCTGCAAAGAACTATCTACTGTTTTATGAACTTAACAGGTTAAATTAAGAGAGGCTAATATGTCTCCTGTCTCCTTGTGTAATGCTAATGAGCCTCACCTCTGCTACAGGCCCTTTCATTGTGATGATGTGGATTGGAGCTTAGTAAACCGTCTGGCTCCATATTATGGGATGTGGAAGTGTCTTCTGTGAGGGGGGGGGGATCAACCCTCCTGCCTAAGACTGTTTATCAAAGGAGAAGTTTGAACACACCTGACCTGTATCACCATTGTCATTGGACAGTTTAACCCGCCCTGTTCCCCAAAGGATGGGAGGGGAGGGTTTTGAAAAGAAATGTGTTACCATGTGTTTTGAAAATAAAGTCATTCCCTGTTTTGGAACTTGAATACAGAGCGTTGTCTCGTATCTGGGGGGAGAATCATTCGTATGGGGTCTTATTCGGCTGGTTGGAGTGTCTGGTGGCTGTCGTGTGGTTGGAAAGGGAATATCCTAACGGTGTTAACCCCTTTCATACTTGGGGTGCCGTTACAATGATCCCTTAAAAACTGCTGCTGATGCTGAGTGCTAGGCTGCACCTCCATGCTGACACAATCCTCCTCCTCAACCTCTTCCTGTGTGATTGGCGGGTCAGCAGGAACACTGTCTGGATAAAGGGGGCCTTGAGAGGTAAGTAAGTCCTCCTCTTCCTCCCTCTGTTCTGCCTCAAGTGCCCTGTCCATTATTACACGCAGTGTGTGCTCCAACAGGTGAACAAGAGGGACAGTGTCACTGATGCATGCACTGTCACTGCTCACCATCCTCGTGGCCTCCTCAAATTGTGACAGGACAGTGCATGCATCCCTGATCATGACCCACTGGTGTGGAAAAAAAAAACAAGCTCCCCTGACCCTGTCCTGGTGCCATAGTCACACAGGTACTCATTGATGACCCTCTGCTGCGTGTGCAGCCGCTGCAGCATGGCCAACGTTGAGTTCCACCTGGTGGGCATGTCACAGATTAGGCGGTTCTTGGGCAGGTTGTATTCCTTTAGGAGGTCAGCCAGCCGAGCACTGGCATTATATGACTGGCGGAAATGCACACAGACTTTCCTGGCCTGCCTCTGGACATCCTGTAAGCCCAGGTACCTGCCCAAGAAGTTAAGGACGTGAGCCAAACAGGGCACATGAGTCAGCTGTCCCTGTCAGAGGGCAGAGAGGAGGTTGGTGCCATTGTCACAAACCACCATTTCTGGCTTAAGCTGGCATGGCGTCAACCACCTCTGAGCCTGCCCCTGCAGAGCTGACAGAATATCTGCCCCAGTGTGGCTCCTGTCCCCCAAGCACACCAGCTCAAGCACCGCATGGCGATCTGATGCACACGTCTCAAAAAAGGCCCACACCAAAGAACTTTTGGAATAACGCGCAGAGACAGCAGCGCCCTGCACATGCGGAGCTCTGAGGTGTGATGCAGTCGGTGTGCTGCCCTTAAGCTGGCCCCTGGAGGGCATCCTGCCTCATTGGAGATGTGCCTCCTCCTCCTCTCTCCTATCAGGCACCCATGTAGAGTTAGTGACCTCATCATCCCCTCCCTCCTCGTCACTAGAGAAAACTTGGCAGTATGCTGCAGCTGGGGGAACATGACTGCCAGTTTGCTGTCCTTCTTGGACACCCCCTCTCTCTGGGCTCATGTAACTGCCTTCCTCAAGCTGGGTACCATCATCAGAGCACTCAAAACGCTGCGCATCCTCCTGCAGCATGTACCCAACACTGTGGTCAAACAGTCCGGGGGACTCCTCAGGACATGGTGGGGCTAGGGAAGGAGTGACTGGTGCCATTGAGCCAATGGAAGAGGCCACTTTGGCAGACAAAGTACCCTGAGGCTGGGTGAGAGAGGATGAGGAGGATGAGGACGGCTTGGTCGTCCACTCTACCTTCAGCATGTTGCGGCTCAACATGGCCAGCTGCCAAAATAAAGGACAAGCGTGCCCCACAGCCACGTGCTGATGAGGATGCACCGTGTCCACGACCAGCACTGTTGCCTCTAGACACAGAGCCTGCTTGCCCTCTTTTATTGACCTGTGCGTGTCTGCCTCTCCTTGTTGGCCTTCCAGACATACTGTCTTTGATGTATTGGAATAGGTACACAAGGAATGACCTGCAGTGAGATGTAGCTGCACAAAGCTGGGATGTATATATATATATATATATATACTGATTATACTGCAGCTAGCTGAATCAACTGCCTGCCTGTAGTATCTTAGCAACAGTAGTACAGGAACAGTCTGCAGTCTAGCTAAACAGAATACAGTATACTGAGTGATATATTGCAGCTTACTGAATCAACTGCCTGCCTGTAGTATCTTAGCAGCAGTAGAACAGGATTGGAATAGTCTGCAGTGTAGCTAAACAGAATACAGTATACTGAGTGATATATTGCAGCTTACTGAATCAACTGCCTGCTAGGCTTGTGCAATTCGTTTCGTAACGAATCGAAATTCGTCCGAATTTAGCAACTTTCGTACATTCGGAAGCATTCGAATTTCCGAACAGAGCAATTACGAATAAAACCGAATCCGAAATAAATTATACCGCAAAATAGCGAATGCCCGAAGGTCTTCGGCATAATTCGTTATGAAAAAAGTTACGAATGTACGAATCCATTCGAAGCACAATAACACTCACTCTGCTCTCTGCTTCTCCCTCACCATGCTGAACTCCCTCTCAAAATGGTGTACAGGGGGCGGAGGCTATAGCCGCATGAAAAAACGAAAGTAAAATACGAGATTTCGAATCCATTCGAAGCACAATAACACTCACTCTGCTCTGCTCTCTGCTTCTCCCTCACCGTGCTGAACCCTCTCAAAATGGTGTACAGGGGCGGAGCCTATAGCCGCATGTAAAAAACGAAAGTAAAATACGAGATTTCGAATCGTTACAAATAACCGCTATGTATTTAGAAAAGTACAAATCCATTTGAAGCACATTAGGCATAATAGGCAGCGTCGTTGTGAGAGAGACACGGAAAATTACGAATCAACGAACCCAAAAAAAGTTACGAAAGTAGGAGTTGTGTCCAGAATCAACGAAAAACAACGTACTCTACCGAAAGTACGAATTATAAAGCAACAAAAAATTCAACGAAAAATGTCGCTTGCAAAAATACGAATGAGTCCGAACACGAAAAATCCCGTCTAGCAAAATTACGAATGATTACGAATCAACAGGACCGGAAAGAAACGAACCGAAACGGAACAAATTTTTCCGTTGTGCACAAGTCTACTGCCTGCTTGTAGTATCTTAGCAACAGTAGAACAGGATTGGAACAGTCTGCAGTGTAGCTAAACAGAATACAGTATATATATACTAAATACACTGACTGAATCTAACTCAATCACCTGCCTGCTCTAAGTAACTGAAATGAAATGACACTCTCTCTGTTTCTATCTCTCTCTTTCAATGCCAGAACACACTACATGGCGCCGACGCTCGGGCGGCCTTATATAGTGTGGGGCGTGTACCTTATCCCCTGAGCCATGATTGGCTAAAGGCACCCTGACTTTGGCCAATTACGGCTCTCTGTTCTGACGGCGCTGTGATTGGTCAAGCATGCGGGTCATAGTGCATGCTTGGCCAATCATCAGCCAGCAATGCACTGCGTTGACGCAGTGAATTATGGGCCGTGACGCGCCACTCAAATTTGGCGCGAACTGCCCATATTGTTCGAAATTCGGCGAACGGCCGAACAGATGATGTTCGAGTCGAACATGAGATCGACTCGAACACGAAGCTTATCCCTATACAGCAGCTCATCCCTATACTTTTGAATATTGTCCCTTTAAGGAAGTGATTCTCAACCCTTCTACTGCCGTGACGCCTTGATAAAATTTCCCAAGTTGTGGGGACCCCTAACAGTAAAATTATTTTCGTAGCGTGGGTTGTCAGCACCCAAGGCAAGGCAAGTAATTTTCGCCTCTAACCCATGGACATTTAGTGCTCCCCAAGTCCCTTCCACTCGTACAGTATTAAAACCCCTTATGGTACATTTTAGGATGTACCACTCTTTCTCTTTGTTCTCCTTTCTTTCCCTTTTATCTCTCTCTATCCTAATTTCTTGTTTTTTTCCCCATCCCTCTCTCTACCCATCTTCCTTGTTCTTTCTCTTATTCTTTCTCTCCCTTTTTCTTTGTTCCTCCCCCTCTTTTCCTCTCCCTTCCATGTATTCTCTATTTGTATTGCTTCTCTTACCCCTTGGTTGGGGGTTGGGGGGAATGGGATGAGTGGCAGTGCTGGCGGGGAGTTGGGAGGAGTGGCAGTGCTGGCGGGGAGTTGGGATCAGTGGCAGTGCTGGGGGGAGTTCTGATCAACCATCTTAGGTGCTCTTGATCAAGGTCATCTGCTGATCTGAGAACTGTAGTGGGGACTTTTAATGGCAACTCTAATCACAGCCTGGTAGTGTTACTCGCTGTGTCTCCAGCTATGTGGTGTCTCGCAGCAGTGACACATATGCCAAAAGCAGGAGCTAGGGTTTCCTCCGGCTCCTTCCACTTCACATTCATCACCAGTCAGCTGACCTCTAGTCTCTACCCCCATCCATGCCGTGAACTGAACGGGCGGCTACGAAGAGGCAGAATGGGCGGCCGCGGGCTCCAGGAACAGCCCAGCTGGGCAGTCACAGGCTCCAGGGACAGCCCTGCTGGGCGGCCGCGAAAAGGCTGGGAGAGCGGTGCGGGCTTTAGGACCAGCCCAGGATTTGGTGACCCCTGGCAAATTGTAATTTGACCCCAGAGGGGGTCCCGACCCTCAGATTGAGAACCACTGCTTTAGAGGAATGTCTGAAGGAAGTTGTGGCTTGAAGATATTGTCTTAGTACAGAAGCACTATCGAGTTAGGGAAGAGAGCCCGAATATGGATCTAAAAAGATTGACAGGGCCCATGGCTCGCAGATAGTAGAGGAAGAGGAGATCTTAGGGGTAAATACACATACTGTTCCAAACTCCATTCTATCCGGACATAAAAATAAAAATATAATTGTCATCTGCTTCTCACTCTCCTGCCCAATGCCACCGCCACAAAGAAGGATAGTTTCAAGGTCAGATTCCACAAGGATGTTGATTCAGACAGGGCAAAAGGCTGGTTGGATAAGGTCTCCAGAACGATAGAGAGATCCCAAGTGGGAAAGATTGGTTTAACGGGTGGTCATATCTTCTTGACTGCCTTGAATGTTTGGACTATTAAAGGATCTTCAGCCCATCTCTTGTTGGTCACAGCAGAGATTGCCACCACCTGCACATTTAAGTTGCTTATTCCTAGTCCTAGTCATGAATGTCACGTCTACCCCAACGCGGGTGGTCAGACACTATAGCTGGCTACTGTGCGCTTCACCTATAGCAGCCCCCTTTCCCTTAAGACAAGCAGGCCTACCGGTACTTGGTTGCCCCCAAGACTTTATACACAATGCTAAAGTGCCTGGCCACCACGTTTGGGCAGACGTGAACTGAGCAAAGCAAACAGGTACTTGCAGTTTTAGCAGATAGCGAGGTTCAAAGACAGTTCACGTAAAGGCAGGCTGATTACAGGGGATAATCCAGTATCCGTTCCAGGTTAAAAGGCAGGCTGAGTTCAGGGGATAATCCAGTCCAATGCAGGTCATACACAAGGGATCCAACAGCAAGCAAGGCAGACTAACAGGAGGATTGGTTCAGAACAATGCAGGTAAGTCTGTCTCTATCACAAGCAAGGGATAGCGTGTTCAGTTTGCTTATATTAGGTGACTGAGCAGATCAATCACCTAACAGGTGAACACAGACAGGGAGGAAAAGCAACAGCCAACACCCGGGTGCTGGTATGAGGAACAGGGGCACTAAGTGATCATGACAGTCCTAAGTCAAAGCCTGCCTGTAGAAAGTCAAGGAGATGGGAGGAAGAAGGATTGAAACCTCTGCCTCTTAAGATCCAAATGTGAAGGTTTAACCTGTGGGTGTGATGCCTTTGAGACAGAAGAAAGGGTATCAGAGGAATCTTTACCGGAGGCAGGACACTAAGATATATTGCCCTAGGGAATTATGGGTGTCTTTACCAATATGGTAGGACTGTTATCACCGTTATTATTTTCATTGCAAGTCTCAAGAGAAATCTCGAGGTAAGAGGCCGGGGGGGAAGGCATAAGTTAGACTACATGCTCAAGGACTTGACAGGGTATCTGTTGCTTCTTCAGAGGGTGAGGTAGATGTGAAAAAAACCTCCACAGCTTGGTATTGCTTGCTGTAGCAAAGAGATTCAGTTCAAGAAAAGCCCCACTGGTTCACAATCCAATTGAATATCTTGGATATAAGGACCATTCGTTGGGATCCAGGAATCTTTTGGATGGGTTGTGTTTAAGTGGCCTGGAAGATAGACTGCTCTTAGGTCCTTCAGATTCCTCTCTGCCGAAATGATGATGGGTTCCACTTCCCTCAGAAAGAAACTACTGTCAACACCTCCTTGGTGTATGGTGTTGTATGTAGGACACTGCGGCTCTGTTGTCTATCTGAATCAGAATTAGTTTGCCCTTGATCTGAGAGAACAATGCTGTCAATGTGAGATAAGCTGCCCAAATTTTGAGGATATTTGAGACAATGCCTGCTGCATTGATCACCCATCTTTCTTAAACCAACACCTGGTTGCAATGTGCCCCCTTGCCTATTGCACTGTGGTTGAGAACACATACCCCAATGGATGTGGCTTTATGAGCATCTCCCTCTTTGTTAGGTAGGACCGTGTCCTCACGCTCTTTATTTTCTGAATGATCCTCGCCATTTTCTGAGACGGCAGGGACACCTTCCTGTTTGCAGCGTTGAATGAGGTGCCTAGATAAATCACCCGCTGGACTGATGAAAAGTGACTCTTTTCATGATTTACCATTCAACCCTATTCTGATAGTGTTGACAACAGAATCCTCCTGTGTTCCACTAGCTGGACTGGATCTTTCACTAAAAGGAGAATATCGTCCAGATAGTGATACAATCTGAGACACAATTCTCGTAAGGAAGACAGGATAGCAATCATAACCTTCATGAAGCATCTAGAAGTGCAGAGTCCGAAGGGGAGACTCTGGAATTGTAGATGGACCTTGCCGACTGCAAATCTTAGGTACTTCTGAAACAGTTGTAGTTTGGGTATGTGGTAGTAGGCATCCTTGAACCCCCAGGTACGTCTAATTCTTCTGTTCTAAGGCCTGACTTTCCTCCTGTGACGTGGGAAATATATTTCTCTAACCTATCTCCAAAGAGTGTTTTACTATCAAATGGTATTTTACGAAAAATATTTATTTTGACACTGTCAGCTTCCCAAAATTTTAAGTGAGTAACTAGACGTGTAAATAACAGCACCACTAACGTGAGATATAATCACATAAACAAGACCATAAAAAACATATACCGTATATACTTGAGAATAAGCCGAGTTTTTCAGGACATTTTTTTGTGCTGAAAATGCCCCCCTCGGGTTATACTCGAGTCACCTTTTTGCGCCTGATCTCCCGGATTTTGGGGACCCAGTACCAGATGTAGCCCCACTCTTTCTCTACAAGTGTGCAAAGTTTTTTGTCCGGGGGACCTACAGCCAGGGAGCATCGATTTTTCAAATCTGGGCATCCCTTTCATAGACTCACATGTTAAACGGTCATTTCTCTGGTGACTTTGGGGACCCAGTACCGGTCGGTCGTAGGTCCCCTGAACCCCAAGCTTGGCACAGATGTAGCCCCTCTCTTCCTCTATAAGTGTTCAAAGTTTGTTGTCTAGGAGACCTACGGCCGGGAAGCACCGATTTTTTTTCAAAGCCAGGCACCCCTTCCATTGGCTCTTATGTTAAACGTCAGTCTAGTCATGGGCACAGTGAGGCATGGGCACAGTGAGGCATGGACACAGTGAGGCATGCACATGGACACAGTGAGGCAAAGTGAGGCACAGTGAGGCATGCAGATGGACACCCTAGGCTTATACTCGAGTCAATATGTTTTCCCAGTTTTTTGTGGTAAAATTAGGTGCCTCAGCTTATATTCGGGTCGGCTTATACTCGAGTATATACGGTATGTGTTGCGCTTGAAAATAAAAAATGCAAATCAGACCATGTGTCTTCAAAACGGCACCAATGAAATGCCTTCACAGTGTGAATATGTGCAGAAGTTCTAATTCACTCAGCTCCTCCACCACATGAACAGACCACCACCATAAGTTAGGATGTACGCTTACCAAAGAGTGTTGACCACCGATTACGGATGGTCAAAAGAGCCTCATAAATCTCATATGCTCCATTCACGGTTGTTCCTTAGCATACAAAGAGCAGGAGGGATCATCCAACTGTCACGTGGGAAAATGCTCCTCTGGTTTCAGATCGTAGTATCGAGTGGAATATATCAGCAAATAAATAAACGCCACATAGTGTAAATCCTTGACCACTTCTACACCGAGGACGTCATATGACGTCCTTGACTTTGTGCGGTGATATCTGAATGATGCCTGCAGCTACAGGCATCATTCAGATATCATTCTTTTCTGCCGGCGATTCTGTGCACGATAAGAATGATCTAAGTGGCAGTTCCGCCGCTTGATTGTTCTTATAGGCAGCGGGAGGGAACGTCGCCGCCATCCGGTGCTTCTCCGGGCTCTCCCGTGTCATCGGGGGCCCAGAGAACGAATCGGCCGGCACCGGCTCACGACGATAGAGATTTCCGGTGACCAGATGGTCACCAGTCATCTCTATGACCGTCGGTGGCCTGGGTGCGCCGTTGTGACGTCACATCCGGGTACCCGGAAGTAAACAAAGCCGCAATCGTGGCTGTCAGCATGAGATCGTGAATTTTTTTTCCCGATCTCATGTTTTACAGCCTGGAGGAGAGATGTGGGGTCTTATTGACCCCGCATCTCTCCATAAAGAGGTCCTGTCACAATATATTCTATTTACAAGGGATGTTTACATTCCTTGTAATTGGAATAAAGGTGATCAGAAAAAAAAAAAAATTAAAAAAAGTGTAAAAAAAAAAAAGGAGTAAAATAAAGTAAAAAAAATGAAAACGCCCCTGTCCCCGTTTGCTTGCGCTCAGAAGCGAACATGCATGTAAGTCCCGGCCACATATGTAAACACCGTTCAAACCCCACATGTGAGGTATCGTCGCGTGCGTTAGAGCGTGTGCAACAATTATAGCACTAGACCTCCTCTGTAAATCGAAAATAGTAACCTGTAAAAAAAAATTAAGCGTCGCCTATGGAGATTTTTAAGTACCGAAGTTTGGCGCCATTCCATGAGTGTGCGCAACTTTAAAGCGTGACATGTTAGGTATCTATTTACTCGGCATAACATCATCTTTCACATTATATAAAAAAATTGGGCTAACTTAATTGTTTTGTTAATTTTTAATTCATGAAACCATTTTTTTTTCCAAAAAAAGGCGTTTGAAAAATTATTGCGCAAATACCGTGCGAGATAAAAAGTTGCAATGACCACCATTTTATTCCCTAGGGTGTCTGCAAAAAAATATATATAATGTTTGGGGGTTCTGACTAATTTTCTAGCAAAAAAAATATGATTTTTACATGAAGGAGAGAGGTGCCAGAATAGGCCCGGTGCTGAAGTGGTTAAATTAGGTTTTATTCAAGTAATGCATTGACATGCCATTACATGGAAAGAAAAAACGTCATCAGCCGAAACAACGGACTCAATCCAAACAGTTTTGTCGCAACAGGACTTCTTCCGGGGCGTAGGCATCTCTTCTAGTCATCACTATATATAGTTTTCGTGTCTATACAAGCCTCATTTCGAACTTCTACAGAGTGCAACTTCCCAATCTAACCACACCTCACTTATATACATCTTGATGTTAGTCAGAACCAAGCCTCAGTCCTATTCCAAATGAGGCGTGCTCATTGGCTGGTAATATCCCATGGCAGGAACAAGGAACTTGTGTCCCCCATCCCATGTTTCAACCATTTCCAGGGAGAGAAAATGTTAATGAGAGGCTGGAGCGGACTTAAACAGTACCAAACTTCACATACTAATATAAAACCGTATACAAATGTAGCGGGTATGTACTTTCCCGGGTGTAAATTTGAACTTGACAGAGACATTGGTGATGTGTAATTCCCTGCAGCCCAGCGAGTGGCGCTGTCGCCCTGAGCTGGGGTTGAATCATTGCTGTGTGTTGTGCCTCCTTTTTGTCCTTTCTCGGCAGCGGTATGCGGGGAGAGGGTATAAAGGGGCCAGCCATCTTTGTCACGGGGTCGAAGTCCCAGGCACCTTCAGCTTGTGGACGGTGGTTCGTGTCGGTCCTCTGGGTGGCCTAGGCCTAGAGGACAACCGGAGGTCGTGTTCCATCCCAGGCACCTTTAGCCTGGGGTGAGGTACTCCGGTGGAGGTCCGGAGCTCAGTGCCCAACACTGAGTTCCGCGAGGGAAGGAGATCCTAGGGAACCCCGGGAGTGGGTACCCGAATCCGGAAGGCGCAATGGACCGGGGAGATCCTCACTTGAAGACCCTGTGCAGCATATTGCCGGTGACAAGTGAGCCTCTCATCGGAGACCGCCTGGAAGGAAATTCCCCTCGTGCGGAAACCGTAACCCACTTTCAGGAAGGAATGTGGAGAACCAAATTGTGTCTGGGCCTATTCGCATCCACACCTCCTTTCCTGTTCTGTTAACCAAGGGAGTTCAACTGATTGTGTTCATTCGCAGAAGAATAAAGGAGTGTTGAACTTTAATGGTGTGGGGCTCATTTCCTGACAGACATTGTTCAAGGTGACTCTTGGAGGTAGGATCCAGGTGCACAACACCGACCCGAAGGTAATACAAGAACGTTGCTTATACCGCACTGACACATGTGGTGGAAGCCAGGCGGGGTGTCCCCGCTCCCTCCCCTCTAAGATACCCCTAGACAAGAGAAAGACGAGACGAGAGAAAGAGGGGAGTGAGGAGGGTGCTACACAAACAAATGTAAACGACCGACATTAATTAAAACAATAAGTTTACCTAATTTAAACAGAAAAGTAAATTTATTAAAATACTTTTAAAATCTTTCTCTAATTATATTCCAAAAAGTAGGTTCAATAATTGTCCAAAAAACTGTTTACATTCCAGTTCACATTTAACCCATATGGAACATAACTCTTCAAAATGAATTGACATTAATTAAAACGTATTGTTTTAATTAATGTGAATCGTTTACATTTGTTTGTATACTGTTTTATATTAATATGTGAAGTTTGGTACTGTTTAAGCCCGCTCCAGCCACCGATTAACATTTTCTCTCCCCGGAAATGGTTAAAACATGGGATGGGGGACACAAGTTCCTCGTTCCTGCCATGGGATATTACCAGCCAATGAGCGCGCCTAATTTGGAATAGGAATGAGACTTGGTTCTGACTAACATCATGGTGTATCAAAGCGAGGTGTGGTTAGATTGGGAAGTTGTACTCTGTAGGAGATGAGAGCCAGGCTTGGATAGACACCGAAACTATATATAGTGATGACAGGAAGAGATGCCTATGCCCCGGAAGAAGTCCTTTTGCAACGAAACCAGTCGGGTAAAGGCATCATTTCCTGTTTTCATGTTTGGATTGAGCACGTTGTTTTGGCTGATGACGTTTTTTCTTTCAATGTAATGGCATGTCAGTGCATTGCTTGAATAAAACCTAATTTTAAGGATTTACACTATGTGGCGTTTATCTCTTTGCTGATACATTCCACTGGATACTACGATCAGAAACCAGAGGAGTATCGTTTTTCCATGTGACAGTTGGATGATCCCTCCTGCTCTTTGTATGCTAAGGAACAACCTGAATGGAGCATATGAGATTTATGAGCCCCTTTTGACCACCCGTAATCGGTGGTCAACACCCTCTGGTAAGCGTACATCCTAACTTATGGTGGTGGTCTGTTCACGTGGTGGAGGAGCTGAGTGAATTAGAACTTCTGCACATATTCACACTGTGAAGGCATTTCATTGGAGCCGTTTTGAAGACACATGGACTGATTTGCATTTTTTTATTTTCAAGCGTAACACATATATGTTTTTTTTTGTTTTTTATTGTCATGGTTTTACCACAATGCCTGTTTGGCCATCACAGCATGTACATTGATTTTGCAGAGCATTAAATTGTATCCATCACTGCCTCACAAACAATGTCTGCTGGGAGCTTTAATTCCTCCAAAGCCTTGTTTACAGGCATACCCCACTTTTAAGTTCACAATGTGACCAGAGCATGTAAGTAAAACAAAAATGTACTTAAAGTGAAACAATACCTTCTTTCACTTCTAGGGTGTAGTGGGGGGTCAGGCGCTGTAGTGGGGGTGTCAGGAGCTGTAGTTGAGGTCTCAGGGGCTGTAGTGGGGGTCTCAGGGGCACACTGGAACAGGGCGGGCTATGCTCTCGGAGCTTCAGCTCCTTCTACTGTGGCTGCAAAATGTCTGTACAGTACTTGTGAGGCACTTTACATA
This sequence comes from Rana muscosa, assembly GCA_029206835.1. Classification (NCBI taxonomy): domain Eukaryota; kingdom Metazoa; phylum Chordata; class Amphibia; order Anura; family Ranidae; genus Rana; species Rana muscosa. Next base: position 664,046,838 of record CM055116.1, read on the forward strand.
CACTCGGGGGCAGTGGCGTAGCGTGGGTTGTCAGCGCCCGGGGCAAGGCAAGAAATTTGCGCCCCCTAACTTGCGGACTTTTTGCACTCCCTGAGTCCCTTCCTACAGTAGTACTGACCAGCCTGATTCCTAAACTGACCACTACACTAACCTCTACACGGACCTACATGATTCCTAAACTGACCATTACACTTTCCTACTTGTCCACTGCACTGACCTACCCGATTCCTACACTGGCCACTACACTGACCATCAGGGCTGGTGCAAGGATTTTTGCTGCCCTCCCCCCGGCTGCGCCCTGACTCCACTTTACCCTGCAACATATGTGACCTTAGAAAAAAAGAAGCCCTAAGGCCAACGCTGCGCTAATTTAAGATGATAATAAAAAAAATTATGATAAAGTGTATAAGAAAGCAGCTTGCGCTTAAGTTCAGTACAAAAAACTTAGGATAGATAGCAAAAAATGGAAAGAGTGCAGCTCTATGTGGTTAAAACCATGCGTGAAATTAATGTTAAACCTTGAAATGTAAACAAATGATATGTGAAAAATGTATTAAAAAGAAAACTAATGCAGAGTCCAAAAAGAACACAACATAGTCCGTGAAGAGTTCATTCCAAAAGCAAATCCGTGAAGGGTTAATTCCCCCCCAAAAAAGACAAATTGCTTGCCAAGAAAATGAAGTTCGGTGAATAATAAGTCCCAAAATAAATCAGGGTATTGCCAGAGAAGTAGTGAGTGATAGAAATCTTCCCAAGAGCAGCGTGATTTTTCAGGTGTGACACCCAAGTGATTAATATCTTGCTTACCAGATTGTGCATCAGTCACGGCAATCTGGTAAGCAAGATATTAATCACTTGGGTGTCACACCTGAAAAATCACGCTGCTCTTGGGAAGATTTCTATCACACACTACTTCTCTGGCAATACCCTGATTTATTTTGGGACTTATTATTTACCGAACTTCACTTTCTTGGCAAGCATGTGCAGGACTCCCCGCCAGCGCCATCCACCCGCACCTCCGCTCCATGTCAGACGCCGGCTGCACCAGGTGTAGTGGAGGCCCCGCTTCTTGTCAGTGTAGTGGAGACTCCGCTCCTCCTTGTCAGACGTCGGCTGCACCTCCTCTCCATGCTCCCATCTCCACCGTGCTCGCCCTCCGCTCGACACACAGCGCCGTACCAGAGCAGAGGGACAGGCGGAGGGGAAGATAGCGGCCCCGGCAGCTCACACAGTGCACGTCTCCCGCTGCCATGTTCAGTGTTTCCCGGCGCACTGTGATTGGGCGTATGGCGGTCATGTGGCGGAGGCGGGACTTCTAGAGCGATCACAGACAGGCCAGCCACATGCCGCACATGACCCCCATACGCCCAATCACAGGGCGCCGGACACTAAACATGGCAGCCAGAGATCGGGGACACCCGGACACAGAAAATTAAAATTAGGAGGACTCGGAGGCACGGAATGGCGCCCCCCTAAATGTTGCGCCCGGGGGCCACGGCCCCCTGCCCCCCCCCACGCTACGCCTCTGCTCGGGGGTATGTCCTTACTCACGAGTGTATGTAAAGTGAGTGTACTTAAAGCGGGGTATGCCTGTATATCTTCCTTAGGAACATCTTGTCCAATCGCTGTTTCTATCTTTTCAGTCCATGCCTGCAGGACATTGGATACTGATGTTAAGGCAATTGCTGATTTCCAGGAGTTACCCGCCATTTGGTAAGCTCTTTTAGGTCAAGGTCTATTCCTCTGTCTAAAGGATCCTTAAATGAGGCTGAACCATCCTTTGGCGAGGTGATATACTTTGCTAGACGAACTACTGCGGCATCCACCACCGGTGGACCATCTAGCATTGCGGAATCTTGTTCTGACAGTGGATAAAGCTTTCCAAGGCAATTGAGAGGAAATCTTATTTCCATTTTCTTCTTCAATAATGTCTCTGATCTCATCCATCAGAGGAAAGAAGGAAACCTGCTTCTTTAGAAATGGGAAGTAAGTCTTTCTCAGTTGTAGCGTCTGCTTCTTCCCAGCCGATAGCTAGCTTTGCAGCCTGGACGTGGGGCTGGACCAGGGAAAAGTTGAAGTCCGAGGGTTCTGGCTCTTCTGAGGAATCCAGATGTCTAGGAGCAATGGAATTTCTGCTGCTAGTTCCGCTATGGAATCCTTGACCATCTTATTAATTAGATCAGCAACCTGCTACCTGTCCAGCACACAGCCTGTGATTTACATCCTTAGCTCTGTTTCTGCACATTGAACAGCTGTAGAGAAGAGACGGCTGTAGATAAACAGGTACAACTTATGTAGAAAAATTTGTTTTATCTCTGTATATCACCTGAGGCTAGACATGTGCGATTTGTTTCGTACGAAACGAAAATTCGTACAAATTTCCGAAAATTCGTACATTTTGGAAGCATCCGAAATACGAATTTATATGCTTCCGAATTTTATGAAATACGAAAATTCGTTGACGAATTTCGGATCCGAATTTGAGAAAGGTATTTTTTGCTTTTTAAATTCATTATAACAAATGTTCGTAATTGTTATGAAAAGTTAACGAACCTAGCGAAAATTCATATTCAATCCAAATTAAATTTCGGAGACGAATTACGAAATACGAACTAACGGCCCGGGCTACAATACCTTTCTCAATATGGCAGTCGTCGACTCATTATGTGCTGTGCTGACTTGCTCCTGGGGCTGTACCCCTCCTGTGCTCATTATGAGGGGCTCCCACCATCCCTGTGCTGTGCTCATTATGAGGGGCTCCCACCATTCCTGTGCTGTGCTCATTATGAGGGGCTCCCACCATCCCTGTGCTGTGCTGTGCTGACGTCCTCCTGGGGCTGTACCCCTGCTGTGCTCATTATGAGGGGCTCCCACCATCCCTGTGCTGTGCTCATTATGAGGGGCTCCCACCATTCCTGTGCTGTGCTCATTATGAGGGGCTCCCACCATCCCTGTGCTGTGCTGTGCTGACGTCCTCCTGGGGCTGTACCCCTGCTGTGCTCATTATGAGGGGCTCCCACCATCCCTGTTCTGTGCTGACTTCCTCCTGGGGCTGTGCCCCTGCTGTGCTTATTATGAGGGGCTCCCACCATCCCTGTTCTGTGCTGACTGCCTAGGTTTGTTTGTAGCCCATTGCCGTTAAAAAGCAAACCCAGGAAGTCAGCAGCACTGCTGACTTCCTGGGTTTGCTTTTTAAATTCATCATAACGAATGTTTGTATTTTACGAAAAGTTAACGAATCTAACGAAAATTTGTATTTCATACGAATCCAAATTTAATTTTGGACACGAATTACGAAATAATGGCTAATACGAAACGGAACGAAACAAAACAAATTTATTGACGGCGCCCATGTCTACCTGAGGCTAGTTACTTCACTGGGGTTCACCTTAAAGCAGTATTAAACCTAAAACCAAAATATATAATATATTGCAGCTTACCAATTATTAGATGTGGTGTCTGCATTAGTTTTCTTTTTTTTTTTTGTTTACAAACTTTTTTATTGTGTACAAAATAATGGTACAAACATTATGTCATGACATCAGAGAATTGCAGTATTTTCAATCAATAATACAATTTGTGTATCCATCCACTGGCTAATAGCTTATCATTGGAAGTCCCCATCGTTACCAATTTCCCAATTGAAAATTAAAATAAACGACATTTGCCTTATGGAAAAAAAAATCATACCTTGCATAATACCATGCACCTACTGGATAAAAAATGGAACCTATGGTTCACATACTCAGACTACCTTTTAGACCCAAACTAGAATCCCCTTTCCACAACCAATTCTTTTATACACGAAAATAACTCCACATTAGTTTTCTTTTTTATGATTTTACCACACTGTTTTCACCTGGTGATCTGACTAGTAACACACCTCCTGTATTAGAGCTCCACCACTCTGGATGAAGGAGCACAGGGGACACCTCTGGACAGCAGCATTGTTATTTTCGGGGTAGGGAAGTATAAAGCCTCGTACACACGGTCGGACTTCCATCGGACTTTTCCGTGTTTTTTTGTCCGAACGGAGTTGGTCGGGAACACCCATAGCATACACACGCTCGGACTTTTCTGCAAACTTTCTTAAAACTTCTTACAACATCACGTGTTTTTTCTGCTCTTTTCTGCTCTTTACTGCCACCCTTTGGTCAACTTCTGCTATTGTTGGTTGATTTTAACATTAGTTGTTTTGTCCATCGGACTAAAGTCCGATGGTTATCTGTACACACGGTCGGACTTTGCTCCATCCGACTTTTGTTGGGCAAAAGTTTGTCCGTTTGCAGACCCAACTTTTGTCCGATGAAATCCAAAACCAAACGAAAAAAGTTTGTCCGATGGAGCATACACACGGTCGGATTGTTGGTCCAACTTGCTTAAAACGAAGTTTGTTGGGCAAAAGTCCGACCGTGTGTACGGGGCTTTAGATGGACCAGCAGATTTAGATAAACTAACAAATTGAAGCCAAAATCCAGCTAATACATACTTTATAAGCCGTTACAGTAAAAAGCTTTTTTTTTTCCATTTGTCATAAAGGTTTGACATAAATAAATAAAAGATGATCATTTTAAGCACCCCTGCCATTGTTAAAGGGTTTGTCTTCCTCGTCAGGTAATTGGAAATAACTACTTTGGTATCTTGCTAAATGTAACATTTCCTGCTTCTCGTGGCTTTCGATATGAGCTGTTTTACACTTGATTTTCATGTAGGTGTATAACAATTGCATACTGTAAGATGTTTTCCATAAATCAAGAATTGCAAAAAAAAATAAAAAACGGTTTGTCTTATCTCTAGAATTGATACATTCTGCTGGAGAGCTTGATCTTTTAAAAAACAACAGACTATTGGCTGGATCACCAGATGAAAATTGAAGAAAGAAAGTCTAAAAAAGAAAACAAATGCAGACATCACATCCAAGAATTAGTAAGCTACATTATAGTAAATGTTTTCTTTTGGGTTTAATACCACTTTAACTTGTAAAAGTTGTTCAAAGTTCTTCTACTGCAGTTCTAAACTATTCAGACACATCTCAGCTTGAGTACACACCAAGAAATAATTTTACCTTCAGTTCTCTCTGCCTAAGGTTAACCTATTTAAATTTTCAACTCCATTTCTGCAGTTATTTTGCTGACAAATACATTATAAAAGCAGTCTCTGCTATGCAATGAAATGATGGGAAGTACATTGTGTCTAGCAGCAAGCCTGGAAGGTTTCTAATCATCTGTTGGCTAAGGGAAAAAGAACATTGCTTGGCTGAGGATAACAAATGGTATAAAAACCATTTGCAGTCCTGAAATGTGTGATGAAATGGTCATGCTAACGTTCATATTGTGTTCTGCTTGCTATTCAATTTCATTTCTTATGAGAGTGAACCTTTCATTGGAAAACAGGGACATCGAAAGTGAAAAGAACCAAAATTGCTTTTACAAATGAAAAATATGAATTAAGTTATTAAAATAACACATGAACCAGTAACAAACTTAACATTTTTTTTTTATTTTAGTAACTGTCTGTAAGCACCTCAATCAAAAGCATTAGGCCCCATGTACACTGCTGCTGGTAAACGGACGTTTAGGAGCATCGGAATCTATCGGAAAGTCAGTTCGTCTGTATGCAATTCCGACGGACTAAAAACCACGCATGCTCAGAATCAAGCAGAAGAGCCGAACTGCCTATTGAACTTCATTAATCTCGGCTCCTCGTACGTTTTGTACGTCACCCCCGTTTTTGACAGTCGGATTTTAGTGTGACCGTGTGTATGCAAGACAGCTTGAGCGGAATTCCGTCGGAACTCCATCGGACAATCTGTCGACTTTATTCCGACGGACAGTCCGGTCGTGTGTACAAGGCATTATCAGTACATGTACACAGGGTAGTTTACTAGTCGTTTCTAGGCAGTTGAGTTTAAAGGGTTTTTCTGCAACCCTAAAAAATGAGTTCAGAAGCTCTGTTTAGAAAAATTTCAAGGGCCAAACGTGGCTAAACGCGGTAACTCATGTTTAGCAGCGTTTCGTTTACAGACGTGTTTCATTTTAACAAAAAAATAAATATTTTTTTGTTAAAATGAAACATGTCTGTAAACTAAACGCTGATGAACACGAGGTTACCGCGTTTAGCCGCGTTTGGCGCTTGAAATTTTTCTAAACATAGACACGGTCACACTAAAATCCGACCATCAAAAACGCGGTGACGTACAACACATATGAGGAGCCGAGATTAATGAAGTTCATTAGGCAGTTCGGCTCTTCTGCTTGATTCTGAGCATGCGTGGTTTTTAGACCGTCGGAATTGCAAACAGATGAACGCGGCTAAATTCTTCTAAACGCGGCTAAACGGACGTTTTTAGACTCTGGTTTCTAGTTGTCAAGTTAAATCGTTCAGGAGAGGTTGAACAACGTCCCGTGTACATGAAGCAAAACTACTTATGGACTTGTGTACAGGAGGACTTATCTACATGCAAAGATCACATGAATAAATTCTGAACCCGCAGTGATATGCAATGGGTTAAGCAGCCTAACACATACAATAAACAACAAACCACTGTTCAATCTTAATTAAAAAAAGGATATATATATATATATCCTATTTTTAATCCTTTTTTTAGATAGATATATCTACTTCTATATATATATATATATATATATATATATATATATATATATATATATATATACATAGTGGGTACGGAAAGTATTCAGACCCCCTTACATTTTTCACTCTTTGTTATATTGCAGTCATTTGCTAAAGTCATTTAAGTTCATTTCAGTTCATTTTTTTCCTCATTAATGTACACACAGCACCCAATATTGACAGAAAAACACAGAATTGTTGACATTTTTGCAGATTTATTAAAAAAGAAAAACTGAAATATCACATGGTCGTAAGTATTCAGACCCTTTGCTCAGTATTTAGTAGAAGTACCCCTTTGATCTAATACAGCCATGAGTCTTTTTGGGAAAGATGCAACAAGTTTTTCACACCTAGATTTGGGGATCCTCTGCCATTCCTCCTTGCAGATCCTCTACAGTTCTGTCAGGTTGGATGGTAAACATTGGTGGACGGCCATTTTTAGGTCTCTCCAGAGATGCTCAATTAGGTTTAAGTCAGGGCTCTGGCTGGGCCATTCAAGAACAGTCACGGAGTTGTTGTGAAGCCACTCCTTCATTATTTTAGCTGTGTGCTTAGGGTCATTGTCTTGTTGGAAGGTAAACCTTCGGCCCAGTCTGAGGTCCTGAGCACTCTGGAGAAGTTTTTTGTCCAGGATATCCCTGTACTTGGCCGCATTCATCTTTCCCTCAATTACAACCAGTCGTCCTGTCCCTGCAGCTGAAAAACACCCCCACAGCATGATGATGCCACCACCATGCTTCACTGTTGGGACTGTATTGGACAGGTAATGAGCAGTGCCTGGTTTTCTCCACACATACCGCTTAGAATTAAGGCCAAAAAGTTCTATCTTGGTCTCATCAGACCAGAGAATCTTATTTCTCACCATCTTGGAGTCCTTCAGGTGTTTTTTTAGCAAACTCCATGCGGGATTTCATGTTTCTTGCACTGAGGAGAGGCTTCCGTCGGGCCACTCTGTCATAAAGGGCCCGACGGAAGCCGCAGTGATGGTTGACTTTCTACAACTTTCTCCCATCTCCTGACTGCATCTCTGGAGCTCAGCCATAGTGATCTTTGGGTTCTTCTTTACCTCCCCCGATAGCTCATTTTGGCCGGACGGCCAGCTCTAGGAAGGGTTCTGGTCGTCCCAAACGTCTTCCATTTAAGGATTATGGAGGCCACTGTGCTCTTAGGAACCTTAAGTGCAGCAGAATTTTTTTTGTAACCTTGGCCAGATCTGTGCCTTGCCACAATTCTGTCTCTGAGCTCTTCAGGCAGTTCCTTTGACCTCATGATTCTCATTTGCTCTGACATGCACTGTGAGCTGTAAGGTCTTATATAGACAGGTGTGTGGCTTTCCTAATCAAGTCCAATCTGTATAATCATACACAGCTAGACTCAAATGAAGGTGTAGAACCATCTCAAGGATGATCAGAAGAAATGGACAGCACCTGAGTTAAATAAATGAGTGTCACAGCAAAGGGTCTGAATACTTAGGACCATGTGATATTTCAGTTTTTCTTTTTTAATAAATCTGCAAAAATGTCAACAATTCTGTGTTTTTCTGTCAATATGGGGTGCTGTGTGTACATTAATGAGGAAAAAAAAAATAACTTAAATGATTTTGGCAAATGGCTGCAATATAACAGAGTGAAAAATGTAAGGGGGTCTGAATACTTTCCGTACCCACTGTATATATATAGATATATAGATATAGATATATAGATTCAGATATATAGATATAGATATATGTAGCGATACACCCAGCTAAGAGAGCCGCTGGTATGATTTTCAGGCCTGTAACACACCGCTGTCAACCCCCAGCAATTGGCTCTACCCTCCCTTGGCACAGTTAGTAGGGGATGATAGGATTGTGAGGCCTGCAACTTTAGGCAACACAATCCAGCAACAAAAACACGCACAGTAATATAGCGAACACTGACTGTTTCTTCTGCACAATAATAACACCAACAACTAGTCTGCCTAATCCTGGTACTTTTACTAAAGAAAATGATTAAACAGATTAACACAGTATACTTTAGTATATGCAGAGCCCTGCAATAAAAGGTGTTCAATAATAGGCAGATATACAATCATGTACAAGATGACTAACAGGCCCCCTTGCAGCTCTCCTCCCTCGTGGGCAAGATGGCGCCCCGCAATGTCTACACTGATAAGTCAGGCCTGACTGTAACTACGTGTAAAATCCATAGAGAAGAATCTTCGCTAGGAAATGGTGGTACACTTTTGAAGACAAATTGTAATCCACGGGAATAAAGGTTGACAAACTTGGTGAACAAAGATAAAGTCACTAACGTTATTCAATGCACTGTCCCTCCAGTGTGCATATGCAAACTCTAACAGGTGAGTCCCGAACAACAAACACTAGGCCTAGAGATCCTGTACTAATCTCTGAGCAGGTGCTCTCTCACCCAACCGGACCAGTCCACGTCCGTATCTCCCGTTGCTGTGTCTCATTACACAGGTTCCACGACACCCGGGTCTTCGGTCCTCCTGGAAGCAGCAGACAGATAGCAGGATGCAACGTCCCTCAGGCTCCTTGGTGGAAACGGAAGGCTCTTTGGAAACACAGGGCCTCGGCTTCAGGCCCTGTCCGGAACAACAGACTCAGCCGAGCGTTCCACTTGCTGGGTGGGCGATGTCCAAAGAGACCGTACTCTGGTCCGCCCCTCAGTTAAATACCCCACCCCAGCAGTCCTTGCGTGGGGAAATGCATCCTGGGTATGGTAGTCTCTGGGTCCCTCAAGCAACACCCCGCTATATATATATATATATGTATATTTATATCTATATCTATAGATACAGTGTGTATATATATATATATATATATATATATTGTGATGGTGAGACCCTGTACGTCCTTAAAGTGTGTTGGTTTACGCCAGATTTGGTAAAGAAAGACATGCTGATTGAACAGCTGTGTCTTGGGCTATTTAGTTCTGACATGACTATGGATCAGGGCTCCACCCAACAGACAGGAAGTCTGTGTATGGGAGTCAGGTGGACTCCCATCCCTTGGAGAGGAGTCAGGCGCTGCATGGGTGCAGCCAGAGTATGCATGTCTGCAGGAGGCAGATGTCATTGGTGAAGTAAGCAACCAGCTGCTGACCGGGAGTAAGCAAGGAGTGAGCTTATCTCTTGGAAACTCTTTGGGTCTGAGGAGCAGATCTAAGGCCTAGGCTAAAGGCCTGAAACAGCCGGATAGCAAGAAGGTAAAGCTAGGAGGCTAAACTGTTAAGTATGCAAGATGCAGGAATGGTGGAACCCCCCTGTGAATGCTACGGATGTATTTGTGAACTTTTGTGCTTTTAAATAAAAATGGGCTACCATGCCCTTAAACAGAGTTCCTGACTGGCCTGAATCACTGGAAAAACGCATCCACCACGAGAGCTAACAATCCCTAATCTTACAATATATATATATATATATATATATATATACACAGTGGGGATCGAAAGTTTGGGCACCCCAGGTAAAAATGTGTATTAATGTGCATAACGAAGCCAAGGAAAGACGGAAAAATCTCCAAATGGCATCAAATTACAGATTAGACATTGTTATAATATGTCAAAAAAGTTAGATTTTATTTCCATCATTTACACTTTCAAAATTACAGAAAACAAAAAAATGGCGTCTGCAAAAGTTTGGGCACCCTGCAGAGTTAATATCTTGTACTGCCCCCTTTGGCAAGTATCACAGCTTGTAAACGCTTTTTGTAGCCAGCCAAGAGTCTTTCAATTCTTGTTTGAGGTATCTTTGCCCATTCTTCCTTACAAAAGTCTTCCAGTTCCAGAGATTTCTGGGCTGTCTGTCACGCACTGCTCTTTTAAGGTCTATCCATAGGTTTTCAATAATGTTGAGGTCAGGAGATTGTGAAGACCATGGCAAAACCTTCAGTTTACGCCTCTTGATGTAATCCCCCGTGGATTTTTAGGTGTGTTTAGGATCATTATCCATTTGTAGAAGCCATCCTCTCTTTAACTTCAGCTTTTTCACAGATGGCATCAAGTTACCATCCAAAATTTGCTGAAATTTTATTGAATCCATTTTTCCTTCTACTCGTGAAATGTTCCCTGTGCCACTGGCTGCAATACAACCCCAAAGCATGATTGATCCACCCCCATGCTTAACAGTTGGACAGAGGTTCTTTTCATTAAATTCTGTGCCCTTTCTTCTCCAAACGTACCTTTGCTCATTCCGGCCAAAAAGTTCTATTTTAACCTCATCGGTCCACAGAACTTGTTTCCAAAATGCCTCAGGCTTGTCTATATGTTCATTTGCAAAGTTCAAATGCTGATTTTTGTGGTGAGGACGTAGAAGAGGTTTTCTTCTGATGACTCTTCAATGAAGACCATATTTGTACAAGTATCTCTTTATAGTGGAATAGTGTACCACAACTCCAGTGTCTGCTAGATCTTTCTGGAGGGATCGTGCAGTCAAACGTGGGTTTTAAATTGCTTTTCTCACAATCCTGCGAGCTGTTCTGTCTGATGTTTTTCTTGGTCTTCCAGATCTTGCTTTAACTTCCACTGTTCCTGATGACTGCCATTTCTTAATTACATTCCGAACAGAGGATATTGACATCTGAAAACGCTTTGCTATCTTCTTATAGCCTTCTCCAGCTTTGTGAGCGTCAACTATTTTCAGTTTCAGTTTTCTAGACAACTGCTTAGAAGAACCCATGGTGCTGATTGTTGGGGCAAGGTCAGATGAGTCTGGCCATTTAAAACCTTTGAGATTGACATCACCTGGTCTTCCCAGACGATGATTGAGAACAATCCATGACACTGGCAGGTCTCAGCTTTGCAAAGGGGGCAGTGCATGCTATAAATTCTGCAGGGTGCCCAAACTTTTGCAGACGCCATTTTTTTGTTTTCTGTAATTTTGAAAGTGTAAATGATGGAAATAAAATCTAACTTTTTTTGACATATTTTAAGAATGTCTAAACTGTAATTTGATGCCATTTGGAGATTTTTCCATCTTTCCTTGGCTTCGTTATGCACATTAATACACATTTTTACCTGGGGTGCCCAAACTTTCGATCCCCACTGTATATATAGATATATATATATATATTTGTGTGGATTGTTAATTCATGTTTTATTTTCTTATGTGTGGTGCTACATTCGGTTTAAAAATGACTGCCCATCTCTCCTTTGTTGGCAATCTCGGCAATCTGACAACTGGGCTAGCATTATAACCCAGTGTGATTGTGAAATATTATTACAGAACGCCAGAGGTATTTCTTTTTGTAAAGGTAGAATAAAAGTAAAAAAAGTCTCACAGGTATGTACAAGAAAAAGGCAGGCTGGGATTGTGCAGCTTGGCAAACACCTTAGCAGCATTATTATTTGTATACAGGACTTATATAGCGCCAACAGTTTATGAAGCGCTTTATAATATAAAGAGGGACAAGTACAATTACAACACAGTTCAACACAGAAGGAATAGGAGGGCCTTGCTCATGGAGCTTACAATCTAAAGCATGGTCTAATCATAGGTGTGCGCAGCTTGTTGCATTAGGGTGTGCACCTGAAAGCTCAAAAACACGGTACCGATCTCTCACTGTGTTCATTCAGAAAGGGAAGGGGCCGGTAAATGACATTACCCCTTCCCCCACTCATCCTGAAATATCATCTGTGTGCCCACTGCAGTAGCCAATGGGAGAGGAGGGAAGCCAGCCATGCTGTGGGAGGGGACACCGGGCAGCAGGGGGAATCTGCACTGCAGGGAGTGATTAGGGTGTGCCTGGGCACACCTGGCACACCCTGTGCGCACGCCTATGGGTCTAATATAAGGCCTTATGCATGCGGGGTATCTGTAAAAGCCCCACTGAAAGGCAGAACTCCTGGCAGAAAAATGCTGCTTAAACAATGCACTAAAATTGTTTATTGCACACACTTTTTTTGGAGAGTTCAGGCAGATCTAGCATTGCGATTTAATGCTTTCTATTGGCCAGAAAATGAATTTATTATGGACATTGGAATGCATTACCACTCAAACACTAGATACGTCTAGCATTTATACGTGCTTTACATTTTTTTTCTGCTCTTCAGTGACCTCTGTTAGCGTTTTGCCAGAAACACATGCACTTTCATGACTAGCATTAAGGTCAGTGAAAAACTGTTTTAAAAAGAGAAATGACATTGAGAGTTTGGTCATGCATGCATATTTTTCCTCTCTCTGACCACCACCTTATTAGTTTCACTCTCTCCCTATATTCCACCTCCTCTTCCTCCAACTCTCTAACAGTTACCCATAGAAACCTTCACCACAATAAGGGCCCTTTCACACAGGACGGATCCGTGATGATCCGCCCCGTGAACATCCGCTTGCTCAGCGGGGATCGCTCCGTTGATCTCTGCTGAGCCGGCAGATGACACACTGTGCAGGGACTGCCCTTTCAGATCTCCGCTCTCCTCTATGGGGGGATCAGGTGAACACGAACCGCCTGTCTGTGTTCATCCGATCCGCTCTGCAGACAGATGGAAAAATAGGATTTTCCTCCGTCTGCAGAAACGGACCATAACGGAGATGTTCATCCGCTGACACCCACTATCCCATAGAGATACATGTATGTCCATATTTCATCTGAAAACGGATGGATAAAATATGGACATACTGTCCGCACGTGTGAAAGGGGCCTAACCCTTCTACTCTGCTACTAAGCACCTCTCTGACAGAATCTCACCCCTGTCCTCCCCCAATTTACCCACTTCTGTCTACAACAGTTCACTGTCATCCTCCCTGGATGCGCTCATCCCCTTCACTACCCAACCCCTACAACCTTGGCAAACAGATGAGACTAGAAATGTCAAAAAACACAGTCAAGCTCTTGAGCATCTATGGTGTAAGGTTAAGTCTCAGAAAGACTTCAACGCGACCAATATAAATCTGCCTTCCAAAAATACAATTGATGCCACCATACTGCCAAGCAGTCCTATTTTATCACTCTCATTACCACCTTCTCATCCAGTCCATGTCAACCCTTCTCTACCTTTAACTGTTTACTTTGTTCTTCACTGGACTGTATTGTGTTTCTGCAAAACTGAAAATGCACTAAAAAATGCATAGGTGTGAACCAGGCCTAAAAGACACCAAAAGATGTCTACTGTTCTTTTGTTCCAAGTTTCATCACGTATTATCCCCTTGGCCAGTGAGACTAAACTCCACTGTCACTTATGTAGTGTGACTAGAAAGAGGGAAAGCAGTAGAGTTAGGCCTCATACACACAGGGCATACTGAATCGTATGCCCATGGAGGGCCTTTTTTTTACCAGCACAGGGATGGGATGGGACATAGCAGATGCACAGACAAAGACGCTGCTCCCAATCTGGCAACTGTGTAGGTGTGGGTTTACAGCCCCGAACACAGACACTATAGAAGGACATCCAGTCTAGGCATTATTATACTCTGGAAGCATTGACACAGTGGTCCATGCCAGTCTTGTGGACACTGCCAAGCTTGGCTCAGACTGAATGGGAGTACTTTGTATACATAATGATGCTAAAGACTACTCTATTGCAGTGCTTTAACCACTTCCCTACTGTGCACGAAAACCCCCTTCCTGCCCAAGCCATTTTTCAGCTTTCAGCGCTGTCACACTTTGAATCACAATTGCGCGGTCGTGCGACGTGGCTCCCAAACAAAATTTGCGTCCTTTTTTTCCCACAAATAGAGCTTTCTTTTGGTGGTATTTGATCACCTCTGCGGTTTTTATTTTTTGCGCTATAAACAAAAAAAAAGCGTCCAGTTTGGAAAAAAAACACTATTTTTTACTTTTTGCTATAATAAATACCCATTTTTTTTTTAAATAAAATTTTCCTCAGTTTAGGCCGATACGTACCGTATTTTTCGCACCATAAGACGCACCTGACCATAAGACGCACCTAGGTTTTAGAGGAGGAAAACAAGAAAAAAAATATTCTGAACCAAATGGTGTACTAAAATATTTTCCAGTGCCCATGAAATGCAGCCTGACCATTGCCATAGTAAACGCAGAGGGACCATGCCATAGTAAACGCAGAGGGACCATGCCATTGTAAACGCAGAGGGACCATGCCACAGTAAACGCAGAGTGACCATGAAACAGTAAACGCAGAGTGACCATGCCACAGTAAACGCAGAGTGACCATGCCACAGTAAACGCAGAGTGACCATTGCCATAGTAAACGCAGAGTGACCATGCCATCAGTGGTGTATTTAGGTTTTGTGCTGCCCTAGGCCTGACTAAACTTGCGCACCCCCTAATTTAAATATGACCCACCCCTTCCTGTCAAGGCCCGCCCTGTCATCTTCATGGGAAGAGGACAGAGGGGACGCTGTGGGAAGAGGACAGAGGGTTGCCATGGGTGAAGGACAAAGGGACACCCTGGGAAGAGGACAGAGTAACGCCCTGGGAAGAGGACAGAGTAACGCCCTGGGAAGAGGACAGAGTAACGCCCTGGTAGAAGGACGCCGTGGGAAGAGGACAGAGGGGACGCCGTGGGAAGAGGACAGAGGGGACGCCGTGGGAAGAGGACAGAGAGGGACGTTGTGGCGGTCAATAAGGCCTAGAGGATATCAGGTTAGGCACTTCCTAATGGCTCAGTCCCTGGGAATAGTAATGGATAATGGCCAACAGGCCCTCTTACCAGACCCAGCGAAATCGCAACAGTGATCCCTCTGGCTGGACGTTCGCTCACTCTGGGTTGCCCGGGGTGACTCTAGTCAGTAGTGTAGCATGTCTGTATCCTGTCAGTGGCTCGGTCTTTCTCCCTCTCTGGTGGTGCGGGTACAATGTGGCTCCCTCTCTGGTGGTGCGGGTACAGCGGTTAAAGTGTGGCTCCCTCTCTGGTGGTGCGGGAACAGCGGTTAAAGTGTGGCTCCCTCTCTGGTGGTGCGGGAACAGTGTGGCTCTCTGGTGGTGCGGGGTACAGCGTGGCTCTCTGGTGGTGCAGGGTACAGCGTGGCTCTCTGGTGGTGCAGGGTACAGCTTGGCTCTCTGGTGGTGCAGGGTACAGCGTGGCTCTCTGGTGGTGCAGGGTACAGCGTGGCTCTCTGGTGGTGCAGGGTACAGCGTGGCTCTCTGGTGGTGCAGGGTACAGCGTGGCTCTCTGGTGGTGCAGGGTACAGCGTGGCTCTCTGGTGGTGCGGGGTACAGCGTGGCTCTCTGCTGGTGCGGGGTACAGCGTGGCTCTCTGCTGGTGCGGGGTACAGTGTGGCTCTCTGGTGGTGTCCCCCAGCAGAGTATTCTCTTTTGCTCCTCTTCAAGTTCTAACACCCCCTCCCTCTCTTCCCTCCAGCAGAGTGCTTGCATGCTGGGGAAACTGGTGCCAGAACTCTGCAGGGACTTCATTTCCCATGATGCCCCCAGTGTCTTCTGATTGGCCCTCTGCTGTGGCCAATCATGGGGGGGGAAACAGTGGGTAGGAAGCTGGGTGGCGACCCAGCAAATCCAATTAGAGCCGCTCTCTCTCTCTCTTCTCCTTACAGAAAGGGAGGGGGGCGGCGGGGGATATACAGACAGCCCGCAGCTCTCCTCTCCCTGTCACAGCGCCGCTGCTCTATTTGCCAGAGAACTCGGCAGCGGCGCTGTGACAGGGAGAGGAGACCTGCGGGCTGTCTATATATTCCCCGCCGCCCCCCTCCTCCCTTTCTGTAAGCCAAAGAGAAAGAGAGAGCGGCTCTAACTGGATTCGCAAAGCCCCTGACACTGCGGCGGGGGGGCGGAGCTAGTGGCGGCGGTCGGGGATTCCAGAGGCTGTGAGCGGATGGCAGGGGCGGTGCCAGCGGCGGCGAGGGGCGGGCCCCTGTTATGTATTCGGACTATAAGACGCAGGGACATTTTCCCCCATATTTCTGGGGGAAAAAAGTGCGTCTTATAGTCCGAAAAATACGGTATTCTTCTACATATTTTTGGTAAAAATAAGCGTGTATTGATTGGTTTGCGCAAAAGTTATAGCGTCTACAAAATAGGGGATAGATTTATAGCATTTTTTTTTTTTTTTATTAGTAATGGCGGCGATCTGCGATTTTTATTGTGACTGCGATATTGCGGCGGACACATCGGACACTTTTGACACATTTTTGGGACCATTCACATTTATACAGCGATCCCTGCTATAAAAATGCATTGATTACTGTATAAATGTGATTGGCAGGGAAGGGGTTAACCACTAGGGGGCGGGAAGGGGTTAAATATGTTCCCTCAATGTGTTCTTACTGTGGGGGGAGGGGACTGACTGGGGGAGGTGACCGATGGTTGTCCCTATGTACAAGGGACACACCATCGGTCCCCTCTCCCTCACAGGACGTGGATCTCTGTGTTTATACACAGAGATCCACTTTCCTGCTCGTTTCCCGGGCAATCGCGGGTGCCCGGGGGCAATCGCGGCCGCCAGGCACGCTCATCGGGGCCTTGTGAACGCGGCGCGCGCGCGCCTCCTAGCTTGTTTTAAAGGGAGGACGTCATATGACGTCCTCCCAGAACGAGAGTGTCCTCCGCCCGCCGTCAATTGACAGTGGGCGGGGGACAAGTGGTTAAAGTGGTTGTAAATGGCCAGTACACCTTTTCTAATTTTCACATATTATGGTGCTCTATATTATGCTAATGCTTGTGCAATGTAATATTTGTAAAAACGATGCCCGCAAATACCCGCAAATACCTTTATTGTTTAGTGTCTTCTCTCTGTATTTCCGGGTATCCAAATCCCCATTGCTACTCCTGTTCTTTGAAGCTAATTCTGACGTCACTTCTGCCCTTACTAGGTCCCTGGTTAGAATTCTCGCGCATGCGCCGTAGCACCGTAACCAAGCCTCGATCTGGATAGCGGTTACCGCGGCAACTAGTATACTAGGAAATGTAAATTAATGAGAGTCTAGTGTTATCACTGCGTTCATCACGTGATCACGTGATAACAATGATGTTTGGGATGAAACATCGCGGGATGTCAGGGCTGACGTCTACATAAGGAAATGACTCAGCCCCCGACATAAACACAGAATTTATTTGGCAGAGGCTCTGTTTGCCGGAATGGACGGGGATCCGGCGCATGCGCGGTAAACGTCCACACTCGGTAATGCAGCAATAACTTCTGAATTACACAGGTAAATAAAAAAAGGCTCATAGCAAATGATTTAAAATAATGGCATGCATTACTAACTGTAAAGTGAAAAATTTGACTATACAACTGCTTTAAGTGGGGATACCTAGTGGAACTGTAAACCTTATAATGACTGTGATTAAGACCTTGCTACACAGTGTAATACTGGGCTGTGAGTTTTCCCTGTTTTAGGAACTGTTGGGGATGTTGGCAACACTACCTAAGGGTACCTAACAACTTTCCTTTTGCAGTCATGAAGTCAGTGCCATGAAATAAGGGATATATTGGTGGTGATGGAAGACTTTGGGGCTGCACAACTGCAGGTACCCACTTTGGCATACTAATGGGAAAAATGTAAAAGGTGATAAATGGATTGCCCAAGTAACCAGATTTTAGCCTGGTAAAAAAGGGTAAAGAAGGTACAGGAACAAGTTTTAGATTGTCTGGTAGTTTCCCAGTCTCACACAAGGCATAGGCGTGCGCACAGGGTGTGCCAGGTGTGCCCATGCACACCCTAATCGCCCTGTGCAGCAAAGACTCCCCCTACTGCCCTGGCTACCCCCCTCCTTCCCCCCCGTAGCACTTCCGGCTTCCCTACTCTCCTCTCCCTCCGGATGCTGCTGCAGGGATGTTTTAGGATGAGTGGAGGAAGGGGTCGTAAATATGTAACTTACTGGCCCCTTCCCTTTTTTCGTGAGTTATTGATAGTATGTGTTTGAGCTTTGGAGTGCACACCCTAATGCAATAGGCTGCACACACCTATGACACAAGGAAAAAGCTGGATCTGGTCTAATGTGTTAGGTGGTCATTTAGGGGTAGAAAAAAACTAATTTGGCAGTTTTTTTTTTGCCTCAGTAAATACAAACCAATTGAGAAATATTATAAATAAATTTTGCTCCGAGTGTCAAATGAATGCACCCCAACCACAATTTTGCAAATCTGCTGATCTCCTTGGCTATAACTGAGGTCCCTATTGAGAGGTGCTGCTATGGATGTGTTCAGACCCCTGCCAAAGTCTGCCAAGGGGTACAAGCACATATCGGTAGTAGACTATGCCACCCAGTATCCGAAAGCACTCCATCTCAGAAACACATGGGTAAAGCAAAAATAATTGTTTCAGATATTTTCCTGTACAGGCATTCCTATGGAAATTTTGACAGATCAATGAACCCCTTTCATATGAAAGGTAAGCAAAGAGCTGTGTCTCATTTGTCAAACTATTCACTTATGCACATCTTTGTACTACCCCCAAACTGATGGGCAAATAGAACGATTCAATCAAAACCTGAAATTTATGCAAAAAAAAAAAGTGGTTAACCACTTGAGACCCGCGCTATAGACGAAAGACGTCTGCAGCACGGCTCTCAAGTGCCGGGTGGACGTCCCTGGACGTCCTGCTGTGTAACATCGCAGCGCACGCCACCTAGGGCGTGGGGAACAGCTGTACCCGCCGCGTCACGTGATGCCGATGCGCGTGCCTGGCGGCCACGATGTCCGCCAGGTACACGCGATCGGCTGTTACAGAGGCAGTACGTGAATCTCTGTGTGTAAACACAGAGATCCACGTCCTGTCAGGGAGAGAGGAGACCTATGCTGTGTCCCTTGTACATAGGGACACAGATCGGTCACCTCCCCCAGTCAGTCCCCTCCCCCACACAGTAAGAATCACTAATAGGGAACACATTTAACCCCTTGATCGCCCCCTGGTGTTAACCCTTTCCCTGCCAGTCACATTTATACAGTAATCAGTGCATATTTATAGCACTGTTCGCTGTATAAATGTGAATGGTCCCAAAATTGTGTCAAAAGTGTCCGATATATCTGCCGCAATATTGTAGGCCTGACAAAAATCGCAGATCGCCGCCATTACTGGTAAAAAAATATATATAATAAAAATGTCATAATTCTATCCCCTATTTTGTAGGCGCTATAACTTTTGCGCAAACCAATTACTATAGGCTTATTGCAATTTTGTTTACCAAAAATATATAGAAGAATACGTATCGGCTTAAGTTTAAAAAAAAATTGGGATATTATTATAACAAAAAGTAAAAAAATATTGTGTTTTTTTTTTCTAAATTTTCTGTCTTTTTTTGTTTACAGCACAAAAAAAACAAAAAACGCAGAGGTGATCAAATACCCCCCAAAGAAAGCTCTATTTGTGGGAAAAAAATGATAAAAATATAATTTGGGTACAGCGTTGTATGACCGCGCAATTGTCATTCAAAGTGCGTCAGCGCTGAAAGCTGAAAACTGGTCTGGGTACGAAGGGGTTTAAGTGCCCAGTAAGCAAGTGGTTAATAAGGATGGAAAAGATTGGAAAATGCATATTTTCAATAACGGAAGTGCCACAGTCCTCCACAGGGTGTTCTCCGGTAAATATTTCTCGTGACTCCTGGATATAACCCAGAAAATATCAGAGCAAGGGGCAACACTTCACAAAAGTGTAAATTAACACATTGCGCAGATGCAGGTTAAGACTGTGGCAGTCATGCCCATAGTTGGGGAACATATTCAGCAATCACAAGAGGTGCAAGCCAGATTTTTTTAGCTGCTCTACTAAAATCAGAACCTTTAACCTGGAGTCTTAGTTTTGGTGCCCATTGTAGAAAGAAAATCAGTAATGTCAACTACAAGGTATACCTGCCTGGAAAGAGGAAGCCCCTTCAAACATAAAGCATCTGTAATGTATCCCAAGTGACAGGCTTACCCGAGATTAGATCCCAGAGATTCTGGGGGAGATTTACTAAAACTGAAGCAATCAGAATATGGTGCTGCTGTGCATGGTAGCCAATCAACTTTTAATTTTAGCTTGTTCAGGCTGGGTTCACACTGGTACGACACGACAGTCATACAACTTTCATCCTACTTTGCTCTGCGACATCAGTCCTACATTGATCCTACATCGGTCCGACATCCATCTGACTTTCATGAACAGGATACTACTTTGATCCGACTTTGTGCTAGTCTGACTTGTCCTTTGACCAATCAAAACAATCCCAGGGTGAGATAAATTCCTTTTACTGCTGCTGTAATCACCATGTCGGATGTCAAATGTTGGATGGTTAGGACAAGGATCCTACCTTGATCCGACTTCAATGATATTCAATGGGCTGAAGTAGGACCAAAGTCGGACCAAAGTAGTACAGGGAGCATTTTCAAAGTCGGACCGACATGTGTCGGACCAGTTAAGACGGCTCTCATCGGGAAACATTGATTTTCACACGTCATGCGACATGAGCTCCCAATGTTGGAGCGTTTGTCGGACCAGTGTGAACCCAGTCTCAATTAAGCTTTGACAAAAATAAATAAAACTGAAAGCTGATTGGTTTCTAAGCACAGCTGCAGCAGATTTTGTACTCTATAGTTTTAGTAAATCAGCCCCTCTGTCTGCTATTTAAATTCCTGAGTTAGAAGAGTTCTTACAGTAAAACTAAGAGGTATTTTCCAAATATCCCTGCTTAAAGGGACACTAAAGCTTCCCTTTTTTTTGAAAAAAAATAACAAACAGTTTATACTTACCTCCACTGCGCAGCTTGTTTTGCACACAGTGGCCCCGATCCTGGTCTTCTGGGGTCCCTCGGCGGCTGTCTTGGCTCCTCCCCGCAAGGACTCCACACCATAATGCGAGCGAGCTCGCATGGTGTGGAGTTATTGCGGGCACGCTCCCGTGATACAGTGGCGGCCATAGCCGCCGACTGTATCACTCGGCCCCGCCCCCCGGCGCGCCGCGTCATTGGATGTGATTGACAGCAGCGCCAGCCAATGGCTGCGCTGCTTTCAATCCATCCAGTGTAGCCAATCGGCGGCCAGGCTGAGAACCGAAGAGGATGACGGGGACGAGCGCGGGACTTTCGAGGGGCCAGGTAAGTAAAACGGGGGCTCGGGGGGGGGGGGGAGGGGCGGTACTGTCGGATGTTTTTTCACCTTAATGCATAGGATGCATTAAGGTGAAAAAACATGTACCTTTACTACTCCTTTAACTAACGTAGTTTACCATGATCTTGTGATAGAACGTCACATAATAACCTCACCTCATATTAAATTCAGTGGCGGCTAGTGCTAAAAAAATTGGGGGGGGGGGCGCAAACAAACCATCTAACGCTGCCACTCTGCCATCAAATGCTGCCCCTGTGCCACCAAATGATGCGACTGTGCCCATCAAACGCTGCCACTGTGCCATCAAATGCTGTGACTGTGCCCATTAAATGCTGCCACTGTGCCATCAAATGCTGCGACTGTGCCCATCAAACGCAGCGACTGTGCCATCAATTGCAGCCACTGTGCCATCAAACGCTGCCAGTGTGCCCATCAAATGCTGCCAGTGTGCCCATCAAATTCTGCCAGTGTACCAAATGCTGCCAGTGTGCCCAATGCTGCCAGTGTGCCAAATTCTGCCAGTGTGCCCTTTAAATGCTGCCAGTGTGCCCAATGCTGCCAGTGTGCCAAATTCTGCCAGTGTGCCAAATGCTGCCAGTGTGCCCATTAAATGCTGCCAGTGTTCCGCCCGCTCGCCGTATGCCAAGCACTTACCCAGTCTTGATGGGGCAGAGAGTTACGGCGACGAGCGGGGTCCTTCAAGCGTCTCCTGCACTTCTTCTCCCATCCTCTCCTCCCGTCAGGTGTCCAATAGACTTGTGCACAACAGAAACATTTGTTTAGTTTCGGTTTGTTTCTTGTGCACAACGGAAAAATTTGATTTTTCGTGTTCGGACTAATTCATACTTTCGGTAGAGTACATTGTTTTTTGTTGATTCTGGACACAACTCCTACTTTCGTAACTTTTTTTGGGTTCTTGATTCGTAATTTTCCGTGTGTCTCTCACAACGATGCTGCCTATTATGCCTAATGTGCTTCGAATGGATTTGTACTTTTCTAAATACATAGCGGTTATTTTTAACGATTCGAAATCTCATATTTTACTTTTTTTTTTTACATGCGGCTATAGCCTCCGCCCCGTACACCATTTTGAAAGGGAGTTCAGCACGGTGAGGGAGAAGCAGAGAGCAGAGCAGAGTTTTATTGTGCTCCGAATGGATTTGTACGTTCGTAACTTTTTTCATAACGAATTATGCCGAAGACATTTGGGCATTCGCTATTTGCGATATAATTTATTTCGGATTCGGTTTTATTTGTAATGTTTTGTTCGGAAATTCGAATGCTTCCGAATGTCCGAAAGTTGCTAAATTCGGACGAATTTCGATGTGTTACGAAAAGAATTCCACAAGCCTAGTGTCCAATAGTGGCGCCTGTTGTTTCAGCCAATCAGGTGACAGGTAACCAGACCTGAGCAACCTGATTGGCTGAGAGGCTGGTCAGTGTTAGGGAAGCGATGTATTCGGTTCCCTAACAAAACACTGAGTAATCAGCGAACGCACAGCAGTGTGCCCGCTGTTTACCCTTTTGGAAGCCTATTAGAGCCAATGGTTCTAATCAGGAAGCCTATTAGAGCCTATGGCTCTAATCAGGCGCTTCCAAATAAACCCCACCGCTGTAATTCATATGCCTGGCGCCCGACAAGGGGCCGTGCACATGAATAGGGGGCGGCAGCGGCGACCATAGATCGATTCATGCAATGCATGAATCTATCTATGTGAGAAAGCGAGTGACAGGAGAGGGGGGGCGGCATTAAGGTGAAAAACCTTCTGTACTTTAACTGCCCCCCCTCCCTTTTTCTTACCTGAACCCAATTGTTCCAGCGATGAGCACGGACCCATCGGCTCCAGCCGCTGTCTTCGGTCCTCATTGGATAGATTGATAGCAGCAGGAGCCATTGGTTCCCACTGGTGTCAATCAAATCCAGTGGCACGAGAGCCGCAGCAGCGGGACTCGTGAACGCCCGCACGGGTGCCCCCATAGAAAGCGGCTCTCCATGGAGTCACCCGATGAAGAGGAGGAGCCAGGAGCGCCGGTGGGGCACCCCATAAAACGAGGATCGGGCTGCTCTGTGAAAACCCTTGCACAGAGCAGGTAACTATAACATGTTTGTTATTTAAAACAAAAAATAAAAAATTAACCTTTACAATCACTTGAAGCTCAAAGAAAACCCATTTCAAAAGAGGTACAGACAATACTAGCCCTTAGGGTTATAGTGGAATCTAACATCAAGTGATTAAGCTCAATAGCTATTCGTTGGTGTAAGGAGGACTCCTCTTTCTGGCAGCTGATGACCCTAAATTCTCAGATTTGAGATAAGACAAATGTCCTAATACACGAGGGGGTATGAAGAGCTATCATTCTTCATTATTCATTCACTAAAATTGACATAGTTTACGTTAATGGCCTCAATGTGCCCGGGAAGCGAAAGGGGGGATGTGTCTTCCTCAACCCATTGGGAAGTCCATAAGCGTTTGGTACAAGGCATAATTATCAAACATGGGGCCCATTTGAAAAGACAACACTCTCTCCAGTGCCAGACTATAGAGTCAAATCCGAAAATTGGAATCCCTCCAAAAAAGACACCTTGCCTTCTCTACATACCATGAACTCCTTGCCTTATGGGAGAGATTGAATTTGCTCCTGTTCTATGATCTTAAACAGAAACTTGTGAAGGTAAACCTATTCTTCTGCAAGTGCCCTCAGAGGTCCCCAACTTAGGACATGTCAAAAATATCTCATCCAGCTCCATAGCTAAAGGATTTCAATCTTATTCTTCACAATCCTTGACTTTGTCTGGGAGAAGGCAGCTCATCATAGATTCATTTCTTCAGGCCTTCCAACGCTGTCTGCGGGGGTCAGCGAGAACCTTGAGATTTATATTTCAGGAGAAGAACTACATGTGGCTATTGCATCGGCTAAAGTGAGTAAGGCCCCAGGACCTGATTGTCTGTCAGTGCCATATTACAAAACTTTTAATGACTGCCTCACGCCCTATTTTCTCCACACCTTTAACTCCATTGTGGAGGGAACCTCCCTTCCAGCAGACTCCCTCAGGGCAAATATGCTCTCATGGATTTCAACCTTATTTTCTTCTCCACAAGCTGCAGTATGAATCAATGAAACATGCTCTAACTACTTTAAGTTGGCAAATGGTAGCAGACAGGTCTGGCCCATATTACTGCTAATTTTTGTGCTGACACTGAAACCGTTAATATGTTCCAGCAGGAAGATTCCAGACATCACAGGACTTCTCAGTAAGTCAGGCCATCATAAAGTTTCAAAACCTGAGGTTACCTTTTGAAACATAGTGATAAATTATTCTAAATCCGAAACCCTTAAAATTTCCCTAGCTGCAGATTGAGTCACCAAACTGAGACAATTTTTTCCCTTTTCCTGAGCCTCTTGTAATATCCGGTGATCCATATTATCCCTAACCCTTAGCTCGGATCGTCTATATGAAGCCAACTTCCACCCATTGCTGTCTAAAATAAGCCTAAAACCTGCAAAAATGGAAAACCCTAAACTTGAGATGGTTTGGGTGCTGTAAGGTTTTTAGGATGACAATCCTACCACACATATTGTACATGATTCAAACCCTCCCCATCCAGACTCCTTCGTCACTTTTTAAACATTTGCACTTAGTACACAAATTTATACGGCAGGATGTATATTGCTCTCTCCTTTCCCTTACCAAGCAGAAGGGGCATATCGGCCTATCTGATATACAGCTTTACTACATTGCATGACATCTAACACAAATAGTAAGCTGATGTACCCATGCTGCAATAAAACCCTGGGTCAAGATTGAACAGGAACACTCTCTGGTGCTTCCTTGGCTCCCGTTGATATGATCATTGTGCCTCCTTTCACATCTGAATAATGGAACCATGCTCAAGAAGATCTCATCTGTTTTCTCCCTACTGGAGATTTCCCCACACTCATCTTTCCTGATTCCTTTACTAAGAGAATTGGCGTTTGCCTCTGGCAATATGAATAAACATGTAGATAATTTTTTGAGTATAGGTAAATTTAGTGAAGCGCCCTCTATCATAGGTAGGTGCTAGAAGTGAGGATTTTTGTGTGGTAGCTGCCAGGCAGGTAAATTTAGGCAGGCCTTTGCTTCAGGCTAGGCCTGCTTGTTTTGATCTGGGGGTAGGGAGTGGTTATTGTAGCAGTAGGTGTGACCACCTGTGCTTCAGTTCTGGGGCGCCTCCCCTGGTTCCAGGGAGAATGTTCTGGAAGAGGGGCAGGGCTGGGATCTGGAGTGACAGGGAGCTCATGTGAGGAGCCCTGACCAATCCCCATATGGAATTGGCAGGGAGCAGGCCTGCTTCATAATCTCAGGTCCAGCCCATCTAGAGGGGAGTTGTCAGCTGGGAGACGTGCAGAATGGAATGCTAGATCACAGCAGGAGGCCCATCCCCATCTGGGGGGTTGTGCGCCTTGGCGGAGGAGCCCAGGAGCTGGGAGTTGGCCTCGTCCTTACACGGTCATGGAAGAGGTGTCCTGGAACAGACGGGCTGGAGAAGTGATTGGAACCCATGTCCAGTTAAGTTCTTCACTATGGACTCAGGGCAGGAGAAGGTCGGTGAGTGAAGCACAGTGGATATCTGGAGGAGGCAAGCCAGGGGAGCTGGGTGCAAGGCCAGAGGAGAGACTGTGGGGTTTTATGTCAAATCGATGTGGCCTGCGGGCACAGGATTTGCAAGTTGGGCTAGCTGGAATCAGTAGTCCACCAACAAACTCAAGCTACTGAACAACTATGCCGCAAGAAGGGGTACTGCAGGCCCCTGGCCTATTAACAGTTCAGCAAGTCGGAAAGCATCTAGGACTATTCAGAGTAATCCTTGGTGTAAAGTGAAGATGATGAGGCGGAAGGACTAATAGTTCACAGTAAAGTTTTGTGCAGGAGGAGAGGAGTTCTGGGAGTAACAGTCTGTGGGAGTAGATGCAGAGGAGGAGCAACGGTCTGCAGGAGATATGCAGGGGAAGTGCCTGTGAATATTAAAGTCTATCAGTTCTTCAAAAGCTCAGTTAATTTAACCAATCCTTTAAATATGATGGCAAAGTGATCTGTTCTATGGCCATCCCATATTCCCTTTCCCTAACCAAGTATATCCCCCAAATAAACAAAAACAAAACAAAGCAAATGACTGTTCATTGTCTCTGAGAGTGATATGTGGAGGTCAGGCAGCAAGGTGATTTGGTGGATGTTAGTAACTAGCACCAACCATCCGCTACATTAGCTTTTTTACATGTTGTGACATCTTCTAGATATCCCTCTTTGTCAACTATTGAACATATGCTGGATCCACCTATGGACATCTGGCCAGCATAACAGATTCGTAATTTCTTGAGGATGACCACTATCATTAAAATGGGTAGCTTACGTGAAACCACTGGATTGTACCCCATCTTTTGTTACAGTTGTAGAAACTTTGGAATCTCCTTCTACAAGATTCATACCACCTTATATCAGCAAATAGGAGGAGCATTTGCAAATACATTTTTGTACAACAAAAATCTAACTGGCTATATTGTTTGCGCATAAGTGCTCTATTACCAAAAAATGTCAAGTGCAGGGATACAAGATCCTATCACGATGGTACAGGGTCCTGATTACATTTTATAAAGTCTTCCCCCAAACATCTAACCTATGCTGGCAATGTCAACATGAAGAGGGAGCTTTTTTGCATATTTTTTGGTTATGCCCAAAAGTACACCTGTTCTGGGATCAAATGAGAAAACTGGTACTTAAACTTACTTCAGTGGAGCTGGGCAGTCACCTTCTGATTCATTTATTCCACCTAAGCAGCGTACCGTTTACCCGCTATAAATACTTACTTACAGTTCACCTTTAAAACGACCAGGGCATGCATTCCAACTCTATGGAAACAGTCTATCACCCCTCCAATCTCCCTATGACTCACCATAGGCAAAGACTGTGGCCTCCTTGTCTAACTGGGAGGGAAAAATGTTGTGGTCTGTGGTACCCCTGGTCAACATTCTCCTGTTTGTCTACACACCAGGAGCTGCTACATTATTCTGCTGCGGGACAGGCCCTGAGCAGTCTCAGGTCACCCCATGGCATAACTGGCTGGATAATGGAGTGCTATCACTGGTTCTCTACCATACGCCTTGGTCAGGTGCCTGCTAATTTTGTCCCTTTCCCCCTAGGTCATCCCACTTCTTTTTACCTTCTCTCTTCTCCCCCTTCACCCCACCCCTTTTTCTCTCTCTTCTCTTTTCTTCTCCTCTAAATGGGATGGTGTTGAGAAATAGACTCTGGTTGGCAGCAGGCCTAATGCCGCGTACAGACGATCGGAATTCCGATGGGCTAAAATCCCATGGAATTTTTTGTCGGAAATCCGTTCAAAGCTGTCTTGCATACACACCATCAGACCAAATTCCGACCATCCAAAACGCGGTGACGTACAATACGTATGACGTCACTATAAAGGGAAAGTAAAAGTTTGGTGTTAGCCGATTCGCGCTTCTCAGTCTCCGTGCTTTTCAGATCGTTTTCTGCATTTCAGTTTGTGCTTGTGGGTTCGTATCTGTCTTTCAGTGCGTGTAGTCAGGTCGTATCTGTTTTTCAGTGCGTTCTTGTCCGCTCGTTTACTGGTTTTCAGGTTGTTCTTCATAGGCCTTGCTGTTCCTCAGTGCGTTCTGTTTAAGCTTGTTCTGACCAGCCGGCCGGTTTCTAGCCATGTTGGAAATACATTCTCATCGTAGAGCTTGTGCTGTGTATGCGTTTGGTGTTGCGGTTAATACTTTGACCCGAGCTCAGTCCATGAACAGGGTGAGGAGGAGTTCATGGACCAAGAATTAGTTGCTCCAGCGGGACCAATTCTCTCATATGCCTCTGCTGGAGAATAATCCTGATGACTACAGGAATTATCTCCAGATGACGGACCCCGTTTTTCACCATCTGTTAGATTTGCTGTCCCCCTATATCACGAGGCAGGACACTGTGATGCGGCAAGCCATCACTGCTGAGCAGAGGCTAGTCATCACGTTGCGATACCTGGCGACTGGGAGAAGCCTGCAGAACCTCAAGTTCACGACAGGCATCTACCCCCAGGCTCTGGGGATCATTATTCCAGAGACCTGTTCTGCTATAATTCAAGTTATGCAGATGGACTATATTAAGGTAAGTTTTCTCCTTTAACATCATATTCTATGTATCCTAATGCTTGCCAATGTATTGTATTTCTTTCATCCTTCCCTAATTACCGTGATTGTAATATTCTGTACTATTCTGTGAATGTCTCCTTTGTCCTCATGCATGCTGTAAGCTTTTAATGCTCCTTTTTTGGCCTACATGCATATTTCCCATAACTAACCTCTCCAGCATGCTATCATGGGCCCAAACACACCTAGCCTAGTCTCTTAACAATGTATCTTGTCAGCTCCATTGTAGTGCTTTACCCCCCCTCCCCCTAAAATGTGTACAAATGTTTTGCTTCTCATTATATTAAGGCAGAGTGGCAGAGGCTTTTTTCTTGAGGGCCCAAACTCAGCTAGAAACCCCCCCCCCCTAAAATTTTTACAATGGGCCATCAGAGGGGATGAGGAATGTGATAATTGTGCCTTCTATTTTTGTGTTTAAATACTCCTAAAAATGAATGTTATTCTGATACTGGTCAAGAATGTTTGCAAAAGTACTAATTTATTTTTCTGGTTTGACTCCACAGTTTCCTTCATCGCCACAGGAATGGCAGAATGTGGCATCCCAGTTTTCCGAGCGGTGGGACTTCCCCAACTGCAGAGGGGCAATAGGCGTGAAGCACGTTCGCATAGTGCCACCACCCCATTCGGGGTCCTACTATTATAATTATAAAGGTTTTAATAGTATTGTGTTGATGGCGGTGATGTCGGCACACTATGAATTTATGTATGTGGATGTGGGGAAGAATGGCCGGATGTCAGATGGTGGTGTGTTCGCACAGACAGAATTTGCCCTACGTCTCCAGACTGGTGGCCTGGCACTGCCACCTGATGAAGACAACGTGGAGGGACTTCCGTTTGTTTTTATTGCTGATGAGGCTTTCGGACTGGGACCACACCTAATGAGACCATTTCCCCTAAGGACCCTCACCCCGGAGAGGAGGGTTTTTAATTACCGGCTGGCCAGAGTCCGAAGGGTTGTTGAGAATGCCTTCGGAATAATGGCCAGCCACTTCCGCCTGTTCCTGACAAGTATACATACGGCGGATTACAAACTCAATCACATAGTATTCAGCTGCTGCATCCTGCATAACTTTTTAAGGAGAAATGCACCAAATTATCTCACCACAGTTGAGCCTGAGGCCAGACTTTCGGACAATCCCATGACAGGCCTGGATACTGGCCATATTGGCTTGGCCCCCCAAAGCATCTGTGAAGTGCGTGATAAATACGCTGAGTACTTTACGGGTAGGGGGGGCCATTGCTATGCCAGAAAATCTATGATTTTTTTAGTAAAAAATAAACCAAAAAAAAAAAAACTTGATTTGTCATTATTGCTTGTGTTTCTTTTATCTGTCTCCCAGGTTCTCCTAGTGCACTTGTAGTGCCAAGTGGATTTGTCTTTAGTAAATAACCACCATTGTCACAGTAAACAAGAACTTAATTTTCAAACTGTTATTGAGCATAGAAAGAAGAAGCCACACATTGTTGAGTAGAAAACTATTTTTACTCTGTGCACAACTTGTGCGTTATAAAATTTCTTAGAAAATTCTAAAAAGTTTTTTAACAAAAATATACTTTTTTTTTATTTGGCATAAACAGGCATGTTTCAAACAATAAAACATATAAAAACTATGGAACTTACAAAGTTTAACCTTTGAAAAACTGAAGGCAATATCAGACATTATATAGTGTTTAAAAAATGTGTTGCTGTTGCCTTCATGAGATGGGGTGATGTCACCCCTGAACAAGGCAAATTTGGAAGATGCACACAAAATGGGGATTTCCTTCCTGATCCCATGCCAAATGTCAACATGTGTTATCTGCCATCATGGGGGATCGATGGACGTGTTTTGGGGGTGCAAACCCTTCCTCTCACCTACTTGAGTTATGAGGAAGGGGTTGCACCCTCAAAACACGTACATTGATTTCCCCTGATGGCAGATAGCACGTTGACACACTGTGTGCATCTTCCAAATTTGCCTTGTTAAATTACACAAAAATTTTGGAAAAGTAGGCCACAAAAACGTGAAATGGTGGCATTAAAAACATCTTTACACTCTCCCCAAAACATCAATCATGGTCTTAATTTGTTGGTCAAAACGATAGAGTTTGTGCCTTATAATGTCCATTTCACGACTCATAACCATGAGATCCTGGATTATGATTTGTGCGCTACCACTTGAGAAAGGAGGAGATTGTTCTTCAACAAGCAGCACATCACCTAAAATATAAAAAAATGCATGTCTTATAAATATGCATGCATGCATGCATGCATCTATTCCCTGAATCTGTGGTGTATGACAATGACACTGACCTGTTGTGGTGACAATCTTGCACAATTCCTCCACCTCTTCTTCCTCCACCTCCTCTTCTTCATTTTGTCCAAGTCACACACATGGAGACACCCGAATAGGGATGAGCTTCGTGTTCGAGTCGAACATACGTTCGACTCGAACATCGGCTGTTCGATCGTTCGACGAAGATCGAACGATTTGGGCCGTTCGCGCCAAATTCGAGTGACGCGAACGGCCCACAATGCACTACGCCATCGCAGTGTCATCCAGGCGCTGTGATTGGCCAAGCATGCACTGTGACCCCGCATGCTTGGCCAATCACAGCGCCGGCAGCGAGGAGAGCAATGATTGGCCACAGGCAGGATGCCTGTGGCCAATTATTGCTGAGGGTGTTTAGTACACGCCCCACACTATAAAAGGCCGCCAGCACGGCGGCCTAGTGTAGTGTGTTCCGGAGCAGGGAAAGAGAAGCATAGGCAGGGACAGTGACATTTATTTCTTTCTTGCTTAACCTGGATTCCTTTAGTTTAGGGAAAGAGAAGGATAGGTAGGGAGAGTGTCAGTGTGTTTTACTGTGCGAATCCTTGTTTCTAGGGACAAAGAAGGAAAGTGAGGGGAATTCTCCTTGTGCTATAGTGTGCTTTAAAAAAACATTTTTTCTAGGGACAGAAAACTCTAGGTAGGGAGAGTGTCAGTTTCTTTCACTGTGTGAATCCTTGTTTCTAGGGACAGGGAAGGACAGTGAGTGAATTCTCCTTGTGCTATAGTGTGCTTTAAAAAAACATTTTTTCTAGGGACAGAAAACTCTAGGTAGGGAGAGTGTCAGTTTCTTTCACTGTGCGAATCCTTGTTTCTAGGGACAGGGAAGGACAGTGAGTGAATTCTCCTTGTGCTATAGTGTGCTTTAAAAAAAAAAATTTCTAGGGACAGAAAAATCTAGGTAGGGAGAGTGTCAGTTTCTTTCACTGTGGGAATCCTTGTTTCTAGGGACAGGGAAGGACAGTGAGTGAATTCTCCTTGTGCTATAGTGTGCTTTAAAAAAACATTTTTTCTAGGGACAGAAAACTCTAGGTAGGGAGAGTGTCAGTGTCTTTTACTGTGCGAATCCTTGTTTCTAGGGACAAAGAAGGAAAGTGAGGGGAATTCTCCTTGTGCTATAGTGTGCTTTAAAAAAACATTTTTTCTAGGGACAGAAAACTCTAGGTAGGGAGAGTGTCAGTTTCTTTCACTGTGCGAATCCTTGTTTCTAGGGACAAAGAAGGAAAGTGAGGGGAATTCTCCTTGTGCTATAGTGTGCTTTAAAAAAACATTTTTTCTAGGGACAGAAAACTCTAGGTAGGGAGAGTGTCAGTTTCTTTCACTGTGCGAATCCTTGTTTCTAGGGACAGGGAAGGACAGTGAGTGAATTCTCCTTGTGCTATAGTGTGCTTTAAAAAAACATTTTTTCTAGGGACAGAAAACTCTAGGTAGGGAGAGTGTCAGTTTCTTTCACTGTGCGAATCCTTGTTTCTAGGGACAGGGAAGGACAGTGAGTGAATTCTCCTTGTGCTATAGTGTGCTTTAAAAAAACATTTTTTCTAGGGACAGAAAACTCTAGGTAGGGAGAGTGTCAGTTTCTTTCACTGTGCGAATCCTTGTTTCTAGGGACAAAGAAGGAAAGTGAGGGGAATTCTCCTTGTGCTATAGTGTGCTTTAAAAAAACATTTTTTCTAGGGACAGAAAACTCTAGGTAGGGAGAGTGTCAGTTTCTTTCACTGTGCGATTCCTTGTTTCTAGGGACAGGGAAGGACAGTGAGTGAATTCTCCTTGTGCTATAGTGTGCTTTAAAAAAACATTTTTTCTAGGGACAGAAAACTCTAGGTAGGGAGAGTGTCAGTTTCTTTCACTGTGCGAATCCTTGTTTCTAGGGACAAAGAAGGAAAGTGAGGGGAATTCTCCTTGTGCTATAGTGTGCTTTAAAAAAACATTTTTTCTAGGGACAGAAAACTCTAGGTAGGGAGAGTGTCAGTTTCTTTCACTGTGCGAATCCTTGTTTCTAGGGACAGGGAAGGACAGTGAGTGAATTCTCCTTGTGCTATAGTGTGCTTTAAAAAAACATTTTTTCTAGGGACAGAAAACTCTAGGTAGGGAGAGTGTCAGTGTCTTTTACTGTGCGAATCCTTGTTTCTAGGGACAAAGAAGGAAAGTGAGGGGAATTCTCCTTGTGCTATAGTGTGCTTTAAAAAAACATTTTTTCTAGGGACAGAAAACTCTAGGTAGGGAGAGTGTCAGTTTCTTTCACTGTGCGAATCCTTGTTTCTAGGGACAGGGAAGGACAGTGAGTGAATTCTCCTTGTGCTATAGTGTGCTTTAAAAAAACATTTTTTCTAGGGACAGAAAACTCTAGGTAGGGAGAGTGTCAGTTTCTTTCACTGTGCGAATCCTTGTTTCTAGGGACAAAGAAGGAAAGTGAGGGGAATTCTCCTTGTGCTATAGTGTGCTTTAAAAAAACATTTTTTCTAGGGACAGAAAACTCTAGGTAGGGAGAGTGTCAGTTTCTTTCACTGTGCGAATCCTTGTTTCTAGGGACAGGGAAGGACAGTGAGTGAATTCTCCTTGTGCTATAGTGTGCTTTAAAAAAACATTTTTTCTAGGGACAGAAAACTCTAGGTAGGGAGAGTGTCAGTTTCTTTCACTATGTGAATCCTTGTTTCTAGGGACAGGGAAGGACAGTGAGTGAATTCTCCTTGTGCTATAGTGTGCTTTAAAAAAACATTTTTTCTAGGGACAGAAAACTCTAGGTAGGGAGAGTGTCAGTTTCTTTCACTGTGCGAATCCTTGTTTCTAGGGACAGGGAAGGACAGTGAGTGAATTCTCCTTGTGCTATAGTGTGCTTTAAAAAAACATTTTTTCTAGGGACAGAAAACTCTAGGTAGGGAGAGTGTCAGTTTCTTTCACTGTGCGAATCCTTGTTTCTAGGGACAAAGAAGGAAAGTGAGGGGAATTCTCCTTGTGCTATAGTGTGCTTTAAAAAAACATTTTTTCTAGGGACAGAAAACTCTAGGTAGGGAGAGTGTCAGTTTCTTTCACTGTGCGAATCCTTGTTTCTAGGGACAAAGAAGGAAAGTGAGGGGAATTCTCAATGTGCTATAGTGTGCTTTAAAAAAACATTTTTTCTAGGGACAGAAAACTCTAGGTAGGGAGAGTGTCAGTTTCTTTCACTGTGCGAATCCTTGTTTCTAGGGACAAAGAAGGAAAGTGAGGGGAATTCTCCTTGTGCTATAGTGTGCTTTAAAAAAACATTTTTTCTAGGGACAGAAAACTCTAGGTAGGGAGAGTGTCAGTTTCTTTCACTGTGCGAATCCTTGTTTCTAGGGACAGGGAAGGACAGTGAGTGAATTCTCCTTGTGCTATAGTGTGCTTTAAAAAAACATTTTTTCTAGGGACAGAAAACTCTAGGTAGGGAGAGTGTCAGTTTCTTTCACTGTGCGAATCCTTGTTTCTAGGGACAAAGAAGGAAAGTGAGGGGAATTCTCCTTGTGCTATAGTGTGCTTTAAAAAAACATTTTTTCTAGGGACAGAAAACTCTAGGTAGGGAGAGTGTCAGTTTCTTTCACTGTGCGAATCCTTGTTTCTAGGGACAGGGAAGGACAGTGAGTGAATTCTCCTTGTGCTATAGTGTGCTTTAAAAAAACATTTTTTCTAGGGACAGAAAACTCTAGGTAGGGAGAGTGTCAGTTTCTTTCACTGTGCGAATCCTTGTTTCTAGGGACAAAGAAGGAAAGTGAGGGGAATTCTCCTTGTGCTATAGTGTGCTTTAAAAAAACATTTTTTCTAGGGACAGAAAACTCTAGGTAGGGAGAGTGTCAGTTTCTTTCACTGTGCGAATCCTTGTTTCTAGGGACAGGGAAGGACAGTGAGTGAATTCTCCTTGTGCTATAGTGTGCTTTAAAAAAACATTTTTTCTAGGGACAGAAAACTCTAGGTAGGGAGAGTGTCAGTGTCTTTTACTGTGCGAATCCTTGTTTCTAGGGACAAAGAAGGAAAGTGAGGGGAATTCTCCTTGTGCTATAGTGTGCTTTAAAAAAAAAAAATTTCTAGGGACAGAAAACTCTAGGTAGGGAGAGTGTCAGTTTCTTTCACTGTGCGAATCCTTGTTTCTAGGGACAGGGAAGGACAGTGAGTGAATTCTCCTTGTGCTATAGTGTGCTTTAAAAAAACATTTTTTCTAGGGACAGAAAACTCTAGGTAGGGAGAGTGTCAGTTTCTTTCACTGTGCGAATCCTTGTTTCTAGGGACAAAGAAGGAAAGTGAGGGGAATTCTCCTTGTGCTATAGTGTGCTTTAAAAAAACATTTTTTCTAGGGACAGAAAACTCTAGGTAGGAGAGTGTCAGTTTCTTTCACTGTGCGAATCCTTGTTTCTAGGGACAGGGAAGGACAGTGAGGGAAATTCTCCTTGTGCTATAGTGTGCTAAAGCATTCCTCATCAACCATCTTTGAAATCCTTGTTTTTTTGACAGTCAGGGAAATTGTCGTTGTGCTATTCTGTGCAAAAGCAATCATCCTCAACCATATTTAGAAATCCTTAAGTAAAGGGACAGAGAAGGACACCTGAAGGTAGCCCTTATTGCTTTTTTCCCATCTCCCTGCAGGCCATCTATTAGAATGTCTGGAAGGCAAACAAGGAGAGGCAGACAGTCAGGAGGCAATAAAAGAGGGCAAGCAGGCTCTGTGTCTGGGGGCAACAGTGCTGGTCGTGGACGCGGTGCATTGTCATCAGCACATGGCCATGGGACACGCTTGTCCTTCTTTTCGGCAGCTGGACATGTTGAGCCACATCATGCCGAAGACTTGGTAGAGTGGATGACCAAGCCCTCCTCCTCCTCCTCATCCTCTCTCACCCAGGCTCAGGGTACTGGCAAAGCAGCTGCCAAAGCATCCTCTTCCCTGGTATCAATGTCAGACTCATCATCAGTCACTCCTTCCCTAGACCCACCATGTCCTCCTCCTGAGGAGTCCCCCGAACTGTTTGAGCACAGTGTTGGGTACATGCTCCAGGAGGATGCCCAGCGTTTCGAAGGGTCTGATGATGAAACCCAGCTACAGGAAGGCAGTAGCGTGAGAGCAGACAGAGGGGATGCTCAAGAAGGACACCAATCTGGCAGTCATGTTCCAGCAGCTGCAGCATACTGCCAGATTGGCTCCAGTGATGAGGAGGGAGGGGATGATGAGGTCACTGACTCCACGTGGGTGCCTAATAGTAGAGAGGAGGAGGAGGAGGATGAGGAGGAGGCACATCTCCAACGAGGCAGGATGCCCTTTGGTGGCCAGCGTAAGGGCAGTACACCGACGGAATCACACCGCAGAGCTCCGCCTGTGCAGGGCGCTGCCTCTGCCCGTCATTCAAAAAGTTCCTTGGTGTGGGCCTTTTTTGAGGCTAGTGCATCAGATCGCACAGCTGCTGTTTGCAACATATGTCTCAAGCGTATATCGCGTGGCCAAAACATCAGCCGCTTGGGTACCACATGCCTGACCAGACATATGTTGACCTGCCATGCAGCTCGTTGGCAAGCCTACCTCAAAGACCCACACCAAAGAACAAAGCGGACCTCTCCTTGCACCGCATCAGCTGGGATCTCCAACCCCACTATAACTTCAGTCCTCTCTGAAACATGCACTGAGAGGAATGAAGGTGTAGAATTAGGTGTGTCACAGCCAAGTACTTGCGGCCACTCTGCTAGCAGTACACCGACGTCCGATTCTAGCAGGCAAATTTCCCTGCCCCAGCTGCTGGACCGTCGAAAGAAGTTCACTCCCAGCCATCCACATGCCCAGCGGTTGAATGCTAGCTTGGCTAAATTGCTAGCGCTTCAACTGCTGCCTTTTCAGTTGGTAGACTCGGCCCCCTTCCGTGAGTTTGTGCAATGTGCGGTTCCTCAGTGGCAGGTTCCCAAACGCCACTTTTTCTCACGGAAGGCTATTCCGGCTCTCTACCGGCATGTGGAAGGCAATGTCTTGGCCTCGCTGGACAGGGCGGTCAGCGGTAAGGTGCATATTACCGCTGACTCATGGTCCAGCAGGCATGGACAGGGACGTTACCTTTCTTTCACGGCCCATTGGGTCACTCTTTTGGCAGCTGGGAAGGATGCAGGACAAGGTGCAGTAGTGTTGGAGGTTGTTCCACCGCCACGCCTCCAAAATGCTACTACTGGTTGTGACACACCTCTCTCCTCCACCCCCTCCTCTTCTTCTTCCTCCATGGCCTCTTCCTGTGGTTTGTCCTATGAACCAGCGGTGCTCCGTAGCCGTTCACGGGGCTACGCAAGTACGCAGGCAAAAAGATGCCATGCCGTGCTTGCGCTGGTGTGTTTGGGGGACAGAAGCCACACTGGGGCAGAGGTCCTGTCTGCTCTGCAGGGCCAGGCCGAGAGGTGGTTGACGCCACGCCAGCTTAAGCCAGGAATGGTGGTTTGCGACAATGGCACCAACCTCCTCTCCGCCCTCCGACAGGGACAACTGACCCATGTGCCCTGTGTGGCTCACGTCCTTAACCTGGTGGTGCAGCGGTTCTTGGGCAGGTACCCGGGCTTACAGGATGTCCTGAGGCAGGCCAGGAAAGTCTGTGTGCATTTCCGCAGATCTTATAATGCCAGTGCTCACCTGGCTGAGCTGCAAAAGGAGTTGAACCTGCCCAAGAACCGCCTTATATGTGACATGCCCACCAGGTGGAACTCAACGTTGGCCATGCTGCAGCAGCTGCACACGCAGCAGAGGGCCATTAATGAGTACCTGTGCGACTACGGCACCAGGACAGGGTCAGGGGACCTTGGTTTTTTTTCTCCACGCCAGTGGGGCATGATCAGGGATGCATGCACTGTCCTGGCACCATTTGAGGAGGCCACGAGGATGGTGAGCAGTGACAGTGCATGCATCAGTGACACTGTACCTCTTGTCCACCTGTTGGAGCACACGCTGCGTGGAATAATGGACAGGGCACTTGAGGCAGAACAGAGGCAGGAAGAGGAGGACTTCCTTGCCTCTCAAGGCCCCCTTTAGCCAGACAGTGTTCCTTCTGTCCCACCCATCGCACAGGAAGAGGAGGAGGAGGAGGAGGAGGATTGTGTCAGCATGGAGGTGGAGGCTGGCACTCAGCATCATCAGCAGCAGTCTTTTAGGGATGATTTACAGTCCCAAGAAACCAGTGGACTTGTACGTGGCTGGGAGGAGGTGGCTGCGGATCATGTCGTCCTTAGTGACCCAGAGGACTCCGGAGCGAATGCCTCAGCAAACCTACGCTGCATGGCCTCCCTGATCCTGCAAAGTCTGCGGAAGGATCCTCGTATTCTTCGGATCAAGGAGAGGGACCATTACTGGCTGGCCACTCTCCTTGATCCACGGTACAAGGGTAAGGTTGCGGACCTTATGTTACCGTCGCAGAGGGAGCAGAGGATGAGACAACTCCGGGAGGCCTTGCAGAAAGGTCTGTGCAACGCGTTCCCAGAGACTGGGAGGTTACAAACTCCTGGTCCTGGACAACGAGTTGCTGAGGCTTCGGCCAGTCAAAGAAGGAGCGGTGGGGAAGGTGGCCGTCTGACCGATGCGTTCAGACAATTCTTTAGTCCGCAGCCCCAAAGTATGATCGGTTCCAGCAACCATCGCCAGCGTCTGATAAACATGGTGCAGGAATATCTAGGGGCAAGGTCAGACTTGGACACCTTCCCCACCGAAAATCCTCTGGCTTACTGGGTCTTGAGGATGGATCACTGGCCAGAGCTTGCACAGTATGCAATTGAGCTACTGGCCTGTCCTGCATCCAGCGTTCTTTCGGAACGCACATTCAGTGCTGCTGGAGGATTTGTCACGGATCACAGGGTGCGCCTGTCCACCGACTCGGTTGATCGACTGACTTTCATCAAGATGAACCAGTCTTGGATCACCACCAGCTACCACACACCTGATGCTGATATAACAGACTAATTGATTTTAACATGTCACATCCCTTCAAGACTGATGCTGATGCTGAGTGCCTGTGCTGTTATGTTGACTGGCTATCCTCCTCCTCCGAGTCCTCAATGATACGATTGATGATGATAGCTTGGAAGATCATTTTTGTTTATGGGTGCCGCCACCAGTGGCTAAGGCCCAATTTTTCAGCCCCTGTTTTACAGGGGCGTGTAATTACAATTTTTTTAGCAATAATTTGCCATAGGGCTCATTGCTGTGCTCCAAGTACAGTATCTGTGAGGGGTTGGAGTGTTGTGGCACCAGTGCCTAAGGCCCAATTTTTCAGCCCCTGTTTAACAGGGGCGTGTCATTACAATTTTTGAAGCAATACTTTGCAACAGGGCTCATTGCTGTGCTCCAAGTACAGTATCTGTGAGGGGTTGTAGTGTTGTGCCACCAGTGCCTAAGG
Source organism: Rana muscosa (assembly GCA_029206835.1). Taxonomy (NCBI): domain Eukaryota; kingdom Metazoa; phylum Chordata; class Amphibia; order Anura; family Ranidae; genus Rana; species Rana muscosa. The sequence goes on from CM055116.1 coordinate 664,086,291, forward strand.
CCCAATTTTTCAGCCCCTGTTCAACAGGGGCATGCAATTACAATTCTTGATCTAATAATTCACATTAGGGCCCATTGCTGCACCCACCAAGAGTAACTCTGAGGGCTAACAGTGTTGTGGCAACGCCACCACCACCACCACCACGAAAGGCCCAATTTTTCAGCCCCTGTTCAAAAGGGGCATGTAATTACAATTCTTGATCTAATAATTCACAGCAGGGCCCATTCCTGCACCCACCAAGAGTAACTCTGAGGGCTTACAGTGTTGTGGCAACGCCACCACCACCACGAAAGGCCCAATTTTTCAGCCCCTGTTCAAAAGGGGCATGTAATTACAATTCTTGATCTAATAATTCACAGCAGGGCCCATTGCTGCACCCACCAAGAGTAACTCTGAGGGCTTACAGTGTTGTGGCAACGCCACCACCACCACCACCACGAAAGGCTCAATTTTTCAGCCCCTGTTCAAAAGGGGCATGTAATTACAATTCTTGATCTAATAATTCACAGCAGGGCCCATTGCTGCACCCACCAAGAGTAACTCTGAGGGCTTACAGTGTTGTGGCAACGCCACCACCACCACCACCACGAAAGGCCCAATTTTTCAGCCCCTGTTCAAAAGGGGCATGTAATTACAATTCTTGATCTAATAATTCACAGCAGGGCCCATTGCTGCACCCACCAAGAGTAACTGAGGGCTTACAGTGTTGTGGCAACGCCACCACCACCACCACCACGAAAGGCCCAATTTTTCAGCCCCTGTTCAAAAGGGGCATGTAATTACAATTCTTGATCTAATAATTCACAGCAGGGCCCATTGCTGCACCCACCAAGAGTAACTCTGAGGGCTTACAGTGTTGTGGCAACGCCACCACCACCACCACCACGAAAGGCCCAATTTTTCAGCCCCTGTTCAAAAGGGGCATGTAATTACAATTCTTGATCTAATAATTCACAGCAGGGCCCATTCCTGCACCCACCAAGAGTAACTCTGAGGGCTTACAGTGTTGTGGCAACACCACCACCACCACCACCACCACCACGAAAGGCCCAATTTTTCAGCCCCTGTTCAACAGGGGCATGCAATTACAATTCTTGATCTAATAATTCACAGCAGGGCCCATTGCTGCACCCACCAAGAGTAACTGTCAGGGCTTACAGTGTTGTGGCACCAGCACCACCATCAAAGGCCCAATTTTTACTACCACTGTTCAACAATTATATGTAATTAAAATTCCTGATATAATAGTTGACAGCAGGGCGTTCCAGCACCAACCAAGAGTAACTGTGAGTGCTTACAGTGTTGTGCCAACACCAACAACTAAGGGGCCTATTTCTGCAGGGTATATACGGCAGGTCCCTACTTTCAAACATCCAACTTACAAACGACTCCTACTTGCAAACGCAAGAAGACAACAGGAAGTGAGAGGAAATCTACCACTAGGAAGGAAAATTCTCTCCTGTAAGAATAAATATGGGAGAAAGGTGTCTCCTCTGTACTGATGCTTTATCAGCAATCCTTGTTTCAAGAAAAACACCACATTTCAAAAACAGTTGTCATTGGGACGGAAAGTGAGGTGAAATGTTCTGAACAGGGGCACAGGCAGCAAAACAAATGTTACAGGGGTGATAACCCTTACCTATGTTTTCCAAAAAGTTTAAAAATAGATTTTTGGGCTGGAGCTACACTTCAACAATGTACCTGTTCAAAATTACAAACAAATTCTACATAAGAACAAACCTACAGTCCCTGTCTTGTATGCACCGCCTGTATACGGCTGTTCAGAGTATATAGGGCCTTTTTTATTTTATGTGCGGGGTTCCCCTTAATATCCATACAAGACCCAAAGGGGCTGGTAATGGGCTGGGGTAGGGGGGGTGGTCATGGGGTAGCTATGCCATTTTTCTTAAAGAATTTCATCCATATTACCGGGACCAGACATTACATTAAAGCCGCAAGCAGGTTTAAATGGCTTTTTTTTCCTTTAGAAGTGTCATTTTGTGCAGGGACAGTTCTAAACACGGGAAACACGTGGCACTTCACAGGCATACTTTAGACACCCCCCAGGTACGATATTTAAAGGAATATTTGACTTTTTTTTTTTTCACTTTATGCATCATTAAAATGACTGCTCCCGAAAAACGACCGTTTTTAAAACTTCTTTTTGCATTGATACATGTCCCCTGGTGCAGAACCCGGGTTCCCAAACCCTTTTTAGGACAATAACATGCATAATAGTTGTTATAATTAGCACTTTAGAATTCGAACGTTCGCATCCATTGTATTTAATAGGGTTCTATTGTTCGTACGAACTTTCGGTCCGTTCGCGGGTTCTGGTGCGAACCGAACCCGGGGGTGTTCGGCTCATCACTACACCCGAAGTATCCACTGTAGCACCTGTGTGGTACACCCTAAAAAGGTTGTTCTGGTGTCCCACACAGGTGCTCCTGAGTACAGCTGTGGAAACAGCTGCTGAGTGTCCTCTCCTTTACACTGAATCAAGTTTGCATTTCACATTCTAGTTACAAACACATCATCTAGACAACAATGTTTATAAACGTTGTTTTAATACAAATAGGCATGACCAAATGGGGCTTGACCTGTATCTGCGCAAACAAGCGTATTTTTGACGATGGATGTTTACTATGAACGATTATACTTTGTCCACTAACCTGAAAGTTGACATTTTCAAATGTCCAACCAGTCAAGCAAAGCACATGGAGCAACATGCAAGTATAATAATCAAATTAGTAATAACACAGGAGAAATACTTACTTTTTGCTAGCATTTTTTTGATCTTCCTGTACTGGCTCCCTCAACTTCAGGTCAGACCACCTTTTTCTCAGCTGCTCTTTGGATCTCCGGACCCCAAATTTTTTGTACAGACTCCTCACCACTTTGCCCATTATTTTGGCCTTCCTAAGATTAGGGGTGTTGTACGGCCCATGCTTCCCATCATAATCTCTACTCCGCAAGATATTTTGTTAACCATAATAAATGGATATGTGATTAAATTTAAATATTTGCCTATGTGTTTTTCTTGTGAGTAGGCATTACATTTCATAAATACAATGTGTAATTAACAAGGGACACCAACACCAACCCCCTTGAGGGAAAAAAATACAAGATAATAATGTTATTGGGGTAACTTGACCAGAAAATAAAAATGGAGATCACAAGAGAATATTAAAACCCCACCAAAAAATAAAGAGATCTTGATTCAAATCACAAAAAAAATAAAAAATATATATTAAGATATTTTGGAGACCTGGCTTTAAAATAAAATATGAAGATTCATGAGATCACAAGAAACAAAGAAATACGTTTGTCAGAACTCGGTGTGAATATCCACAGCAAAAAATAAAATTTGTTCTAGCATTAGAAAGAAGAAAAGAATGCGCTACATTTAACAATGTAATAATTTGCAGCATGACGAATGTGCTATCTCCATTACGAACGCTAATTTTACCAGAACGAGCGCTCCCGTCTCCTAACTTAGTCTGAGCATGCGTGGATTTTTCCCTGATGGAGTTCCACACAGACGATCGGAATTTCCTATCGTTTTTTTTTTCCATCGGAAAAATTTAAAATAAGTTCTATTTTTTTACACCAATGGAAAAAAGTCTGATGGGGCCCACACATGATCGGAATTTCCAATGAAACAAGTCCATCGGACTCCCGGCGCTCAGCTTATTGTCAGCGATCTCTCTCCTCTCTCCCCCTCCTCCCCGGCTGACATCAGTGGGAGGGCTCGGCCCCGCCCACTGCAGCTGTGACCTGGAGAGAGAAGAGAGGAAAGGAATCAGTTGAGCGCCCGGGGAGGAGCTTATATCGGTACAGATTGGCAGATTTTTTACATTACATAGGCACAGGGACACATGTTATAGTGGTACAGAGGGGATAAGACAATTTATTAGAAGTGAGTTACCAAACAACTTTAAGTCACCAACCAGCAACAGATATGTCCACATCTTACCACATACTTGAAGATGCTATAATAATTTGACCTAATAAAAGCAGGAATGCCACTGGAACATGCCAAAAATATGTCCTAGGGTGCATGTAACATCGCACACATGAGAAACTCTGAAATGAAAATCATTAGCCATAGCAACTGATTCTTTAATCTACCATTAGTTTCAATATTTAAAGTGGATTTAAACCCTCACATATACCCAGTGACTGGAACAACCTCAGATGATACACAGAGATGAAAAAAATCCTCCTACATATTAATTTTTTGTGTATATCTGCTGTCTTCATATTTATATACTTTTTGGAAAGTGCACGTCCTGTTAGAATTTTCTCTTCCTGATTCACCCGTGGGTGTGGATTCTTGCCATACACTGTGAGACAGTTGATTGGAGAAAAGGCACGCACCCCGACTCCACATAGGCAGAGACTTGCAGAGCTGTGCTGTGAATAGACCAGCTCTCTGCTAATCTATTTATAGCACCCGCCCTGACACAAAATTCAGGCTGGTTTTATCACAGTTGACGTAGAACTTGTCAGAAGCTATTATGCTGATAACAGAAGAACAGAGCAGGAGAAAGCCATGGGACCTAGGGCTTTAAAAGAGAGATAAGAAAACACTACACATATATGTGCCCAGCTCAAATTTCATGAATCGGGTTTACATCCATTTTAAAGTTTAAACATTCATCCCTTATCTCTTTCTATATTGGGGATACACAGAGTTATTTTTTTGCATTGCTTTGAGTTATTTTTTTTCCACTCAACAATTGTAACTTTCAGAGAAAGTAACATAACAACCCATGGTTGTAAAACACCATGACACTGAAAAATTCTGTTGTTTTTTTTCTACACATAAAACCATCAAATGGAACAGAATGATCTTTCCAGCTATATTTATCCTGTGAGTCAATGAGCAAAAATCATTGAAATAATACAAAGTACTTTGAATGTTTGTGTATGCAATGTTTGCACATGCTTCATGAGATGTCGTCTTTTGCCTTAGAATGCCAGCTGTGTGAATGTCTAACAATTTTCAGTCATTCTGGAGACAATCTACTAAGAAACAACTGGAGCTGAAAGACATATATAACAGTGTCTGTGGTGCCTGTAATTCAGGACTCAAATACACCTGTTGATTTAATGATTCTCCTGGGTGCAGGAACATTTCTAACGTGTAATATGCCAGTTAAGGCAATGCACCTTGCAAGCTTTTCCCTGATAAATTGCTGCTTTTAAGTCTGCAAGCAAAAACATTCTAATCCATGTAGTACTGAGCTAAAAATCTAAACTAATTTGAATTTAATGGGTCATGTTCATTCGAGTTTTCTCCTTTGTCATTTGTCTTATTTGTAAAGATTACAAGCAGTTGTGGTGAAAACTTGACCTTTGTGCAGCCAAGCTTAGTACATTCTTTCAATTAATTTTCTTACATTGAATATTGTGTCCTACACTCTCCCTGAGGCATAAATCAATGGAACAACTTAGAAGAGCTCCCGCAATAAGTAAACATTACTGACGTGAATCACAGTGTTAACCTGCAGCAGAGGAACCTGCTAAAGATCCGAGACCTGCTCTGCAGATATTTTATGAAAATGATAGGGGACAACAGGGAATGTTAAGGAAATGAAACCTTAGATACCTTGCAATTTTTCATTTAGAAAAAATAAAATTGATGTTAGACTAATTCATACATTTTGCAGGTCTGTTTATATGCATACCAAGTATCTTCTCATGAATATTTACTACTTTTAGTGCAGTGAATATAAAACACAAAAAGGAAATGTCAATTTTTTAAAACAAGAAATTGAGATTTCCTGTTTCATCAGGATCCTTCCATGTAGAAAAATGGATAGGCCTGCAACGCCCTTAAAAAAAATCAGAATCTTTGCCTTAAAGGGGTTGTAAAGGTTCGTTTTTTATTTTCTAAATAGGTTCCTTTAAGCTAGTGCATTGTTGGTTCACTTACCTTTTCCTTTGATTTCCCTTCTAAATGTGTTTTTTTCTTTGTTTTCTTTGTCTGAATTTCTCACTTCCTGTTCCTCCTCAGTAAGCTGTTCAGTAAGCTGTTCTGGCTGACTCCACACCACTCGGATGATGGTGTGAAGTTTACTGAGGAGAAACAGGAAGTGAGAAATTCAGACAAAGAAAAAAAACATTTAGAAGGTAAATCAAAGGAAAAGGTAAGTGAACCAACAATGCACGAGCTTAAAGGAACCTATTTAGAAAATAAAAAATGAACCTTTACAACCCCTTTAATGCTGCATGCATTACTTTAAATACACCAAAATAATTATCTGCAATGTATGTTCAGGCTGCAATACCATAATTTGACAGTTAATCTGTAATTGTGTTTTTTTGATCTTACAAAAATTGGAAAGCTGCTGGATGCCACACATTCACACTGCTGGAAATTCTCTGTATAATTTACTTAACCACTTACGGACCGCTCGCCGTCGTTATACGTCAGCTGTTTGAAGAGGGATATTGTTGTTATGGCAGCAGCCAGCTGCCATAACACCGGTATCCTCTTCTTCAGCAGGCGGTCCGCTATCAGATAAAAGTGGTCTCTGTGGCGGATTAGCCACAAGATGACTTTAATTAGCGGCGGAAGAGGGCCCCCCTCCCGCCGTGCTTCAGTGCCCTCCGCTGCTTACCGGAGCCGCCGGCAGCTGCGGAGTCGATCGCGTCTGCTCCCGTCTGTGGTATGGAGCTGAGTGAGGGGAAGATGGCCCCCACCCGTCTCCCTACCTTTGCAGGGCGGAAACAATGTCAAAACGTCACTTCCAGCATACAGCAGGTGCTAGGGGTGCAACGGATCGGTGGTGATCCGAACGGGTCACCCTGTTTGGATCGGATCACCACGTGATCTGCGGAGCGCTCCGGAGCCTCGGCCATAGGAAAGGCCGCGGCTTCGGCCTAGCTCCGGAGCGGCGGCTATCTTGGTACACCCGGCGGCGCCGCTGTAATGACGTGTCGTCGCCACCATCTTGCTCCACTCACACTCCTGCACAGTAATGATAGTAAGAAGGGGCCAAGCGGACATCTTGTTACACCCAACAGAGTTTTACATTTCACAATTATTTTCAACACAAACAGGAGTTTATATGCTTAAATACTTTATTTGGAAATCCAACAGACATGTTAAATTTTAAAAGCAGCAGCAAACCTGCTGACCTTACATACTTGCTAATGTGACAGAACACCTCTGATTTTCACATTTAACATTTAGTTAAATGTGAAAATCAGAGGTGTTCTGTCACATTAACAACAATGTAAGGTCAGCAGGTTTGCTGCTGCTTTTAAAATGTGAAATCTAAAACTTCGGTGGGGGTAACAAGATTTGTGGGGTTTTTTTGTTTGTTCTTTGCCGATCCGAAAATGATCCGATCCGTGACCCCTGATCCGAGGATCGATCCGATCCGTGAGTTTTTTGATCCGTTGCACCCCTAGTAGGTGCCGCAGATTTTGTTTCCAGCGCGATGGGATCGCGCTGGCAATCACTGCTGTGAGCTGTGCTTCTCGCGCTCGCCGCCTGCCCAAGATGCCGCGCATCCATAGGAATACATTGGGGGCGGCGAGCAGGAGGAGCAACATAGCTCAGCGCTGGCTCCCGCGACGGGGCTCGCGAGTGTCAATCTCGCCGCTAGCAGAGGCGAGATTGACACAATATCTGCGGCAGGTACTGTAGCTCTTAAAGAGACATTTTTTATTTTATTTTTTCAAACGACATTTTTTTTTATTGCATTTTAGCGTAAATATGAAATCTGAGGTCTTTTTGACCCCAGACCTCATATTTAACTTCTTCAGACCTGGGCCATGTACAAAATACGGCCACAAGGTGGCTCTAGAAATCCGGGAGGCCGTCTTTTTACGGCCTCCGCTCCTCCGGCCACTGGGGGGCACGCGCGTGTGCCTTGCGAGTCACTGACATGCGGATGCGCGTGCCTGGCGGCCGCGATGTCCGCCAGGTACCCGCGATCGGCCGGTACACAGCCAAGGATGTGGATCTCTGTGTGTAAACACAGAGATCCACGTCCTGTCAGGGAGAGGGGACCGATGCTGTGTCCCTTGTACATAGGGACACAGATCGGTCACCTCCCCCAGTCAGTCCCCTCCCCCCACAGTAGTAATCACTAATAGGGCACACATTTAACCCCTTTCTCGCCCCTAGTGTTAACCCCTTCCCTTCCAGTCACATTTATACAGTAATCAGTGCATTTTTATAGCACTAATCGCTGTATAAATGTGAATGGTCCCAAAGTAGTGTCAAAAGTGTCCGCCATAATGTCGCAGTAACAAAAAAAATCACTGATCGCCGCCATTACTAGTAAAAAAAAAAACAATAAAAATGCCATAAAACTACCCCCTATTTTGTAAACGCTATAACTTTTGCGCAAACCAATCAATAAACGCCGATTGCGATTTTACCAAAAATATGTAGAAGAATACGTATCGGCCTAAACTGAGGAAAAAATTTTTTTTTTTTTAAAAAAATTGGGATATTTATTATAGCAAAAATCAAAAAATATTGTGTTTTTTTTCAAAATTGTCGCTCTTTTTTTGTTTATAGCGCAAAAGATAAAAACCGCAGAGATGATCAAATACCACCAAAAGAAAGCTCTATTTGTGGGAAAAAAAGGACGTTAATTTTGTTTGGGAGCCACGTCGCACGACCGCGCAATTTTCATTCAAATCGTGACAGTGCCGAAAGCTATAATTTCGCCTGGGCAGGGAGGGGGTATATGTGCCCAGTAAGCAAGTGGTTAAGAGGTCCTGTCATGCTTATTTTCTATTACAAGGGATGTTTACATTCCTTGTAATAGAAATAAAAGTGACAGTTTTTTTTTTTTAAAGAAAAGTGTAAAAATAAAAAATAAAAGGTACCGAGCTTGTGTGCAGAAGCGAACGCAACTTTGAAGCTTGACATGTTGGGTATAAACTTACTAGGCATATCATCTTTCACAATATAAAAAAATTGGGCTAACTTTACTGTTGTCTTATTTTTTAATTCAAAAAAGTGTATTTTTTCCCAAAAAAGTGTGCTTGTAAGACCGCTGCGCAAATACGGTGTGACAAAAAGTATTGTGCTAATCTCTGCAGCTTCACCAGTGCCCAGCAATGCAGCCTCGCCACTGCCAAGCAATGCAGCCTCACCACTGCCCAGGAATGCAGCCTCACCAGTGCCCGTCAATGCAGTCTCACCAGTGCCTAGGATTGCAGCCTCACCGGTGCCCAGCATTGCAGCATCACCAATGCCCAGCAATGCAGCCTCACCAGTGCCCAGCAATGCAGCCTCACCAGTGCCCTTCTATGTAGCCTCATTATTGCCCAGCAATACAGCCTCACCAGTGCCCAACAATGCAGTCTTACCTGTATCCAGGAATACAGCATCACCTGTGCCCAGGAATGCAGCGTCACCAGTGCCCAGCAATGCAACCTCACCTGTGCCTGGATATGCAGCCTGACTAGTGCCCAGCAATGCAGCCTCACCTGTACCCAGGAATGCAGCATCACCTGTGCCCAGGAATGCAGCGTCACCTTTGCCCAGGAATGCAGCGTCACCTGTGCCCAGGAATGCAGTGTCACCTGTGCCCAGGAATGCAGTGTCACCTGTGCCCAGGAATGCAGCGTCACCTGTGCCCAGGAAAGCAGCGTCACCTGTGCCCAGAAATGCAGCGTCACCTGTGCCCAGAAATGCAGCGTCACCTGTGCCCAGGAATGCAGCTTCACCTGGGTCCAGGAATGCAGCTTCACCTGGGTCCAGGAATGCAGCTTCACCTGGGTCCAGGAATGCAGCCTCACCTGTGCCCAGAAAATGCAGCATAAGCTGTTCCCAGGAATGCAGCCTCACCTTTACCCAGGAATGCAGCGTCATCTATAACCAGGAATGCAGTGTCACGTGTACCCAGGAATGCAGGCTTCTGTGTGCCCAGCAATGTAGCCTCATCTGTTCAAATTCACCATTGTTTGTCCCCCCCAGTACCTGATCTGGGCAGCTTCTTCTACCTGGGGCCTGTGTGCAGTGCTTCCCCTGCAGGTGGCTCCTCCTTGAGCTGGGAGCCCAGGACCAGCTGAGCATCGCTGGTACATCTGGTCCTCTCCCTTCTTCCTGGGCACCACAGAGCTGGGCAACTAGGGCTGGAGGAAACTGGGGGCTGCGAGGTAGAGCAGGCGGGGACTCCCAAATCCTGTCCACCAATAAACTAATCCCCCACGGTGCAGCTATTTAGAAAACAAACTTCTCCAGGCCCCCTGTGTTCAGTGGAGGCCAAGGGAAAGAGAGCGCACTATTTCTTCATTTTTGGGTTTGGGGTAGACTAATCTGCCGCGGCGCTCCTGGCCGGCCGAGGTGTATTCATATTGAAGAGGCCAAGCTTCACGTATCGTGCTGCGGCAGATTAATCCACCTAAACCCAAAAATGAATAAATATTCCATGTGCTGTCCCCTGGCCCCCACTGAGCACAGGGGACCCAGAGACAAAAAAACTGTCAACTCTGTTCGGAGCCACTGTACTAACGATCTGATGTTAGCGACCTCCCCTGTTGAGCTATTGTGTTCTGACAGGGGGGGGGGGGCGCCAGACCACTCAGATCAGCGCTCTCAGCCATTAGCTAAGAGCGCTGATCAGGATGAGGACGGCTGCCACACACACATCGTGCCACACAACGTATGTCGTCGGTTTTTAACCCATGTGTACAGGGCTTTAGGGTTAGTCTTTGCATACACTACACAATCTGATTGTACAATCTCTATACAATCCCCTTTAAATGTACTAAAATTACCAAAATTACATGATATGAGGACAAACCTATACGATCCATTTAATGAATATGCTATCGGGCAGGCTATTGTGCTACATAGTTGGTAGTAGATCTAAAGGAGATTGTACAATCATTGTGTATAGGCTGCAATAGGGTTTAGGGCATGGTGCTCAACCTGTGGCCCTTCAGCTGTTGCAGAACTACAAGTCCCATCATGCCTCTGCCTTCATGAATGTTGTTGTAACTGTCAGCCCTGCAATGCCCCATGGGACTTGTAGTTCCACAAAAGCTGGAGGGCCACAGGTTGAGCATCCATGGTTTAGGGAGAACTAGCGCTAGAGTTATAGGGAGGATTAGTATGAGGGGGTTTAGGGTAGGCCATCACTCTCAGCACCAGGATCTCTGCGCTGAAAACATACAGCTTCCAGCACTAAACTTGAATGCATTGTTAATTAGGATGCTACATTTGAATAAAATAGTATTATTAAAAAACTCTAAAAAGTCCCAGAGTCCGATATAGTACTGTAGCAGCGCTACCCTCAAACACCCGTTTGAGAGACTTCTATATATAATCCACATAGGAAAGAATAATGGTGCAGAGGAAGATTGATGTGTTTGATCAACAGTCTTTACACAGTGCTCCTTTCACCATGGGATAATCACCACGTGGGGGGATATATTCCCCTTTTGGGGATGTACTCACCAAATGCAAAAATCAGATCAGCATGGAATCATCATAAACATCTGCCATAGTATTGCACTCTCCACCAATTGCTCTTGCTTGTTAACATGGTCCGCAATCACATGTGAGGAAAAAAAGGTCTATATAGAGTAGTACCGTTTAAAAAGTTTATTGAACCCCACAGTACCCCTTATACAGATATGCGTACCCCAAGATAAAATCTCTCAAGCAAAAATTCAAATGGTACTTGTGAATGTGATCGCTCCGGTCACCATAACATTAAACGGTTACAAGTTAGCTTGCAGACTTCCTTGTTCCTGGTCCATGGAGTGCTCCCATCACTTCCGGTCATTCGATAGGAGTCACGGCCTGACGCGTTTCGTCCTTGGCTGACTTTGTCTAAGGGTGTGACTCTTCCTATCAACAGCCGGTTATATATGTGTGCGCATCCCTCCCCCCAGTGAGGGCATTGCCAGACTAAGGGCGGAAGATAATGACGCCGGTCACGCTCACGTCAATATGGTGCAGCCGCACTATAAACAGTGAAGCTTGTGCCAGACTGTGGGCGGAAGGTGATGCCGTCCTTAGAATGTCTGCCGCGTCATCTCCCACACTGCGCAGCCGCTAAATGTGAGAAAACAACCAGGCTGATTCATCACCGTGGACCATCACACATTAAAACACATTACATGTATATCAAGGAAAATTGTAATAAATAGATTAAAGTACAATCGAATGATCAAAAGGTGATTATAATACCTCATAGTGTATCCATACTTACATCATAGTAAATCAATGAGAGATCATTGATATTTATATACTCTCCTGCATGATAGAATCCATGTGAGTGCTGTGGATGGAATACTCCAACTGTAGAGGTAATACAACATGGCTAAATCTATGACTTGTCTTCCACAGAGACTAATCATAGTCGCACACCCAGACCCGTCTAATGGCTGCACATTAGAACCAGGTAAAGTGATGAATCTCCCACACTGCGCAGCCGCTAAATGTGAGAAAACAACCAGGCTGATTCATCACCATGGACCATTACACATTAAAACACATTACATGTATATCAAGGAAAATTGTAATAAACAGATTAAAGTACAATCGAATGATCAAAAGGTGATTATAATACCTCATAGTGAATCCATACTTACATCATAGTAAATCAATGAGAGATCATTGATATTTATATACTCTCCTGCATGATAGAATCCATGTGAGTGCTGTGGATGGAATACTCCAACTGTAGAGGTAATACAACATGGCTAAATCTATGACTTGTCTTCCACAGAGACTCATCATAGTCGCACACCCAGACCCGTCTAATGGCTGCACATTAGAACCAGGTAAAGTGATGAATCCTCTTATTCTGGCATAGATATATATATATATATATATAGCAGAAGCCACATTAAATACATGGAGATACCATTCCAGGGTATCTGAGATATATAAATAAGTAAATACATATAGATACATAGTATGAAACTTCCCGATTCCACTGATATTTATAAATATAAATCCAGCTGGTCTACTAAAATTTCAGTAGTAAAAAGGCTAAAAAAAAATGGTTAAACTAGGAGTAAAATTAGGTAGACTGGGAGACAAATGGAAGTAAAATCATGCAGGCTGGGAATCAAATTCCACATATACAGACAAAGACTAAACAACTAGAAACACTAAAGCTAAAATTAAAAGATAAGGCTAGACTATCATGATCTATCTGGACTGGAGTGATTAAACATGTTACAAAGCTATGTATCACTGATAAAGCAATTTATGTAAAGTTCAATGTTAAGGCCTTTTGGTGCAAGCACCTTGGTTAGGAATATCCAGCGGGTCTCGCGTTCAGATAATTCTCGGACTCAATGAGAGCCTCTCCAATGTTGTTCTAAGTGTTCTATGCCCCAAAATTCTAGGTCGGACGCATCCTGATTATGCTTTAATTTAAAATGCAGAGATACATTGTGGTCTTTGAAACCAATTTTGATTTTCTGGATGTGTTCTGCTATCCGTACTCGTAACATTCTTTTAGTTCTCCCTATGTAAAGAAGGCCACAGGGACATTTTAAAGCATACACCACAAAGGTGCTGTTGCATGTTATAAATTGTTCAATCTCAAATTGTTGGTTGTTGGAGGGGGATATGAAATTGCCCAGACCTCTGATGGGCCTTGAAACTTCTCGGCAGGCTTTGCATCTTCTGCACACGAAGAAGCCATTATGGTCCCAAAAAGATTGTGGCCGAGTTGGGGGGTCCAGCACTTTTTTAACTACTCGATCCCCATAGTTTGGCGCTTTCCTATATATGAACTGGGTCTAGGCGGTAATACCGAACCAAGTTTCTTATCCAGTAATAAGACGCGAGAATGTTGATTAAATATTGACTCCACCTCTTTATACTGGATGTAAAATTGTGAGATGAAACCCCATTCTTTGGTATTGGTGGGTGTGGGGGTAGAGACCTGTTTTCCTTGTAAGCAAGCCTCCCTTGGTAATGCACCCACTGCTTCAACTATCTTCTCCATCGCTCGTGGATTCTATCCTCTGGCCTCAAATCTGTCAGTGAGGTTTTTGATTGGGTGAAGAAATTATCAATCTCCGAACAGTTTCTCTTTACCCTCATAATTTGCCCCTTTGGTATGTTTTTAATCCAGAGAGGGTGGTGGCCGCTGGTGGTAGGTAAATAGCTATTCCTGTCAGTTGGGTTAAAAAACACTTTAGTTTCCAGTTTCTGATTCCGACGGTATACATTCACGTCCAGGAAATTTATTTCATTGCTGTGCCACTCAAAGGTTAATCTTATACTGTTGTTGTTGGTATTTAAAACTGTTAAAAAATCTTGTAATGAATCAACTGAACCGCCCAGATAAAAAAAGAGATCATCAATAAAACGTTTGTAAAAGAGTAATTCCGCCCTCCTCTCTTTAAAAATGATCTTGTCTTCCCACTCTTCCATAAACAGATTTGCGATGCTTGGCGCAAATTTAGCGCCCATCGTGACACCTCTTTGTTGAGAATAAAATTGACTGGCGTACCAAAAAAAGTTGTGAGAAAGACAAAAGTCCAGGGCATGTCTGATAAAAACTTTCTGATTATGAGGTAGATCGTCTCTTTGACATAAAGCCCAATTGAGGGCTAACAGGACGTCTTTGTGTTGTATAATGGAATATAAGGATGAGACATCCACTGTTACAAGTAATACTTGTTGACCTTCCTCTAGGGTAATGTTCTGGAGACAATTTAAATAATCTTTTGTATCTTTTATATAAGAACGTGTCATTCCTACACTTTTTTGTAGGAATTTATCCAGGTATTGACCCATTCTAGATGAGATAGTGTCAATGCTGTTGACAATAGGCCTTGCTGGTGGATTAATGTGGTCTTTATGTACTTTTGGCAGCGTGTATATAGTTGGAATCTTACTACTAGATGGCACCAGGTAATTCCTTTCTTTCATTGAAAAAAAACCCCAACTGGGAGCCGATGTTGACCAAATTCTCAAGCTGGTTTCTGTAAGGTTGTGTAGCATCTTGGTCTAGTAGTTTGTAAGTTGATTCATCTGCCAACATTTCCATAATTTGACCATGATAGAACTCTTTTGTCAGCACCACTACTCCCCCTCTTTTGTCAGCCGGCCTTATAATAATGTCTTCACGTTTTTCCAACATGTCAATGCCTTCTTGGATGTGTCTCAGATTTACATTCTTTTTAGGTTTCAGATGATCAAGATCTCGTAGAACTAACCCCTTGAACACCTCCACTTGATGGTTGGGGTTGTTCAAAGGGTTAAATAGGGATTTGTTTTTCAATCCACTATTTATTATACTCTTAGGATCTGTGGTGCTTGCAGTATTATGCGAATGGCAATCCACAAAGTATTTTTTAATGTTCAGTTTCCTAATGTATTTATGAATATCTATAAAAACATTGAACTTGTTAACTGGTTTCTTCATCCCACATTTGAGGCCTAGATTAAGAATATTAAGCTCTTTGTGCGTTAGTTCAACAGGGCTTAGATTGAAAATACCTCCTATTCCTGATGTCTTCTTCTTTTCCTGGATCCTCCGTCCGGCCCTGCACCCTCGGGTTCTTTGCTCCTTAGGTGTGGGTATTGGGTATAATCTCTCTCCCACTGGTTCGGTGTTTGGGGATCCCTCCATTCCTGATCCCTGTATTGGGATGTGGGTTATTGTTGAGGTCTTCCCCTGCGTGGCGGGTAACCCTGTCCCCTCCTCTCCCTAAAAAAGGCAGAGGTGGTGGGGCATTTTCATAGGCTTCCTGATGTGTCCACAATGGTTGAAATTTATTATGGACAGGTATCTGGTATGTAGCTTTCTGATGATTGCTCACTTGACTATCTCTACCACTTGCGCCTCTCATTTTGCCCCTTCCTCTTCTGACTGGAGTGGAGAATTGAACTGGTGAGTGCAGTAGAATTTCTCCCTCACCATACATGCTTGCATGTTCCCGTAATCTTACAGGTAGGGGCACCGGTATTTGGTTTGTTGACGGTTGTATGGAGTGCGGTTTTTCTGTCAAGTTTTTGTTATCAGGTAAAGTTTGTTGCCATGCATAGATAGTGTTAGCTTTAAAATCCCACATGTCCCTGTGGTACTTCTTTACCTTCTTTTTTTGTGTTTCTTTGTCTACCTTTTCTAACCTTTTGTTAGTTCTGGTGTTAAAATCTATAATTTGTTGTGGGTCTTTTACCGGGTCTAAATGTTGTTGTAAATCATTGATTTTTGTTTCAAGAATGGTAATTTTGCGTTTTTTCCTTTGGAGGGTGAGCTCCTGCAGCTTGAACCCCACTCCATTGAAAAAATCAAACCACTCCTGAATTGAACCCGGATCATCAAGTCCGTCTTGTGGTACAACCTCCCACCTCAGACTTCTAATGATTATTTTTTCTTTGATGTAATGCTCTAGTGTACAGATGCCCCACCAAGTCCTAACTTGTTTTTCTAGAGCATTACCTAGTGCTGACATAGCACCATTAAAATTTACTTGAGTGGTGGTAGGTTCACTATTGATAAATAAGTTATTCACATCTATATTTCTGTTGCTATATTTGTTGATAATAATTACTATCATTTTCTAACTTTATGTGACATGGGATAACAAAGTAATTACTGTATGTACAGTCGCCCATGACTATTAAATATGTATTAAACAAAGTTTTGCACCACTAGTTTTAGCTGATACATGATCAGTTGTTATAACTCACTAAATTTCTTTGCTTTTTGCATGTTTTTTCAAAGTCTAAAAGAATTAAAACACCTTTGGTCATAAGTATTACATATACCAGTGTAACAACAATCTTTCTTCCTACAAATCAATTTGCCATATTGTCTTTCAGATACTGTAAATTTCCAGCAGATATCAATTGTTAATCTTCTCTGGGCTTTTTATATGAACATGAAATAGCCAATTTCTATAGCAGCACCAAACGGTACAAATACTTCTGATAATGAAAGTGTATGTACCTTGTGGTGCAGGGTGCTCTCTGGAGCTGTTCAGGCCTTAATAACTGTCATTTCTCTATGTCAAATTACACTTTCCTTTTGGCAGTCCCTGTCTGTGGCTATTTAGTTACATATAATGGAAAAGTTAGAAGGAATGTTAAAAGTTCAATTTGATTTCAAGTTGTAACAAAGGGATAGATGTGAATTGTATAACATTCTTTTGTTTGTGAAAAAAAGGATATGACAGCCATAGAAGATTTTGCAGGGAGTAATGTGTTATTTTGACATTATTGTTCTCATAAATAATATTTTACATGTTTTATTCGCAGGTGAAATATCACTATAGAACTATATGGCATACATTTTGATCTTCATGATGTTCTATATCTCTAAAATAATTTTCTGAAGAATAATATGCCACTATTAATAGTTCTCCCCTTGCCCTGCTCTTGTCTGGTCAGATGTTTTTTGTCTACTTATTGCCGAGAGTGTCTGTCTACTTTCCTGATAACCTTTAGTGTTTTTTTACTTTAGGGCTTGTACTGAGTTTTTCTCTGTTATTCTGTCTGCTTGTCCATGTTGTGTAACCAGTGGGAGCTACAGCCTGGGGTGTCAACCATACAACTTTATCTCCACCATTAGGAGTTCTAGTGACCACCAGATGCTCTGAGGACCTGTACTCCATGGTGAGCCATTGCCTCTAACTGGTGACATAACTAGTAGCCTCTGTTGTCTTTTCAGTCTTTGAACATTGTTTCATTTTGCACTGTCCACATAGTTGTGACCCTTGCTCTTATCTACCTATTCAGACATTTCACCCTCATATATGTGATGTTATTTTTTTTTTCTCAATCTGACATTAGGAGTCTAAACCTAAACCCTGAAAG
The DNA here is from genome assembly GCA_029206835.1 of Rana muscosa. Lineage (NCBI taxonomy): Eukaryota > Metazoa > Chordata > Amphibia > Anura > Ranidae > Rana > Rana muscosa. The sequence goes on from CM055116.1 coordinate 664,104,070, forward strand.
TAGTCTCATGCTGGTCCTGACAGAGAAAATAGTAAGGACAACATATTGTATGTCTGCTACAGTGACCTAATTAAAAGTCAAACATCATTGGTTCTAAATACTAACTAGTTATACCTTTAGTAGAATTGAGGAATATTTTGCCACTTTTAGATTAATTAACAGTCTACTAAAACAGAATATAACATCATAGTAAAGGAATGTTAAGGGAAGAAAAATACTTCTTTACTCTTTACAAAATGTAACATGTACTTATCTTTTATATATAAAAATAAAATAGGTAGTGGTTATAAATGGGTCTTCAAAAGTCAAGGTAACTAAAATACAAATGTGTTTATCAAGATCTTCTACACAGTAGATGGACACAGAAGCCTAGGACAACATGAGAAGTCAAGAATATGGGCCTAAAAAGAATTCATTAGCATTGAAATAGTAACTGACGTTCAGTTAAGGATAGGGATGAGCAAAACTGCAGTTTCTATTCACTAAAGATTCAGCGAATCCTATTTGCAATACGTAAAATCCAAACTTAGCAGCAATTTAAGTCTATGAGTGACAAATCTTATTAATAGGCTCTGGACATTTTGAGGCTAAAAGGCAAACTAGGGAAAAGAATTCCGGGTGGCTGAACTCCCAAGCTGAGATCCAAATGCTTTTATTAGCTTAAAATCATGAAGAGCACAACATGTACAAGCAGGGGAGGGAAGGCTAACGCGTTTTACACATAAACTGTGCTTTATCAAAGCCTAGCTATCATCTCTGTGAACTGATCTTTTATATCCGGCCAAACCATCCAAATGGTGGTAATCAGCTGGTTAACCAATTCATTACCATGTTTTTATCACTGCTCCAAAACAAAATATAAACATATATCTACAACATTGTAAAATGTAACAAAACAGAATAAATTACAATGTTACATAATACATCAAGATCAATAAAAACATGTGAGTTTGTACAGCCAGACCATTAGTAACTACCAAAAAGCTAACTAATTATGGTGATGGTCTGGAAAACTACCACTACATAAACTACTAAAGTAACACAGCAGCGGGGCCATATAAGAGCACATGAAAAGTGTGCCCCAGACACATTACTACACTAATGTATATAAATTTTAAAAATATAAATTTAATACAAATATACAGTATCTCACAAATGTAAGTACACCCCTCACATTTTTGTAAATATTTTATTATATCTTTTCATGCGACAACACTGAAGAAATAACACTTTGTTACAATGTAAAATAGTGAGTGTACAACTTGTATAACAGTGTCAATTTGCTGTCACCTCAAAATAACTCAACACACAGCCATTAATGTCTAAACTGCTGGCAACAAAAAGTGAGCACACCTCTAACTGAAAGTGTCCTAATTGAGCTCAAAGTCTCAATGTTTTGTGTGGCCACCATTATTTTCCAGCACTGCCTTAACCCTCTTGGGCATGGAGTTCATCAGAGCTTCACAGGTTGCCACTGGAGTCCTCTTCCACTTTTCTATGATGACATCATGGAGCTGGTAGATGTTAAAGACCTTGCGCTCCTCCACCTTCCATTTGAGGATGCCCCACAGATGTTCAATAGGGTTTAGGTCTGCAGACATGCTAGGCCAGTCCATCACCTTTACCCTCAGCTTCTTTAGCAAGACAGTGATAATCTTGGAGGTGTGTTTGGGGTCGTTATGTTGGAATCCTGCCCTGTGGCCCAGTCTCCAAAGGGAGGGGATCATGCTCTGCTTCAGTATGTCACAGTACATTTCGGCATTCATGGTTCCCTCAATGAACTGTAGCTCCCCAGTGCCGGCAGAACTCATGCACCTCCAGACCATGATACTCCCAGCATCATGCTTAAATGTAGACAAGACACACTTGTCTTTGTACTCCTCACCTGCTTGCCATCACACATGCTTGACACCATCTGAACCAAATAAGTTTATATTTGTCTCATCAGACCACAGGACATGGTTCCAGTAATCCATGTCTTAAGTCTGCTTGTCTTCAGCAAACTGTTTGCGGGCTTTCTTGTGCATCATCTTTAGAAGAGGCTTCCTTTTGGGACGACAGCCATGCAGACCAATTTGATGCAGTGTACAGCGTATGGTCTAAGCACTGACAGGCTGACACCCCACCCCTTCAACCTCTGCAGCAATGCTGGCAGCACTCATACATCTATTTCCCAAAGACAACCTATGGATATTATGCTGAGCACATGCACTCAACTTCTTTGGTCGACCATGGTGAGGCCTATTCTGAGTGGAACCTGTCCTGTTAAACCGCTATATGGTCTTGGCCACCATACTGCAGCTCAGTTTCCAGGTCTTGGCAATCTTCTTATAGCCTAGCCCTTCTTTATGTAGAGCAACAATTCTTTTTTTTTTCAGATCCTCAGAGAGTGCTTTGCCATAAGGTGCCATGTTGAACTTCCAGTGACCAGTATGAGAGAGTGAGAGCGATAACACCAAATGTAACACACTTGCTCCCCATTCACACCTGAGACCTTGTAACACTAACGAGTCACATGACACCGGAGAGGGAAAATGGCTAATTGGGCCCAATTTGGACATTTTCACTTTGGGGTGTTTCTAACTTTTGTTGCCAGCCGTTTAGAAATTAATCTCTTTGTGTTGAGTTATTTTGAGGGGACAGCAAATTTACACTGTTATATAAGCTGTACACTTACTACTTTACATTGTAGAAAAGTGTAATTTCTTAAGTGTTGTCACATGAAAAGATATAATTAAATATTTACAAAAATGTGAGGGGTGTACTCACTTTTGTGAGATACTGTATAAGCTTAAATCATAGCAGACTATTGACCTAAACCTTGAGTCCCTGCAATTCTTCATTCACAATAGTGTGTCAGATCCCATTCGAAGTTCAGTCCCGCTGGGATTCTAGTTTGAACATGGAAGATTCAGAATACTCTGCGTTTTCAAAGAATTCTGAATAAATCGCCACCCCTCTTGGGGACAGTAACTTTATTAATGTCCTGTATCTGTAAGGGAGGGATATCGCCCCAAAGGACATCATTAAAATGTCTTGCCACATTAGTTCCATGCTCTTTTACAACGTTATATAAGTGGTCATGGAGATGATCTCTCAACCTTCTAGTGGTTCTACTGACATATTGAATGGCACATATTTTGCAAATAATGAGATATGACATTTGTGGTATTGCAATTAATGAATCTCTTAATGTTAAACTCTCGATTGTTAACAGTCGATCTGAATTTATCACCTTTCAAAATGCAGGGACAACAAGGACAATTGCTGGCTCCACATTTATAATTGCCCGTAAAATCTAACCAAGTTCTCCTATGTATCCTATAGTTAAAACCGCTGGGTGACAGAAACCTGCCGAAAGAAGGTGCCCGATGAGAGACTATTCTAAAGCCCCTAGATAGTAATTTGGCATACACCCCATCCTCGTAGAGTACAGGAATGCACAGTTCTATTATCCCTTTATTCTTTTTATATTCTAGGCTAAAAGCAGTGGACAGCACCGGCAAATTCCTGGAAGCCTTCCCAATTTTTATCTCCTGCAGGCGCTCCTCCCCCTGTCACATGGCGTGACGTTGGTGGACCATCCCGCGGCTGGCGTATTTATGGGTGCCTCCCGGGTGGTCCCAGCACACAAGGCTCCCTACACACTGGACCTCACGTTATTTGGCCATTCCCTTGGTTCCCTTCTCTTGGGTTCCTCATCTTCACGAGGTAATACTGCAAGACTTATCACGGCCATTATGGCTCTCCACCTCCACTATCCTTGGCTCCAACATTTTGTCACTACCCTCCTTCACAACACACTATTGGCAACCCTCAGGCTGCCCTCTTGCACCTTTCTATCAGCACGGGCCTTATGCCCCTCACTCTCAACCCCCACCTATCCCCCCTCCCCTTTACCCCCTACCGCTTAACATCCCTTACTCCTTCCACAGAATTGCCTCCTGTTCCATGCCTGCCCTGGTTATCGCCCGCATCGTCCCCGTGGACTTTTCCACCTCAGCTTCCGGTTGGAGGTGCCCTCGGATTGCTTGCAGTGCCCTGGTTATGGAGGTTCTTATACTCTACCCCTAACCTTGTCTTTCCATATATTCTATATTTCTCCTTCCATTCTTATAATAATCTATTTTCAGATACCACACATGCTTGCTCCTGACGAGTGGCATTAAAGCCACGAAATGCGTAGAGCTACCGGATTCTGTGTCTTTACCAATCTTACCCAGATCTTTTCAAGTTACTACGCAGTACTCACCCCACAGGTCCAGTGAGGCCATAGGTCTTGCAGGCAATATTCTTGAATTATTGTTTTATACAAATCCTCCTCTGTGGGGAACTAGGGAATTATTGTGGTCATACCATGAGATATTGTTGCCAATTTTATTGTTATCATCATGCCTATTACATAACGCTGATATTAGTGCTACATGTATGTTTATACTATGCTATCCATCAATGTATTATATGTATGTTATCATGTACCATTGATACCGCAAATATGTATGTTTATATTTTAGTATTCAATAAAATTCCTTTATGTTCACTTATTTACCTTTTTTGCTGCCACATGCTTCATGCAAAGTCCCACCCTCCCTCCTTGTAAATAAACCCTCCTCTTGACTCAAATAGGGATGAACATTTATGACTTTACCAGGCCATGATTTCATTTAAAGTCCCTAGGGATGGAAATACGTGACCTCACCAGGCCATGGCTTCCTTAAAGTCCCTAACCACCAAAAAAAAAACTCTACTTCTCTCCTGCAGTAGATGGTTTGTCTCTATGTGTAGATTTTGCTGTATTTATTGCTCTACAGAGAGTACTTCTTTTAAAGCCCTGTGATCTTAATATATCACACATTTCCATTGTCTCTTTATAGAAATCCTCCTCCTCGCTACAAATAATATGTAGTCTGACTGCTATGCCCCTAATAGGCAAATTACTGTGAAAGAGGCATGACACTGCCATAGGGGAGAATGCAAAAAAAAATATTTGAAAATACTGTTCAGCTTTATAATAAGAGAGTGACCACATATCTGCCTCTTCTCAGGGGAAAGAGTACAGGGGAACATTATGACCCCTTAACCATTACTCTTTCTTTTTGGCAGTCCTTGTCTGTGGCTATTAGAGATGAGCCAAACTGCCCGGGTTTGGTTTCAGCAAAGTTTGGCAAACTTTAAAAAAGTTCAGATGCCAATTCAAAACCCTATTAAATTCAATAAGTAGCGAAACCTGCCAAATTAAAATGCCCATTTTTCTGGGCAAATAGGCAAGGGGTGTCAAAAAAATAGCATGGAGGGGGCGTGGCTTGGCGCGCGGAGGAGATGGCAGCCTAGAAGAGAAGCTCCGTCGGGACCGCGGCCCTAACCCGTCTCTCTGCACGGTAGACACTCGATAATGAGCAAACAGATCCACCATTATCATCAGACCCGCTCCAGGCGTTCCTTGGCGGCTAGCTCCGGACGGAATATCTCCGACATATTCAAGACCCAGGCTGCAGTATTGAGAGTCGCGGCGGGAAGCAAGATGGCGCCGACCCACACAGAGGAGGCATCCAGCGAGGACTCACAACCAGCCATGGAGGACTACAGTAGGAGAAACACTAAAGCGGATCATCCCCTCACCTATGGCGACATGTCAGGCTTCGCGGCTGACATTAAAGCCTCCTTTTCAGCCGCAATTACAGACCTGAAAACCAGCTTCATGGTCTTACAAGAAAAGATGGCGACTGCGGAGACAGAGGGCAGAATTAGAGATAAGGCGATACAGAGACTAGACAGAGTGGTCTCTACACAAGCTCTCCATTTTATAGAAGTTAACAGGCATTTGGAGGACCTGGACAATAGGGGAAGGCGCAACAACATCAGAGTGCGTGGCATCCCGGAGTCGGTGGATACCGACCAAATTGCGCCTGTCCTTCAAAGAGTGTTTAACAGCCTCCTGGAATGCCCGGAAGATACAGTCATAGATTTTGTCAGAGCGCACAGGGCTCTCAGAGCCAGAGGCCCAGACACGCTGCCACCTCGAGACATTATTTGCTGTTTGCAAAATTTCAGCCTTAAAGAAGACATTATGCTTAAAGCGAGGAGAAGTGAACATATTGAGTTTAATGGGGAAAACATCAAACTGTTCCAGGATCTCTCTCAGATCACTTTGAAGAACCGCAGGGCCCTGGGGCCACTTCTGGATGAGCTGAGGGAAAAAGATCTCCGGTACACGTGGCGCTTCCCTTTCGCGCTGATGGTCACACATGGGGGCAGACAACACACTCTCCATACGCCTAATGATCTTCCCAATTTCTGCGATGCACTACAGCTGGGCCGGGTAGAGCTCCCTGAGTGGTACCAGGAATTCTCCCTACCGCATACAGACAGGAGCCCACCGCACTCTCCCCTTTCGACGCCTGAGAAGCAGTCCGCAAAGAAACAAAGGCCTGACAGAGGTGACAGCCGGGCGCAGGGGACCCCGGGCGGCCGTGCTCACTCCTCCAGGAATCTACTGGAGACCTGAGATCACGCCACACTCGACCTCCGGATGACATAATCTGCACACACTCAATGGTGCCCTTACTTTGAGGGATCTGGTCTTGGGCCTCCTCGGCTCCCACCCAGCGATTGGTCCTGGACCCCTGGCCATGATAGCAGCCCGGTTATCCCACGCTATCCCGGGGACTTTATATATCCTTTGAGCATGCGGCTAGCTCATCCATCTGCAGCCTACCCCTACTACATCACTGTCAGCTCTTTTTCCCGTCGCCCTACCGGAATCTGGCTAGCTGGATACTTACCAAACCGCAAGTGTCACTACTGTCCATATGCACAATAACAATGTTACCTTCATAAGCATTTATACAGCTGGGGTCTTATTAATCTACAAGTCAGGGAAGATTTAGATTTGGACAGATCTCGAAGCTACCTTTGTATGTTATGTAGATACATAGACTGCTCACACTTGATGGTAACTCTGTCTGGTAGGACCCAGCCATGAGACTCCTCGCTTCACAAACTGGCTCCAGTCTCATGGCTAAAATTACAGCTCACTTAACCCACGCCTTTCTTAGGACTGTACTCTCCCTTCGGATATATATTCCCCCCCCCCTCTACCCACATCATAGACTTTTGCTAGATTACCTATCCGCCGCCTCCCCAACAAGGTCGCAATCGGCCTTTTCTTGATCTCCTACCGGACTTCCTGCTAGCTGGCCATCACACTGCAAGTGTCACTAATATCCAAACGCATAATGATAATGTTTTTCTGATCATTTATATAGCCAGGGATCGGTGAGGCTTTACTGAACTGCGGGTCCGGGAGGATACGGGCCGGGGAGGAGATCGGGGCCACCATTTATGTGTTATATATTTCTCCTTTATTGTGTCATCACGGCTAAACTGAGGGGGTCCCGGGGGGCGTGGCTGGGGAGAGGCGAGTTTCTGCCCTCCTCGGCGGCGCCACCTGCTGACCTTGCTCGGCCATGTCTCGGGTTCACTTGTTCATTTGCTCATTCTAACCTAAACTAGTTTGTTTACAGTTACTGTTATTTCTACCTATGTAGAGTAGACCCTTAAGCACTTGTTATGTCCTACCAATGGGCCGTTACCCGACTGTTTCCAAGTTACATTTGGTATAACCTGCACATATCTCTAGAGATATAGGTTTGGCTGCTAGACCCTTGGTGTGTTTACCTCGTTCCCACATAGGGCGTCTGGGTGGATCCTTTGGGCTCATCTAGACGCACTAATTTGAGTTCTCCAGGATGTGACCACGTCTGGGAGAAGTGTTCTCCTCAATTTCTCCCTACTCACTTCTATATAATTTCTACTCTTCTTTGATCCTCTCTCTCTATCCTGCTATTTTATTTTAAGGTTTTTTCAGTCGAGGTCGGCCGGTGATTTCTGTGTATTAATCGCTTATATTTGAGTTGCCTTTAGGTGTGAAAACTTCCCTCTCTGTGTTTGTGTCATGGCGTACTCCGATCTTGGCGTCACGCCCACGGGGATTTCTCATAATGTCAGAGGACTCAACATTCCCGAGAAACGCTCCACTATGCTGAGGGAACTCAAAAAAGGTAGGCCCAGCTTTGTTTTTCTACAAGAAACCCACTTTAGAACGAACCAGATCCCAAAGCTTACCGACTCATACTTCATAGACGCCCATCATGCCACCAATGACGCAGGCAAGTCCAAAGGGGTCTCAATCTTAGTTAGCAAAACTGCATCATTTGAGCTGACTGACAAAATAATAGACCCTGGGGGCAGATTTATTTTTCTTAAAGGGAAATGTAGTGGGATCCCTATCACACTAGCGAATGCTTATTTCCCCAATACCTCGCACCAGTCCTTCTGCAAAACTTTGATTAGGGAGCTGTTGGGCTTCAGCTCCGGTAGGTTAATTCTTGGGGGAGACTTTAATGTCCCTCTCAACCCCATAGAGGACACATTGTCTGGGAAAACATATATCACCTACAGAATCCTGAAAAAAATTAAGTCTCTACTTAACTCTCTGGACCTAGTAGACACGTGGCGCTTTGTGCACCCAGTTGACAGGGACTTTACCTACTACTCCATCCCCCATGACAGATACTCCCGAATAGATTATATATTAATTTCACAGCGAGACCTCCACACCGTAACTGGCTCCTGCATAGGAACACAGATTCTTTCGGACCACGCTCCTGTCTCCCTCTCTTTGAATCTCACTGCCCCCCCCTATTAGATCTAATGTTTGGAGGCTAAACTCATCCCTGCTGACAGACCCCACTCTGCTTCCGACACTGAACTCGTCACTCCTAGAGTTCTTCAGGCTCAATGCTACACCAGGGGCCGATCCCCTAATGGTTTGGGGAGCACATAAATGTACGATTAGGGGTGAATTAATTAAAATGGGCTCGCAGAGAAGAAGAGAGAGGGACAGGGAAATTTCACATCTCCTGCAACACATCCGCTCGCTTGAAACCTCTCATAAACAGTCCCTGACAGCTAAATCGGCAACTTCCCTTCTAGAGTCCAGGAAAGCCCTTAGACAGATCTTAGACATCAGAACAAAACGATTCTTGTTCTTCAGGAAAAAACTATATTACGAACACGGGGACAAACCGGGCAATTTACTGGCTAGGGCCCTCAGAGGCTCGGTTGTACATCACAACATAACGGGCATACAAAATAGGGATGGGAAGATCGATAGGGAGACTGACAAGATAGCACGACACTTTCAGGATTTCTATACCAACCTATATAATCTCCCGACACAACACGGCCCTACGAATGCCACTAACTCTAGAATACAGGGTATTCGGGAATATCTTAAGGAATCCTCTTTACCCACACTCACTGCAGAAGACGCAGCTCATCTCAAGAGCCCTATAGACGCCTCTGAACTCAGACTCGCCATTAAAGAACTTAAAACGGGTAAAAGCCCCGGCCCGGATGGGTTTAGTGCTATATACTACAAGACATTCATAGACATTCTCACAACCCCGCTGCGAGATGCCCTGAACACCCTCTCTGACCCAAGAGATATACCGTCTGATTTCCTTGCAGCACATATCACCGTCCTGCCTAAACCAGGCAAAGATCCAATACATTGCACAAGCTACAGGCCGATATCTTTGTTAAACATAGACATCAAACTGATGGCGAAGATTGTTGCCAACAGGCTGAGACCTCTGCTCCTACACTTGATAGGACCCAGTCAGGCTGGCTTCATGCCGGGTAGGGAGGCTAGGGATAATGTTACTAAATCTCTCAACCTCATCCATGCGGCCCACGAGCGAAAGATAGAGGGCTTTCTCCTATCAACAGACACGGAGAAGGCCTTCGATCGAGTAGCGTGGGACTACATGCTAGAGACCTGTGGACATATAGGGCTGGGCCCGCACATGAGGGCATGGATATCGTCGCTTTACACGAATCCATCAGCAAAACTTTAAATAAACGGCACCCTTTCAGATGTGGTAAATATCAAAAATGGAACCAGGCAGGGCTGTCCTTTGTCGCCCCTGCTCTTTATAATTTCGTTGGAACCGTTTGTTAGACGAATCATAGCCAACCAGTCTATTAAGGGATTTCGGTTGGGAAACAGGGAGTTCAAAGTAGCCGCTTATGCGGACGACCTCCTTTTTTTCTTGTCGAGTCCACACATCTCTACCTAAGGAGTTCTCAACTTACGGCCGAATTTCCAACCTCAAAATAAATTACTCCAAATCTGAGGCGCTAAATATCACATTGCCAGAACCTGAGCTGAGAGCCGCTCAAACTAATAACTAATTTACTTGGGTCTCGTCCGCCATTAAATATCTGGGAGTGTGGCTCACACCTAGTCTTTCATCAATTTTCAACCACAATTTTATCCCTCTTCTTAAAAGCGTGGAGAGTGATCTCCGTAAATGGCATGCGGGACATTTCTCCTGGTTCGGAAGGGCAGCCATCTGCAAGATGACGGTCGTTCCGAAAGTTCTATACTCAATTCGCACTCTACCGGTTAGGATCCCCCAAAGTTTTTTTAATTCCCTCCATTCCATGCAGATGAGATTTATCTGGGCACACAAACCGCCTCGTATTAAAGCCTCTCTCTTAACCTGAAACAAACGGGTTGGGGGTTTGGGAATTCCAGACTACAAAAAATACTACCAGGCTTCACATGTAGCCAGACTCGTGGACTGGCACTGCCACTCAGGCATTAAGGACTGGGTCGGGATCGAATCCAGCCTAAGCCCCATCCCCTTACAGTTCTCTCCATGGATACCAAAAGCCAACTATCCGCTGATCATGACCTCCCACCCACTGATTGGCACTACACTCAAAATCTTTCACCAATTAACTCAACATCCGCAGTTTTCCTCGCCCCTTAGCCCTCTCACACCACTTGCAAACAACCCAGCCTTCCCACCAGGAGTAGGGAACCCTCATATGATAACCAATGACAGCATGAAGCCGCTTCTGGCCCAACACTGTTTCGATGGTGAGACAATGAAAGATCTGACCCGTCTCAGAGAGGACAACAACATGCCCCTTCTACCTTTGTGGTCATACTTACAGATACGAAGCTTTGCCAATAATAAGATACGTAAGAGTCATTTCACTAGGGCCCTCACTGAGTTGGAGTCGGTGTGCCTACAAGGGGAACAGATGCCCAGATCGACCTCTGTCGCCTATGCTTGGCTGCAGGGGTTGGGGGGGCCTGACTGGGACAGACGCAGAGAGAGATGGTCCAAAAGCTTGGGCGTAGTAATTACAGAGGCCCAGTGGTCCAGAGCGAGCATCATGTCTCACAAATGCTCGTTCAGCACGAGAATGCAGGAGACATCATACAAGATCTTGACCCAATGGTATGCCACTCCGGAGAAAATACATAAATGGTACCCCCAGTCCTCTGACGAATGCTGGAGATGTCACAATGCTAAAGGATCCTTGCTGCATATCTGGTGGCATTGTGATATGATAACTGCTTACTGGTCGGGGGTGAGGGAGATTATTAGACAGATCACGGAGACCGAACTTTCACATGACGCAGCGTGCTGCTTACTGCATATTTCGCACTTCTCCATTAAGAGATACAAAAAATCCCTCTCCAGGCATTTGCTAAATGCGGCCAAGTCTCTCATCCCGCTGTACTGGAAATCGACACGGGTCCCTTCCATTTCTCAGTGGCTACACAGGGTGTCTGAAATCTGTGAGATGGAGGATACCGCTGCTCAATCCAACGAAAACGTTGAACAATTTCATGAAACATGGTCTCCTTGGTTTGCTTTTAAATACTCCCCGGGCTATGACACCTTGATTGGTAATCCCCCCCCGGGGGATTAACTGGAACGATTACTTCTCATCTGGGGTCTCACCCCCACACCACATTTAAACACCTGGCCTCTCTGGTAAATGATTGCAGCTAAATGCCCACTTGACCCACTTAACCCACACCACGAGAGCTGGGCATAACTGTTTGATTGACACATCATTAGAGGACCCTCTAGAGTCACCGGCCGCCTCCCTAGGGGTTATACCCCTAATATCCACTCGCTGATTCTCTCCTTTTCTTTCTTCCTTCTCCATCTAATTTCTTCTTTAGCTATGTTATTTTTCTCCTGAAAGGTTGTATGTGGAAATACCCAATGATATCAGGAGATGCTCACCTCTGATTTCACGAGGCCTGAGTTGCTGCCTCTGGTTTATGTCTAATAGAAGCATCTACCTTTATGTTGACTGCTCACGTATTCAATGTATATTGGTACCTCTCTTCTTACCAAACTTGTAAGTTCCAATTGTTATTTCCATATCTGTATGCATGTAATACTATTTTTTTTTCTTCAATAAACTTTGATGATAAAAAAAAAAATAGCATGGAGTCAACTCATCCTTAGTGGCTATTTAGCTACACATAATGGAAAAGTTAGAAGGGATGTTTAAAGTTTAATTGTTGTAACACAGGGATAGATGTGAATGTTATAAAAATGTTGTGTTTGTGAAAAAAGGAGGTGGCCAGAAATAAATCCAGCATCAACCAAAGTGTCTAGCAAGGTAAATCACATCAATCAAGGCATCCAGCATTGTAAATCCAGGGTCAATGACAATCCATCTTCAGCCACCAGTCTATACACACCACTAACCTACCACCAAATGGCAGTAAAGTAAATTTACTGCCAGGAATCCTGGATTATGTAATTGTCTAAATGTAATCAATATTATCACTTGGGATTCCCAGGGGTAGATTTACGTTATGCAGCATCAAGGCATCTATCATTTAGCAGTGAGAATAATTGACGTGGATTAATTCACTGGTTGCTGTGATTAATGTGGGTTTACTTTTTGGGTTATTAATAAACTTTATTTAAAAAAACAAGTAAATATGTGTTTGTGTTTTATTTTATTAAAGTGTATGTGTTTTATATCATTTTGAACTGTTTGTTGAAAATAAGGGGTACTAATGTACCCCTAAATTCACCTTGGAGGGAAAGATATGTGGTTGCCCCTTTATTATAAAGAGGGTATCCTGATTCCACCATAAGATCCCTAATCTACCCCCACCCTCATTTTGTGGCATACGGAGGTGGGTAAGAGGCCCTTGTCCCTCAACATTGGGACAAGATTACTTTGCAAGGGGGCGGGGCTTTCCCCTTTAAGGTACCCTTTAAATGTTGAATGGCATGTGGCCTCATATGGAAAAGGAAGGGGGAAGTGGGTGCATACTCACTGCCCTCCATTTCCTGGCCACCCAGGCTGCAGGCCAGGATAAGTGCCTGCTTGGATAAGGGTCTGGTTTGGTTAGATGCAGCCTGGGTTTCTCCCCCCCCTTTTTTTCTTAAATGAATGAGTACTGTCACTCTGGTGTTACATTTTTTATTTAATTTTTTCATTCTTTATTTATACAAGGTATTGTACAGCAGAACACATCCACGGTGTACAAAAGAAAAATAAAAGATAGCAGACCATGCACAGGACTAGAGAAAGAATACAACTCAGTATCCAGTATGACATGGATCAGTTAATACCATAACAGAACATTTGTAATCAAAACACATCAATGTTCAGATATATGTGACCTGTGTTTTATAACTTAGGGACCATGTCTCTCCAGAAATAAGCCTCCTGCACAGAACATACCTGAGATTTCAGTTGTTTCAGGTTATTCAACACTATTGTTCTCTTCTCAAAGGTGTTGAGACCCTTGAAGTTGGAGGAAGTAAATTTGCACTGGGGCTGCATGATTAGTAGCAATAAAGGTTATATTGGTACATGAGCAAATTTCCCTGTCTTGGAAGGACAGGAGTGAAAAGAGCGAGGAGGAAAAGGGGGTAGTCAGAGACAGCTGAGAGCTATGAAGGGGAAGAAAACAGGGCAGAGAGGAGGGGAAAGAAGGGGAAAATAGAAGTGGTACAAAAATGAAAAATTTGGCACCAAAGCAGGTGTCCAAATATTGTAAGATGTTCCCCTCAAAATCTGTGGTGAAGCCCCAGGGTATGTCCAGTAAAAGGTATCTAAAGTGTTGGGTAAAAACAGTCCTTCGGGATCACTGCATTTTTTTTAAATTTAATTATGAATACACCTCATTAGTGGGGTCCAGGAACCCCTTAGGGACATATAGAGGTTGATTTACTAAAACCGAACAGTGCAAAATCTGGTGCAGCTCTGCATAGAAACCAATCATTTGTTGTATAGGAAGAAGAGGCTTAAATGGACTATGTTGGCACCATATGTGAGACCGATATACAGTCAAAGGTATAAATATAAAAGGTTTTTATTACACAAATATAAAACAAGTTTACCATGTACATGTTTATAGATTAAAAAATTTGTTTTGTGACAAATATAAAACCACTCATATAGGCATACATTTGTTGCCAATGGAATGTCATACATATACAGTAGCATAGTATACAAGACTCAACATGTTTCGCGTTTTATGATTCCGTAGAATCCGCTTCTTCAGGAGCTAGATACAAGCAATATTTTTCTAGTATATAAACATGAGTTTTGTCAATGTAGATGTTTCGCATTTTATGATTCCGTAGAATCCACTTCTTCAGGAGCTAGATACAAGCAATATTTTTCAGTAGATAAGCATGAGTTTTGTCACGTAGCATGGGAGCTGGGACTCACAGTGGCCTAGATGCGGATCAGTCAAATGGGTCCGCCCTGGAAGACAACAGGACCCTCACCAGATAACACAGATTTCCAGAGGTACATATCTCCTAAGACGACACATCCAATTCATCCCAGAGGCATCAAGCGCATAGAGCAGAGGATAATAAAGGTAATTAACCCCTCTGGGTACAGGGAGGGTGTTGAGGCCAATGGGAAGAGTAAAGATGTGTCCTCAAAGCAGCACACAACTGGTTAGGGTCCTGTTGTCCTCCTGGGCGGACCAATTTGACTGATCTGCATCTCGGCCACAGTGTGGCCCAGCTCCCATGCTACGTGACAAAACTCATGTTTATCTACTGAAAAATATTGCTTGTATTTAGCTCCTGAAGAAGTGGATTCTACAGAATCATAAAACACAAAACATGTTGAGTCTTGTATACTATGCTACTGTATATGTATGACATTCCATTGGCAACAATGGTATGCCTATATGAGTGGTTTTATATTTGTCACAAAACAATTTTTTAATCAATAAACATGTACATGGTAAACTTGTTTTATATTTGTGTAATAAAAACCTTTTATATTTATACCTTTGACTGTATATCGGTCTCACATATGGTGCCAACATAGTCCATTTAAGCCTCTTCTTCCTATACAACATTTGATGGGACGAAGGCACCAATTTATATTTTTTCTGATACCATCAGCACTTCCACACATAGAAACCAATCAGCTTCCATTTTTTTGTCAAAGCTTAATTGAACAAGCTAAAGTTAGAAGTTGATTGGCTACCATGCAGAGCTGCACCAGATTTTGCACTCTCCTGTTTTAGTAAATCAACTCCATTTAGTGTTGCTAATGTTGCTCCCTTTATTGACAACAGTCCCCTCCTCTAGCCGGTATTTATGAAGACAATATGTTCAATTTCTATCAAACTCTCAATAAGAATTAACAGACCACAGATAATATAACTATGTAAAAATTGTCCAGCAGCAGGGTATTTTTAATGAGGGAGAATTTGCACAGGTAGGTGTTTTACTACAAGAATTAAAGATGACAAAACTAATTTTCAGTAACAAGACAATATTAATGAGCAGAAATATAGCGTATTTTATTACAAACAAAGAGCACAAATAGCATTTTTAGTATGTAGCACTACCCCCGTAGAAGCTGCTGGATTATTTGGGCCTGCACTCTGCCTTTCAACCCCAGAAAATTGGCTCGACCCCCTTAGCACAACTGTACAGCAGTGTTAGTGTAAGACACAAATGAGAGAGAGAAAAACAGTAAAGCCCTGTACACACGATCGGTTTTACAGATGAAAACAGTCCGATGGACTTTTTTCATCGGACAAACTGATCGTGTATGGGACCCATTGGTCTTTTTTCCATCGGTGTTAAAAAATAGAACATGTTTTAAATTTATTCGATGGAAAAAAAAACGATAGCAAATTACTATCGTTGGTGGGGAACTCCATCGGATAAAAAACCCACGCATGCTCAGAATCAAGTCGACGCATGCTCAGAAGCATAGAACTTAATTTTTCTTGGCTCGTCTGAGTGTTTTACATCACAGCGTTTGGGACGATCGTTTTTTTGACTGATGGTGTGTAGGCAAGACTGATGGAAGTCAGCTTCATTGGATTTCCAATGGAAAAATCCATCGGTTTAAAATCCATAGGAAATCCGATCGTGTGTACAGGGCTTTAGATCACACAGCATTGTATATTTACTGTCACCTTGGCACTCGTCACCTCACCCGCTGTAGCAAGAGATAGAGTCTCACACCAGTGTAACTTGACCAGTTGAATAATGTTTACTTCTTAGCATTAAACCTGAATACCATAACCTGGGGGGGGGGGTGGATGTGAGTAGGTGTACAGTGGAGGAAATTCCCAATACTGTGTGGCTGTATTGGAACACCTCCCCACTAATTCCCACACACACGCACCAAACAACAGAACAGCAATAACAAATACAAATAGTCACATTAAGGCCCCATGCACACGAGACGCTGTTATTTGCTGTTGGACGTTTTTTTCAACTGCCCCTGAACCCATTCAATGTTATCCTATGTGTCCATGCACACACTCTCGTTTTTTGGCGTTTACAAGCAGTTGCGTTTAACCTCGTTTTTCCAGAAGCAAAAAAATGGGTTCAGACGCAAAAGCTTTCCACGTTTCAGGCACTAAACGCGGCTAAACACGTCTAAATGCGGCTAAACGCGGTACCGGCGTTTTGCCGCGTTTGCGTTCATAAGCGTTTTTAAAGGTGACCTATTTTTTTACATTAGAAATCTCAAAAATTATGGCAAATTATGAAAAACCATTAAAAAAACTATAAAAAACTGTAATTGCTTGCATTGCACTGTAGACAATCCACAACTTGTGGCAGGTGACGTGGCAAGTGGACAATCCACAACTTGTGACAGGTAACGTGGCAAGTGGACAATCCACAACTTGTGGCAGGTGATGTTGCCAGGTGACGTGGCAGGTGACGTGGCCAGGTGACGTGGAAAGTGGACAATCCACAACTTGTGGCAGGTAACATGGCCAGGTGACGTGGCAGGTGACGTGGCAGGTGGACAATCCACAAATTGTGGCCAGGTGATGTGGCCAGGTGACGTGTCAGGTGACGTTGCAGGTGGACAATCCACAACTTGTGGCAGGTGACATGGCAGGTGATGTGGCCAGGTGATGTGGTAGGTGGACAATCCACAAATTGTGGCAGGTGACGTGGCCAGGTGATGTGGCAGGTGACGTGGCAAGTGGACAATCCACAACTTGTGGCAGGTGACAATCCACAACTTGTGGCAGGTGACGTGGCCAGGTGACGTGGCAGGTGGACAATCCACAAATTGTGGCATGTGACGTGGCAGGTGATGTGGCCAGGTGATGTGGTAGGTGGACAATCCACAAATTGTGGCAGGTGACGTGGCCAGGTGATGTGGCAGGTGACGTGGCAAGTGGACAATCCACAACTTGTGGCAGGTGACAATCCACAACTTGTGGCAGGTGACGTGGCCAGGTGACGTGGCAGGTGGACAATCCACAAATTGTGGCATGTGACGTGGCCAGGTGATGTGGTAGGTGACATGGCAAGTGGAGAATCCACAACTTGTGGCAGGTGACGTGGCCAGGTGATGTGGCCAGGTGATGTGGCAGGTGGACAATCCACAAATTGTGGCAGGTGATGTGGCCAGGTGACGTGGCAAGTGGACAATCCACAACTTGTGACAGGTGATGTTGCCAGGTGACGTGGCAGGTGGAAATCCACAAATTGTGGCAGGTGACATGGCCAGGTGACGTGGCAGGTGACGTGGCCAGGTGACGTGGAAAGTGGACAATCCACAACTTGTGGCAGGTAACATGGCCAGGTGGCGTGGCAGGTGACGTGGCAGGTGGACAATCCACAAATTGTGGCCAGGTGATGTGGCCAGGTGACGTGGCAGGTGACGTTGCAGGTGGACAATCCACAACTTGTGGCAGGTGACGTGGCAGGTGACGTGGCAAGTGGACAATCCACAACTTGTGGCAGGTGACGTGGCCAGGTGACGTGGCAGGTGGACAATCCACAAATTGTGGCCAGGTGACGTGGCCAGGTGATGTGGCTAGGTGACGTGGCAGGTGACGTGGCAGGTGGACAATCCACAAATTGTGGCAGGTGACGTGGCAGGTGACGTGGCAGGTGACGTGGCAAGTGGACAATACACAACTTGTGGCAGGTGACGTGGCAGGTGACGTGGAAGGTGGACAATCCACAAATTGTGGCAGATGACGTGGCCAGGTGATGTGGCCAGGTGACGTGGCAGGTGGACAATCCACAAATTGTGGCAGGTAACGTGGCCAGGTGACGTGGCAGGTGACGTGGCAGGTGGACAATCCACAAATTGTGGCAGGTGACGTGGCCAGGTGACGTGGCAGGTGACGTGGCAAGTGGACAATCCACAACTTGTGGCAGGTGACGTGGCAGGTGACGTGGCCAAGTGACGTGGCAGGTGGACAATCCACAAATTGTGGCATGTGACGTGGCCAGGTGATGTGGCAGGTGACATGGCAAGTGGACAATCCACAACTTTTGGCAGGTGTTGTGGCCAGGGGATGTGGCCAGGTCAAGTGGCAGGTGGACAATCCACAAATTGTGGCAGGTGACGTGGCCAGGTGACGTGGCAGGTGATGTGGCAAGTGGACAATGCACAACTTGTGGCAGGTGACGTGGCCAGGTGACGTGGCAGGTGGACAATCCACAAATTGTGGCATGTAACGTGGCCAGGTGAGGTGGCAGGTGAGGTGGCAAGTGGACAACCCACAACTTGTGGCAGGTGATGTGGCCAGGTGACATGGCAGGTGACGTGGCAGGTGGACAATCCACAAATTGTGGCAGGTGGCGTGACCAGGTGACGTGGCAGGTGATGTGGCAGGTGACGTGGCAAGTGGACAATGCACAACTTGTGGCAGGTGACGTGGCCAGGTGACGTGGCAAGTGAACATTCCACAACTTGTGGCAGGTGACGTGGCAGGTGACGTGGCCAGTTGATGTGGCAAGTGGACAATCCACAACTTGTGGCAGATGATGTGGCAAGTGATACGCTAAATATAAGTACACTGCTGCTGTCTCAGCTGCTGGTCTCCCAAAATGGCTGAAATGGTTAAATAATACTGTTTTTTGAGCTTAGGGAGGGTCTTATGATGTTTCTTAACTAAACGCCTATAGACGCAAACGCGGTAAAACGCCGCTAAAATCGCGGCAAAACACGCGTTTTTAAACGCTGGTTTTAGCCTTTAAAAACGTGTGCTCAGCAGAGTTTGCACCAGCGTCTCGTGTGCATGGGGCCTTAGTATAAAGAGTTTATGCTGCTAAATGGCTCCCTCTAGAGGACAGTTCCACCTTGTAATATCCCTATGCGACAAGCTTTGAGAATAGTAAAGCGATGGCTGTTCCTTTTAAGCTTAATCCATCTTCAGCTAGCTCTGTTGCACTTATTTGTAATCCAAGTAAGATGGAATAAAGTAACAACTGTAAAGATGTAGTGTAGTTGCAAAAAAAAATGCTATCTCTGTCCATCCGGCTGTACCACACTCAGGTGTAATGAATTCCTAGCTGTGACACTACAGGTGTAGTGCACTCGTAGTCTGGGTAACAGGAAACACTTCTACAAACTCAGTCACAACTTAGAAGGCAAGTGCCTTCTCACCGCTTTGAGTCCTCAGCCCACTGGTATGCTCCATCTGGAACTCCCTGGTAGATGTCTCTGGGATAGAGGATGACGATGGTTCACAGCGCGGCCGCTCACAGAGTGCTGGTGAATGGGTGGCTTCAGATGCTATGAAGAGCAGGCCGATCCGCCTGCTCGATCAGCTGGGCTGTCCACAAGGATCCCTCTGTCAGGCGATCCGCTCTTCAAATCTAGGCCCAGGCTCTCTCTTAGCCCTGGGCCTACTCACACAGGCCTCTTGTTAGTTGAAAGATGGCGTCCAGAGAGAGCGAGCACCGGCCACGCCTCCTCATTTATCCGCTCCCCCAGCAGGCTGTGCGATTTCTCATTGCATCCTGGTAACACAGTGGCATTGTGGGTACTTGTAATCTTCTCTCCGCCCCTGCCAATAGAGTCACTTCCTCCTTCACTACATTTCCCACCATGCAATACTTCAGGGTTTAACGAACACAAACAAAACTTTTATTAGCACTAAATGAAACGGACACCAGAGGGAGCCAAACCCTGGAATAAAAATACAACGCATTCCTTAGGGATACTTTGATGGTAGAACCTTGCTACAAGTACAAGAAGTATGGTACTTCAAATAATACAGCAGTGGGGGCGTGTCCGACCGGAGATGAGAGTGGACGTGTGAGCTCTCAGCTCCTGAACCAGGGGACAGAATCCAGCGACATCGGCCGTACCAAAGCTACAATCTCCAGCCATCCTTGCTCTAGGCACACCGGAGCAGCTGAGGATCATGTCCAGAAAGAGATTTACGGACTACAAGCCGCAAAAACTAACGGAATTCGCCTACAAGCCGGCGGACCGCGATGCTGACATCCAAGATGGCGCCGGCCAGGCCGCGCCGCGGGACTCATACACGGATCTCCCGGACGAGATACCGGAGGACTCACCACATACAGGTACCTTCAGGGTATCCTCTCAGCCCCCGGAGAGTGATCCCCTCACCCGTAGCCCTGCAAAAGCTAGAATGCGGCTCGACACGCCGCCGCAGCGGCCGCTGCACTCACAAATTGAGGCCCAGGCTTTTAACCCACTCCTGTCTAACCAGGCCCTGCATACCTCCATGGCATCCTTCCCAACCTCAGGCCAACCAGTTATGGACACTACCCTGAAGGACATGCTTCTCTCACTGCAGACCTCCCTAATGACTGACCTCTCCTCTCTGTTTACTAAAATTACTACAGACATCCACTCCCTTGATGACAGGGTGACAAACGTTGAGAGAGGCCTAACTGATTGTACCTCCACTGTGAATGAGGTAATAGATGTTTGTGAAGGTATTAGAGAGGAGCAGTCATGGATGCGCGCCAAGATGGCGGATTTAGAGGACAGGTCTCGCAGGAATAATGTTAAGCTAAGAGGAATACCGGAAAGTGTCCTTCCTGCGGACCTGCCATGGTATGCCAAGGAGTTGATGCACATCATTATTCCTGAAGCATCCCCCCGAGATGTTATCATAGACAGGATCCACAGAATTGCCAAACCATCCCACCTAGCAGCCTCAGTACCCAGAGACGTCCTGATGAGAATTCACTTCTATCATATCAAGGAAAAGCTCCTGATGGGGGTTAAAGCTAAAACGCCCATACCAGCTCCCTTCACAGGAATCCAATTCTTTCCTGATCTCTCAAAGTATACACTCCAACTGAGACGTCATTTGAGCCCAGTCACCAAAGGTCTACAGAACCATAAGATTCAGTACAAATGGCGTTACCCAGCCACACTCCTCATCACGAAGAATGGGCAGTCACATACCGTCAGTGATCTTGACAAAGGAATGCGACTTCTCCACAACTGGAGAATCCTCCTGGAACCCCCCAAATCCACCCCCACACCCTGACGGATGATCACCTACGAACAGAAATCTGGACAACAACTTCAATTAAATGGCATCTGTTAAATACGCCACAATTGGCCAAAAATTATTCTTGCAGTTCCCCTGGGTTATGTTACAAAGAACCCCTGTTTTTGCAGCTCCTAGACATTAAAACTGTTTGTACCCCCAAACGGAGGCTTACGAGGTGCGAGGCACCCCCTCTGAGAACCTTTCTAGTTCTACTTTCTGAACAATCTAAGCGAAACCTCTCGCTGTCAGCTTGCTCTTAGACTCTTTACCTTTTTGTTTTTACTTGATACTACCGCTTGAGTGCTTAACATATTGCTTTATCCACAGCATCCTAACCACCTTACTTCCAGGACCCTGGGCTGCCGCATCATTGCTACACCGTCTCGTAGGCAAGTAACCTTGACCTGGACTGAATCACCAAACCGTAAGTGCTACTACATCGCACCCGCTACCTCCTTGGCTACAAGATGCCGCTCACAATCCTATCATTGAACACTAATGGACTAAACCATCCAGCCAAACGCCACTCACTCTGGAAAACCGCCGCGGCTCTCCACAGTGACATTTTATGTTTGCAAGAAACCCACCTGCTACCATCCAATGAGTCCCTATGCTCCAATCGTCAGTTCCCGCATATATTCCACACTTCACATTCTACTAAAACTAAAGGGGTCATGATAGCGATCAAAGATAGTGTGGACTTCCAACTACTAGATGTTGTAACAGACCCTGAAGGTCGCTATATAATACTTGCCTGCACTATGAATCAAGTTCAATACACTCTTGTTAATGTATATACCCCAAACTCACACCAGTTGCAATTCCTACGCAAACTACTTCGTATAGCCAAACCTATTCAGAAAGGTCATCTGATTCTCTGTGGAGATTTCAACCTAGTCCCCGATGTGGTTATAGACTCCACATCAGCTGCGAAAAGGCGAGACTCGCCTCTGAAAAAACTCATCGCCACCCACGACCTCTATGATGTGTGGCGATGTCAACATGGATCTGAAAGAGACTTTACATTTTTCTCCTCCAGGCACAACTCGTATTCGAGAATTGATTTGTTCCTGACAGATAAATGGATTTTACAAAAAATATGTGTGTCTGCGATCCACACCGCGACATGGTCGGACCATGCCCCAATATCAATTACTATAGATGACTTAACCCTGCAACACAACACATTTCTCTGGCGAGCAAACAACTACATTATCCAGCATGATAATTATGCCCCAGAAATTTCGGCTCAAATTACCGACTTTTTCTCATTAAACAAGGGCTCGGTGCCCGACCCTGCCGTGGTGTGGAGCGCACATAAAGCTTTCATTAGAGGAACCCTAATTAAATTAAGCTCTTACCATAAAAAAAAGAGGACGCAACGTATAGACGACCTGACGACTCAGATAGCGTCCCTAGAATTAAAGCTCAAGGCTGACCCTAGAGACACACGAGCGAACAAATTGTTGTCCCTTAGACAGGAACTTAGAACTCTACTCCTCCACTCCTATGAATTTCTTCACAGGAAGCTTAAAGCCACCACTTACTCCACTTCTAACAAGGCGGGGAAAAGACTAGCGCAACGCCTTAAAGGTAGGCGCACCAAAACCAAAATTGCCCAACTCCGCCACCCTCATACTAAACTCCTCCTGAGTAACCCACAAGACATAGCCGACGCCTTTAGCGCCTATTACAGTGACCTATACAATCTGAGACAGGACCCGTGTACACCTCAACCCACCCAAGAAGGAATTGACCACTTTCTCTGTAAGCTCAATCTACCTACCTTGACTGAAGAGCAATTGACAAACCTCAATAGTCCGTTCACGGAACTAGAAATAAAAAATGCAATTGACTCCCTGCCAAATGGTAAAGCGCCAGGCCCAGACGGACTGACAGGCGAATATTATAAACAATTCTCCTTTCACATAACCCCCCACCTTACTGAAGTTTTCAACCACGCTGCCTCCTCTTCCACCTTTCCGACTGAATATCTAACATCACTGATTATAACGTTACCGAAACCAGGGAAGGAGCCGAATGTCCCCCAAAATTTTCGCCCAATATCCCTTCTTAACCTTGATCTCAAGATCTATGCTAAAACTATAGCAACAAGGTTACTCGAGATAATGCCAGCCCTCATACATAAGGACCAGTCAGGCTTCACGAAGGGCAGACAGGCATCAGATGCCACTAGAAGAATGATCAATCTCATCCACCACGTGGAATCCACCGGAACGCCTTCTCTGCTCCTATCTTTGGATGCAGAGAAGGCGTTCGATAGGGTCCACTGGTCGTACCTAAAGACAGTCCTTCAAAAATTTGGATTTAAGGGCCATATACTACAAGCCATCATGGCACTTTACTCAAACCCCACGGCCCAAGTATATACAGAGGAAATGCTCTCCTGCCCATTCAATATCACTAATGGTACGCGGCAAGGCTGTCCATTATCCCCACTCATCTTTAACATGCTCATGGAGCCGCTGGCGGAGCAGATCCGCTCACACCCCAATATTTCAGGACTTCAAATTGGACCCACATCTCATAAAATCAGCCTATTTGCTGATGATGTCATTCTTATCCTCACCAATCCGACTTCCTCCCTGGCAGAAGTACAAAAACTGTTAAACTGGTTCAGCTCGGTTTCCTATTACAAAGTTAACACAACCAAATCCTTCATATTGGATATTAATTTAGACGCCACGACGAGAAACTTGTTACAAACACAATATCCATTTGCATGGGCAGATACAGACATTTCGTATCTAGGCATCCAACTCCCGAGATCACTGAACAACTTATATGCCTGTAATTTCATACCACTTCTACATAACATCCGTCTGTCCTCGGACCAATTAGCGAAACATGAACTTTCCTGGTCAGGGAGGCTTGCGGCCTTCAAAATGATATGCCTCCCTCAAATATTGTACTTCTTTAGGACCCTCCCCATTCCACTACCCAAAGCCTTTTTCAGATCCCTCCAGATGATATTCAACAAATATCTTTGGAAAGGCAAACGACCCAGATGTGCTCATCTAAAGTTAATTAAACACAAAATGGCGGGAGGCATTGGCTCAGTAGAATTTGAGGACTATCACATGGCAGCCATTCTAGCCCAACTGCCCAGTTGGTTCCAATCCCCCATGACCTCAATGTGGGGACAAATAGAGAACCTTTCACTTGCACGCCCCAATTTAAAGACCTCGCTTCTAAGCACACCTCTAGGTACCCAAATACCCGCATGTCTCTCCCCTACTATGAAGGCTACAGTAAGTGCCTGGAAAAAAATGGTCACTTCCCTGGGCTATAACTCCACCACACCACAATTTAAAATCCCTTTAGAATCCCTTCATCACTTGACCCCAGACCTACTGATCTCCATATGGATCCTCAATGGGATCCACTGCTTACAAAACTTAATACAGGGTAACTACGTTAAATCCTTCTCCCAACTACAGGCCGAATATGGTCTACCTGCCTCAGAGCACTTCACGTTCTTGCGCATCCACCACTGCTTGATTAATATACCCCTACCCCTATATAGAATCCACCCTAAGACCTGGGAATACCTTACTAACCCTGCCTCCAAAACAAAGGGCATCTCACATTTCTACAACAACCTTCACCAAAAGTCAATTTTTTCCAAAACGAAACCGCACCATCGATGGGACACTGATCTTACACATACCTTCACAGTCGCACAATGGCAACGGGCACTTCACTCCATCTACGCGGCCACCAAATGCTCAACACTTTGGGAACTCTCTCAGAAAATATCACTACGCTGGTACCTCACGCCAGCCAAATTAGCGAATTTCAGTCCTCAAATCCCTAACAAGTGCTGGAGATGCAAAACGACCACAGGAGACATGCTCCACATTTTCTGGACATGTTCCAAGATACAAAAATACTGGGACGATATTTTTAATCTTATATCAAACGTGATTAAAATCAATATCCCTCCATCACCCGCGCTTGCCATTCTCAACCTAACCATAGACGACATACCTAAACCCCTTAGACACGTCACGACTCACATACTCCTGGCAGCCAGGCTCAACTTAACGAGACAATGGAAATCCGACAATACTCCAACCATAGAACAAGTTATCAACTTAGTAACCCTACACTTTAGCTATGAAATGATAACAAACGCCAGTAATGGTCGGGCTGTTAAAACCCGAACACTCTGGCAGACTTGGACCGATTGGACTGATGCTGTGACAGTCACCTAATCTTATGGTTACAATATTTCATATAGCCTGACAGAGCAATATCCTTGAAGTACACTTCTGAAATCTACTATCCGTCTCTTCTTTTACTTCCGGCTTTGTTAACATGTTCAAGCAAATTTATGAAACACTGCCAACAAGCAGTGGGTGTTACCCTGCAGTGCTCGCACTGTACTGAATGGACCTTCTCCACTTCGGTGGCACTAAAGATCCCATATGGGGTGCCACCGGAGAGGGGAGATCCGAGTGTCCTTATGTATACTCATATAGTTATAAACCTCCTGTTTGGAATGTCTGCAACTTGTCAGTGAATATATGTTCATCTGTTAATTATCTATCACATCGTCGTTGCACGACGTACAATGTTAATTGTACACTGTACTTTTATGCAAATTAATAAAATATTTGAAAAGAAAAAAAAAAAAATACAGCAGTGTAAAATTGCCTAGCACTTTGTCCAAGCACTTTGATTATCATCCTCTCCCATATGTATCTAGTGGAAATGTCCTGTCTTGGTTTGACCAAGAGTGTCAGATTGCCAGTCACAATTTCATTTTTTGTTTAACTTATGTTACTTGCTACTCTTTTTTTTCCTGTGTATTTATATTATTCACGTATATTTGATTTCTGTATTTTTGGTATTAATGCAGTGGTTGGGATATATACAGCAGAGACCAGACACCTTTGCAAGTCCTCAGCATAATCTTTCTCCCTGCCTCACCTTTTTCATTATAGTTAGGGCGATGAAGGTATAACTGTCAGGAAAAATGGGCCATAGGCTGCCTGTCCTTCCACTAGTACACAAGTAGAATGTGCACGAGTCCAAATCACTGATGTCCCATTGGTATAGGATCAGGTGATAAATGTATAGTACAATGTACAGACAATGAGGGTAGACTCCAAGCTCTGGGGATGTGTAGGCGAGAGAATGGGGGCAAGGGAGGGAATGATAAAAACAAGAGTCACATATACAGTCTCAGGGCTGCCATCAGAGGAGAAACAGAAACCGCGTTCCAATACTGTAGATAAAAAAGAAAATGCCAGGGAAGGACAGTCAGCAGCAGATTGACGGGAGAAATTTTACAGTTGGAGGAAGGACAGGCAGCAGTAAAAACAAAAGGATCCTACAGCCATAGGCCAAAAACAAAAAAAATTACGGCAGGTGTAAAGAGGAGAGTTGCTGCATGTGGAAGCACCACCTCCATCTCCTCCTTCACCACCAGCATTCTCTTTTTATTTTAACTTCTTTAATCTTCATAAGCTGGATTTTTTTCACCCCACCAGTGGCTAATGTGCCCCTTTAACCCTCCTCAACCGATTTCCAACAAGTGCTGCTGAAGTACCCTTTTCCTCCTCCCCTCCTCCCCTCCTCCTCCTCCCCCGAGGTGCAGAGCAGCCAAGTGCCTGCAAGTGCGGAAAATGTACCCTCTTCTTCCTCCTCCTCCAAGTTGCAGAATAGCCATTTGCCTGCAAGTGCTACTAATGCACCCTTTTTATGCTTCTCCTCCCCAAGGGCATGCAGCACCTTTTGCCCCTTGAGACAGATACTCTGTCCACACAAGAAATGCGTGACAAACCTGGGAGCCTGGGTCTTGAATAGACTATCTGATGGTCACCAAAGTAACATGGGATGCCAGCAGCCAATCAGATGCTGCCTCTCTGTGAGAGGATTGAGGAGATCATATAGAAATGAGGCTCCTCTTGACTTCCTCCTCCACCTGCATTCCCGCTATGGGTGAGCACCATCTGCAGTGGAGAAAATAGACTGCACCTGTCTACACAACCCCTCCCCCACCCCTCCTTTGACAGATGCTGTCCTCCACATTGCAACACGGGAAAGAATAACAGAAACAGATCTAAACATGGTTAAGGCAACAACATTTCAAACATCATAATTAGAGTAATTTGCAGGAAGCTTCCCCTAGTTAGATTGCTTGGGGTGGCGAGCTTCACAGAAAATAGACTGCACCCTGCCTACACATTTTTGACCACTCTTATTCAGGTAGTCACTGCATTCTAGTAAACCTACAGTTTGGCCACTGTGGGGATGCAGAGGTAACACAGAGAGCACGATTCAAAATACAGTGCCTTGAAAAAGTATTCATACCCCTTAAAATTTTCCACATTTTGTCATGTTACAAACAAAGAGGTAAATGTATCTTATTGTGATTTTATGTGATAGACCAACACAAAGTGGCACATAATTGTGAAGTGGAAGGAAAATGATAAATGGTTTTCAATTTTTTTTACAAATAAATATGTGAAAAGTGTGGCGTGCATTTGTATTTAGCCCCCCGAGTCAATACTTTGTAGAACCACCTTTCACTGGAAATACAGCTTCAAGTCTTTTTGGGGATGTCTCTACCAGCTTTGCACATCTAGAGAGTGACATTTTTGCCCATTCTTCTTGGCTCAAGCTCTGTCAGATTGGATGGAGAGTGTCTGTGAACAGCAATTTTCAAGTCCTGCCACGGATTCTCAATTGGATTTAGTCAAAAAACACACAGAATTTCCAAGCTCAACTTACCAACCAATCAGCAACCAACCGAATTCACCTGTCTAGTGCGTTAAAAACAGGGGTTTAGTTGCACGCATTTGCAAATACACGCGTAAGCTGCAGGCCCCGTCAAGGCTCCCTGTATACTGCAGACCCTAACTCTAAAATTTAAAGTCTTCTTTAAAGTTGAGCTTGGAAATTCTGTGTGTTTTTTGACATGCGTTCGCCCCTTCCAGTGCTCCTTACTGTGAAGACCAGGCATAGGTAGGGGCAGTGACTGTTGTGGGTTTTTTTTCAATTGGATTTAGGTCTGGACTTTGACTGGGCCATTCTAACACATGAATATGCTTTGATCTAAACCATTCCATTGTAGCTCTGGCTGAATGTTTAGGGTCATTGCCCTGCTGGAAGGTGAACCTTCGACCCAGTCTCAAGTCTTTTGTAGACTCTAACAGGTTTTCTTGTAAGATTGCCCTGTATTTGGCTCCATCCATCTTCCCATAAACTCTGACCAGCTTCCCTTCTGAAGAAAAGCCTCCCTACAACATGATTCCTCCCTCACCATGCTTTGAGGTGGGAATGGTGTGTTCAGGGGGATATGCAGTGTTAGTTTTCCCACCACACATAGCATTTTGCTTTTAGGCCAAAAAGTTAAATTTTGCTCTCATCTGTCCCCCACATGGCTTCTCGCAAACTGTAAATGGGACTTCTTATGGCTTTCCTTCAACAATGGCTTTCTTCTTGCCACTCCTTCATAAAGGCCAGATTTGTGGAGTACAAAACTAATGGTTTTCCTGTGGACAGATTCTCCTACCTGAGCTATGGATCTCTGCAGCTCTTCCAGAGTTAGTTACCATGGGCCTCTTGGCTGCTTCTCTGATGAATGCTCTCCTTGCCAGGTCTGTCAGTTTAGGTGGACAGCCATGTCTTGGTAGGTTTGCAGTTGTGCCATACTCTTTCCATTTTTGGATGATGGATTGCACAGTGCTCCATGAGGTGTTCAAAGCTTGGGATATTTTTTTATAACCTAACCCTGCTTAAAACTTCTCCACATCTTTATTCCTGACCTGTCTGGTGTGTTCCTTGGCCCTCATGATGCTGTTTGTTCACTAAGGTTCTCTAACAAACCTCTGAGGGCTTTGCAGAACAGCTGTAATTATACTGCGATTAATTTATACACAGGTGGACTCTATTTATTAATTAGGTGACTGCTGAAGGCAATTGGTTCCACTAGATTTTAGTTAGACCCCTGTCACACTGAGGCAGTTTTCAGGCGTTTTAGCGCTAAAAATAGTGCCTGAAAAGCGCCTGAAAACTGCCTCTCATTCATTTGAATAGGTGCTTTCACACTGGGGTGGTGTGCTTGCGTGGCAGTAGAAAAAGTGCTGCAAGCAGCATCTTTGGGGCATGTTTGGAGTGCTGTAAAAAGCGCTCCAAAAACACCCCTGCCCATTGAAATGAATGGGCAGCTCTTCCAAAGTGCCTTAAAATCGCTTTGAAAGCACCGAAAAACTGGTATTTTTTGGGGGTTTTTCACGTTGTCGCGTGACCTTAAAAAAAGTGTCCGCTAGCGCCCAAACACCGCTGCAAAAGCACAGCTAAAATGCCGTTAAAAGCCCCACAAAAATGACCGGCGCTAAAGCAGCTGTTTTAGCAGAGCTTCAGTGGGAAAGGGGTCTTATGCCTTGTACACAAGAGCGGAATTTCCGTCGGAATAAACTCTGATGGGTTTTGCTGATGGAATTCCGCTCAAGCTGTCTTGCATACACACGGTCACACTAAAATCCGACCGTCAAGAACGAGGTGACGTAAAACACTACGACGAGCCGAGAAAATGAAGTTCTATGCTTCCGAGCATGCATCGAATTGTTTCCGAGCACGCATGGTTTTTAGTCCGTTGGAATTGCCTCCAGACGGACACAAATTCCGATAGAATTTTTTTCATCGGAAAAATAGAGAACATGTTCTCTATCTAATTCCGTCGGAATTTCCGACAGAAAAAGTCCGATGGGGCATGCACACGGTCGGAATATCCGATGAAAAAATTCCGTCTGACTTTTTCCATCGGAAATTCCGAGCGTGTGTACGCGGCATTAGGGGTATCAGAGTAAAGGGTGCTTTTTAGATATTTATTTGTAAAAAAAAATTTCAACCATTTATCATTTTACTTCTACTTCACAATTATGTTCCACGTTGTGTTGGTCTGTCACATAAAATCCCAATAAAATACATTTATGTTTTTGGTTGCAACATGACAAAATGTAAGAGGTATGAATACTTTTTCAAGGCACTGTATTACCCTTACGATGTTTCGCTTTATATGTGGCGGATTGTGATGAGGACTTTTTCACTGTTTTGTCACTCAATATTTATGTTAGTCCAATTCACACTGTTGAATCAATATCTTTTGAGATGTCACTGGTATATGTTCTGATTAGCACTACACTAATTTGTACTGGTTTATATGAGTTATATAGGATATCACATGTTGCGTCAATTACATTTAATTTGTTAGGTGTTAACCATAAGGACGGTTTCCAAATCTTTTTATTTAAGAATTATTCACCTATGAAAAATTAAACTGAAATGCTTGTCTTTGATAACAGTAGTACCTGGTGATATACTTTTATTCTGGTAAAATAATATATTCCGCTTCACTCTAGTGCTTATAATACATTACAACAGCTTACATACCATAGTAAATACTGTATATACTCGAGTATAAGCCGAGATTTTCAGCCCTTTTTTTGGGGCTGAAAGTCCCCCTCTCGGCTTATACTCGAGTCAGAGAAAATTTTACATTGGAAATAGTACCTGTGAAGAAGTTGCGGCTGCGGCGTCCATCGTTCAAATTCCGCGGTCTCTTCCTGTTCCTTCCGTGATAGGCGATTCTCATCAGACACTCTCCGCCTATCACGATCATTCTCTCATCCTCAGTTTCCCAGCAGATGTCTGTGATTGGCGGAACACCCAACACAGTGTCTGCTGGGAAACTGAGGATGAGAGAATGATCGTGATAGGCGGAGAGTGTCTGATGAGAATCGCCTATCACGAAATGAACAGGAAGAGACCGCGGAATTTGAACGATGGACGCCGCAGCCGCAACTTCTTTACAGGTACTATTTCCAATGTAAAATTATAAGATAGGGAACAGTGAGGATAGGAAACAGTGAGGATAGGAAACAGTGAGGATAGGAAACAGTGAGGATAGGAAACAGTGAGGATAGGAAACAGTGAGGATAGGAAACAGTGAGGATAGGAACAGTAAGGATGGGAACAGTGAGGATAGGGAACAGTGAGGATAGGGAACAGTAAGGATGGGAACACTGAGGCATTGTTGACCCTCGGCTTATACTCGAGTCAGTAAGTTTTCCCAGTTTTTTGTGGCAACATTAGGTACCTCGGCTTATACTCGAGTTGGCTTATACTCGAGTATATACGGTAACCAAGAAAGAGACAAGTGTCATCAAAAAATAGATGCTTTGTGTAACTGTTTTAAATGACGGGCCATGGGCACACTTTCAATCTGAAGTGATTGTATTGTAACTGCTAAATAAAAAGGATGCAACAATTGCTGGCACTCTTTATAGACACCAGTTTTTTTCTTCACCCTCTTCTGAGAGGTTATCATACAAGGTCTCTGTTTGTTATGTTATGTTATTTACTCTGCATTCTATTTGTTTATGATAGAATATTTCACTAGAAAAATGAATGCATCAAAATCTTTAGAAATAATGCCGCGTACACACGATCATTTTTCCCGTCCCGTTTTTCTCATTGTGATTCCTGTCATTTTTTTCCGCTGCAGTATTCCCATACGGAAACACTGCCGCGGATCCTACACACGGTCGTTTTTCTCGTCAAGAGAAAAAATGACGGGAAAAATGGCCGTGTGTGGGGGAACAAGCCGTTCCCTCGTTTTTCCTGTCGTGATTCACGGCGGTGTTTTCACCGCCGTGAATCACGATCATGTTTACGCGGCATAAGTTGGAGTAGAAGAGTACATTCCATTCTCTCTTTTTTTCTCTCTACAGTTTTCTAGTGTATTAAATGTTCCCAACATTTACTTTAAAGTTTAAATCCAGCCTAAGTACACCCCAGTGCTTTCATACCCTTGCAGCCAAACCTTGCTACCTCCTTGCACCACTTCCAGCTATCTTCAGTCCAGATAGAACATTACTCAAATAATCATGTGAGCAAAATTCTCTGCAGCATTCTTCTGTAAGCTCAGGGCAGGGCCGGATTAACATAGGGGCTATTGGAGCTGCAGCTCGAGGCCCCTTCCTCAAGATAGGCCCATTTGCCCAAAAAAAAACAACCCCCCCCAAAAAAAAGATTGACTTCGAGGGTTGTAGCTCGACGACCAGGGGTCACAAAAACCCTAAATTTGGGGGGTTGGTAGCTGAACACCTACCCCACAACTGGGGCTCCTATCATTTATGGTTCCGGAGATAGGGGGCAGCCTGTCAGAAGCTACATACAGAGCGGCCAGTTTAACACTTTCCTTACTGGGCACATATACCCCCTTCCTGCCCAGGCAAAATTTCAGCTTTCGGCACTGCGTCGCTTTATCTGACAATTGCGCGGTCGTGCGACGTGGCTCCCAAACAAAATTGAAGTCATTTTTTTCCCACAAATAGAGCTTTCTTTTGGTGGTATTTGATCACCTCAGCTGTTTTTATTTTTTGCGCTATAAACCAAAAAAGAGCGACAATTTTTTAAAAAAAACACAATATTTTTTGATTTTTGCTATAATAAATATCCCAAATTTTTTTTTAAAACTATTTTTTTCTCAGTTTAGTCCGATACGTATTCTTCTACATATTTTTGGTTAAAAAAAATCGCAGTAAGCGTATAGTGATTGGTTTGCGCAAAAGTTATAGCGTCTACAAAATAGGGGATAGAATTCTGACTTTTTTTTATTATTTTTTTTTTTACTAGTAATGGTGGCGATCAGCGATTTTTATCATGACTGCGATATTGCGGACACGTCGGACACTTTTGACACATTTTTGGGACCATTCACATTTATACAGCGATTAGTGCTATAAAAATGCACTGATTACTGTATAAATGTGACTGGCAGGGAAGGGGTTAACACTAGGGGGCGAGGAAGGGGTTAAATGTATGCCCTATGAGTGATTGCTACTGTGGGGGGAGGGGACTGACTGGGGGAGGAGACCGATCTGTGTCCCTATGCACAAGGGACACAGCATCGGTCTCCTCTCCCTGACAGGACATGGATCTGTGTGTTTACACACACAGATCCATGTCCTTGTCTGTGTACAGGCTGATCGCGGGTGCCTGGAGGACATCGCGGCCGCCAGGCACGCGCATCGGCATCTCAGTGATGCGCCGGGCGCGCGCGCGCGCCGCCGGCGGCGCTCGCGCGTCCCCCAGTGGCCGAAGGAGCGAAGGCCGTATAATGACGGCCTCCCGTCATTTAAGAACCACTTTCCGGCCGTCATTAGTCGTATGACGGGCGCGAAGTGGTTAAATACAAGCTGGCACACTCTGCAGCAGACTGAGTGGATGAGCTCACAGTGCTTATAATAATTATTTGTATATTACTTATGTAATTAACCCCTTTCCACCCAGGCCAATTCTGACACTTCTCTCCTACATGTAAAAATCATCTTTTTTTTTTGCTAGAAAATTACTCAGAACCCTGAAACATTATATATATTGTTTTAGCAGACACCATATGGAAGAAAATGGTGGTCTTTGCAACTTTTTATGTCACACTGTATTTGCGCAGCAATTTTTCAAATGTGTTTTTTTTGGAAAGAAACTGTTTCAGTCATAAAAAAAAAAAAAACAACCAGCACGATTTATTTTGTATACTAAGTGATGCTTTCAATTTTTTTTACAGGTTACCCTCTGTCATACCCCCCCCCCCCCCCCACACTCCTCTCCTGTACATAGTGCCGACTGTTAGACCCTCCACATTCCTCTCCCTCACCTGCACATACTGCCCACTTTTATACCATCCATACTCCTCCCCTATGCCTCTTACCCACAAAAACAGTTCTTTAAAATTATACTGAATATTCTCAATGTTACCAGCTCTAGAATGGGCACAATTTTGTTAGTTCAACTAAAGGAAATCTTCTCAGTCCTCATGTCCTCATATTTGTTCTGCCCCATTATTAGTACTCATTTAATTTTGTGATTACTACTGTGATGTATAGAGGAACATAGGGGATCTCAGCTACTCTAAATATAGCACTTGTAAAAAAAAAGTGTACCTGAAAATATTTTTGAAATGTTGGCAACTATGCACTTAGGCACTGCCCAAGGGCCACCGGGTCAGTAGGGGGCCCCATGAGAGGCTCCTCTGATATAAAAGCGGTAGTAAACTTTGCTAACATTACTACTTTTTGGAGGCCCTGATGTAGCTTATGCCACAATGTACAAGTAGGCACAGCATATTAGCACATTAGGGTACACTTACCTGCCAGACTGAGCCCTCCAGTGCTGTGATCAATCCGTGATCAATCCGACGGTGCCCAGGCGTTTCCATCTTCACCGGTCTTCCTTCTGGGTTCTCTGCCTTTGGTCACTTGCCTTGGCCGCGCTGTGTTGATGTCATTCCCACGCATGCTCATGTGCATCCTCTCTCTCTCATCCCCCCTTTCTCTCTCATCCTCTCTCCCTTACCCCTCACATCCCCTTACTCTCTCTCTCTCTCTCTCTCTCTTTATATTTCATTTAATTTGTTATAACAAAAAATTGTTTGCATTTTTATTTATTTATTTGTTATTTATAAAAGGCCCACCAAAATCCTCAGCACCAGGCCCATAATGTTCTTAATCTGGCCCTGGCTCAGGGTGGTTTAATGATGCAGCCTCAGAAAGTCTTTGACACCTTGGACTCACAGAAATTGGAGTGAATTATGCTGGGCTTCATTTAATGCAGAAGAGGGACCTAACTACAGGACAGACCGTGAGTCTGTAGGGATCAGCAATTTGTGAGTAGGAGATGAGTACTGCAGCCAAAGCTGTCTTTTTTTATTGCAACAGGACTTTGAAAATTGTATTAAAATTTTTTGCTGAAGTCGGAGTTGGGTTTAAATATCAATATTTAACAAAACTTCCATGAAAGTAATGTTGCCATTCAGATAATGCAATTCTTTAGTTATGTCCAGCATTTAGCACCTAAACTGGAGGTTAGGGGTTATGTTTTGGGGAAAAAGTGAGTGCTATTGTGGGGGATTTGGTTAAAAGTTAAGGTTAAATCAGGTCTAGGGGTTGATTCAGCATTAGGATAAGGATAAAAACAAAGTATGATTGAGAGTTTGGTTGATAGGTTTATGATTAAGGTTAGATTTCCTTCACCCCCTTCCTGCCCAGGCTAATTTTCAGCTTTCTGCGCTGTTGCGATTTGAATGACAATTGTGCGGTCATGCAACACTGTACCCATATGACATTTTTATAATTTTTTTCACACAAATAGATCTTTCTTTTGGTGGTATTCAGTCACCACTGGGTTTTTAATTTTTTGCCAAGTAAATAAAAAAAAAAAAACATTTTTGGGGAGAAAAAAAAAGTTTTTCTTTGTTTCTGTTATAAAAAAAATTCAAATAAATATTCGTTCTTCATAAAATTAGACCAATATTTATTCTGCTGCATTTTTTTGGTGAAAATAACCCAGATTAGTGTATATTATTGAGTCTATAGGAAAGTTATAGAGCCCAGAAATATGGTAAATATCTGAAAATTTATCAATCCTGATGTACTGATGG
This sequence comes from Rana muscosa, assembly GCA_029206835.1. Classification (NCBI taxonomy): domain Eukaryota; kingdom Metazoa; phylum Chordata; class Amphibia; order Anura; family Ranidae; genus Rana; species Rana muscosa. The sequence goes on from CM055116.1 coordinate 664,140,186, forward strand.
ACTATCTCATTTCTTGAGGTCCAAAAATTTCAGGACAGTACAAATATCCCCCAAATGACCCTTTATGGGAAGTAGACAGCTTAGTAAGAGGCATGGTGAGTTTTTTGAAGTTTTAACTTTTTGTCATAATTTTTTGGAAAATTAATAAAAAAAAATGTATAATTTTTTTGCATGTTTTTACTTACTGTCACCAATGCAGTACAGCACCATCATATAACTGGTGTCAGTGTTCAGGGATTTCTTTTTTATTTATTTTTTATTTTTTTACGATTTTTGTATTAGCACACTGTGACCAGAGCAAAATAATGTTACCATAGTAACATTGTACTACTTTGGGGAAGTGATCAGTATTTTTGTTTTCCAAGATCATGAATTTAATTGCGATAAGCAAGCTTTTTACTGAATTAAATTGATTCATTCAGTTTGTTTTGTTGTGATTAGCTGTGATTAGCCACAGCTAATAACATGGTGCAGATGGGCTGTGATTGGCCCTACCTCTACCATGTGATCACTGTGACCAATCACAGCTAGCAACACAATTGTACACAATGGATGGCTTGAACGGAAGCCATTCATTGTGTACAGTTGACGTCTGATCTGCTGTGATTGATAACAGTGGTCACATGGTATCATTAGCGGGTCAGAAGTACACAGCCAGTGACCGATCGTGCCGCAGCGCAGCCCCGTGGTTGTGCATGAGGCGCGATCTGGGAGGACGCCATATGACGTCCACCCAGATTGACAAAAGTCTTGCCCGGCCTACAGCAAAATAATGGGCAGGCGGGACTTTCTAAGTTACGTTAAGTTTTTAGGTAGAAATTTTGTGTCAATATCTGAAGCTTTTAATCAATAATATGTCGCCCATAGTTTAGATCAGTGTTTCTCAACCTTTTACCAGTCAGGGCACCCTTGAAAAGCATTTTCAGCCTCGAGGCATCCTTGTCCAAGGCTTGGTTTACGTTACTGCGTGTCGCGGAATGCACCCAAAATCGTGCTCATTCCTGACATGCAGACAGATGCTCTGTTTTTTAGGGGTGCTATTAATTTGTAATGGTACCCCAAATATTGCCAAACATGAAGTGTTTTTGGTGCTGTGCTATTTTATAGTTGGGGACTTCTTTCCCTGCATTTTTGCAGGTAAGCCACACAGAGATGTGAACCGAGGGTTTGTTCACATGTGAGGTTGGGGGGTTGTAAAACTAAGTGATTGAGGTGTTTTTACGACCCCAAGCTGCTCCCCCTTTAGCTGCACAGGTAGCAACTGGGGGGTGTACACATACTGTGGCCACAGCTGGACGTATACCCCCAGGTGAATGGGGCTGCATTGCAACCACCCCGCAACTGCACGTGGTTGCTGTGTGGTGATGCTGAATTTACGGAGTTAAAAAGGTGTCAAATGCCTCTGAAAAGCAATCTGAGCATGGATTGCTTTTCAGAGGAGCGGCAGTTCTTGCTGCTACTACGAACAAGCCCTAAAAAAGCAATTCTGATAGTACAGGAATAGGGGGTCAGAATTAACAGTAACATACATATAGACACACATATAAGCACACAAACATATAAAAACAAACACACACATTAAAATACACATATACAAACACACATACAAACAAACACATGTACACACACACACATACATACAAACACATACACACATACAGACACATGTACACACATACAGATACATGTGTACACACACTCATGTACACACACACAAATACTCATGTACACACACACACAAATACACATGTACACACATGCAGACACATGTATACAGCTCTTTAAAGAGGAACTGCAGTCTGCTCACATAATTTCACATAATAAAAACATTTTGCCATTCTGAAGCTTCCCTCCAACCCCTTTGCATATTATTTTATTTATACTGTGATTCTGTACTTGCCAAATATGCTGCAGAGATCTCCCTCCACTAAGTCTGGCTGCAACCATTTTAACTGTGGGCAGCTGAAGCTGTTCACTTCCTGGATTTACACAGACACACACCTCCAGCTCTGCAGCCCTGCAGCTTTTATTGGCCCTCTTATGACTCACCCCCCTCCCTTCCTGGCAAGAGTCTAGGCTTTGTACCAGACAGGAAACAGGAAGTGGGCTGTGTAAGGTATTTACTGGCAGAAAGAAAATGTTTTACTATCCAAAGTTAAAACAACAAGGGCAGAAGATTAAATAGATGGAAAGTTGAAAAAACTACTGATGGTCTGCTTTAAAAAGTTGCAGTACAGTACCGTCCCTCACACCCAGGCACTGCACTGTAGGGGGAGGCAGAGAGCATAGCACACACTACCTCTCCCTTTGCTTTCACTCTGTTGAGTGTTTTCAACAGTCTGACAGAGCTCCCAGTGCTGATGTACAGTTAAGATAGAAAGTGGGAGCTCGGTCTGACAGCTTTTCTCTACCAGGATGCCGCGGCACCCAGGTTGAGAAAGGTTGATTTAGATTGATTCCTGGTTATCACCAAACATTCAAAATTGAGCAGAAATCAAAAGTAATCAAGTAAAGAGCTGGCACCAGGGCTGGACTGGCCCACCGGGATAGCGGGAAAAATCCCGGTAGGCAGCCTGTCCTGGGGCTGCTTTGAGCTGCGGCTGACTGCAGCGCTCCCCTCCCTCTCTCTCTCCTATGTATCACACACCAGGCATCTCCGCGCTGTGTGTGAGAGCTGACTGTCTGTGTTTGGCTGTGCTGCCTGCCTGTAGGAAGGTCCCGCCCCCCTAGACCGACTCATGTTATAGGCGAAACACTGATTCATTCAGTGTTCCCATCTACTATCACACGAGTAGGTCTACAGGCAGCACAGCCAAAGACAGACCCAGCCAGATCTCACACACAGCGCTGGAGATGCCTGGTGTATGTAATCCAGGCAAGTCTCAGGTATTGATGGGCTTAGTAAGGCTGCATTTGATTACAGTAAGGCTGCATCCATGGGCTGCATTCATGCACAGTAAGGCTGCATTCACGGGCTGCATTCATGCACAGTAAAGCTGCATTCACGGGCTGCATTCATGCACAGCAAGGCTGCATTTACGGGCTGCATTCATGCACAGCAAGGCTGCCTTCACGGGCTGCATTCATGCACAGCAAGGCTGCATCCACGAGCTGCATTCATGCACAGCAAGGCTGCATTCACGGGCTGCATTCATGCACAGCAAGGCTGCATTCACGAGCTGCATTCATGCACAGCAAGGCTGCATTCACGGGCTGCATTCATGCACAGCAAGGCTGCATTCACGAGCTGCATTCATGCACAGCAAGGCTGCATTCACGGGCTGCATTCATGCACAGTAAGGCTGCATTCATGGGCTGCATTCATGCACAGTAAGGCTGCATTCACGGGCTGCATTCATGCACAGTAAAGCTGCATTCACGGGCTGCATTCATGCACAGCAAGGCTGCCTTCACGGGCTGCATTCATGCACAGCAAGGCTGCCTTCACGGGCTGCATTCATGCACAGCAAGGCTGCATCCACGAGCTGCATTCATGCACAGTAAGGCTGCATTCACGGGCTGCATTCATGCACAGTAAGGCTGCATTCACGGGCTGCATTCATGCACAGTAAGGCTGCATTCATGCACAGTAAAGCAGCATTTATGGGCTGCATTCATGCACAGTACGGCTGCATTCATGGACAGTAAGGGTGCGTTCATGGGCTGCATTCATGGACAGTACGGCTGCGTTCATGGGCTGCATTCATGCACAGTAAGGCTGCGTTCATGGGCTACTCATGGGCTGCATTCATGCACAGTAAGGCTGCGTTCATGGGCTGCAATCATGCACAGTAAGGCTGCATTCATGCACAGTAAGGCTGCATCCATGGGCTGCATTCATGCACAGTAAGGCTGCATTCACGGGCTGCATTCATGCACAGTAAAGCTGCATTCACGGGCTGCATTCATGCACAGCAAGGCTGCATTCACGGGCTGCATTCATGCACAGCAAGGCTGCATCCACGAGCTGCATTCATGCACAGCAAGGCTGCATTCACGGGCTGCATTCATGCACAGTAAGGCTGCATTCATGCACAGTAAAGCAGCATTTATGGGCTGCATTCATGCACAGTACGGCTGCATTCATGGACAGTAAGGCTGCGTTCATGGGCTGCATTCATGGACAGTACGGCTGCGTTCATGGGCTGCATTCATGCACAGTAAGGCTGCGTTCATGAGCTACTCATGGGCTGCATTCATGCACAGTAAGGCTGCGTTCATGGGCTGCATTCATGCACAGTAAGGCTGCGTTCATGGGCTGCAATCATGCACAGTAAGGCTGCGTTCATGGGCTGCAATCATGCACAGTAAGGCTGCATTCATGGGCTGCATTCATGCACAGTAAGGCTACATTCATGGGCACAATGAGGCTACATTCATGGGCACTGTAAAGCTGCATTTGCTGGGCACAGTGAGGCTGCATTGATCTCCTGTACCATGTCTGCAGTCCCTGAGCATCTCCTGTACCATGTCCCCAGTCTCTGACCATCTCCTGTACCATGTCCCCAGTCTCTGACCATCTCCTGTACCATGTCTCCAGTCTCTGACCATCTCCTGTACCATGTCTCCAGTCTCTGACCATCTCCTGTACCATGTCTCCAGTCTCTGACCATCTCCTGTACCATGTCTCCAGTCTCTGACCATCTCCTGTACCATGTCTCCAGTCTCTGACCATCTCCTGTACCATGTCTCCAGTCTCTGACCATCTCCTGTACCATGTCTCCAGTCTCTGACCATCTCCTGTACCATGTCTCCAGTCTCTGACCATCTCCTGTACCATGTCTCCAGTCTCTGACCATCTCCTGTACCATGTCTCCAGTCTCTGACCATCTCCTTTATCATGTCTCCAGTCTCTGACCATCTCCTGTACCATGTCTCCAGTCTCTGACCATCTCCTGTACCATGTCTCCAGTCTCTGACCATCTCCTGTACCATGTCTCCAGTCTCTGACCATCTCCTGTACCATGTCTCCAGTCTCTGACCATCTCCTGTACCATGTCTCCAGTCTCTGACCATCTCCTGTACCATGTCTCCAGTCTCTGACCATCTCCTGTACCATGTCTCCAGTCTCTGACCATCTCCTGTACCATGTCTCCAGTCTCTGACCATCTCCTGTACCATGTCTGCAGTCTCTGACCATCTCCTGTACCATGTCTGCAGTCTCTGACCATCTCCTGTACCATGTCTGCAGTCTCTGACCATCTCCTGTACCATGTCTGCATTCTCTGACCATCTCCTGTACCATGTCTGCATTCTCTGACCATCTCCTGTACCATGTCTGCATTCTCTGACCATCTCCTGTACCATGTCTGCATTCTCTGACCATCTCCTGTACCATGTCTGCATTCTCTGACCATCTCCTGTACCATGTCTGCATTCTCTGACCATCTCCTGTACCATGTCTGCATTCTCTGACCATCTCCTGTACCATGTCTGCATTCTCTGACCATCTCCTGTACCATGCCTGCATTCTCTGACCATCTCCTGTACCATGCCTGCATTCTCTGACCATCTCCTGTACCATGCCTGCATTCTCTGACCATCTCCTGTACCATGTCTGCATTCTCTGACCATCTCCTGTACCATGTCTGCATTCTCTGACCATCTCCTGTACCATGTCTGCATTCTCTGACCATCTCCTGTACCATGTCTGCATTCTCTGACCATCTCCTGTACCATGTCTGCATTCTCTGACCATCTCCTGTACCATGTCTGCATTCTCTGACCATCTCCTGTACCATGTCTGCATTCTCTGACCATCTCCTGTACCATGTCTGCATTCTCTGACCATCTCCTGTACCATGTCTGCATTCTCTGACCATCTCCTGTACCATGTCTGCATTCTCTGACCATCTCCTGTACCATGTCTGCATTCTCTGACCATCTCCTGTACCATGTCTGCATTCTCTGACCATCTCCTGTACCATGTCTGCATTCTCTGACCATCTCCTGTACCATGTCTGCATTCTCTGACCATCTCCTGTACCATGTCTGCATTCTCTGACCATCTCCTGTACCATGTCTGCATTCTCTGACCATCTCCTGTACCATGTCTGCATTCTCTGACCATCTCCTGTACCATGTCTGCATTCTCTGACCATCTCCTGTACCATGTCTGCATTCTCTGACCATCTCCTGTACCATGTCTGCATTCTCTGACCATCTCTTGTACCATGTCTGAATTCTCTGATCATCTCTTGTACCATGTCTGCAGTCTCTGAGGGAGTCTGGAGAGGAGTCAAGAGAGGGAGTGCTGCCGGGATGGGGGTCATGGGAGAAGTCAGACATGTGTGGGCTGTGGAGAGGAGACTATAGGATAAAACCAGAGCTGGAGCTGACTGACTGATCCACGGTGCACCTGAGAGGAGGTCAGTGACAGCACCATAAGGCCAGTCCGAGGGGGGGTCATTGATGTAAGGGGGGGAGTGAATACAACAATGTAAGGGGGGTTCTGATATAAAGGTTTCCCCCTATATTAGTAAACCCACCCCCTTACCTTAGTGTATACTTTCTGCGGAAGGTGTTCTCTAGTCAACAGAGTCCCCCTCCCCCCACGTTCCCAGAGTTCTTGGGGTCCCCCTTGATGATTGACCACTTTTAGCACTTTTAACTGGAATTTGCTTTTTTATATATATATATATATATATATATATATATATATATATATATATATATATATATATAGTATCCCTATGTGCTTTCATATCTGTCTTCTCTATGTATAATACACTCTTCAAATGTGCTTTCAAATGCATTGTTTTCCCTTTTATGAACAAGAAAATAATGACGTTTTGCTGTTGGTCCGGTCCGGTATAATGATGCTATGGGGCTGGTATGAATTTTTTTCCAGGGCTGGTTTTTACTCCCAGTCCGGCCCTGGCTGGCACTACAACCCAATTGCAGGTATAAACTGGGCAAGAGCGCTCTTTACTCACTATACCCGACAAGTAGGGATGAGCCGAACACCCCCCTGTTCGGTTCGCACCAGAACCTGCGAACAGACCTGAAGTTCGTGTGAACTTTAGAACCCTATTAAATACAATGGACTCAAACGTTCAAAATCAAAAGTGCTAATTATAAAGGCTAATATGCAAGTTATTGTCCTAAAAAGGGTTTGGGGACCCGGGTCCTGCCCCAGGGGACATGTATCAATGCAAAAAAAAGTTTTAAAAACTAACGTTTTTTCGGGAGCAGTGATTTTAATAATGCATAAAGTGAAAAATAAAAAGTGAAATATTCCTTTAAATTTCGTACCTAGGGTGTGTGTATAGTATAGCTGTAAAGCAGCACTTGTTTCCCGTGCTTAGAACTGTCCCTGCACAAAATGTCATTTCTGAAGGAAAAAAAGTAATTTAAAACCACTCGCGGCTATAATGAATTGTCGGCTCCCGGCAATACAGAGAAAAGTCATTGATAAAAAATAAAAAATAAATGCGTGGGGGTCCCCCCAAATTCAATTACCAGGCCCTTCAGGTCTGGTATGGATATAAAGGGGAACTCTGCATCAAATAAAAAAAAAATTACGCGGGGTTCCCTCCAAATATCCATACTAGACCATTCAGGTCTGGTATGGATTTTAAGGGGAACTCCACCCCAAATTTTGAAAAAAAATGGCGTGGAGTTTCCCCAAAATTCCAAACCAGACCCTTTATCCGAGCACGCAATCTGGCAAGCGCGAGAAAAGAGGGGGGATGAGAGAGCGCCCCCCCTCCTGAACCATACCAGGCCACATGCCCTCAACATGGGGAGGATGTCCCCATGTTGATGGGGACAAGGGCCTCATCCCCACAACCCTTGCCCGGTGGTTGTGGGCGTCTGCGGGCAGGAGGCTTATCGGAATCTGGAAGACCCCTTTAACAAAGGGGACCCCCAGATCCCGGCCCCTCCCCTATGTGAATTGGTAAGGGGTACATTGTACCCCTACCATTTCACAAAAAAAACACACAGACACCTTGGAAAAGTCCTTTATTAAAAATAAAAAATAAAAAACACATTCCAGCAATGTAATCCAATGTCCCGCGGTGATCCGATGTCCAGCGCTGCAGTCTCCACTCCACAAGAAAAGTCATTGGCTGAGCGGACCTACACTGCGGAGGAAGTTCCCCATCAGGTCCGCTCAGCCAATGACGTAGGCGGGGTCTGAGGGGGCGGGGGTGCCCTCTTATCTCAGACCCCGCCTATGTCTTGGCTGAGCGGACCTGATGGGGAACTTCCTCTTCAGTGTAAAAAAATTAATAGACCCGCTCCTTCTCACTTTCCCCATCCGGTCGGCTCCAGATGGGGAACGTGAGAAGGGGCGGGTCTATTCATTTTTTACAGGCATACTATACACCCCCCCCCCCCCCCCAGGTACGAAATTTAAGGAATATTTCACTTTTATTGTTTCACTTTAAGCATTATTAAAATCACTGCTCCCGAAAGAACTGCAGTTTTTAAAACTTTTTTTTGCATTGATACATGTCCCCTGGGGCAGGACCCGATCCCCAAACACTTTTTATGACAATAACTTGCATATAAGCCTTTAAAATTAGCACTTTAGATTTCTCCCATAGACTTTTACAGGGCTTTTCGAATTTGCCGCGAACACCCCAAATTGTTCGCTGTTCGGCGAACATGCGAACAGGCAATGTTCGACTCGAACATGAGTTCGACTCAAACTCGAAGCTCATCCCTACCGACAAGCAACTTCAATCCATATACAAAAGTCCTCCAAGTTACAATGAAGTCGGCAACAAGGTGAGTAATAACAAAATTAAATTAGAGCTGCAGAAATTAGCGATTAATTCCTCGATTAATCGTAAATTTTTTTGATCGATCAAAATTATTTTGATCGGTACTCACCTCTCCACCGGCTTCCGGGTCTTCAGGGAGTTCCGTCGGAGATCCGCGGAGCGCTCCGCTGCCTCGGCCATAGGAAAGGCCGCGGCTTCGGCCTAGCTCCGGAGCAGCGGCCATCTTGTTACACCCGGCGGCGGCCTAGGTGAGCGGTGCGCTGACTGCACCATCACCCGCCTCAACTGCTCGTGGATCTGCCTGCTTGTGTAGTGGTAAGCAGGCAGATGGGGGAGATGTGGATATTTCAGTGGGAGAGATGTGGATATTTCAGTGGGAGAGATGTGGATATTACAGAGGGAGAGATGTGGATATTACAGAGGGAGAGATGTGGATATTACAGAGGGAGAGATGTGGATATTACAGAGGGAGAGATGTGGATATTACAGAGGGGGAGATGTGGATATTACAGAGGGGGAGATGTGGATATTACAGTGGGGGAGATTGTGGATATTACAGTGGGGGAGATTGTGGATATTACAGTGGGGGAGATTGTGGATATTACAGTGGGGGAGATGTGGATATTACAGTGGGGGAGATGTGGATATTACAGTGGGGGAGATGTGGATATTACAGATCTGGATCTGTATGTGCGTTATAATTAATCAAAATTAGTAGATTAATCGACTTTAAAAAAATTGATTAATCGAACACGAAAATTTTAATCAGTAACAGCCCTAAACAAAATCAATCTTTTTTTAATCCAAAAGGGGTACACATGTTCCAAAATAGAACCGACTGACATGTTTCAGCCCACTAGGTCCCGCTGCGGGGCCCTTCATTAGGGTCCTGCAGTGGGACCCTTTCACATTTTTTTTCAGAGCGCCCCCTTCCTGCGCTTACATTACAGTCAAACCTTAAATCAGGGTTCCCAGAGCCCCCTTTACATCAGAGTTCCCCTTTACATCTGTAAATAATCTGCAGGGTTTGCCTTAAAGTGCAAGGGAGAATTCTGCGGACCCTGAAGTGAAGGGGGACTCTGCAGACCCTGAAGTGAAGGGGGACTCTGCAGACCCTGAAGTGAAGGGGGACTCTGCAGACCCTGAAGTGAAGGGGGACTCTGCAGACCCTGAAGTGAAGGGGGACTCTGCAGACCCTGAAGTGAAGGGGGACTCTGCAGACCCTGAAGTGAAGGGGGACTCTGCAGACCCTGAAGTGAAGGGGGACTCTGCAGACCCTGAAGTGAAGGGGGACTCTGCAGACCCTGAAGTGAAGGGGGACTCTGCAGACCCTGAAGTGAAGGGGGACTCTGCAGACCCTGAAGTGAAGGGGGACTCTGCAGACCCTGAAGTGAAGGGGGACCCTGAAGTGAAGGGGGACCCTGAAGTGAAGGGGGACCCTGCAGACCCTGAAGTGAAGGGGGACTCTGCAGACCCTGAAGTGAAGGGGGACTCTGCAGACCCTGAAGTGAAGGGGGACTCTGCAGACCCTGAAGTGAAGGGGGACTCTGCAGACCCTGATGTAAAGGGGAACTGTGTTGTAAAGGTTCTCTGGTCACCAGGGCTCCCCTTACATCAGAGTTTGCAGAGTTCCTCCTTACCTCAGAGTCCGCAAAGTTTCCCCTTGCACTGTAAGGATGAACTTTGCTGACACTGAAGTAAGGGGGAATCCTGGAAACCCTTATGTAAGAGGGGGCTCTGGTGACCAGAGAACCTCTTATATCAGAGTTCCCTTTTACACCAGAGTCTGCAGAGTAAATACACTAAGGTAAAGGGGTTCATTGATGTAAAAGGGTAGTGAGGACACTGATATAAGGAGGGACTTTTATATCAGTGTCTCCCCTTTACCTAGGATCTCCACTCGCCCCTTACATCAGTGACTCCCCCATAGAGTCAGTCACTGACAGTCCCACAGACTCTGTATGGCCTGGAGCTGTCACACACTGACATCTGCAATTGCCTGCAGGCTTTGGTTCTCCTCTCCCCATGCCTTCTCCTTGCAAAAGGGGTGGACGCCCTGACCTCAGGGTTCAGAGTCGGAGGACGCAGCCGTGCCCAGGCACCTTCAGCCTGGATGCTGGCGTTCCGGAGTTCTGGGCCCAGGTGCCCTTGACCTGGCCGGAGCGGGAGATGGAGTCCATCTCAGGCACCTTTAGCCTGGGGTGAGGTACTATGGCGGAGGCTTGGAGCTCAGTACCTTCGACTGAGTTCCGCGAGGGTGGAGGAATCCGAGGGGGCCCTAACTCCTTGGATGCCCGTGTGAGACGAGGAGGCCAGTGAGCGGAGCTTCTCCGGAGAGTCCAGCGCAGCATTGCTGGTGATGGAGAGGCCTCCGGTAACTGTCTTGGACGGATGTCCTTCCCCTGATAGGGGCTACGTTGGCAAAGGTAATCCATGTTCTGTTCAATATAGTCAGTGGCAGTGACTGTTCGCCATTGGTGACACCACAGTGGTTAGCTCTATCTGAAAGAATTGTGCCTTGGCCTACTCCCCACAAAGACTGAAGTGTTATATGGGTCTCAACCTGTCTGTGCTGTATGACTATTTATTTAGAAGAATAAATACGAGTTGGACCTTTTCAGTGTGTGGAACTCTGGTTACTAGGAGCAAAGGGGAGTCAATCCGAGGAGAGGATTTGACTCTGGGACACATACACAAAACCTGGCTTTCACCTCTACACATTGGAGGACATGGGCCGTGGTGTATCTCATACCTCCCCCCAGTGCTAACCCCTAGACGAGACAGACAAGCCGTGAATGAGAAGGGGTGAGAGGGGTGAGGTCGCTACATTAGGAAAAAACATTTTTGTACAAAACTCAGGGATTTGTACATTTTCTGCCAGTTTTCCCACACTACAACCAACTGCAAAATGCAACATTAAAAAACTGAGAAATTAAAGTCAACACGCCAGCAGAAATGTCTGTGTTACAGCTCTGTTCAGGCATTGCTTGTTTCAGATCTCTGCATCCCTGCTCAGGAATTGTAAATTTTTAGCCAAGGATTTCGTTGTGCTCCTTACAGTTCAGTCCCTTTTTTTAAAACTCCTCCTACAAGCTCTAACCAGTGCTTGTTGCTGACATATTGTAGACGGCCTGATTTAAGCCAACCATAGACCGATTGAAATTCAGCTGGTTTAGTAGGAACTGATCAAATTTTGATCCATCTATGGGCATTGGGCAGGCTGGTTGTACTGAAGTTTATCTATCAATTGACAACCAGCCTGCCGATTGTCAGTTTTTTTTTTTATACAATCACTGCCACCGGCAATAGCCAGTAGCAGTGATCATTGTATTCTCACAGTGGAGAAACCTCCTGCTGTCAGAATACAAAAGCGCGGAATACAATGATTTTCTTTCCTTCAACCTATGGTTGAAGGAAAGAAAATTGCATAATCCATGGATAACACTAGTCACTGCTTTCAGCCTGCTTTAACTTTACTACTCTTATTTCTCCAGCCTATCATGCTGCTTTCGTATTGTCAACTGTACTGTTTGAATGCTCTCTGCTAGCCACATGCCAAGACCCTTTGCTTGATCCTGACTGTACTCTAGCATCTTTATCCCTACTCAAACTTTGGTGGGGGTGATAGTGAGGGCTGCAATCTGGTACCAGCATGCAGGGAAACCCATCTCCACCATTACCAGCTTTTTATTTTTAAATAGTTGGTACTTAGCTATTGTGCTTTTGGAGAATCCAATATGACCTGCAAGGGGTGTAATCACAACAACATGAGCATGGCTTAACATGCATATCCAGAAAGTAGAGAGTCAACACACATTTGCACTTAAACATTACTTCATACTGTTGAATCTGAATGATCACAGAAATAGTTCCATGAAGCTTTTAGAGAAGATGCCCTGTAAGGGGAATCTTTCCTTTCCCTCCTCGTCAGGTAAATCTCCCTAACACTGCTTCTGCTCTCTTTCTAACAAGTAGGGCCAGTGGCGGCCCGTCCATAGGGGGCGCATGGGCGCCGCCCCCCCCCCCCCCCCCTCCCAGGCAGTCACAATTTTTTTTTTTTTAAACTGTCCCTTTAAGATTTAGGCCTCATGCCCACTGGCGTTTTTACAGCTGCGTTTTTGAGCGTTTTTTACAGCTTAAAAACGCCTGTCCATGTTATTGTAAATATTTTTTTTTTTTTTTTTTTTTTTTTTGAAAAAAAAAAAAAAAAAAAAAAAAAAAAAAAACGTCGGAGCTAAAAACGCGACCGCGCGTTAGTGCGCGTTTTTTGCGCATTAGTGCGCGTTAGTGCGCGTTTTTGCGCGTTTTTTGACGCTCGCGTTTTTTCCTGCCTAGTTCTGACGCTGAGGAACGCACTGGCCCTGGGTTTTTTTTACAGCTTACAAACGCCTATGCTCTTTACAGCTCAAAAACGCCTAGGTGGGCATGAAGCTATAGACTAACATGGACAGGCGTTTTTAAGCTGTAAAAAACGCTCAAAAACGCGGCTGAAAAAACGCCCGTGGGCATGAGGCCTTATTATTTTTTTAAAAAAAAGGTCCTTACGTTTTCTGTTGCCGGCGCCGGACGCAATGCTCTGTGGGAAACGCCACGTCTATGCAATCACGAGATTGCAGACAAGGCGCTTCATTTGCGGGCTTTAAACCCGCCCTGCGGCGCATCAATCGCGCCGATCAGCATCTGCCCGCGCCGTAGTATGTATTACTACGGCCGGGTGCTTTGATTGACACTAGAGTTACGTCACTTCCGGTTTTCAGTGTGCCAAAGTGCCCAAGCGGAGGAAGCATGAGGAGCGGACTTCTCCACCGCCGCTGCTGCCTGCTGCCCACTGAAGGAGATGAGACACACAGGAGAGGACACCACAGCCCGGTAAGTGCCGGACCTCCCGCGGAGAAGGGGGGTGGTGTTTTCTGAGTTTTGTTAGCAGGGCCGTCATCAGGGGGTGACAGATGTACACATGTAAGGGGCCCCAGCTTGTCAACAGTACTGTCCCGCTACAGCTCACTCCTGGGCTTGGTCAGCAAGCAGCGTCATTACATCTAAATACATACACTTCCTGGCATGTGTATGTATTTAGAAGATCTGAGTATCCTTAAAATCTCCTGCACACTCGCTCTGTGCCCTCTAGCACTCCAATCCTCCCCCCTTCCCCCCACCCCGATCTCCAGTGCCCCACTGTCAGAAGCCAGAGCTGGAGCATAGCCTATGCTGAGTCTGACGCTGCAGAGAGGGAGGTGAGCTGAGCTGCGGTCTGAGGAAAGTTAGTGCAGATAAGCGGGTGGCCTTTCATGTCTGTCGGGATATAGGATAGATTTGTTTGCAGGACATGAGATACCAACAAGTAGTGTCAAAAGAGCAGAGGAGTGTGTGCGTGGGGTGGGGGAAGGGGGGAAGTCTGCAGTCTCCCCATAGCTGGTACACATCCCCCAATCAAGCACACATCACTGCATAAGCATCCCCCAATCACTCTGTGTATATCCAGATAATGTGACCGTAATTTATGACCATTCCATTTCACCCTGTGTAAACCTAACAATCCTCAATAAACAGAGCATAGCACAGTGTTCACAGCTATTTGCATGGTAACACTATTGTATGAACACTGATTATTTCATGAATAATTTCTGTTTATGGAGGTTTGTTATTTTGTGTTTACTCACAGGCTCAGTTCACACTTACAGGTGTGACCAAGCTTGGTTGTATTTTTCACATGTCACGTGTAGGGCAGTCTGTTCATTTCATTCGGTGGTCAAGCTGGGGAGGGGGGCAGGCCTAAAGCTGTATAAGGGGCCCCAACATTTTTCATGGCTGTAAAAAAAAAAAAAAAAAATCTGCGCCAATAATCAAATATTTCAATAGTATCCAGGGGCTTATAAGCAAAAAGCAGTGCACACTGAACAGAGGCACCAGCTACTAGATACTTAAAATATCAATAATTTGTAGAAAAATTATGATAAAGTCCAGATAAGTGCCCAAATGATGCCATTTGAAACCAGAGCCAGACTTATCTGGACTCATTTGGGCACTTATCTGGACTTTATCATTATTTTTCTACAAATTATTGATATTTTTAGTATCTAGTAGCTGGTGCCTCTGTCCAGTGTGCACTGCTTTTTTGCTTATCAGCCCCTGGATACTATTGAAATATTTGATTATTGGCACAGTTTTTTCTGTTTTTATTTCTATTGTGTTTATTCCACCATTGCTGCTGCCTTTTTGTTTATTAATTTATTTATTTAATTTGATATTAGCGCAGTTTTTTTTCTATATATATTTTTCATGGCTGCCCTGCTCGTTAGCCTAGAAGAGGGGCCGGGCACCTGCAGGAGAGGAGAGCCAAATGTTCTGCCTTCTTCCTGGTGTTTAACCCCTGCAGCGCTGCTGGCTTTCTTTCTTTCAGGATTCAGAAAGGGGAGAATGTGCCAGGAGCCAGCCTTGTTCTGCAGGTAGTGTGCAGGGATGTTATCAGTGTGCCTCGATCCCCGCTGGGGGGGGGGGGGGGGATTGCTGTCAGTGTGTCATGTGAGCCCCAAGGTGGGGGGGTGTTATCAGTGTGCCTCGATCCCCGCTGGGGGGGGGGGGAATTGCTGTCAGTTTGTCCTGTGAGCCCCGAGCCAGTGTGCTGCGATCCGGGGGGAGGGGGGTGCTGTTATCGTGTCCTCCACCAGTGTGTGGATGCTGACAGTATGCTGCGAGATCAGTATATGTGATGCTGCTGATCTATATACCCTTTATGTGATGCTGCTGATCTATATACCCTGATCTGTGATGCTAAGCTGTATACTCCTGACACTATATGGGTGGAAGCAAGTGAAATACAGGGGATGGAGTGGGTTGATTCTATACGGGGTGGGGCTTATAAGAAATGGGAGGGGTCAAAAAAGAAGGGTGGGGTCTGGCGCCCCCCCGATCCTAAAACTTCACCAGCCGCCACTGAGTAGGGCTCTATCCCTGACCCACTCTCACATTCCAATAGAAGATTCCGGTCTCCCAGAGACTGCTGCCTGGAGCCCATAATAAGGGACAAATCAGTCCCTAGTGATTTCCCGCTTACTCAAAGAAGTGGCACAGTGCTTTCCTTTAGAACAGCAGAAAAACTACAGCTCAACAGGTGCCTACACTATTTTGTGTGTTTACTTATTAATCTCTATACACATGTAGCACAGCCTCCTCGGGGACTGCTTGGATTTACCTGCTCATCTGTATCGCCATGATCCTGTAAACATTCCAACCCACCTGACACTTTGGGTTCAGACATCATTGCAACACCTTTAAGTAATAAGACAACACTCAATACGTTTATATTCTGTAACGTTTACTGGAATACTTCAGTTAAGATATGGTTGTACAAAGGTGATAATGGTTCAACTGAGTTTGGGATAACAGCACAAACTCAGTTGAGTGACTCCTCCAATAAAATGCCAGTTAAGGCAGTGAGTGAGCAACAACAGATTATTATATACACATATGTACAATGGAGTACCACTTGAACATAACCTGAAAGGATAAGTAGAGGTTAAGTATCAATTCTGACCATAGGCGTGCGCAGCCTATTACATTAGGGTGTGCACCCCAAAGCTCAAACACACGTGTGTGTGTGTGTGTATATATATATATATATATATATATATATATATATATATATATATATATATATATATCATATTTATTGGCGTATAACATGCACAGGCGTATAACACGCACCCTAACTTTTAGAGGGAAGTTTCAGGGAAAAAAACTTTCCACAGCCCCCTGCGTATAACACGCAGGCACAGTTTAATCTCTATTTTCAGGGTAAAAAAGTGAGTGTTAAACGCCAATAAATACAGTATATAGATATATATTTATATACATGTAGCGGGTATGTACTTTCCCCGGTGTAATTCAAACTGGCAGAGACACCAGTGATGTACAGTTCCTTGCAGTCCAGTGGGTGGCGCTGTCGCCTCGGGCTGGGGTTGAACCATCATTGTGTGCTGTGCCTCCTTTTTGTCCTCCTTCGGCAGCGGTATGTTGGGGCGAGGAACCCGCCGTGCTTGCTAGGAGAGGGTATAAAGGGGCCGGCCATCTTTGTCACAGGGTCGAGTCCCAGGCACCTTCAGCCTGAGGGCGTGTGGTTCGTGTCGGTCCTCTAGGCGCCCGAGGCCTAGAGGACGTCCAGAGGTCGTGTTCCATCCCAGGCACCTTTAGCCTGGGGTGAGGTACTCGGATGGAGGTCTGGAGCTTAGTGCCCAACACTGAGTTCCACGAGGGAAGGAGGTCCTAGGGAACCCAGGGATTGGGTACCCGAATCCAGAAGGCGTAATGTACCGGGGGGAGCTCCTCACTTGAAGACCGGGTGCAGCAGATTGCCAGTGACAGGTGAGCCTCCCATCGGAGACCACCTGGAAGGAAAATCCCCCCTCGCTAGGAGACCTCAGCCCACTTTCAGGAAGGAAAGTGGAGAGTTCATTGTGTCTGGGCCTACTCGCATCCACACCTCCTTGTTTGTTCTGTTCTCTAAAGAAGTCGAACTGATTATGCTGTTCACTCGAGAAGAATAAAGGAGTGTTGGACTTTAATGGTGTGGGGCTCTTTTCTGGTGGACATTGTTCAAGGTAACTCCAGGTGCACAACACTGACCCGAAGGTAGAGAAAGAACCCTGCTTACACCGCACGGACACATGTGGTGAAGGCTTGGCGTGGTGATCCCGCTTTCTCCCCTCTAAGGTACCCCTAGACAAGAGAAAGACGAGCTGATGCAAAGAGGGGGGTGAGGAGGCCGCTACATACACATATACATATATACACACACACATGCGCGCTTTTAGAAATAAATTGGTACATGTGCACAGTTTTTTTTGTTCAGTTTGCTGGTTAGAGGGAGGGTTGAGAGAGAGAGAGAGAGGTGTAGGAGGGAGGGCTGAGAGAGAGAGAGAGAGGAGGGAGGGCTGAAAGACAGGTAATGGAGGGAGGGCTGAGAGAGAGAGAGAGGAGGGAGGTGTCACGTACCTGGTAGGAGTCTGATATGATGAGGTCGGCCTCTCTTGTATCTCCAGTCCAAGCCCCACTGAGGGTGGAACAGATGGTGGCTAGGGCCAGGAGGAACACGTGTGCCTGAGGAAGTTGCTTGCAGGACTTGCTGGAACAGATGTGGCTTGGAGACCCAGACAGCCGGACAGACACCGGACACAGGAACACTTGGAGGATGGGTAGAGGTTTGAGGGGAACTCCAACCCACTTGCAGGTTCTGGGAACGACGCTCACAGGAACAGAGGTCAGGAGGATAGCCAGGGTTCAGCAACAGACAGGCGGCACGGTACAAAGGATCAATCGGAAGCAGGGTCAGTGGAAGCCGGGATCAGAAGCCAGTAATCAGGAAGTGTTTCAGAGTCCAAAGACAGAGTCAGGGAAAGCCACAGTCAGCAACGGTTATCAAGCAGCATAACAGGAACCAGGAAGTTTTCAGGACACAGCTGAAGACCAGTCAGCACTTGCTTGAGAGTCAGGACTTCCTTAAATAGATAGGAAGTCTTGTAATCAGGCTTCAGGTCACAGCTGAGGGCAGGAAGTGCTGCCTGTCCCACACTGCCGGAATACACCCGCTGGTGGACACCGGTACTACAGTCCGTGGAACATGCATTACCACCAGCAGGTGAGATTCTCGCAGACTGGCGCCAAAGGAGATTAGGGGCGCGCACCCGCGCGTGCACATCGTCCCCGCGCACGCGCATGTGTACTAGCACTCTGGAAGAGCTGCTGCAGCCCGGGGGTGCGCGCGCCAGTATTCCGAGACTGCTGGCGAATGTGCGCCTGCGCAGGAGAGTTCCTATCAGTTCTCTTACAGGAGGGCTGAGAGAGAGGTGTAGGAGGGAGGGCTGAGAGAGAGAGGTGTAGGAGGGAGGGCTGAGAGAGAGGGAGGGCTGAGAGAGAGGGAGGGCTGAGAGAGAGGGAGGGCTGAGAGAGAGGGAGGGCTGAGAGGGGGGGTTAAGAGAGTGGGGGCTGAGAGAGGGAGGGCTAAGAATGGAGGGAGGGCTAAGAGAGGGGGGCTGATAGAGATGGGTAGGCTGAGAGAGAAGGGAGGGGGCTTAGAAAGAGGGGGCTGAGAGAATAGGGTGGGCTGATAGAGACGGGTTGGCTGAGAGAGGGGGGCTGAGAGAATAGGGAGGGCTAAGAGAGAAGGGAGGGGGTTTAAAGAGAGGGTGACAGAGAGCAGGGAAGGGGGACTTGGAGAGAGGTGGGCTGAGGGAGAAGTGAGGTAGGTTTGGAGAGAAGGGAGGGGGCTGATAGAAGGGAGGGGGCTTGGGGAGAAGGGGGCTGAGAGAGAAGCGAGGGTGGCTGAGAGAGGGGGAGGGGGGCTTGGAGAGAAGGGAGGGGGCTGAGAGAGAATTGAGGGAGGCTGAGAGAGAAGGGAGGAGGGCTTAGAGAGAAGAGAGGGGGGCTTAGAGAGAGGGGGGCTGAGAGAGAAGGGAGGGTGGCTGAGAGAGGGGGGCTTGGAGAGAAGAGAGGGGGCTTGGAGAGAAGGGAGGGGGCTTGGAGAGAAGGGAGGGGGCTTGGAGAGAAGGGAGGGGGCTTGGAGAGAAGGGAGGGGGCTTAGAGAGAAGGGAGGGGGCTTAGAGAGAAGGGAGGGGGCTTAGAGAGAAGGGAGGGGGGCTTAGAGAGAAGGGAGGGTGGCTGAGAGAGGGGGAGGGGCTTGGAGAGAGGGGAGCTTGGAGAGAGGGAGGGGGGAGTTGGGGGGAGATAAGAGACCCCTAGCCCTGTTCCTGCAGTCCCACCTCTGTCCCAGTCTCTGTCTGCAGGTGTGTATGATGACAGACAGTACCTTCCATACCATGATGCCAGTCTCCTGCTTCGATCCATCGAATTCCAGCGGCTCCCGCAGCAGCCTGCGCCTCCTGCCCGTCCTCTGTGACAGCTCTGTGCCCCCAGTGAGCGGCGAGCCTGTCTGTCCTCCAGCTCCGGGCCTCACATCAGAGCGCAGAGAGGAACTTGGAGAAGTCCATGCTCTGGAAGCATGGGGTATGCTGCGCCCACTTGCCTCCTGGGGGAGGTGGGGCCAGGGGACGAGGTCAAGGAGGAGGCGGTGCTGCGGTGAAGCTCTTCTCCCGAGTCCTGGGCTCTCAGCTTATCTGCGCTCGGCCGGCCCCTCGCTGTTCACTGCCATGTAGCGATGGATGCCCGGCCGCCCACACCTCCCCAAGGGTGCTGCTGATTGCTGCCCACTGCCACGCCGCCACACACATTTCTGGTGCTAGACAGCCGGGTAGAGGACAAGGCGCATTGACAAGCTCCAGGCGCCCTCTCCTCCCAGTAGAGAGCACCGGCCCTGGGTGTGCCTGGGCATTAGGGTGTGCCCAGGCACACCCTGCACATCCCGTGCACACACCTATGATTCTGACAATACTTCTAGAAAGAGAAACCCAGGCCAGCCTGTTTAACCTTTGATCCTAATGAGAGGTGAAGCTAAACATGGATGGTATGAGGGCCCTTTAAGTAGCAATGACAGAATGTCCCTGGTCTTTACTGGCAGTCAGAACTCATTAATTGTATCCAATTAGGTGTAGTAACAAAGTGGTAGTATGGTGATGGCTGTAGCTAAAGATGCTTATGTACGATAGCCAAAAAAAGGTGCATTAGAGTGGTCCCAAAGTAAAGCTGTCTGTGCACAGTGTCCCAGTAAAACAACAAAAGAAAGGTTTACAAAGATGGGCAGTGGCCCTCTCATCAACGACCAGACCAATTTGATGTCTTCCAGCTAGCGAATTCCGGATGGACGTCCTGGCTGCGGACCCGCTTGTGGTGATCCCTCGTTGTGTAGCACGAAGTGTGGGTTGCTGCACTGTAGAGGTGGTGCTGGTCAGATGTCCGATGAACAGCAGGCAACGCTGGACCCCTTCTCGGCCAGGTCGGATGACTGTGGACCACGTGGTAGGCCACGACCTCGCTCTCCCTGCACAGGGAGATACTTCACACACGAGGTCCAGGAGGAAGAGAGTGTGGGGCCAATCTCTGGTCTCCTTTATAGCTCTTCCTAGAAATCTCTCTGGTGGTAGCAAGGATCCCTGGGATATGTAGTCCGGGTGTACAGTCATGCAGGCAAACAGCCATCTGATGGAACTACTAGTCCTACAATTCCTTTGGTTGGGATCACGAATATGATGTCAGTCCCGTAACACTGGGCACTAGAGGGACAATATGACATACAGACAGGGCAGGGAATAGACGTTCATAGCAATTGTAGTCCATATTGCTACACACAAGTTACAGTATACTAAATACAAATAAAGCCACAGACCTCCCTGAGATATAGACCTAAATTAAAAAAACAAAGCCTCTTGAGACAGCTTGCCAAATCAATTACCCACATTTTCTTCACAATTCTGCAACAATCATAGCTTTCTCTGGGAACTAAGCTTTCATCAAGGTTTTCTTCTTGATAGACTATTGATCCTCTGAGATAAAAATTGCACTAATGCTGTCAGCTATGAACATGAACTCGTATTCCCACAGGGGAATAGGGGTCTTTCAATGCTTGGCTTGTATCCTAATGTCCTATCATGATCTTAAAGTAAACCTGTGGAAAAAAAAGTTATACTGCAAATTGTAGCAGATAGCTAAACTGTCAGTGCAGGTATTATGAGTTGCTATCCACTCCTTTAGCAGTGTATGAAGGTCTTATGAAATGCAATGCAAATAATGTCCTTGTTACAGTCATTATTTGCATAGCAGTACCCATGTGACAAGACCAAAAACTGCTGATATGAGGTAACTTGGGAACCAGGTATTGCACTTTTGTGTGGGGACATGGGAGGTCTGCTTTATGCCCATAATGAAGTGGAGATATGTTTAGAAATGTTCATGAAGCAACACTTAAGCCTCGTACACACGGCCGGGAATCCCGTCAGGAAAAAAAACGTTGGTTTTCCTGACGGGATTCCTGGAAAATTTTCCTTGCCAAGCCGTGCATACAGATGGTCATTCAAAAGAACCGCCGTTCTTTTGAATGGCAAGAACGCGGTGACGTCATCAACTACGACGAGCCTGTGCTCGTCACATTCAATGCCATCGCCGCCATCTTGCTACACCCTACACTACCCTTGTATGCTACCGCGCATGCGTCAAAGTCTTTTCGAGCATGCGCGGGTTTACCTGGGGACAGGTAAGCATACACACGGTTTTCTCGGCAGGTTCTCTATTTTTCTCGTCGGGAATCCCAGCAGTTTTCTCGCCGACAAAGCATACACACGCATGGTTTTCACGGCAAAAAGCTCTCCCAGCAGCTTTGTTGCCGAGAAAACCATGCGTGTGTAAGAGGCTTCAGTGATTTATAGTGATTTAACAGATATGTACTAGTTGCTTATGCTGTCAGCTATCTACAGCTTGCATTCCATTTAACTTTCCTTTCTCACAGGTTTGCCTTAAAGTGGAGCTTAACTGAATCTGAGCTCCACAAACTGAAAAAGGTTATTTAATTCAGTATTAGTATTAAAAGCAAACTCACCCATCCATACATTTTTCCATGCTTTATTTATTTGAGAAACAAATTGAACACGAGCCCCCTCCCCAGCATTTCTAGCTGAGGCCATCTTGAGTAATGGCAAATGATTCATGTAGCATTTGTTTCCTGGAATCCATATGCACTTAGCTCAGGCATGCAGGGAGGAGGGTGTGCTAATCTGAGAAAGCCCCTCCTCCCCTATTCCAGATGGAAAAAAAAATGCCCATGAGGACTCATGAGATGTATGTGTCAGGGCTGGGCTCAGCCCTTCCTTCTCTGAGCTGGCCGCTCAGCTGTTGGCTAATTGCCAGCTCCTATCTCTCCAGAGTGACTCACCTGTTGATGATATCCTGCTTGTCAGTCCTGCCTACTTAAGCCGTCCAGCTTAGTTGATCTCTGCCTTCTCCTTGGTCAACATCACAGAGACTCCTGCATTCCTGTTGAAGACTTACTTGGCTGACGTTCCTTCTGGCTCCAGATCCTGCTTGCTGTTCTACTACGTTTATCTCTGGCTCTCTGACATTTTGGCTTGGCTGACGATCTGATCTGGTTCCTGAACTCTGGCTATGTTTTGACTATGCTTACTCTGTTTATCTTTTTATTATTAAACAAGTGTGATTTAACTGTACTTCTCGGTCTGATTCATGGTTTCTGACAGTAGGTGAAGGTCTTGAATTCAGAAGATGCAGTCAATCCACTTGTTGGTAATATTTTTTCCAGATTGGATGACCTGGATCACCGCATGGATCAGTTTGCCATGGCGCTACAGACGCTCTTGAGTCGCACAGCTCATCTGGAATCTGCCACTGTGGCCGCTCCGGTAGAACCTGTGTTGCAGGCCGACCCTTCTGTTGCCCCAGTCTCTGTGCAGGCACCTGCCTCAAGAATTACCTCTATAAAAGGTATGTCTGGTTCCGCTCCGCTACCCCAGCGATTTGGGGGCGATCCAGTCAAATGCAGAGGGTTTCTCAACCAGGTTGAGATATATTTTGAGATGCTGATCCAGGTGTTTCCCACGAACAAAAGAAAAGTAGGTTTCGTGATATCTTTGCTTTCTGAGAGAGTCTTGGCCTGGGCAAACACTTTATGGGAGACGCAAAGACCTGTTGTCTTAAGTTACCCAGAGTTTGTGGCTTCTTTTAAAACTGTATTTGACGTTACCGCACGCTCCTCTTCTGCTGCCAAGTGTCTCATGTCCATCAAACAGAGTACTAGAACTGTTGCTGATTACGCCATTGAATTCCATACTCTGACAGAAGAGGTTGCTTGAAACAATGAGGGCCTTGTGGCTGCTTTTTCTCATGGTCTCTTGGATACCATCAAGGATGATATAGTAGCCCGAGATATACCCACTGAGCTGGAGAAGTTGATCTCATTTGCCATCCTCAATGACTACAGACTCAGAGAAAGACTCTTTTAAGGAGCGCTTGTGGAAGCCTCATGTACATTTGTCTCTGAGCTTTGCAGTCCCACTCTTGCCTCCTTCACCTTCCATACATCCTGGTACCGAGTCGGTCAGTGAAGGTGAACCCATGCACCTGGGCTTCACGTGTCTCTCTGCGGATGAGATAGCCCTTAGGAGGAGGGAGAGATTGTGCCTTTATTGTGGTCAGGCAGATCACTTTTTGAAGTCTTGTCCTACCTGTCCAGGTAACGCCCGAACCTTGAGGTCCTGTCATGGACAGACCTTAGGTGGCGTTGTTTCGTCTCCAGTTATACAGAAGGATAAGCCCCTGCTTTCGGTTACCCTTTCTTGGGCTGAGTCATCTGTTGAGATACAGGCTCTAATCGACTCTGGGGCTGCAGGCCTGTTAATTGATGCTGCCTTTGTATCGAAACACTCGATTCCGCTGCAGCTGCGTGACACTCCACTTGCCATTGAGGCTCTTGACGGGAGACCTCTACAGCCTGCCCATGTGGCTCATGAGACTGTTCCATTGTCCATGGCCGTAGGGGCTCATCACCATGAGATAATCCAATTCTAAGTTTCCGCTGGTTATTGGTTATCCTTGGTTACAGAGGCACAACCCTTCTTTTGATTGGCACCGTGCTGAGGTTCTCTCCTGGTCGCCACAATGCAGTAATAGATGGTTCCAGAAGGTAGCCAAGGTCCTGTGCACCTCTTCACTCTCCTCCCTGCAAGGGGAGTACCGCAATTTTAGCGATGTCTTTAACAAAGGTCAAGCCGGTACTTTGCCTCCACACCGGTCGTATGATTGCGCAATTGACCTTAAACCTGGTGCCATACCCCCTCGTGGCCGGGTTTACCCTTTGTCGGTCTTGGAGGATAAGACCATGGAGGAGCATGTTGCAGGTGCACTTTCTCGTGGTTTCATCCGCAAATTCTCGTCTCCTGCTGGTGCTGGTTTCTTCTTTGTGAAGAAGAAGAGTGGTGAACCAAGACCTTGTATTGATTATGGAAGCCTCAATCGTTTCACAATTAAGAATGCCTATCTGATTCCGTTGATTGTGGAGTTATTTGACCGCCTCAAGGAAGCAACGGTTTTCACGAAGCTTGATTTGAGAGGGGCATACAATCTCGTGAGGATTAAGGTGGGCGATGAGTCGAAAACTGCATTTAGAATCAGAACAGGTCATTATGAGTATCTCGTAATGCCTTTTGGCCTCTGTAACGCTCCGGCAGTTTTCCAGGAGTTTATTAACAAAGTCCTCAGAGATTTGTTGCAGTTATGTGTGGTGGTTTACCTTGACGATATCCTCATAATTTCCAAGTCCCTGGAGAGCCACCACACAGATGTCTGTTGTGTGCTTCAGAAACTAAGAGAGAACAATCTCTATTGTAAATTGGAGAGGTGAGAATTCCATCGTGAACAGGTTAAATTCCTGGGTTATGTCATTTCCACTGCTGTTTTTTTGATAAACCCAGAGAAACTTTCAACAGTCCTACAGTGGCCCCGACCCGTGGGTCTATGTCCTCTGCAGCATTTTCTTGGTTTAGCCAACTATTGTCGGAAGTTTATTTGTAACTCCTTGTCTCTGGTCAAGCCCCTGACTGATATGACCAGAAAGGACGGTAACCCACAGAGTTGGTCTCCGGAGGCCATTAAGGCCTTTGAGAGTCTCAAGGCTGCCTTTGTTTCTGCTCCTGTGTTGGCACATCCTGATCCTACATTGCCTTTTATCCTTGAGCTTGATGCTTGAGCGGGGAACTTCCTTCACTATGTAAATTTAAATTACACAGTGAAGGAAGTTCCCCGCTCAAGCCAATGACGTAGGCGGGTCCGACATACCGAGGGGGCGGACCTGATGGGGAACTGCTCTCACTTTGGTAATACATGTATAGACCCGCCCCTTCTCATGTTCCGCATCTGGTCCGCTGAGCGGACCTGATGGGGAACTTTAGAAGGGGCGGGTCTATAAATTTAAAATACTGAGAGGGAGTTCCCCATCAGGTCCGCTCAGGCACAACCAATGAAGGACAGCGCTGGACATCGGGATCGCCGCGGGACACTGGATTTCACCGCTGGAATGTTTTTGTTTTTTTTTACATAAAGGACTTTTTCAAGGTGTTTGTGTGTTTTTTTTTTTAAAAAATTACGCTTTCTTCGTGAAATGATAGGGGTACAATGTACCCCTTACCAATTCACATAGGGGGGGGCCGGGATCTGGGGGTCCCCTTTGTTAAAGGGGTCTTCCAGATTCCGATAAGCCCCCCGCCCGCAGACCCCCACAACCACCGGGCAAGGGTTGTGGGGATGAGGCCCTTGTCCCCATCAACATGGGGACATCCTCCCCATGTTGAGGGCATGTGGCTTGGTACGGTTCAGGAGGGAGGGGGGCCGCTCTCTCGTCCCCCCCGTTTCCCCTGCGGCCAGCCAGGTTGCGTGCTCGGATAAGGGGTCTGGTATGGATTTTTAGGGGGACTCCACGCCATTTTTTTTTTAATTTGGGGTGGAGTTCCCCTTAAAATCCATGCCAGATCTGAAGGGCCTGGAATGGATATTTGGGGGAAACCCACGTCAATTTTTTTTAAAATTTGCGGCGGGGTTCCCCTTAATATCCATTCCAGACCTGAAGGGCCTGGTAATTGAATTCTGGGGAACCCCCACGCTTTTTTTTTTTTTTTATCAATGACTTTTGTATGTATTGCCAGGAGCCGACAATTCATTAATAGCCGCGAGTCAGTTTTAAATGCATTTCTTTCAAAAATGACATTTTTTGCAGGGACAGTTCTAAGCACGGGAAACATGCGCCACTTTACATGCATATCATACACACCCCCCAGGTACGAAATTTAAAGGAATATTTCACATTTATTTTTTCATTTTAAGCATTATTAAAATCACTGCTCCCGAAAAAACGGCCGTTTTTAAAACTTCTTTTTGCATTGATACATGTCCCCTGGGGCAGGACCCCGGTCCCCAAACACTTTTTAGGACAATAACTTGCATATAAGCCTTTATAATTAGCACTTTAGATTTCTCCCATAGATTTTTCGAATTTGCCGCGAACACCCCAATTTGTTCGCTGTTCGGCGAACGGGCGAACAGGCAATGTTCGAGTCGAACATGAGTTCGACTCGAACTCGAAGCTCATCCCTATCCGTGGGCACATACAGTACCTGGTGCATTGGAAAGGGTACGGTCAGGAGGAACGCTCTTGGGTCTCATCCTCGGACATACATGCCCCTGTCCTCCTCCGTGATTTCCACAGACGTTTTCCCCTCAAGCCCGGTGGTCCTTTCGAGGGGGAGGGGTCGTTGAGGTGGGGGTACTGTCAGGGCTGGGCTCAGCCCTTCCTTCTCTGAGCTGGCCGCTCAGCTGTCGGCTAATTGCCAGCTCCTATCTCTCCACAGTGACTCACCTGTTGATAATATCCTGCTCGTCAGTTCTGCCTACTTAAGCCGTCCAGCTCAGTTGATCTCTGCCTTCGCCTTGGTCAACACCACAGAGACTATCTCCTTCGTTCCTGTTGAAGACTTGCTTGGCTGACTTCCTTCTGGCTCCAGATCCTGCTTGCTGTTCTACTACATTTATCTCAGGCTCTCTGACATTTTGGTTTGGCTGATGATCCAATACGGTTCCTGAACTCTGGCTATGTTTTGACTACGCTTACTCTGTTTATCTTTTTATTATTATTAAACAAGTGTGATTTAACTGTACTTCTGTCTTGGTCTGATTCATGGTTGACAAGCCTTGGCAAGAAACTAGGCATCTGAAAAAAAAAAGAAAAAGTTTTGAACAAATACATATAATATACCTTCCTATCTATTAAGTGGTTGTAAACCCTCACATATACACAGTGAAGTGAACAGCCCCAGGTGATACACAGAGATGAAACAAACCATTCTACATATGTTTTATTTGTATATCTGCTGTCTTCCCCTCTCTACACCTATTCCAAAGTGCAGATCGTGTTAAATGTCTTTCTTCATTTGTTAGCAGCACTTAAGGAAGGGCAGAGAGACTGCAGTTACACTGTGTGAGAACTGATTGGAGGAAAGGCACCCCCCCTTCCACACAGCAGAAGAACTGTGGTGTGAATAGACAAGATCTGTTCTAAGCTCTCCCTCCCGACACAAATTCATCTCATGTGTCAGGAAAACTTCTCAAAAGTGACTCATGCTGATAACAGAGGAAGGAAGCACCAGTAAGAAACAACACTTAGAGCTTTGGAGAGAGATAAGTAAACATTGTAGATATATGTGCTTTGCTCAAATTCCATGACTGGGGTTTACAACCACTTTAATAAAGCAGGGTTGTTTTTTTTAAATTCAACTTGTAGGTTGAACAAAAAAAAACTCATACATCCCCCACATCCAAACAAGCGACATGAATGCAGGGATCTTCCCTGCTGTGCAATTGTATTTTGACAGCAGAGACACCCACCCCCTTGCATGCGCTGATAAAATGCTGGATTCCCAGCAGCACCATTCACCAGAAGTCAGTCTGCTGAACTAGACAATTTTAGTCCATGTATACCCAGCTTTAGGCAAGCAGTATAAGGATTAAAAATAGTTATCGTAATGCTGATTCAAAGAGTTTAGTTCCACTTTCATACTTACTTGTTTACAGAGCCATAAATATTATTACTAATATGAACAAAAAGATGATTTGGTAATCGTGGTCTGATATATTAGAATCTTTTAGCTAAAAGAAAAGGGTAACCAATTGTCTGAGAAAAATCCAGCAACTTTTGCCTAGCTGATTAGTTTCTTCTTATATAAAATATATTTGAATAAAATCAATGCCATGAAACACATTCTGAATATGAATAACTCAAGGATTGCTTGCTAGCATTATGTGGTAATAATTCAGAAATGTGAAAAGCACCAAAAAGGAAAGTAGAAAGGATAGCAGAAAAAGCAAAGTTTCAAAAAGATTAAAACTAAGTTTGTGTGTAATTAAACAAAGTTGCTGTATTATTTTAGGGGTAAGGTGCCTCCAAACAGGAGTACTGTTTTCTGTAAACTTTCAACACTTATTTAGCTGAGAAAAAGAATGAACAATAAAGATTTTGCTTCCTGAACTCTCCTGAGTGTATTTTGGCTGCTAATCATAAAAAAAACCAAAAAAAAACTATCATACAGTTTTATAGAAATCTTAGTGCAATAGCTTGGTAGACCGTTTACAGCTTCTAGTAAGGTGCAGCAGCAAATTAAATGCCAGTCTTTAAGACCTCTTTGTTTTGTGCCAACTAAAATTAGAACACCTCTGTGCATCGACCTCTGGTGTCATATATCCCCTGGTACTAGAACCTGCATCACAGAGACTGGGTCAGGAGGAGGTAAACAGGATGGCTGACTCAGAAATGGCATTATTGGAAAGGGACCAGGAATAAATGAAGATCTGCATGGGACATTTCAGGCTAATCGCCAATTATCAGATGAAGTCAAAAAAGGAGCAGGACTCCAATCACATCATGGAAAAACTACAGAAGGGGAAACTTGACAAGGCAAGTCCTGGGGGGCCACAGATGTAGATCCAAAAAAGGCATGGCAAGACAGCTCTGGGATTCTGAGACAGAGCTGCATCCAGGCTAAAGAGTTTTTATGATAAGAGTCCTGGGAAAAGTCCTAGCAGGGACAAGGAAAAAATGCTAAAACTACCATCCTTGTGGATAGGGATGAGCTTTGAGTTCGAGTCGAACTCATGTTCGACTCGAACATTGATTGTTCGCCCGTTCACCGAACAGCGAACAATTTGGGGTGTTCGCGGCGAATTCGAAAAGCCGCGGCACACCCTGTAAAAGTCTATGGGAGAAATCTAAAGTGCTAATTTTAAAGGCTTATATGCAAGTTATTGTCATAAAAAGTGTTTGGGACCCGGGTCCTGTCCCAGGGGACATGTATCAATGCAAAAAAAAGTTTTAAAAACTGACGTTTTTTCGGGAGCAGTGATTTTAATAATGCTTAAAGTGAAACAATAAAAGTGAAATATTCCTTTACATTTGGCACCTAGGGAGTGTGTATAGTATGCCTGTAAAGTAGCGCTTGTTTCCTGTGCTTAGAACTGTCCCTGCACAAAGTGTCATTTCTGAAGGAAAAAAAGTAATTTAAAAGCAATCGTGGCTGTAATGAATTGTCGGCTCCCGGCAATAGAGAAAAGTCATTGATAAAAAAAATTATTTGTGGGGGTCCCCCCAAATTCAATTACCAGGCCCTTCAGGTCTGGTATGGAAATTAAGGGGAACCCTGCGTCAAATTAAAAAAAAAATGACGTGGGGTTCCCCCCAAATATCCATACCAGACCCTTCAGGTATGGTATGGATTTTAAGGGGAACTCCACGCCAAATTAAAAAAAAAAATGTTAAGGAGTTCCCCCCAAAAATCCATACCAGACCCTTTATCCGAGCACGCAAACTGGCAGGCCGCAGGAAAAGAGGGGGGCGAGAGAGCGCCCCCCCCTCCTGAACCGTACCAGGCCACATGCCCTCAACATGGGGAGGATGCTTTGGGGGTCTGTGACCCATCAAAGCACCATGTCCCCATGTTGATGGGGACAAGGGCCTCATCCCCACAACCCTTGCCTGGTGGTTGTGGGGGTCTGCGGGCAAGGGGGCTTATCGGAATCTGGAAAACCCCTTTAACAAAGGGGACCCCCAGATTCCGCCCCCCCCTATGTGAATTGGTAAGGGGTACATTGTACCCCTACCATTTCACGAAGAAAGTGTAAAAAATTGTAAAAAACCCCACAGACGACGTTGGGAAAAGTCCATTTAAAAAAATATATATATAAAAAAAGATTCCAGCGGTGGTAATCCACTCTCGGTATCCTGCAATGGGTGATCTTCTCTCCGGGGGGCCAGCGATGGATGATCTCTCCTCTCCAGGCTCCAACGATGATGTCCAGCGCAGCAATGAACAGCATCCTGTCTCCACCGGAGACACATCGGGAATCCCTGCAGCCTGACAGGTCCCCCACAACCACCAGGCAAGGGTTGTGGGGATGAGGCCCTTGTCCCCATCAACATGAGGACATGGTGCTTTGAGGGGTCACAGACCCCAAAGCATCCTCCCCATGTTGAGGGCATGTGGCCTGGTACGGTTCAGGAGGGGGGGCGCTCTCTCGTCCCCCCTCTTTTCCTGCAGCCTGCCAGGTTGCATGCTCGGATAAAGGGTCTGGTATGGATTTTTGGGGGAAACTCCACGCCATTTTTTTTTAATTTGGTGTGGAGTTCCCCTTAAAATCCATACTAGACCCCCACGCATTTTTTATTTCTTTTTTATCAATGACTTTTCTCTGTATTGCCGGGAGCCGACAATTCATTATAGCCGCGAGTGCTTTTAAATTACTTTATTTCCTTCACTTTGTGCAGGCGGGAAAGTTCTAAGCACGGGAAACAAGTGCTACTTTACAGGCATACTATACACACCCCCTAGGTACGAAATTTATAGGAATATTTCACTTTTATTGTTTCACTTTAAGCATTATTAAAATCACTGCTCCCCAAAAAACTGCAGTTTTTAAAACTTTTTTTTGCATTGATACATGTCCCCTGGGGCAGGACCCGGGTCCCCAAACACTTTTTATGACAATAACTTGCATATAAGCCTTTAAAATTATCACTTTAGAATTTTCATGTTTGAGTCATAGACTTTAACGGTGTTCGGATGTTCAAACAAATCTATTGCCTGTTCACAAGTTCTGGTGCGAACCGAACTGGGGGGTGTGCGGCTCTTCCCTACTTGTGGAGAAGACAGTTGGAGTCAATTTTCAAAAGATCTTCAGGTCTGCCAGAATCCCATGGGTGAGGTGACACAAATTATATTTGCTCCCTTGACATTACATAAGCAGATTTGGATGTGATGGATGTCTGTAAGCACTTTAGCAATGACACTGATACTTAAAGGTTTAATTGTATCTGCATAATGCAAGGAGCCTATGCAGCATTTGTTTTTGGTAACAATTACTGGCAAAAGGGATGGATACATGCACTACAGCTACACCTGGAAGACTAAATGAAGCTCTCAGCATGATGATCCTGTGTGCATCTCAACCCTATATTTTGAGTTTTGACTGGAGTGTGTCCTTGAAGAAAAACCAAAACAAAAAAAAAACATGGACTGCCTTTTGTAAATGCTTCCAGGTTGTCATGCAGATCTAAAGGCTGTAATACCTTTTTACATTTTCTTAGCTAAATGCTTGTGGTCGGTGATTTAGAAAATATTGAGTCCAGAGACAGACAAGCAATAAGCCTTTTCAGAAGTAAGTCAACAATGGCATCATCCTCTTTTTATTTTTAACTCAGTATTTCAAGTACTTTGATACCGAGCACTTTTATCCCCTTCCTGCCCAGGCCAATTTGCAGCTTTCAATGCTGTTTAAATGACAATTGCACGGTCATGCAACAATGTACCCTTGTGACATTTTTATAATTATTTTTACTTAAATAGAGCTTTCTTTTAGTGGTATTTGATCACCTCTGGGTTTTTTTATTTTTTGATAAACGAAAAAAGGGAAAACATTTTGAAAATAAATTGCGTTTTGTTCGTTTCTGTTAGAAAATTTGGCAAATAAATAATCTTTCTTCATAAATTTATGCAAAAATGTATTCTGCAAAAAAGAAATTGTGAAAATAACCGAAATCAGTGTATATTATATAGTCTGTAGGAAAGTTATCAAGTCCTCAAACTATGGTATATATATCTTTAAAATCCACCAATCCTGATGTACTGACACCCTATCTCATTTTATAAGATCTGAAAATGACAGGACAGTACAAATATCCCCCAAATGACCTTTCTGGAAAGTAAACAGTCTGAGGTATTTAGTAAGAGGTATGGCACATTTTTTGAAGCTGTAATTCTTTGTCACAATTTTATATATAATTTTTTTTTTTTTGTTTGTTTACATTTTTTTTTTACATACTGTGACCAGAGCAATACAGTGTTTGTACCACTCTGGGGAGTTGATCATGATTTATTTTATTTTTTTAACATACTATTTTTGCTCATAGCAGTGAATTTCACTGTTATAAGCAAATATGTTTACTGAATAACAGTGTTTAGACACTGTGTATTGTTGTGATTAGCTGTGATTGGCCACAGTTAATCACGTGGTACAAATAGGCTGTGTTTGGCCCTGTCTGTACCAAAAAATCACTCTGACCAATCACAGCTAGCAACACAATTGTATACAATGAATGGCATGAAAGGAAGCCATTCATCTCTTACAACTTTCATGCGATCTGCTATGATTGGGTACAGCAATCACATGTTAGGGGCAGCCGGCCTTTACACTGAGCTGGTGGACACAGTGGGTGACTGATCACGTCGGAACAATAGGGTTCCCGTCCAAACGTAAATTTACAATGGACTGGGCAGGAAGCAGTTAATGAAATTTTGTGTGCTCTATACCAACTTTTTTATCAGTGCACAGTTGTGATCATGTTAAAAACTTTAATAAGTCTGAATCTTACTACATCCTTATAACAATACGGATTGAAGACTGTGTATATACTGCAGAGAATGTTCCTAGTAGCACGAGGTGATTAAGTATGAGCAGCCCACATAAAATAATATCAGATCATTATCTCTACAAACCACAGCAGTATCTCTGGTACTTGCCAGCTTTGTAGTCCAGAATGAACAATTTAATAACATCCAATAATTTGGTCTAAAAATAAAATCAATAAAATAAATCAATAAAATGATTTTGGACTTTTTTCAGAAACTGCTCATCCAAATATAATTCAGAGAAAATACTTTTTTGGACTTATGTTTTCGATTACATCTGAAAACAATAGATTTGGCAGTACCGGTGGCAGACTCTTATTCCAAACACATACAGCCTATAAGTATTTGCAACCTCGGCCAAATGTTCATCCTAAATAGACCATCACCAAAAACGATTAATTTTGTTGTGCAATCTAAGGTGATGGGGCAGTACCAGCTAATATTTCATAATTGTTATATCTTTTCATCCATTATTAGAAAATGTATATAAAAATCTGGCTCTAGCTATTATTTGAAAATTAGAGGGGAAGTTTGTGGCAATCTTTGGCCCTCACCAGTGTGCATTATGTTTTAAATTGTTGCTCTGCAGCCACTGACAGTAGGGCATAATTCCTGTCACTGACACCAACAGTGAGGCACTATTCCTCTCATTGACACCAATGATAGGGCAATATTCCTTTCATTGTAACCAATCATGGGGCACTATTCCTCTCAATGACACCAATGATGGGGCACTATTCCTCCCACTAATATCAAAGATGGGACACTATTCCTTCCACTGATACCAATTATGGGACACTATTCCTCCCACTGACACCAACCATGGGACACTATTCCTCCCACTAATATCAAAGGTGGGACACTATTCCTCCCACTGATACCAATTATGGGACACTATTCCTCCCACTGATACCAATGATGGGGCACTATTCCTCCCACTGACACCAATGATGAGAGAATATTACTCTTACTGACACCAATAATGGTGTACTATTCTTCTCATGGACATCAATGAAAGGGCATTGTTATCGATGCCAGGACCTTTTCTAATCCCACGGGCCACAGTCTGGCCCCTCCTAAAGTCTGAAGGATAGTAAACTGGCCCTTTGTTTAGAAAGTTTGGAGACCCCTGGCTTACAGTATGTCTAATCTCTTAATATATCCACAATCTAAGTAACAATTCCCATAGACTGCAGTTGTGGTAATGCACGACAGCGGGAACATTTCTTTCACTTCTGATGCCACCCTGGATCAAAACATTCATTGAAGTTAGTACAGCTGTCTCTCTGTCTTTCTCTCTCTCTTGTCATGAAGGTAATTGTCATTTAAGGTGTAAGAGCACTGAAAGCCGAACATTGGATGGGGTTATAAGTGCCCAGTGGGCAAGTGGTGAAGAACAGTGCACAATTTTTTATAATTAGAAGATCTGGCACTGCATAACATTTATTAGGTACACTATAACACTGTGAGTCACAGCATAGTAACTCACAGTGTACTGTATAGTGTACCTATTAAATGTTATGCAGAGCAGATCTTCTAATAATAAAAAATGGTGCGCTGTGCTTTTAAAGTTCAGCTTTCAGTGCTCTTACACTTTAAATGACAATTACTCATGTCATGCAACACTGTACTCATATCAAATTTGTGTCCTTTTTTTACAAAAATAAAGCGTTCTTTTAATGGTATAATCACCACTGGGTTTTTTATATTTTGTGCTATAAATAAAAAGAGACCAAACATTTTGTAAAAAAAAATGCATTTTTCTTTGTTTCTGTTATAAAGTTTTGCAAATTAGTAAATTTTTCTTCATACATTTTGGCCAAAAGTTATACTGCTACATATCTTTGGTAAAAAAAAAAATAACCCAAATCAGTGAAAATTATTTGGTGTTTGTGTGTTGGTGAGTTTGTAGTCTACAAGCTATGGTACCAATCATTGAAAATTCATTACACCTGATCACACTTTATGTATGTACTGACGACCTATTTCGTTTCTTGAGACATTAACAAGCCAGGAAAGTACAAATTCTCCCAAATGACCCCTTTTTGGAAAGTAGACATTCCAAGGTATTTAGTAAGAGGCATGGTGAGTTTTTTTAAGTTGTAATTTTTTCCCACAATTCTTTACAAATGAAGATTTTTTTTTTTCACAAAATTGTCATATTAACAGGTTATTTCTCTCACATGGCATATGCATACTTGCAACTACACCCCAAAACACATTCTGCTACTCCTCCTGAGTATGGCAATACCACATGCATTAGACTTTTTTTACAGCCTAGCCACATACAGAGGCCCAACATGCAGGGAGCACCATCAGGTGTTCTAGGGACATAAAT
The DNA here is from genome assembly GCA_029206835.1 of Rana muscosa. Classification (NCBI taxonomy): domain Eukaryota; kingdom Metazoa; phylum Chordata; class Amphibia; order Anura; family Ranidae; genus Rana; species Rana muscosa. The sequence goes on from CM055116.1 coordinate 664,175,651, forward strand.
TACATACAATATCTCACAAAAATGAGTACACCCCTCACATTTTTGTAAATATTTTATTATATCTTTTCATGTGACAACACTGTCATTGTACCCCTACACATTCACCAAAAAAAGTGTCAAAATGGTAAAAATGACAGTAGACAATTTGGGACAAGTCCTTTCAAAAAAAAAAAAAAAAACTGTCCCATGATGTCTATTCATCTTCAATCACAGCGTCTGACTGCCAGAAAAAAAAAAATATCTGCCTCCATGGGAGGCTCCTACTGACTGCAGGCTTTCTGCATTGACAGCTGTTATATAGCTGAGGGTAGGGCCACTCGATGACGTAAACGGGTGACTCCGCCCCCTCTGACGTTATGTGATGTCACGGGTCTCGGGTCATCAGACGCTGTAATTGAAGATGAATGGACATCGCGGGATAGTTTTTTTTTTAAATAAAAGACTTGTTCCAAATTGTCTACTGTAATTTTTACCATTTTGACACTTTTTTTGTTGAATGTGTGGGGGTAAAATGTACCCGATACCCATTCACATGGGGGGCAGGATCTGGGGATCCCCTTGTTGAAGGGGGCTTCCAGATTCCGGTAAGCCCCTGGCCCATAGACCCCCACAACCATGGGGACCCCAAAGCATCCTCCCTATGTTGAGGACATGTGGCCTGGTACGGTTCAGGAGGGGGGGCACTCTCTCGTCCCCCCTCCTTTTCCTGCGGCTTGCCAGGTTGCAGGGTCTGGTATGGATTTTGGGGGGGACCCTGCACCCTTTTTTTTATTTTGGCTCTGGGTTCCCCTTAAAATCCATACTAGACCTGAAAGGTGTGGTATGAATTTTGGGGGGACCCCCACGCAATTTTGTTTTGAAATTTTGGTGCGGGGTTCCCCTTAATATTCATACCAGACCCAAAGGGTCTGGTAATGGACTGGGGGGGGGGGAACCCATGCCATTTTTTTCAATGATTATATTGCTGGGACCCGACAATACATTACAGCCGCCAGCAGTTTTAAATTACATTTTTTCCTTTAGAAATGTCAATTTGCTGTGGTACTGTTCTAAATGTGGTAAAGATGCGCTACTTCACAGGCATACTAAGGACACCCCAGGCACGATATTTAAAGGATAATAATATTAAATATATTTAATATTTCCTCTTTATTGTTTCAAACACTTTTTATGGCAATAACATGCATATAAGCCTTTAACCACTTCCGGACCGCCGCACGACTATATACGTCGGCACTTTGAAGTGGGATATCTGGGTTATGGCAGCAGCTAGCTGCCATAAGCCAGATATCCTCGTCTTCAGGTGGCGGTCTGGTTTATGATAATGGTGGTCTCTGTGGCAGATTCGCCGCATGATCACCGTTATCGGTGGCGGGAGAGAGCCCCCCCTCCCGCCGCTCTCCCGCGCCCTTCGCCAGATGAGCGTGTTTGGGGTGGAGGATCTTGACTGGCCTGCACAGAGTCTTCACCCTAACCCGATAAAACACCTTTGGGAGGAATTTGAGTGAATTCTGTGAGCCAGGCCTTCTCGTCCAACATCAGTGCCTGACCTAACAAATGTGCTTCTGGAAGAATGGTCAAACATTACCATAGACACACTCCTAAATCTTGTGGACAGCTGTCTGAGAAGAGTTGAAACTGTTATAGCTGCAAAGGGTGAGCCAACTCAATATTCAACCCTACAGACTAAGATGTCATTAAAGTTCATGTGCTTGTAAAGGCAGGCATCCCAATACTTTTGACAATATAGTGTATCAAAATAAAGTGCAAGTGCGAACAATATATGTAAACGTGCAATATTGATTCATATGCATCAATATATGATCAAGTCCATCAAACATCTTATTGGTATATAAAAAGTCCAATATGAACATGCAAAATGATAAGGTGCTTATGGACAAAATTTCTACTTTAAAGTGCTACAGTGCTCGAATGTGCTCCTTTAAATGAAAGGGTAGCCTCTTACCAAACAATATGGATCTCGAATTACAGAGATCAAGCAAGCCTGCACTCCATCTTCACAATAAATAATTTCAATGGTAAGACATTCCTGCTATGGAACTCAAACATCCCTTTAGAGTCACAAAGTCGCTCTCCATTCGGGCATGTATTGAATATAAACAGGGAGAAGCCTCATTGCGTAAAACAGTAAAGTTAAACTTTGTTTTAAAATCAAGTTTATACTTACAACAAGGCTGTAAATCACAAGCGGTTTATGAAACAAGCCGGACCCAGTGTCACCCGTCTCGCTGGCCATGATGACGTCTTACATAACCTCCCCCTGATATGTTTCCCCACAAATGGCGTCTTCAGAAGACCATGTCAGGGCCCAGATCTGAATCTTTAACCTCTGCTGTGTCTGGCAGTATCTCTTCTTGCTGAGTCACCTGAGATGCTGGACAGCTCCCTGGACAATTCCTTTGACAATCTTGCCTTGAACCTTATTTCTGGTGTACCTTGATCTTTTTGTTCCTGCCATGAACATCCTATTTAAGCCATGCCTTTGCACTTCCTGCTTGCCAGATTATTGTGCTCTCTCCAGCCAATATCTCGCTCTTGTCACTTCTGCTGTCGTCAATATCTTCACTACCACTCCTTACCGAAGTTCACATCCCCTCTATCTCTCCCACCAAACTAGAATCCTTATCAACGCCTTTCTCCTCCACCAAAATAAGTAAAGCCATAAAGCAACTACCCTTACATAAGGCTCCGGGCCCAGACGGATTCCCAAATGAATATTATAAACAGTTCTCTTACCTGATCACCCCACACTAGGGATGAGCTTCGTGTTCGAGTCAAACACACGTTCGACTCGAACATCGGCTGTTCGATCGTTCAACGAAGATCGAACGTTATGGGCCGTTCGCGGCAAAATCGAGTGACGCGAACGGCCCACAATACACTGCGCCATCGCAGTGCAATCCCGGCACTGTGATTGGCCAAGCATGCACTGTGACCCCGCATGCTTGGCCAATCACAGCGCCGGCAGCGAGGAGAGCCATAATTGGCCACAGGCAGGATGCCTGTGCCCAATCATAGCTCAGGGGGGTTTAGTACACGTGTGTTGTGCAGTGTGTTCCGGCGTGCAGGGAAAGAGATACATAGACAGGGACAGTGTGTTCTATGTTCTGTTCTTTTCTCAGGCATCTGCATCTGCTGTTCTCTAAGCTAGATAGGCAGGCAGGGACAGTGTGTTCTTTTCTCAGGCATCTGCAGGAGTTGCTGTTTATTGCTGTTCTCTAAGCTAGAAAGGCAGGCAGGGACAGTGTGTTCTTTTCTCAGGCATCTGCAGCAGTTAGTGGGTGTTGTGTGCCCCAGCACAGTATACACTTGTATATACCCATCATTGCTGTTCTCTAAGCTAGATAGGCAGGCAGGGACAGTGTGTTCTTTTCTCAGGCATCTGCAGCAGTTAGTGGGTGTTGTGTGCCCCAGCACAGTATACACCTGTATATACCCATCATTGCTGTTCTCTAAGCTAGATAGGCAGGCAGGAACAGTGTGTTCTTTTCTCAGGCATCTGCAGCAGTTAGTGGGTGTTGTGTGCCCCAGCACAGTATACACCTGTATATACCCGTCATTGCTGTTCTCTAAGCTAGATAGGCAGGCAGGCAGGGACAGTGTGTTCTCTTCTCAGGCATTTGCAGCAGTTAGTGGGTGTTGTGTGCCCCAGCACAGTATACACCTGTATATACCCGTCATTGCTGTTCTCTAATAAAGGCATCTGCTGGAGTTAGTGGGTGTTGTGTGCCCTAGTACAGTATACACCTGTATATACCCGTCATTGCTGTTCTCTAATACAGGCATCTGCAGGAGTTAGTGGGTGTTGTGTGCCCTAGTACAGTAAACACCTGTATATACCCGTCATTGCTGTTCTCTAATAAAGGCATCTGCTGGAGTTAGTGGGTGTTGTGTGCCCTAGTACAGTATACACCTGTATATACCCGTCATTGCTGTTCTCTAATACAGGCATCTGCAGTAGTTAGTGGGTGTTGTGTGCCCTAGTACAGTATACACCTGTATATACCCGTCATTGCTGTTCTCTAATAAAGGCATCTGCTGGAGTTAGTGGGTGTTGTGTGCCCTAGTACAGTATACACCTGTATATACCCGTCATTGCTGTTCACTAATACAGGCATCTGCAGTAGTTAGTGGGTGTTGTGTTCCCTAGTACAGTATACACCTGTATATACCCGTCATTGCTGTTCTCTAATAAAGGCATCTGCTGGAGTTAGTGGGTGTTGTGTGCCCTAGTACAGTATACACCTGTATATACCCGTCATTGCTGTTCTCTAATGCAGGCATCTGCAGGAGTTAGTGGGTGTTGTGTGCCCTAGTACAGTATACACCTGTATATACCCATCATTGCTGTTCTCTAATAAAGGCATCTGCTTGAGTTAGTGGGTGTTGTGTGCCCTAGTACAGTATACACCTGTATATACCCGTCATTGCTGTTCTCTATAACAGGCATCTGCAGGAGTTAGTGGGTGTTGTGTGCCCTAGTACAGTATACACCTGTATATACCCGTCATTGCTGTTCTCTAATACAGGCATCTGCAGGAGTTAGTGGGTGTTGTGTGACCTAGTACAGTAAACACCTGTATATACCCGTCATTGCTGTTCTCTAATAAAGGCATCTGCTGGAGTTAGTGGGTGTTGTGTGCCTCCAGCACAATATACACTACCCAATTGCTGGTTTTCCCATCTCCCTGCAGGCCATTACTATGTCTGGAAGGCCAACAAGGAGAGGCAGACAGTCAGGAGCCAATAAAAGAGGGCAAGCAGGCTCTGTGTCTAGAGACAACAGTGCTGGTCGTAAACGCGGTGCATCGTCATCATCACGTGGCCATGGGACACGCTTGTCCTTATTTTCGGCAGCTGGACGTGTTGAGAAGCATCATGCCGAAGACTTGGTAGAATGGATGACCAAGCCCTCCTCATACTCCTCATCCTCTCTCACCCAGGCTCAGGGTACTGGCAAAGCTGCTGCCATAGCATCCTCTTCCCTCGTATCAATGTCATCATCAGTCACTCCTACCCTAGACCCACCGTGTCCTCCTGAGGAGTCCCCCGAACTGTTTGAGCACAGTGTTGGGTACATGCTCCAGGAGGATGCCCAGCGTTTCAGAGGGTCTGAAGGTGATACCCAGCTAGAGGAAGGCAGTAGCGTGAGAGCAGAGATAGGGGATGCTCAAGAAGGGCAGCAATCTGGCAGTCATGTTCCAGCAGCTGCAGAATACTGCCAGATTGGCTCCAGTGATGAGGAGAGAGGGGATGATGAGGTCACTGACTCCACGTGGGTGCCTGATAGGAGAGAGGAGGAGGATGAGGAGGAGGCACATCTCCAACAAGGCAGGATGCACTCCGGGGCCAGCGTAAGGGCAGCACACCGACTGAATCACACCTCAGAGCTCCGCCTGTGCAGGGCGCTGCCTCTGCCCGTCATTACAAAAGTTCTTTGGTGTGGGCCTTTTTTGAGTCGAGTGCATCAGAACGCACTGCTGCTGTTTGCAACATATGTCTCAAGCATATCTCGCGTGGCCAAAACATCAGCCGCTTGGGCACCACATGCTTGACCAGACATATGTTGACCTGCCATGCAGCTCGTTGGCAAGCGTACCTTAAAGACCCACACCAAAGAACAAAGCGGACCTCTCCTTGCTCCTCATTAGCTGGGATCTCCAACCCCACTGTACCTTCAGTCCTCTCTGAAACCTGCACTGAGAGGAATAAAGGTGTAGAATTAGGTGTGTCACAGCCAAGTACTTGCGGGCACTCTGCTAGCAGTACACCGACGTCCGATTATAGCAGGCAAATTTCCCTGCCCCAGCTGCTGGACCGTCGAAAGAAGTTCACTCCCAGCCATCCACATGCCCAGCGGCTGAATGCTAGCTTGGCTAAATCGCTAGCACTTCAACTGCTGCCTTTTCAGTTTGTAGACTCGGCCCCCTTCCATGAGTTTGTGCAATGTGCGGTTCCTCAGTGGCAGGTTCCCAAACGCCACTTTTTCTCACGGAAGGCGATTCCGGCTCTCTACCGGCATGTGGAAGGCAATGTCCATGCCTCGCTGGACAGGGCGGTCAGCGGTAAGTTGCATATTACCGCTGACTCATGGTCTAGCAGGCATGGACAGGGACACTACCTTTCTTTCACGGCCCATTGGGTCACTCTTTTGGCAGCTGGGAAGGATGCAGGACAAGGTGCAGTAGTGTTGGAGGTTGTTCTGCCGCCACGCCTCCAAAATGCTACTACTGGTTATGACACACCTCTCTCCTCCACCCCCTCCTCTTCTTCTTCCTCCATGGCCCCTTTCTGTGCTTTGTCCTCGGAACCAGCGGTGCTCCGTAGGCGTTCAAGGGGCTACGCAAGTACGCAGGCAAAAAGATGCCATGCCGTGCTTGCGCTGGTGTGTTTGGGGGACAGGAGCCACACTGGGGCAGAGGTTCTGTCAGCTCTGCAGGGGCAGGCCGAGAGGTGGTTGACGCCACACCAGCTTAAGCCAGGAATGGTGGTTTGCGACAATGGCACCAACCTCCTCTCCGCCCTCTGACAGGGACAACTGACCCATGTGCCCTATGTGGCTCACGTCCTTAACCTGGTGGTGCAGCAGTTCTTGGGCAGGTACCCGGGCTTACAGGATGTCCTGAGGCAGGCCAGGATAGTCTGTGTGCATTTCCGCAGATCATATAATGCCAGTGCTCGGCTGGCTGAGCTGCAAAAGGAGTTGAACCTGCCCAAGAACCGCCTTATATGTGACATGCCCACCAGGTGGAACTCAACGTTGGCCATGCTGCAGCGGCTGCACACGCAGCAGAGGGCCATCAATGAGTACCTGTACGACTACGGCACCAGGACAGGGTCAGGGGAGCTCTGGTTTTTTTCACCACGCCAGTGGGGCATGATCAGGGATGCATGCACTGTCCTGGCACCATTTGAGGAGGCCACGAGGATGGTGAGCAGTGACAGTGCATGCATCAGTGACACTGTACGTCTTGTCCACCTGTTGGAGCATACGCTGCGTGGAATAATGGACAGGGCACTTGAGGCAGAACAGAGGCAGGAAGAGGAGGACTTCCTTGCCTCTCAAGGCCCCCTTTACCCAGACAGTGTTCCTTGTGTCCCACCCATCACACAGGAAGAGGACGATGAAGAGGAGGAGGAGGAGGATTGTGTCAGCATGGAGGTGGAGCATGGCACTCAGCATCAACAGCAGCAGTCTTTTAGGGATGATTTACAGTCCCAACAAACCCGTGGACTTGTACGTGGCTGGGAGGAGGTGGCTGCGGATCATGTCGTCCTTAGTGACCCAGAGGACTCCGGACCGAATGCCTCAGTTAACCTACACTGCATGGCCTCCCTGATCCTGCAAAGTCTGCTGAAGGATCCTCGTATTCTTCGGATCAAGGCAAGGGACCATTACTGGCTGGCCACTCTCCTTGATCCACGGTACAAAGGTAAGGTTGCGGACCTTATCTTGCCGTCGCAGAGGGAGCAGAGGATGAGACAACTCCGGGAGACCTTGCAGAAAGGTCTGTGCAACGCCTTCCCAGAGACTGGGAGGTTACAAACTCCTGGTCCTGGACAACGAGTTGCTGAGGCTTCGGTCAGTAGCAGAAGGAGCGGTGGAGAAGGTGGCCGTCTGACCGATGCGTTCAGACAATTTTTTAGTCCGCAGCCCCAAGGTATGATCGGTTCCAGCAACCATTGCCAGCATCTGATATACATGGTGCAGGAATACCTAGGGGCAGGTCAGACTTGGACACCTTTTCCACCGAAAATCCTCTGGCTTACTGGGTCTTGAGGATGGATCACTGGCCAGAGCTTGGACAGTATGCAATTGAGCTACTGGCCTATCCTGCATCCAGCGTTGTTTCGGAACGCACATTCAGTGCTGCTGGAGGCTTTGTCACGGATCACAGGGTGCGCCTGTCCACCGACTCGGTTGAGCGACTGACCTTCATAAAGATGAACCAGTCTTGGATCACCACCAGCTACCAAGCACCTGAAGCTGATATAACAGAATAATTTATTTTGAAATGTCACATCTCTTCAAGACTGCCTATGCTGATGCTGAGTGACTGTCCTGTTATGTTGACTGACTATCCTCCTCCTCAATGATCCGATTCATGATGATATCTTGGAAGAACATTTTTGTTTCTGGGTGCCGCCACCAGTGGCTAAGGCCCAATTTTTCAGCCCCTGTTTAACAGGGGCATGTAATTACAACTTTTTATGCAATGCTTTGCAGCAGGGCTCATTCCTGCACTCCAACTAGAGTATCTGGGAGAGGTTGCAGTGTCGTGGCACCAGCACCAGTGCCTAAGGCCCAATTTTTCAGCCCCTGTTTAACAGGGGCGTGTAATTAAAATGTTTGATGCAATACTTTGCAACAGGCCTCATTGCTGTGCTCCAAGTACAGTATCTGTGAGGGGTTGCAGTATTGTGGCACCAGTGCCTAAGGCCCAATTTTTCAGCCCCTGTTTAACAGGGGCGTGTAATTACAATTTTTGATGCAATACTTTGCAACAGGGCTCATTGCTGTGCTCCAAGTACAGTATCTGTGAGGGGTTGCAGTGTCGTGGCACCAGTGCCTAAGGCCCAATTTTTCTGCCCCTGTTCAACAGGGGCATGTAATTACAATTCTTGATCTAATAATTCACAGCAGGGCCCATTCCTGCGCCCACCAAGAGTAACTGTAAGGGCTTACAGTGTTGTGGCAACACCACCACCACCACCACCAAAGGCCCAATTTTTCTGCCCCTCTTCAACAGGGGCATGCAATTACAATTCTTGATCTAATAATTTACAGTAGGGCCCATTCATGCGCCTACCAAGAGTAACTGTGAGGGCTGACAGTGTTGTAGCACCAGCACCACCACCAAAGGCCCAATTTTTCCTACCACTGTTCAACAATGGCATGTAATAACAATTCCTGATATAATAGTTCACAGCAGGGCATTCCAGCGCCCACCAAGAGTAACTGTGAGGGCTCACAGTGTTGTGGCAACACCAACATGTAAGGGGCAAATTTCAGCAGAGTATATACGGCAGGCCCCTACTTTCAAACATCCAACTTACAAACGACTCCTACTTGCAAACGGAAGGAGACAACAGGAAGTGAGAGGAAATCTACCCCTAGGAAGGTAAATTCTCTCCTCTAAGAGTTAATATGGGAAAAAGGTGTCTCCTCTCCACTGATGCTTTATCACCAATCCTTGTTTCAATAAAAAAAAACACTTTTCAAAAACATTTGTCATTGGGACGGAAAGTGAGGTGAAATGTTCTGAACAGGTGCACAGACAGCAAAACAAATGTTACAGGGGTGATAACCCTTCCCTATATTTTCCAAAAAGCTTAAAAATAGATTTTTTGGCTGGAGCTACACTTAAACAATGTACCTGTTCAAAATTACAAACAGATTCTACTTAAGAACAAACCTACAGTCCCTGTCTTGTTTGCACCGCCTGTATACTGCTGTTCAGAGTATATAGGGCCTTTTTTTTATTTTGGGTGCGGGGTTCCCCTTAATATCCATACAAGACCCAAAGGGGCTGGTAATGGGCTGGGGTAGGGGGGGGGTGATGGGGTAGCCATGCCATTTTTCTCAAAGATTTTCATCCATATTACCGGGACCAGACATTATATTAAAGCCGCAAGCAGTTTAAAATGGCTTTTTTTCCTTTACAAATGTCATTTTGTGCAGAGACAGTTCTAAACATGGGAAACACATGCCACTTCACAGGCATTCTTTAGACACCCCCCAGGTACGATATTTAAAGGAATATTTCCATTTTTTTTTTACTTTTGCATCATTAAAATGACTGCTCCCGAAAAACGGCCGTTTTTAAAACTTCGTTTTGCATTGATACATGTCCCCTGGGGCAGAACCCGGGTCCCCAAACCCTTTTTAGGACAATAACATGCATATTAGTCGTTATAATTAGCACTTTAGATTTCGAACGTTCGCGTCCATTGTATTTAATAGGGTTCTAACGTTCGCGCAAACTTTCGGTCCGTTCGAAGGTTCTGGTGCGAACCGAACCGGGGGGTGTTCAGCTCATCCCTACCCCACACCTATGCAATACCTTTAATCACTATGCAAATACCGATAAGATTCCCAGAGAATCTTTTGAGGCCTTGGTAGTTAACTTACCGAAACCGGGGAAAGTCCCTGACAATCCAGCTAATTACCGCCCAATCTCCCTCCTGAACACAGACACCAAACTATATGCCAAACTCTTAGAGCAACGCCTTTCGTTGATTATCCCCCAAATAATCCACCCCGACCAGTTGGATTTGTGCCTGGCAGACAAGCTTCCTGATGGCACTAGGTACCTCATTGATCTAATACAGTGGGTGGAACACAATCAAACGCCTTCTCTCATCTTGTCCCTTAATGCCGAGAAGGCATTTGACAGTGTACACTAGGCCTACATGGAAGCAGTACTCTGCAAATTTGGTTTATCAGGAACGTTCCTTTCGGCAATTCTGAATCTCTACTCTTCCCCCAGTGCAAGAGTCTGGACGTCAGGCATTAAATCAGACCCTTTTGTAATTCCTAATGGCATGAGACAAGGCTGTCCTCTTTCCCCCTTGATTTTTGTCATGGTAGTGGAACCTCTCGCACTAACCATTAGGTCGGCATTGTCAGTAACGGATATCAAGATTGGAGACGTAGAACACAAACTGGGCCTCTATGCCGACAATGTCATCATCACCTTAACCAACCCCAATTCATCCCTCCTAGCTGTACAACAGATCCTAGAACATTTTAGTTCAGTCTCTCTCTATAAAATTAATCACAGTAAATCCACTATGCTAAACCTAGGTATCGACCCACAAACCAAACAAAAGATTTCAGAAGGAACCCCCTTCATGTGGTCCTCTAGTTTCTCACTCCCATACCTGGGAATTCGCCTGACCTTCCCAAGCAGGACATTATTAAGAGTAAATTATGATGACCTTCAAGAAAAGCTTATGTGCATATCCAAAGACTTGAGCAATTTCCCTGTCTCATGAGTAGGGATGAGCTTCGTGTTCGAGTCGAACATACGTTCGACTCGAACATCGGCTGTTCGATCGTTCGACGAAGATCGAACGATTTGGGCCGTTCGCGCCAAATTCGAGTGACGCGAACGGCCCACAATGCACTACGCCATCGCAGTGTCATCCAGGCGCTGTGATTGGCCAAGCATGCACTGTGACCCCGCATGCTTGGCCAATCACAGCGCCGGCAGCGAGGAGAGCAATGATTGGCCACAGGCAGGATGCCTGTGGCCAATTATTGCTGAGGGTGTTTAGTACACGCCCCACACTATAAAAGGCCGCCAGCACGGCGGCCTAGTGTAGTGTGTTCCGGAGCAGGGAAAGACAAGCATAGGCAGGGACAGTGACATTTATTTCTTTCTTGCTTAACCTGGATTCCTTTAGTTTAGGGAAAGAGAAGGATAGGTAGGGAGAGTGTCAGTGTGTTTTACTGTGCGAGTCCTTGTTTCTAGGGACAAAGAAGGAAAGTGAGGGGATTTCTCCTTGTGCTATAGTGTGCTTTAAAAAAACATTTTTTCTAGGGACAGAAAACTGTAGGTAGGGAGAGTGTCAGTTTCTTTCACTGTGCCAGTCCTTGTTTCTAGGGACAAAGAAGGAAAGTGAGGGGAATTCTCCTTGTGCTATAGTGTGCTTTAAAAAAACATTTTTTCTAGGGACAGAAAACTGTAGGTAGGGAGAGTGTCAGTTTCTTTCACTGTGCCAGTCCTTGTTTCTAGGGACAAAGAAGGAAAGTGAGGGGAATTCTCCTCGTGCTATAGTGTGCTTTAAAAAAACATTTTTTCTAGGGACAGAAAACTGTAGGTAGGGAGAGTGTCAGTTTCTTTCACTGTGCCAGTCCTTGTTTCTAGGGACAAAGAAGGAAAGTGAGGGGAATTCTCCTTGTGCTATAGTGTGCTTTAAAAAAACATTTTTTCTAGGGACAGAAAACTGTAGGTAGGGAGAGTGTCAGTTTCTTTCACTGTGCCAGTCCTTGTTTCTAGGGACAAAGAAGGAAAGTGAGGGGAATTCTCCTTGTGCTATAGTGTGCTTTAAAAAAACATTTTTTCTAGGGACAGAAAACTGTAGGTAGGGAGAGTGTCAGTTTCTTTCACTGTGCCAGTCCTTGTTTCTAGGGACAAAGAAGGAAAGTGAGGGGAATTCTCCTTGTGCTATAGTGTGCTTTAAAAAAACATTTTTTCTAGGGACAGAAAACTGTAGGTAGGGAGAGTGTCAGTTTCTTTCACTGTGCCAGTCCTTGTTTCTAGGGACAAAGAAGGAAAGTGAGGGGAATTCTCCTTGTGCTATAGTGTGCTTTAAAAAAACATTTTTTCTAGGGACAGAAAACTGTAGGTAGGGAGAGTGTCAGTTTCTTTCACTGTGCCAGTCCTTGTTTCTAGGGACAAAGAAGGAAAGTGAGGGGAATTCTCCTTGTGCTATAGTGTGCTTTAAAAAAACATTTTTTCTAGTGACAGAAAACTGTAGGTAGGGAGAGTGTCAGTTTCTTTCACTGTGCCAGTCCTTGTTTCTAGGGACAAAGAAGGAAAGTGAGGGGAATTCTCCTTGTGCTATAGTGTGCTTTAAAAAAACATTTTTTCTAGGGACAGAAAACTGTAGGTAGGGAGAGTGTCAGTTTCTTTCACTGTGCCAGTCCTTGTTTCTAGGGACAAAGAAGGAAAGTGAGGGGAATTCTCCTTGTGCTATAGTGTGCTTTAAAAAAACATTTTTTCTAGGGACAGAAAACTGTAGGTAGGGAGAGTGTCAGTTTCTTTCACTGTGCCAGTCCTTGTTTCTAGGGACAAAGAAGGAAAGTGAGGGGAATTCTCCTTGTGCTATAGTGTGCTTTAAAAAAACATTTTTTCTAGGGACAGAAAACTGTAGGTAGGGAGAGTGTCAGTTTCTTTCACTGTGCCAGTCCTTGTTTCTAGGGACAAAGAAGGAAAGTGAGGGGAATTCTCCTTGTGCTATAGTGTGCTTTAAAAAAACATTTTTTCTAGGGACAGAAAACTGTAGGTAGGGAGAGTGTCAGTTTCTTTCACTGTGCCAGTCCTTGTTTCTAGGGACAAAGAAGGAAAGTGAGGGGAATTCTCCTTGTGCTATAGTGTGCCAAAGCATTCCTCATCAACCATCTTTGAAATCCTTGTTTTTTGGACAGTCAGGGAAATTGTCGTTGTGCTATTCTGTGCAAAAGCAATAATCCTCAACCATATTTAGAAATCCTTAAGTAAAGGGACAGAGAAGGACACCTGAAGGTAGCCCTTATTGCTTTTTTCCCATCTCCCTGCAGGCCATCTATTAGAATGTCTGGAAGGCAAACAAGGAGAGGCAGACAGTCAGGAGGCAATAAAAGAGGGCAAGCAGGCTCTGTGTCTGGGGGCAACAGTGCTGGTCGTGGACGCGGTGCATTGTCATCAGCACATGGCCATGGGACACGCTTGTCCTTCTTTTCGGCAGCTGGACATGTTGAGCCACATCATGCCGAAGACTTGGTAGAGTGGATGACCAAGCCCTCCTCCTCCTCCTCATCCTCTCTCACCCAGGCTCAGGGTACTGGCAAAGCAGCTGCCAAAGCGTCCTCTTCCCTGGTATCAATGTCAGACTCATCATCAGTCACTCCTTCCCTAGACCCACCATGTCCTCCTCCTGAGAAGTCCCCCGAACTGTTTGAGCACAGTGTTGGGTACATGCTCCAGGAGGATGCCCAGCGTTTCGAAGGGTCTGATGATGAAACCCAGCTACAGGAAGGCAGTAGCGTGAGAGCAGACAGAGGGGATGCTCAAGAAGGACACCAATCTGGCAGTCATGTTCCAGCAGCTGCAGCATACTGCCAGATTGGCTCCAGTGATGAGGAGGGAGGGGATGATGAGGTCACTGACTCCACGTGGGTGCCTAATAGGAGAGAGGAGGAGGAGGAGGATGAGGAGGAGGCACATCTCCAACGAGGCAGGATGCCCTTTGGTGGCCAGCGTAAGGGCAGTACACCGACGGAATCACACCGCAGAGCTCCGCCTGTGCAGGGCGCAGCCTCTGCCCGTCATTCAAAAAGTTCCTTGGTGTGGGCCTTTTTTGAGGCTAGTGCATCAGATCGCACAGCTGCTGTTTGCAACATATGTCTCAAGCGTATATCGCGTGGCCAAAACATCAGCCGCTTGGGTACCACATGCCTGACCAGACATATGTTGACCTGCCATGCAGCTCGTTGGCAAGCCTACCTCAAAGACCCACACCAAAGAACAAAGCGGACCTCTCCTTGCACCGCATCAGCTGGGATCTCCAACCCCACTATAACTTCAGTCCTCTCTGAAACATGCACTGAGAGGAATGAAGGTGTAGAATTAGGTGTGTCACAGCCAAGTACTTGCGGCCACTCTGCTAGCAGTACACCGACGTCCGATTCTAGCAGGCAAATTTCCCTGCCCCAGCTGCTGGACCGTCGAAAGAAGTTCACTCCCAGCCATCCACATGCCCAGCGGTTGAATGCTAGCTTGGCTAAATTGCTAGCGCTTCAACTGCTGCCTTTTCAGTTGGTAGACTCGGCCCCCTTCCGTGAGTTTGTGCAATGTGCGGTTCCTCAGTGGCAGGTTCCCAAACGCCACTTTTTCTCACGGAAGGCTATTCCGGCTCTCTACCGGCATGTGGAAGGCAATGTCTTGGCCTCGCTGGACAGGGCGGTCAGCGGTAAGGTGCATATTACCGCTGACTCATGGTCCAGCAGGCATGGACAGGGACGTTACCTTTCTTTCACGGCCCATTGGGTCACTCTTTTGGCAGCTGGGAAGGATGCAGGACAAGGTGCAGTAGTGTTGGAGGTTGTTCCACCGCCACGCCTCCAAAATGCTACTACTGGTTGTGACACACCTCTCTCCTCCACCCCCTCCTCTTCTTCTTCCTCCATGGCCTCTTCCTGTGGTTTGTCCTATGAACCAGCGGTGCTCCGTAGCCGTTCACGGGGCTACGCAAGTACGCAGGCAAAAAGATGCCATGCCGTGCTTGCGCTGGTGTGTTTGGGGGACAGAAGCCACACTGGGGCAGAGGTCCTGTCTGCTCTGCAGGGCCAGGCCGAGAGGTGGTTGACGCCACGCCAGCTTAAGCCAGGAATGGTGGTTTGCAACAATGGCACCAACCTCCTCTCCGCCCTCCGACAGGGACAACTGACCCATGTGCCCTGTGTGGCTCACGTCCTTAACCTGGTGGTGCAGCGGTTCTTGGGCAGGTACCCGGGCTTACAGGATGTCCTGAGGCAGGCCAGGAAAGTCTGTGTGCATTTCCGCAGATCTTATAATGCCAGTGCTCGCCTGGCTGAGCTGCAAATGGAGTTGAACCTGCCCAAGAACCGCCTTATATGTGACATGCCCACCAGGTGGAACTCAACGTTGGCCATGCTGCAGCGGCTGCACACGCAGCAGAGGGCCATCAATGAGTACCTGTGCGACTACGGCACCAGGACAGGGTCAGGGGAGCTTGGTTTTTTTTCTCCACGCCAGTGGGGCATGATCAGGGATGCATGCACTGTCCTGGCACCATTTGAGGAGGCCACGAGGATGGTGAGCAGTGACAGTGCATGCATCAGTGACACTGTACCTCTTGTCCACCTGTTGGAGCACACGCTGCGTGGAATAATGGACAGGGCACTTGAGGCAGAACAGAGGCAGGAAGAGGAGGACTTCCTTGCCTCTCAAGGCCCCCTTTACCCAGACAGTGTTCCTTCTGTCCCACCCATCGCACAGGAAGAGGAAGAGGAGGAGGAGGAGGAGGAGGATTGTGTCAGCATGGAGGTGGAGGCTGGCACTCAGCATCATCAGCAGCAGTCTTTTAGGGATGATTTACAGTCCCAAGAAACCAGTGGACTTGTACGTGGCTGGGAGGAGGTGGCTGCGGATCATGTCGTCCTTAGTGACCCAGAGGACTCCGGAGCGAATGCCTCAGCAAACCTACGCTGCATGGCCTCCCTGATCCTGCAAAGTCTGCGGAAGGATCCTCGTATTCTTCGGATCAAGGAGAGGGACCATTACTGGCTGGCCACTCTCCTTGATCCACGGTACAAGGGTAAGGTTGCGGACCTTATGTTACCTTCGCAGAGGGAGCAGAGGATGAGACAACTCCGGGAGGCCTTGCAGAAAGGTCTGTGCAACGCGTTCCCAGAGACTGGGAGGTTACAAACTCCTGGTCCTGGACAACGAGTTGCTGAGGCTTCGGCCAGTCAAAGAAGGAGCGGTGGGGAAGGTGGCCGTCTGACCGATGCGTTCAGACAATTCTTTAGTCCGCAGCCCCAAAGTATGATTGGTTCCAGCAACCATCGCCAGCGTCTGATAAACATGGTGCAGGAATATCTAGGGGCAAGGTCAGACTTGGACACCTTCCCCACCGAAAATCCTCTGGCTTACTGGGTCTTGAGGATGGATCACTGGCCAGAGCTTGCACAGTATGCAATTGAGCTACTGGCCTGTCCTGCATCCAGCGTTCTTTCGGAACGCACATTCAGTGCTGCTGGAGGATTTGTCACGGATCACAGGGTGCGCCTGTCCACCGACTCGGTTGATCGACTGACTTTCATCAAGATGAACCAGTCTTGGATCACCACCAGCTACCACACACCTGATGCTGATATAACAGACTAATTGATTTTAACATGTCACATCCCTTCAAGACTGATGCTGATGCTGAGTGCCTGTGCTGTTATGTTGACTGGCTATCCTCCTCCTCCGAGTCCTCAATGATACGATTGATGATGATATATTGGAAGATCATTTTTGTTTATGGGTGCCGCCACCAGTGGCTAAGGCCCAATTTTTCAGCCCCTGTTTTACAGGGGCGTGTAATTACAATTTTTTTAGCAATAATTTGCCATAGGGCTCATTGCTGTGCTCCAAGTACAGTATCTGTGAGGGGTTGGAGTGTTGTGGCACCAGTGCCTAAGGCCCAATTTTTCAGCCCCTGTTTAACAGGGGCGTGTCATTACAATTTTTGAAGCAATACTTTGCAACAGGGCTCATTGCTGTGCTCCAAGTACAGTATCTGTGAGGGGTTGTAGTGTTGTGCCACCAGTGCCTAAGGCCCAATTTTTCAGCCCCTGTTTAACAGGGGCGTGTCATTACAATTTTTGAAGCAATACTTTGCAACAGGGCTCATTGCTGTGCTCCAAGTACAGTATCTGTGAGGGGTTGTAGTGTTGTGCCACCAGTGCCTAAGGCCCAATTTTTCAGCCCCTGTTCAACAGGGGCATGCAATTACAATTCTTGATGTAATAATTCACAGCAGGGCCCATTGCTGCACCCACCAAGAGTAACTCTGAGGGCTTACAGTGTTGTGGCAACGCCACCACCACCACCACCACGAAAGGCCCAATTTTTCAGCCCCTGTTCAAAAGGGGCATGTAATTACAATTCTTGATCTAATAATTCACAGCAGGGCCCATTGCTGCACCCACCAAGAGTAACTCTGAGGGCTTACAGTGTTGTGGCAACGCCACCACCACCACCACCACGAAAGGCCCAATTTTTCAGCCCCTGTTCAACAGGGGCATGCAATTACAATTCTTGATGTAATAATTCACAGCAGGGCCCATTGCTGCACCCACCAAGAGTAACTCTGAGGGCTTACAGTGTTGTGGCAACGCCACCACCACCACCACCACGAAAGGCCCAATTTTTCAGCCCCTGTTCAAAAGGGGCATGTAATTACAATTCTTGATCTAATAATTCACAGCAGGGCCCATTGCTGCACCCACCAAGAGTAACTCTGAGGGCTTACAGTGTTGTGGCAACGCCACCACCACCACGAAAGGCCCAATTTTTCAGCCCCTGTTCAAAAGGGGCATGTAATTACAATTCTTGATCTAATAATTCACAGCAGGGCCCATTCCTGCACCCACCAAGAGTAACTCTGAGGGCTTACAGTGTTGTGGCAACACCACCACCACCACCACCACCACGAAAGGCCCAATTTTTCAGCCCCTGTTCAACAGGGGCATGCAATTACAATTCTTGATCTAATAATTCACAGCAGGGCCCATTGCTGCACCCACCAAGAGTAACTGTCAGGGCTTACAGTGTTGTGGCACCAGCACCACCATCAAAGCCCCAATTTTTACTACCACTGTTCAACAATTATATGTAATTAAAATTCCTGATATAATAGTTGACAGCAGGGCGTTCCAGCACCAACCAAGAGTAACTGTGAGTGCTTACAGTGTTGTGCCAACACCAACAACTAAGGGGCCTATTTCTGCAGAGTATATACGGCAGGTCCCTACTTTCAAACATCCAACTTACAAACGACTCCTACTTGCAAACGCAAGAAGACAACAGGAAGTGAGAGGAAATCTACCCCTAGGAAGGAAAATTCTCTCCTGTAAGAATTAATATGGGAGAAAGGTGTCTCCTCTGTACTGATGCTTTATCACCAATCCTTGTTTCAAGAAAAACACCACATTTCAAAAACAGTTGTCATTGGGACGGAAAGTGAGGTGAAATGTTCTGAACAGGGGCACAGACAGCAAAACAAATGTTACAGGGGTGATAACCCTTACCTATGTTTTCCAAAAAGTTTAAAAATAGATTTTTGGGCTGGAGCTACACTTCAACAATGTACCTGTTCAAAATTACAAACAGATTCTACATAAGAACAAACCTACAGTCCCTGTCTTGTATGCACCGCCTGTATACGGCTGTTCAGAGTATATAGGGCCTTTTTTATTTTATGTGCGGGGTTCCCCTTAATATCCATACAAGACCCAAAGGGGCTGGTAATGGGCTGGGGTAGGGGGGGGGGGGGGGGTCATGGGGTAGCTATGCCATTTTTCTTAAAGATTTTCATCCATATTACCGGGACCAGACATTACATTAAAGCCGCAAGCAGTTTTAAATGGCTTTTTTTTCCTTTAGAAGTGTCATTTTGTGCAGGGACAGTTCTAAACACGGGAAACACGTGGCACTTCACAGGCATACTTTAGACACCCCCCAGGTACGATATTTAAAGGAATATTTGACTTTTTTTTTTTCACTTTATGCATCATTAAAATGACTGCTCCCGAAAAACGACCGTTTTTAAAACTTCTTTTTGCATTGATACATGTCCCCTGGTGCAGAACCCGGGTTCCCAAACCCTTTTTAGGACAATAACATGCATAATAGTTGTTATAATTAGCACTTTAGAATTCGAACGTTCGCATCCATTGTATTTAATAGGGTTCTAATGTTCGTACGAACTTTCGGTCCGTTCGCGGGTTCTGGTGCGAACCGAACCCGGGGGTGTTCGGCTCATCACTACTCATGAGCAGGTAGAATTGCTCAAATGAAAATGTATCTGCTCCCTCATACAGGGCCGCTATTAGAAATTATGGGGCCCCATACAGCCTACCTGAACCCCTACCGGGCCCCCTTCGACCATGCCCTTGACCCCAGCCCTAACCTCGGCTCGAAACAAAAGGCAGGTTTGTTGCCGTTTACACATGCGTGCGGGGCCAACATGTGCGTTCGCAATTGCGCATAAGCACGAATAAGCTGGAGCAGTTTACATTTCTTTTTAATTTTATTTTGTTAAAATTACATCTTTCCTTTTTTTTTCCATATTTGAATAACATCCCTCGTGATAGCAGGGCCATGACAGGTCCTCTTTATGGAGAGATTTGGGGTCTTTTAGAGGGGGGGGGGTAAAATGCAGCTCCACTGCACATGTTTACTGCTCCCCCAACTGAAATGTAAAGTAGCAGCTCATCAGCATTACAATCATCATCACAGGCAGCACAGTAATCAGGGGCTCTATCATGGCTGTATGTCACATGGCTGTTTGCTGACTTTGATAACTTATGGCTGTACTGTATATAACAGACTGTAACACACCACAGCCATAACAAAGTCAGCAGCCATGAGACACAGAGCCCCTACTTACTGTTCTGCCTGTGAAGACTATTGTAATGCTAATGATAACCTGCTGTGTGGTGAGTTCTATTCTAAGGACACAGTGAGGATTCTATGCTTTATTCTTCACTCACTGTGTCTATTGCAGCCACGCTCTCCTTCCTATTCCCTGTCAGCCTCCTCGCATCTCAGCACTATAGAACGGCGGGCGCCGGGAGTAGAATCATAGTATCACTCCGCTGGCCGGGACTAATTGAGTAGCGGTCGGGCTGGATATACATCCGCTCCCGAAAATGAAGAAATAGTCCCTCCTCTGTGCGCACCTGGGCCCCTCTGTTGACCTGGTGGGGCCCAGGAAAATGGTATAACCCCGCTCCATAAAACAAGTAGGAGCGGGGATCAGTTTACCAAGCTCGATTTTTTTTAATTTAATGCAGCAATGAGCTGTAATGCTGGCCGGGCCCCTCTATGCAGCTGATACAACAGGGCTGGTTGTACTGCCCTATCAGTGGCCCTGCCCTCATATACTATATATGTTTCGCACAATCCCTCTACCCTTTCTGCCCATGCAGCTAAAGAAATTACAAGGAATCATCAACACGTTTATATGGCAACATAAAAAACCCAGGCTCAAGAAAGACATTCTCCTTGCCCCTGTACACCACAGGGGGAATGGGAGTCCCAAACATCCAGGCATACTGTACTATAGAGCAGTGATCCGGGACCAACTAAGAGAATGGTGGTCACCTAACTCCAACAAAACATGGACCCAAATTGAAGCCACAGCTGTCAACATGGACACAAAACATCTTCTTACTGCTGCTCTGCTTAACTTCAAACCGCAACACCAAAACTTAAGTTCAATATCAGCAGCTCTACGGGTATGGTCAGCCTCCACACAACATATCAAGGGCCTACCTAAGTCCATTCTCTATCGACTACCCATTAAAGTGATTGAACTGCTATCATCAGACCTGTCCCTTACAGCCTGGATACTCAAAGGGCTCAACAACCTAGGACTACTATTTTCTACATCAGGGATGCACACATTCTCACACTTGCAACAGACATATGGCATCTCCTCTGTGACCTTTTTCTTGTACCTCAGAATTAGATCAATACTCTCTGAAGTCAACCCGTCTGGGGTCTCCTCCTGTGTTAGTCTCCTGCCGAAAGGGGAGATGTGTGACAGGAGTGACTTTCCCCCAATCTCCTTGTGGTGCCCCCCACCTCACATGAAACCACAGTGCCCAGGGCAGCCACCCCTCCTGCCCAACCCTCTGTCCCGGCCCTGGTACTTAGACCCTACGCCTCAAGTGAGTCTGTATCATATGCAAGGGTGACCCGCTTGTATAATTATCCCTTTGGTTGTTGGAAGCCTCTCTACTACTATAGCTACTGGTCTCTGAGTCTGACCCTTGACCGTGACACACCAACTGGGAAGCTAGGAGTGGTATAATGGAGAAATACACTCAGTGGTTTAAATATATTCCTATCTAACTAAAATATAATTCTAATTAAATATTATTTACATTAATAAAGTGGTTGTAAACCCACTCATGCAACTTGCACCTACAGGTAAGCCTAGATTAAGGCTTTCCTGTAGGTGCAAGAAATATCTCCTAAACCTACACGGTTTAGGAGATATTTGCAAAAAATGACATGCACCGATGTCTATGGCGCATGCGCGCCGTAGACAACGGTGCATTGACAGGGTTAATCCCATTCACAAATCCAGCTTTGCCGGATTTGACAGCTCCCGCATGCATGCACGGAGTGACGTCTTCGCCGCTCCGGCCAATCACAGCGCCGGAGCGGCGATACCCGGAAGTAACCTCACGGGTATCTGTGGAGCGATGGCTGCGGCTGGAGGGGGAGACGAGGATGGCTTCGGGGGCCCCGATCTAAGGTAAGTGATGCATAATGAGCCAGTATGCTAGTCATACTAGCTCATTATGGCTTTGTCTTGCAGGTGGGTTTTAAAAAAAAAAATATTTCAGGGTTTACAACCACTTTAATGGAGATTTCACGTAAACTCATTATCTAACAAGGAAAGGTAGGCTGTACTTGTGGTACAACAAACACATTTTAGGAACATGAAATGTTGGGGTAACAAACACTTTAAAGCCTAAATTTAAACCAAAAAAACTAAATCAGCACAAGATTACAGCCACGGGGGGTGGAGAATGGGGCATGTAAGGATAAAGACTGCAAGGAATCCAGGAGCCAACAGCACAAGGGACACAATGGGGGTTATTTACAAAAGGCAAATCCACTTTGCACTACAAGTGCAAACTACAAGTGCAAAGTGCACTTGAAATTGCCCTGAAAGTGCACTTGGAAGTGCAGTCGCTGTAAATCTGAGGGGAAGATCTTAAATGAGGGGAAGCTCTGCTGATTTTATTATTAAGCTAAAACGCTGTTTTTTATTTTCCTTGCATGTCCCCCTCGGATCTACAGCGACTGCACTTCCAAGTGCACTTTCAAGTGCACTTTGCACTTATAGTTTGCACTTGTAGTGTAAAGTGGATTTGCCTTTAGTAAATAACCCCCAATGGATTAATAGTAAGTCATGTCCCTTTTAATTTTTAATTTTTTTAATTTTGTCTAAATATAGGCTTTAACAACTGTTGAGATATGAGTCAGCAGACCCATAGACTTACATTTTGAGACGGAGCAACAAAGCACAACTGCTGCGCAGCACGTAGCACAGCAAAGCAGAAAACAAAGACTGGGTATGTTTTGTTCAAAAATGACTGCCACCCTGCACATATTGTATATATTTATAACTTATAAACAGAAACAAGATTTATGAAACACTAATGCATTGAATAGATTTCTGTGAGAGCAGTACTGTATATATAAAGAGAACGTTGATTCAACTATACATTTCCTCTGATGCGTGCACCAAGGATTTCTCTATCCAACTATGTCTTTATTCTGGTGCCTTGACAATTGTAAATTGTAACTATCAAAGACACAGGATTTTTTTTATCTTTTGTACAAATATAGGAACAAACACTTAACTCTCTCAAGAACTCTCCTAATGTATTTATCCTAATCCAACATAATAGTCCCTCGTTAAGAACAATATCCTTGAAGGGATAAATCTTAAGAAAATCTTTAAAAGTTATAGATTTTCTGGCCTCCATTATGAGAAGGGGTGCCACCCGATGATTCAGAATTAAAGAAGAAGGAGCACCGAGCTGCATTTTCATAAATAAAGTTTACTTAGCCATAAACACAAATATATGCACCCACAAATTGTCAAGTCACATACTTATCAGCAGTTGTGCAGGGTTAAAGCTGAGGTTTATCATAAAAATAAAAACCCTACATTCTTAGTCTTACATCACTTACGTGTAATGCAGGATGTCCCATGTTGTGCAGACAGCTGGATCCTGGAGAGATCTTCACTACAGGAATGCCTGTCTTGTTCCTGTTTCTGAACTTCCAGTGCTGCGTTAATTAATTGCTTTAGGTCTTCGGGAAGCACGCCCCCTCCTTCCTCCTTCTGAATTAGAAAACTTTTTTCATTGATTACCTTGTTTGTAACACAAACTGTGAATGAGGGAGAGTCTGATGAGTGACAGGATTCTCTTCTTTGTCTGACATCCCTTAAAGTGGTTGTAAAGGTTAGTTTTTTTTTTAAATAACAAACATGTCATACTTACCTCCGCTGTGCAGTTAGTTTTGCACAGAGTGGCCCCGATCCTCCTCTTCTAGGGTCCCCCCGCGGTGCTCCTGGCTCCTCCTCTTCTCGAGTGCCCCGTCGGAGAAGCGCTCTCTTTGTGGACACCAGTTCAGGCGCACTCCCGTGTCCTGTTCTGCGTCCATAGACTCCGCCCCCCAGTGCCCGCTTCATTGGATTTGATTGACAGCAGTGGGAGCCAATGGCTTCACTGCTATCAATCTATCCAATCAGGACACAAGACACCGGCCGGAGCTGGTGTGCTTGTTCCCGTCGTGCAAATTACGGGGCTCAGGTAAGTATAAGAGGAGCTCAGGGGCGCTGCTGCAGCAAAGGAGGTTTTTCACCTTAATGCATAGAATGCATTAAGGTGAAAAACGGCGAGGGTTCAACCCCTTTAATTGCAAAATAAAAAGAGTGGAAAGTTTTCATCCAAAAGCAGCCGCACCCAATCAGAAGGGGCTGTCAGAATACAATAGCCACAGCAGGAATTCATACAGGGGGGCTCATGCATGGCTTCGGAAGATGGCGGACGTCTGATGGACTAGCTCCGGTCCCTGTCAGGTCTATTCACAGCCCCTGTTCCGCTCTACACCGCTTTAATTGCACTAGTGGTAAGCGCTACACACTTCCGCTTACTCTGAGTACCCCGCAGGAAAGATCAGGCAGCAGAGACCCTCTTCCCCACTGCCATTAGAGCCACGGCTTCCTCTGAACATGGATCGCTTCCTTACTAGCTCATCATCCCCGGCCTTTCTTACACGGGAGGACCCGGATGAACATATGGGGGGGCTCTCTACACGCTCCACCTAAAGACAATTCCTCTGTAACTCTCTCAGTATTAACTCCTGAGGTGCTGGATGAAAAGCTGACCCACAATACATCTTTGTAAGTGGGGAAGATTTCTCAGGAATTGGGTGGGGAGATTGCCTAAATAGGTGAACGCACAGATGCCTTAGAGACTAAATTTGAAGAGATTCAATATGTACACATCCTGGAAGAGGAAAATTGAGTGCTAAAACATACTGTTTCCCAGCTTCAAGAACTAGTTCTGGCCAGCTCAGTAGATTGTTTTAAAGAAGAGCTGGAAACCTTCCTAAATGTACAAAATATAACTGTATACCAGCATTTAAAGGTAATAGCACCAGGGGTAGTTGATCCAGGGAATCAGGAAGCAATCTTGTTTTCTTCCGCTGAAACAAATTGGATCATGCTTTATTGTTTTATTGTTTTTTTGCCTTCCTCTGGATCAACTGTGGGTAAAGGATTATGTATATGTAGATTTTCTATCTTTTTTTAAGTTGGTTGAGCTAGATGGACTTGTGTCTTTTTTCAACCTAGCCATGTAACTATGAACTCAGTGTGGGAAATCTGATGCTCCCACATTTATATGCAATTCCTGACCCATTCATATGGGCTAAGCAGGGGATTACCATTCTAAAACATATTGAGTTTGATTTACTAAAGGCAAAAAGGCTGCGCACTTTGCAAAGTGCTTAGTAAATGAGCATGAGCTCTGCTAACTTCCATAATCCAATCATGTGCAAGCAAAAATTAGTTTTTTTTTATTTACCACATGATTGGGTACTCTTTTCAAAGTGAATCTTTGCCTTATTTTCTAAGCTCTGGAGCAACTGCACTTGCAGAGGGGTATCTTCATTTTGCAAAGTGCACAGTCTATTTGCCATTAGTACTGTAAATCAACCCCATTGTGTCCTGGTTCCTTGGAGAAGTGTGATAAAGTATGGTCCAGTTGGATAGATGCAGATGGTCAAGGTTCCTTAGTGGAGGTTAAAAGTCCTAGTAGAGCTTATTTAAAGGCCTCCCTCCTTTCTTTCCCTTCCCTCCCTCTTTTATTTCTGTTTTCTATCCCACACTATTAACCTATTGTGCATGGTATATCCTTTGCCTACTTTCTGTCCTCCCTTCTTTTACTTCAACAGCCTTTCAATTACTAGTGGTGAATACACCTTTTATCCCCTTTGATTTTTCTTGGAATTGTAGATTATATCTTATGTTTCTTAGGGTGCCTGATATTGCTGTATTATTTATAATCCAGGACTAATGTGCACCTTATAATATCTCCTTATATTATGTGCTGCTGTACAATGTATTTTCCTTGCTGTTTGTACTTGGGAAATCTTTTTATTAATGATATTCTATTTGTTTTAAAAAAAAAACTCAGTGTAAATATAAATTGCCTTTAATGATGGATGTCCCACGTGTGGATACTAATGCATTGGGTAAAACCCTTATTATCATAGTAACATTTACATAGTACATTACTAAAAGTAGTCCATCCATTTACAAAGTATCTTGAATTCTTTTCACAGAACATAAGACACTTTGTGAATTGACGAGGGGAGATGAGAAGCAGATGAATGTTACAATCTCCTCTCGTGCATTCATAGAACACCAATTGCATCAAAGTTAAGCTGCCTATACTGTGTCTCTGGATCTACTGGTCATTCTAAGGTAAGGGTTTCACTGCTCCTTTCACACTTGTGGGACGACAAAGTCGTACGACTTGCATTGCAACTTTACAGTGCATCCTGTGCAATTTAGATGCGACTTTGAGGCGACTTTGGATGAGTAAGACTTTGTTCCAACTTCGGCTTTGAGCAATGATAACATACATGGTGTGACACAGTTACTTTTCCTGTCACAGTGATTTCCTATTACTCTTTACTTCCTAGTTTTTGCTGGGGTTGTATGGTGTGAGCCAACATGGTGGTGATACGTTATGTTGCTGCAGCAGTTATGGTGTAGCTGTGTTACTTGAAGAAGAAGAGGAGAAGCGCAGAAGGAGAAGGCGTAGGTTCTGGGTCCACCCCGTCATTGCCAATCGGGAAGAGAGAAAACAGTTCTGGGTCCCGCATAATGTCACATGAAGACAAGTTCTTTAATTACACACGCATGTCAATTACACGTTGAGAACATGTGTGTTCAGTCACTGTTCTCTCTACTAGGTTTTCACATGGTGATTTTAGCTAATGGCCAAATGTTTTTTGCTTACAGTTTTGATGAATTACTGGGTTTGTTCTCTAGCCAGCAAATGAACATAACGTTCCAAAGGAGTATTCCCCCTGTGAAAAGACTGATAATACATTGAGCTAAGCTTTATGTGTCCAAAAGTGATGGTTCCTGGGCACAGGTAATGTGTTCTTTCTGCTCCTCCTCTGCCTCCACCTCCTCTGATGCCTCTTTTGAGGGGTTGTCTTCCCAGTTAGCCTGTGATCTGGAATAGAATTTGTTTATTGTTTTTATGAAGCATGATTACACTATTGTGTGTTGAAAAAACACAAATATGAAAGCTGATAGATTACACTGTCTCATTTCCAATATTGGTTTTAGGAACTCCAGTTCCTGAGCATGGCAGTTCGGTGAAACTTTTTTCCTTCCTGATCACCTCCAAGTCTTCTTAATAATTTTCAGATGACGATTATAGCAATCTTTTTAGACTCCTAAAATGCATTTCTAGAGTTTTCAATAAAAAAATTATACAATAATTATTCACTTTTTCATTTCAGGTACCTGGCAACCGGTCGTTCAATGTCAAGTTTACATTATAAGTTTTGTGTTGGAATATCGACAGCTAGTATAATTGTTCATGACACCTGTAGAGTCATTTGGAATGTTCTTAAGGATTTGGTCATGAAGAAACCAAGTCATGAAGATTGGTTAAAGATAGCGGGTGTTTTCTTGGAGAGATGCAATTTTTGGCATTGTTTAGGCGCAATTGACAGAAAACAGATCTGCATTGTGAAGCCCATTGGCAGTGGATCAAAATTCTTTAAACTATAAAAAAATATTTCTTTCTCGTACATCACGGGACACAGAGCGACCTAGTCATTACTAATGGGTTATATAGATACCGTCAGGTGCTGGCACTGGCAACTTCCAAAACCGGAAGTACCCTCCCCTATATAAGCCCCTCCCATCCGGGAGCACCTCAGTTTTTTGCCAGTGTCTAAGGTGTTGGCCAAGAAGAAACATGTGTTTTTCACTGAGCTTGCGTACAGGTTCTTTTGGGCCTCAGTAAGCTATTCCGGATCCGACCAAAAAAGCTTCATAGCTAAACGGTCGGTACCCGGGCCTTGCAGAGAAGAGCAAGGTTTTGCCTGTAATGCTTCTCTTAGGAGAGCTGGACCCTGGGATCCAGAGCTCTGGTCATACCCACGACCAAGATGTTTTCTGTGCAGGGTGCTATACAGGTCCAGGGGAGTGGAATCCTTGGGAACCCGGTCCCTGAAGGTTTGATTACAATGCCTGTCGTGATAGGTGAAGTTTGGGCTTTTGTGGACCAAACAAAGTCCTGCGGCGGGGAACAGGTACGTGGGGGCCCCCAGGAACTTGGTTCTATTGGGGGACCCCCAAGCCTAATTTGTCTTTCTGTCTGTTACCTAATGGTATTCCCGCAAAATTCTGTGCATGCCTGTAACTACTAAAAAAATGTAATAATTTTTAATGGTGTCAAGAAAAAAAAAAAAAAATTTTTTTTTTTATATATTTAATATATTAGACTGTGGTACCTGTGTTTGTCCACTAGAGGCCGCTGTGGAATGTTTTCTTGTCATGTGGACTAGTTTCTTCTCAGCAGAGCAAGTCCAGGCAGATGGTGAGTTCTCTTATGGGAAACTGCTTCCTCTGCCATGTTGCAATGCTCGTCCATCCCCCGGCCTGCGGCAAAGAGGGGCCCTGGCTCTTGTCCCTAGTTTCCATTTTTCGAAATTAGCGCCAAAGGCGCACGTGGCCGTGCGCGTGCGCGTGCACGCGCCTCTATATATAGAGGTGGGCCGGGAAAGGGGGCGGAGCCTGGGGGATGACGCTCTGTGCGCGCCGCAGCGCTTCTGCGCATGTGCGGGCGTCCCAGCATTTTAAAAATCACAATTTTGTGTGGTGAGCTGGCTATGAAGTACAGAGACAGAGCTGGCAACATTTAAAAAAGGGCATACAGCAAGCGGTTGATACAGGCATCCCCTAGAAAGGCACATTAGTAGACACCAACTGTTTCTTATAGCAGCATTTATGCTAGACTATTGTCAGTAACTGGTGTATTTCGGCTGGAATACCTCAGCTTTGTGGCTTAGGAATATGCCGTCTAAAAACTCCGGGACTAGAAATTCCAGGAGGAATAGGGGGTCTCCATCGGGCTCTGAGGATCTTGGGCATGCTTTGGCTGCACCAGTCTCCCCTGAAGAATCAGAGGTTAGTGACCGTAGAGCACCCTCAGGAGTACCTGGTACTGTGGCTGTCCTCAGTTCACCTGCTCCTGTGTATGTAACAGAGGAGGTTTTTTCCTCAGCTCTGGGAGGGCTGGAAGAGAGATTGTCAGCATTGATCGCGGCTTCCCTGTCACAGGAGAAAAGCGCCCGATCTCCGTCTCCTCCCTCAGAGTGCCTGTTAACAGAGCAACAGTCCCATACAGGGATCGACCTACCTGAAGGGGATCAGGATGAGGTAGATTCGGTTGTAGAAGAATCAACAGTGGAAGAGCCATTCTCAGCATCACATGCTGAAAGGTTATGGGTTCAGTCCCTGACTAATATGGTCCGATCAGCATTTAAAATGCCACTTGCGGAGCCATAATCCACTTCTGTCTCCTCGTTGGGGTCGCTAAAAGCTCCCCAGACTGTTTGTTCCTTTCCGATCCATCCTTTACTGGAAGGGCTCATTTACCAGGATTGGGAGCATCCTGACAAAATATTTACTCCCCCTAAGAGATTTCCGGTGGTCTATCCCATGGAGGATAAGTTCATCAGAAAATGGAAGGTCCCTACAGTGGACGCAGCCATCTCTTGTGTGAATAAATCACTGACATGTCCGGTGGATAATGTCCAAATGTTCAAGGACCCAATAGATAAAAAATTGGAGTCCTTATTAAAATCTGCTTTTTCTACAGCAGGATTGGTGACACAACCAGCAGTGGCAGCTATTGGGGTCTGCCAAGCAGTGAAGGATCAGTTGAAACAGGTCTTAAGGGACTTGCCAGATCAGCAGGCTCTTGCCCTAGCTGATCTACCTAGAGCCTTATGCTTTGCGGTGGACGCCATAAAGGATTCAATCCATCAGGCCTCCCGCCTTACGCTGTCTGTAGTACATATGCGCAGGCTTCTATGGCTCAAAAACTGGTCTGCTGAAGCTCCCTGTAAAAAATTGCTGGTCAGCTTCCCATTTCATGGTGAGCGCTTATTCGGGGAAGACCTGGACAAATATATCCAGAGAATTTCCAGCGGTAAAAGTACACTTTTGCCGGTTAAAAATAGAGTTAGAGGTCCCTCTTTTAAGAGGCCGGCTTCTCCAGTCCCTAGGACATCGGCTGTGAAACAGTTCCGACAGCTTCCTCGGTCAAATCCCGGAGGTAAAAATCAGGGACAGTTGCAGGGTAACAAGAAGCCCTGGAGCAGGAGAGGTACAAAACCTCCCCCAAAGTCAAATGCATGAAGGGTTGCCCCCACTCAATCGGGTGGGGGGAAGACTTCAGTTGTTCACAGAGACCTGGCGGGACACGATCCGAGACAGATGGGTGCTCTCCGCAGTAAATCTGGGATACAAATTGGAGTTAAAAAACTCCCCTCCTTCCCGCTTTATAAGGTCAAACGTGCCAAGGGATCCCCAGAAGAGAGGATCCCTCCTGTTGGCACTGGAACAATTATTGCTCCAAGCAGTAATTATAGAGGTTCCCCTGGAAGAATGGGGGTTCGGGTTTTACTCAAACCTCTTTACAGTTCCGAAGCCAAACGGGGACGTGAGGCCCATATTAAATCTAAAAGGGCTAAACAAATTCCTACATATCAGGACTTTCTGGATGGAGTCGATCCGATCGGTAGCCACTGCCCTACAAGGGGAGGAATGGTTAGCCTCGATCGACATCAAAGATGCTTATTTGCACATTCCCATCTTTCCAGCCCACCAAAAATTTCTACGCTTTGCGGTAGAAGGGCGCCATTTTCAGTTCAGAGCCTTACCCTTCGGTCTGGCCACAGCACCAAGAGTGTTCACAAAAATTCTGGCCCCATTATTGGCCAATCTAAGGACACGAGGTGTAACGATAATGGCATATCTAGACGACTTGTTGCTGATAGACCACTCAGTGGAAAAACTAGAAGTGGTTGTTCACGAGACAATCAAGTTTCTGGAATATCACGGTTGGATTATCAACCGAGACAAGTCAGCCCTAAAACCAGTCAAAAGTCTGGAATACTTGGGGCTAAGGCTGGATTCAGACCAGAGAAAAATTTTCTTGCCTCAAGAAAAGGGGTCGTCTTTGAGAGACTTGATCCACTTAGTGGGTTCAAAAAGACAGCCATCCATACGCCTGTGCATGAGGCTGCTGGGAAAAATGGTGGCATCATTCGAAGCAGTACCCTACGGTCAATTCCATTCAAGGAAATTGCAAAGGGCCATACTGTCAGCCTGGAACAAAAAAGTTCAGGCTCTGGACTTACCAATGTCCTTGTCCCCTTCCGTTCGCAAGAGCCTCCGCTGGTGGTTGGTTCCCCAGAATCTGGAAAGAGGGAAATCCTTCAGTCCGATTTCCTGGAAGGTGGTCACTACAGATGCCAGCCTTATAGGCTGGGGAGCGGTACTGGAGCAATGGTCTCTCCAGGGCAAGTGGTCAGAAGCAGAAAAGGCCCTGCCCATCAATCTCTTAGAGATACGAGCAGCCCGGTATGCCCTAGTAGCATGGACATCCAAACTCTAAGGGTCCCCTGTCAGAGTTCAATCAGACAATGCCACAGCAGTGGCATATATCAATCGTCAGGGGGGCACCAGGAGTCGTGCAGCCCAAAGGGAAGTAAATTACATCCTAAGATGGGCAGAAAGATATGTCCCAGCCATATCTGCGGTATTCATTCCAGGAGTGGAGAATTGGAAGGCGGACTTTCTAAGTCGCCAACAATTATGCCCAGGGGAATGGTCCCTTCATCCCGAGGTTTTCCGGACAATATGTCAGCGGTGGGGAACACCGGATGTAGATCTGCTAGCATCCAGATTCAACACAAAAGTGGACAGGTTTGTCTCTTGGACAAGGGATCCCCTAGCGTGCGGCTCGGATGCCCTAGTGTTCCCTTGGGATCAGTTCAAGCTGATATATGCATTCCCACCGCCACAATTGTTACCTCGATTACTCCGCAGAATCAGGGTAGAAAAGAAACCAGTGATTCTGGTGGCTCCAGCGTGGCCCCGAAGAGCATGGTACGCGGAGATTGTAAAAATGTCTGTGGGGAGTCCTTGGACTCTCCCACATCGTCCGGACCTGCTTTCGCAAGGACCGATATACCACCCTTCCTTACCAGCCCTAGGTTTGACGGCCTGGCTATTGAAGCCCACATTCTAAAAAAGAGAGGGCTCTCTAATGCTGTGGTATCTACCATGATCAATGCCAGGAAGCCGGTATCCAGGCAGATCTACTATAGAATCTGGAAGGCGTACATCGCCTGGTGTGAGGCCAAGAAATGGCATCCACGTAAATACGTAATAGGTAGGATTCTGGACTTCCTACAATGGGCTGTAGATAGGAAGCTTGCCTTGAGTACTATCAAGGGTCAGATTTCGGCCTTGTCAATATTTTTTCAAAGGCCCTTGGCTTCGCATTCACTAGTCAAAGCCTTTATACAAGGAGTGATGCGTATTAGTCCTCCGGTTAATATTCCCATATGTCCATGGGATCTAAACTTGGTTCTGTCGGTTCTACAGAAACAACCATTTGAACCATTACAGCATATTTCCTTGGTGCTTCTCACCAGGAAATTGATTTTTCTAGTAGCCATTTGTTCGGCTAAAAGAGTATCGGAATTAGCAGCTATGTCCTGTAAGGAGCCATATCTGGTTATCCATAAGGACAGAGTAGTGTTACGTCCTCATCCAGCCTTTCTTCCTAAGGTGGTATCGAGGTTTCATTTGAACCAAGATGTGGTTCTTCCTTCTTTTTTCTCCAAACCTAGCTCGGTAGAGGAAAAGTTATTGCATTCTTTGGATGTAGTAAGAGCAGTTAAAGCTTATCTAAAAGCCACTGCTCAGATTCGCAGATCGGATACTTTGTTTATTCTGCCGGAAGGCCCCAGAAAGGGTCAGGCAGCGTCAAAATCTACTTTAGCCAAGTGAATTCGACAGGTCATAATACAAGCCTATGGCTTGAGAAGGAGACCGCCTCCGTTCAAAGTTAGAGCGCACTCCACAAGAGCAGTTGGAACTTCATGGGCAGTGCATCACCAGGCCTCCCTGGCTCAAATCTGTAAGGCCGCAACATGGTCTTCAGTACACACGTTTACTAGGTTCTACCAGGTGGACGTTAGAAGTCAGGAGGATGTCGCCTTTGGGCGCAGTGTGTTGCAGGCCGCAAAAGATCCTCATGTCTGATAGCGCTCAGCTTATATATGGTGTATCCCCCCCCTCATTTGGCATTGCTTTAGGACATCCCATTAGTAATGACTATGTCGCTCTGTGTCCCGTGATGTACGAGAAAGAAAATAGGATTTTTATAACAGCTTACCTGTAAAATCCTTTTCTTGGAGTACATCACGGGACACAGAGCTCCCGCCCCTCTTTGGGGACACTTATTGCTTTGCTACAAAACTGAGGTGCTCCCGGATGGGAGAGGCTTATATAGGGGAGGGTACTTCCGGTTTTGGAAGTTGCCAGTGCCAGCACCTGACGGTATCTATATAACCCATTAGTAATGACTATGTCGCTCTGTGTCCCGTGATGTACTCCAAGAAAAGGATTTTACAGGTAAGCTGTTATAAAAATCCTATTTTTTCTTTCATGTTGCTAGCAGTGGCTGATGCCAATTATTGTTTTACGTACATAGACATTGGCTCTTATGGCAGCAGTTCTATTCAGGTGTATTTGCCCACTCATCTTATGGTAGGATGCTTTGGGAAAATAGTCTTCAGCTTCCACCAGACTGTCCACTACCAGGCACAAGTGGTCCAACCTTGCCATATGCATTTGTTGGAGATGAGGCTTTTGCGCTCCGTCCACACTTAATGAGGCCTTATTAAATTTGTCCTTTACATTTGCAGCGGAGAGTGTTCAATTACCGCCTGACAAGGGCAAGAAGATATGTGGAAGGTGCATTCGGCATATTATCAAATAAATCCTGCTTACCTCCACTGATTTAACAATGGAGAATACCATATATACGGTAAAAGCTGCATGTGTACTCCACAACTTTGTAAGGATTCGTGATGGGTACCTGTTTGAAGACACACTCATGCATGATATGAAGAGTGCACAGTGGAGTGCTGGTAGGGGCACCAGTGATGGTGCGATTGTTCATGAACAGTTTACATGCTATTTCATGTCTGAGGCTGGTCAGGTCTCATGGCAGCTGGATGCCATTGCATAAAGGTTTATCAGAGTTATACAGTTTTTCTGGCTGTGTTCCGTAATAAAATGTTGTGAGCTGTACATTATATTCTGATAGATGTTATAAACATTAATGTTCATCAACATTTTTGTGCAGTTTCTATTCATTATATATATTTTTGAAAGGTATCTGTGATGCGTGCTGTGACATAAATATACAGAGCCTGGATTTTCTGTGTTAATCACTAAACATTGTGCAACATACAGAAAATATATTAAAAACTGAGTCCTCTAGATTAGGTAACTACCTAATTTAAGACAAAAAAAACAAAACAAAAACACTGACTTCAACATGTATTTTTTATTATTATTATATAAAAGTATTACTAAAATTGAACACCCAATAACCAAAATAAAAATACTGTCCTCAGGCCATTTCCATATATTCTATTATTATCAAAGAAATAACCTCCTCCAAACAAGAAAGGCAACAAATTTGTGTAAACTTATAAAAACATAAAACGTTTTTAATAGTACAACGCTTCTGCATGCAGCGGACCTATATTTTACTACAGAGAACTTTGTCATAGAATTGGTACAGCTGGCACATAACAGGAATATGATATCTTGGGTTTACATATTATAAAATAAAATAAAGTGTGGGCACAGTGCTAGTGGAAGGCCTTGTGAATTGTGTTTATTGGGGTTTGTAATGGTGTGTGGGGAATAGGAATTAAAACTGTTGACTAATTTGGGTCCCAAGTGTGGAGGGCAATGGGGACGAGTAGGATATGGCATGGGCGGATTTGACGGCATCGGCACATCTGAGTATGGGCGGATCTTTAGTGGAACAAAAGGGTGTGGTTCTTCGTGTTGGAGGGCTTGGATGGGATAAAAGGGTCCAGATGTTGGTAGTGGCGAAACCACATCAGGTGATGGGGTGGTCACTGGCTTTTCCATTAAGGAGTTCACCAGTTTCATTAATGTCATCCTCATGTTGTGTTTTTTCTCTGGGTTGATCTTTTGGAACATGCCCACCAAGAACGTTGAAAATGCATGGACCTCACTCTCCTGCTCCTCTAATATTTCACTGAGCTTGCTGACCACCTCCATGAATTTATCTAAAACTTAGCCACCCCTCCCTCTTGCAGATCTGAATGACTGATGTTGAAAAACCTGACTTGGCCCAGCTTCCTCCTCTATGTTGCAGACTGAAGAGACATACTGCTAGATATGTCACATGGAGCTTCTTGATCAGTAGTCTCCTGTGACTCCTCCTCTTCATTGGGGCTCCCTTCCCAACTAGATTGTGTTCTGAAATACAAATAGATTATTGTTTAGGCAAACCATTCTTATAGTGACAAAATTAAGACACGACAGATAGTAGCTTACTCTCTCAATTCCAGGAACAGTTTTAAAAAGTGCAAGTCCCTGACATGGATATATGGTGCCACTCCTGTTGATCCCGATCCACTCCTTGCCTACCTCAGCTTCCTCAGATAGCAGATAAAGCAGTCCCTTAGGCTCTTACATCTGATTTGCAAAACTTCCACTGTAAAAGATAAAAAAACATACAAAAAAAATATGTTTTTCCTTTCAGGTACCTGGCAACATGTCATTCCTTTGCTACTCTGCATTACAATTTTATGGTGGGGAAATCATCAGCAGGCTACATTATGACACCTGCAGAGTCATATCGGATGTGATGAAGGATGTGGTCATGAATAAACCAACCCAAACAAAATACTACTCAAAATATACTGACAATAACCTTTGACAAGAAAAAAAAATTATTTTGCCTTTACATGTAGGTAGAGGAATACATGGTTTACAGTGCACACAAAAAGAAAACCATTAAAAAATTATTTACCCGTATGTGTCGCTGTCTACTTCTGGGTTTAGCGCGTGCCCCCCACCCAAGTCCCACTGTGATTGTACACAGCAGGAGCCTGTCAGCCAATGATGCACTGACCGGACATGCTGATCAGCTGTGTACAATCATAGCCCAAAGCTCTGTGTTCAGAAACAACACAGAGCTCTGTACACAGAGAGCGATCTGTCCGTTTCTTGTCCCTGCAAAGCAGGGATGAGAAACAGAGAGGTCTCTTAGTAAAATCAGAACACTTTACATATATTACACATGGTTAGGCACACATTTAACCCTTTGATCGCCCTAGATGTTAACCCCTTCCCAGCTAGTGCCATTAGTACAGTGACAGTGTATAGTGTTATCACTGAGCACTGTATTAATGTCATTGGTGTTGTCAGTGGCAGTTAGTCAGCTCTCCCCCAGCGTTAGTTAATGTTAGTTAATTGCCCATTGTACAATCGAAATCCCATTTTATGTCGTTGATCTCCGCTATTAGGATAAAAAAAAATCCACTATTTATATACCATAGCTTGTAGACTCTATAATTTTGACACAGACCAACCAATATAGATTTATTGGGATTTTTTTTATATCAAAGACATGTAGCAGAATACATTTTGTCCCAAATTTATGAAGAAATTGTATTTTTTTATATATTTTATAGCAGATAAAAAAAAAATTTTATATCAAACTTCCTATCAAAAAAGGAAAAAAAAAAAAAATTATAAAAAAAAAAAAAAAAGAGGGGTTGCCATCCGGGCCCCTGGGGACCTCTGGGCCCCTTACAAAAAAAATACAGTCCTTTTGATTATAGCCATAAGTGGATTAGGGGCAGACTGTGGGGTGGACTTCGAAAACTGAGCCTGGGCTGCGTGTCTCACCTGCAAGAATCGAAAGAGCATATATCTGGGGAGTAGGGATGAGCTATGTATTCGAGTCGAACGCATGTTCGACTCGAACATCGCCTGTTCGCCTGTTCGGCAAAACCAGAACTTTGTGGGGCGTTCGCGCCAAATTCGTGTGACGCAAACGGCCCACAATGCACTGCGCCATCGCTCTGCATTGCCGGCGCTGTGATTGGCCAAGCATGCGCTGTGACCCCGCATGCTTGGCCAATCACAGCACCGGCGGCGAGGAGAGCCATAATTGGCCACAGGCAGGATGCCTGTGGCCAATCATAGCTCAGGGGGGTTTAGTACACGCCCCACACTATAAAAGGCCGCCAGCGCGGCGGCCTTGTGTAGTGTGTTCCGGCGTGCAGGGAAAGAGATACATGGGCAGGGACAGTGTGTTCTACAGTCTGTTCTTTTCTCAGGCATCTGCAGGAGTTAGTGGGTGTTGTGTGCCTCCAGCACAGTATACACCTGTATCTACCCTTTATTGCTGTTCTCTAAGCTAAATAGGCAGGCAGGGACAGTGTGTTCTTTTCTCAGGCATCTGCAGGAGTTGCTGTTCTTGTGTGCCCTAGTACAGTATACACCTGTATATACCCGTCATTGCTGTTCTCTAATAAAGGCATCTGCTGGAGTTAGTGGGAGTTGTGTGCCCTAGTACAGTATACACCTGTATATACCCGTCATTGCTGTTCTCTAATACAGGCATCTGCAGGAGTTAGTGGGTGTTCTGTGCCCTAGTACAGTATACACCTGTATATACCCGTCATTGCTGTTCTCTAATAAAGGCATCTGCTGGAGTTAGTGGGTGTTGTGTGCCCTAGTACAGTATACACCTGTATATACCCGTCATTGCTGTTCTCTAATACAGGCATCTGCAGGAGTTAGTGGGGGTTGTGTGACCTAGTACAGTATACACCTGTATATACCCGTCATTGCTGTTCTCTAATACAGGCATCTGCTGGAGTTAGTGGGTGTTGTGTGCCCTAGTACAGTATACACCTGTATATATCCGTCATTGCTGTTCTCTAATACAGGCATCTGCAGGAGTTAGTGGGTGTTGTGTGCCCTAGTACAGTATACACCTGTATATACCCGTCATTGCTGTTCTCCAATTCAGGCATCTGCAGGAGTTAGTGGGTGTTGTGTGCCCTAGTACAGTATACACCTGTATATACCCATCATTGCTGTTCTCTAATACAGGCATCTGCAGGAGTTAGTGGGGGTTGTGTGCCCTAGTACAGTATACACCTGTATATACCCATCATTGCTGTTCTCTAATAAAGGCATCTGCTGCAGTTAGTGGGTGTTGTGTGTCCTAGTACAGTATACACCTGTATATACCCGTCATTGCTGTTCTCTAATACAGGCATCTGCAGGAGTTAGTGGGTGTTGTGTGCCCTAGTACAGTATACACCTGTATATACCCGTCATTGCTGTTCTCTAATAAAGGCATCTACTGGAGTTAGTGGGTGTTGTGTTCCCTAGTACAGTATACACCTGTATATACCCGTCATTGCTGTTCTCTAATAAAGGCATCTGCTGGAGTTAGTGGGTGTTGAGTGCCTCCAGCACAATATACACTACCCAATTGCTGGTTTTCCCATCTCCCTGCAGGCCATTACTATGTCTGGAAGGCCAACAAGGAGAGGCAGACAGTCACGAGCCAATAAAAGAGGGCAAGCTGGTCGTGGACGCGGTGCATCGTCATCAGCGCGTGGCCATGGGACACGCTTGTCCTTATTTTCGGCAGCTGGACATGTTGAGCCGCATCATGCCGAAGACTTGGTAGAGTGGATGACCAAGCCCTCCTCATCCTCCTCATTCTCTCTCACCCAGGCTCAGGGTACTGGCAAAGCAGCTGCCAAAGCGTCCTCTTCCCTCGTATCATTGTCATCATCAGTCACTCCTTCCCTAGACCCACCGTGTCCTCCTGAGGAGTCCCCCGAACTGTTTGAGCACAGTGTTGGGTACATGCTCCTGGAGGATGCCCAGTGTTTCGAAGGGTCTGAAGATGATACCCAGCTAGAGGAAGGCAGTAGCGTGAGAGCAGAGAGAGGGGATGCTCAAGAAGGACAGCAATCTGGCAGTCATGTTCCAGCATACTGCCAGATTGGCTCCAGTGATGAGGAGGGAGGGGATGATGAGGTCACTGACTCCACATGGGTGCCTGATAGGAGAGAGGAGGAGGATGAGGAGGAGGCACATCTCCAACGAGGCAGGATGCCCTCCGGGGGCCAGCGTAAGAGCAGCACACCGACTGAATCACACCGCAGAGCACCGCCTGTGCAGGGCGCTGCCTCTGCCCGTTATTCCAAAAGTTCTTTGGTGTGAGCCTTTTTTGAGTCGAGTGCATCAGATCGCACAGCTGCTGTTTGCAACATATGTCTCAAGCGTATCTCGCGTGGCCAAAACATCAGCCGCTTGGGCACCACATGCTTGACCAGACATATGTTGACCTGCCATGCAGCTCGTTGGCAAGCGTACCTTAAAGACCCACACCAAAGAACAAAGCAGACCTCTCCTTGCTCCTCATCAGCTGGGATCTCCAACCCCACTGTACCTTCAGTCCTCTCTGAAACCTGCACTGAGAGGAATGAAGGTGTAGAATTAGGTGTGTCACAGCCAAGTACTTGCTGGCACTCTGCTAGCAGTACACCGACGTCCGATTTATAGCAGGCAAATTTCCCTGCCCCAGCTGCTGGACCGTCGAAAGAAGTTCACTCCCAGCCATCCACATGCCCAGAGGTTGAATGCTAGCTTGGCTAAATTGCTAGCACTTCAACTGCTGCCTTTTCAGTTGGTAGACTCGGCCCCCTTCCGTGAGTTTGTGCAATGTGCGGTTCCTCAGTGGCAGGTTCCCAAACGCCACCTTTTCTCACGGAAGGCGATTCCGGCTCTCTACCAGCATGTGGAAGGCAATGTCCATGCCTCACTGGACAGGGCGGTCAGCGGTAAGGTGCATATTACCGCTGACTCATGGTCCAGAAGGCATGGACAGGGACGTTACCTTTCTTTCACGGCCCATTGGGTCACTCTTTTGGCAGCTGGGAAGGATGCAGGACAAGGTGCAGTAGTGTTGGAGGTTGTTCCGCTGCCACGCCTCCAAAATGCTCCTACTGGTTGTGACACACCTCTCTCCTCCACCCCCTCCTCTTCTTCTTCCTCAATGGCCTCTTCCTGTGCTTTGTCCTCGGAACCAGCGGTGCTCAGTAGGCGTTCAAGGGGCTACGCAAGTACGCAGGCAAAAAGATGCCATGCCGTGCTTGCGCTGGTGTGTTTGGGGGACAGGAGCGACACTAGGGCAGAGGTTCTGTCAGCTCTGCAGGGGCAGGCCGAGAGGTAGTTGACGCCACGCCAGCTTAAGCCAGGAATGGTGGTTTGCGACAATGGCACCAACCTCCTCTCCGCCCTCCGACAGGGACAACTGACCCATGTGCCCTGTGTGGCTCACGTCCTTAACCTGGTGGTGCAGCGGTTCTTGGGCAGGTACACGGGCTTACGGGATGTCCTGAGGCAGGCCAGGAAAGTCTGTGTGCATTTCCGCAGATCAT
Source organism: Rana muscosa (assembly GCA_029206835.1). NCBI lineage: Eukaryota > Metazoa > Chordata > Amphibia > Anura > Ranidae > Rana > Rana muscosa. The sequence goes on from CM055116.1 coordinate 664,215,853, forward strand.
ATAATGCCAGTGCTCGGCTGGCTGAGCTGCAAAAGGAGTTGAACCTGCCCAAGACTCGCCTTATATGTGACATGCCCACCAGGTGGAACTCAACGTTGGTCATGCTGCAGCGGCTGCACATGCAGCAGAGGGCCATCAATGAGTACCTGTGCATCTACGGCACCAGGACAGGGTCAGGGGAGCTCGGGTTTTTTTCATCACGCCAGTGGGGCATGATCAGGGATGCATGCACTGTCCTGGCACCATTTCAGGAGGCCACGCGGATGGTGAGCAGTGACAGTGCATGCATCAGTGACACTGTACCTCTTGTCCACCTGTTGGAGCATACGCTGCATGGAATAATGGACAGGGCACTTGAGGCAGAACAGAGGCAGGAAGAGGAGGACTTCCTTGCCTCTCAAGGCCCCCTTTACCCAGACAGTGTTCCTTCAGTCCCACCCATCGCACAGGAAGAGGAGAAGGAGGAGGATTGTGTCAGCATGGAGGTGGAGCCTGGCATTCTGCATCAACAGCAGCAGTCTTTTAGGGATGATTTACAGTCCCTAGAAACCTGTGGACTTGTACGTGGCTGGGAGGAGGTAGCTGCGGATTATGTCATCCTTAGTGACCCAGAGGACTCCGGACCGAATGCCTCAACTAACCTATGCTGCATGGCCTCCCTGATCCTACAAAGTCTGCAGAAGGATCCTCGTATTCTTCGGATCAAGGAGAGGGACCATTACTGGCTGGCCACTCTCCTTGATCCACGGTACAAGGGTAAGGTTGCGGACCTTATCTTACCATCGCAGAGGGAGCAGAGGATGAGACATCTCCGGGAGGCCTTGCAGAAATGTCTGTGCAATGCGTTCCCAGAGACTGGGAGGTTACAAACTCCTGGTCCTGGACAACAAGTTGCTGAGGCTTCGGTCAGTCAAAGAAGGAGCGGTGGGGAAGGTGGCCGTCTGACTGATGCGTTCAGACAATTTTTTAGTCCGCAGCCCCAAGGTATGATCGGTTCCAGCAACCATCGCCAGCGTCTGATATACATGGTGCAGGAATACCTAGGGGCAAGGTCAGACTTGGACACCTTTCCCACCGAAAATCCTCTGGCTTACTGGGTCTTGAGTAGGGATGAGCTTCGTGTTCGAGTCGAACATACGTTCGACTCGAACATCGGCTGTTCGATCGTTCGACGAAGATCGAACGATTTGGGCCGTTCGCGCCAAATTCGAGTGACGCGAACGGCCCACAATGCACTACGCCATCGCAGTGTCATCCAGGCGCTGTGATTGGCCAAGCATGCACTGTGACCCCGCATGCTTGGCCAATCACAGCGCCGGCAGCGAGGAGAGCAATGATTGGCCACAGGCAGGATGCCTGTGGCCAATTATTGCTGAGGGTGTTTAGTACACGCCCCACACTATAAAAGGCCGCCAGCACGGCGGCCTAGTGTAGTGTGTTCCGGAGCAGGGATAGAGCAGCATAGGCAGGGACAGTGACTGTTATTTCTTTCTTGCTTAACCTGGATTCCTTTAGTTTAGGGAAAGAGAAGGATAGGTAGGGAGAGTGTCAGTGTGTTTTGTGCTTGTGCTATAGTGTGCTTAAAAAAAACATTTATTCTAGGGACAGAAAACTGTAGGTAGGGACAGTGTCAGTTTCTTTCACTCTGCAAGTCCTTGTTTCCAGGGACCTGGAAGGACAGTGAGTGAATTGTCCTTGTGCTATATTGTGCTTAAAAAAACATTTATTCTAGGGACAGAAAACTGTAGGTAGGGAGAGTGTCAGTTTCTTTCACTCTGCAAGTCCTTGTTTCCAGGGACCTGTAAGGACAGTGAGTGAATTGTCCTTGTGCTATATTTTGCTTAAAAAAAACATTTATTCTAGGGACAGAAAACTGTAGGTAGGGAGAGTGTCAGTTTATTTCACTCTGCAAGTCCTTGTTTCCAGGGACCTGGAAGGACAGTGAGTGAATTCTCCTTGTGCTATATTGTGCTTAAAAAAAACATTTATTCTAGGGACAGAAAACTGTAGGTAGGGACAGTGTCAGTTTCTTTCACTCTGCAAGTCCTTGTTTCCAGGGACCTGTAAGGACAGTGAGTGAATTGTCCTTGTGCTATATTGTGATTAAAAAAAACATTTTTTCTAGGGACAGAAAACTGTAGGTAGGGAGAGTGTTTTTTTTCTTTCACTCTGCAAGTCCTTGTTTCCAGGGACCTGTAAGGACAGTGAGTGAATTGTCCTTGTGCTATATTGTGCTTAAAAAAAACATTTATTCTAGGGACAGAAAACTGTAGGTAGGGAGAGTGTCAGTTTATTTCACTCTGCAAGTCCTTGTTTCCAGGGACCTGGAAGGACAGTGAGTGAATTGTCCTTGTGCTATATTGTGATTAAAAAAAACATTTATTCTAGGGACAGAAAACTGTAGGTAGGGAGAGTGTCAGTTTATTTCACTCTGCAAGTCCTTGTTTCCAGGGACCTGGAAGGACAGTGAGTGAATTGTCCTTGTGCTATATTGTGATTAAAAAAAACATTTTTTCTAGGGACAGAAAACTGTAGGTAGGGAGAGTGTTTTTTTTCTTTCACTCTGCAAGTCCTTGTTTCCAGGGACCTGTAAGGACAGTGAGTGAATTGTCCTTATGCTATATTGTGCTTAAAAAAAACATTTATTCTAGGGACAGAAAACTGTAGGTAGGGAGAGTGTCAGTTTATTTCACTCTGCAAGTCCTTGTTTCCAGGGACCTGGAAGGACAGTGAGTGAATTGTCCTTGTACTATATTGTGATTAAAAAAAACATTTTTTCTAGGGACAGAAAACTGTAGGTAGGGAGAGTGTTTTTTTTTCTTTCACTCTGCAAGTCCTTGTTTCCAGGGACCTGGAAGGACAGTGAGTGAATTCTCCTTGTGCTATATTGTGCTTAAAAAAAACATTTATTCTAGGGACAGAAAACTGTAGGTAGGGAGAGTGTCAGTTTATTTCACTCTGCAAGTCCTTGTTTCCAGGGACCTGTAAGGACAGTGAGTGAATTGTCCTTGTGCTATATTGTGATTAAAAAAAACATTTTTTCTAGGGACAGAAAACTGTAGGTAGGGAGAGTGTTTTTTTTCTTTCACTCTGCAAGTCCTTGTTTCCAGGGACCTGTAAGGACAGTGAGTGAATTGTCCTTGTGCTATATTGTGATTAAAAAAAACATTTTTTCTAGGGACAGAAAACTGTAGGTAGGGAGAGTGTTTTTTTTCTTTCACTCTGCAAGTCCTTGTTTCCAGGGACCTGTAAGGACAGTGAGTGAATTGTCCTTGTGCTATATTGTGCTTAAAAAAAACATTTATTCTAGGGACAGAAAACTGTAGGTAGGGAGAGTGTCAGTTTATTTCACTCTGCAAGTCCTTGTTTCCAGGGACCTGGAAGGACAGTGAGTGAATTGTCCTTGTGCTATATTGTGATTAAAAAAAACATTTTTTCTAGGGACAGAAAACTGTAGGTAGGGAGAGTGTTTTTTTTCTTTCACTCTGCAAGTCCTTGTTTCCAGGGACCTGTAAGGACAGTGAGTGAATTGTCCTTGTGCTATATTGTGCTTAAAAAAAACATTTATTCTAGGGACAGAAAACTGTAGGTAGGGAGAGTGTCAGTTTATTTCACTCTGCAAGTCCTTGTTTCCAGGGACCTGGAAGGACAGTGAGTGAATTGTCCTTGTGTTATATTGTGATTAAAAAAAACATTTTTTCTAGGGACAGAAAACTGTAGGTAGGGAGAGTGTTTTTTTTCTTTCACTCTGCAAGTCCTTGTTTCCAGGGACCTGGAAGGACAGTGAGTGAATTCTCCTTGTGCTATATTGTGCTTAAAAAAAACATTTATTCTAGGGACAGAAAACTGTAGGTAGGGAGAGTGTCAGTTTATTTCACTCTGCAAGTCCTTGTTTCCAGGGACCTGGAAGGACAGTGAGTGAATTGTCCTTGTGCTATATTGTGATTAAAAAAAACATTTTTTCTAGGGACAGAAAACTGTAGGTAGGGAGAGTGTTTTTTTTCTTTCACTCTGCAAGTCCTTGTTTCCAGGGACCTGGAAGGACAGTGAGTGAATTCTCCTTGTGCTATATTGTGATTAAAAAAAACATTTTTTCTAGGGACAGAAAACTGTAGGTAGGGAGAGTGTTTTTTTTCTTTCACTCTGCAAGTCCTTGTTTCCAGGGACCTGTAAGGACAGTGAGTGAATTGTCCTTGTGCTATATTGTGATTAAAAAAAACATTTTTTCTAGGGACAGAAAACTGTAGGTAGGGAGAGTGTCAGTTTCTTTCACTGTGAAAGTCCTTGTTTCAAGGGACAGAGAAGGACACCTGAAGGTAGCCCTTATTGCTTTTTTCCCATCTCCCTGCAGGCCATCTATTAGAATGTCTGGAAGGCAAACAAGGAGAGGCAGACAGTCAGGAGGCAATAAAAGAGGGCAAGCAGGCTCTGTGTCTGGGGGCAACAGTGCTGGTCGTGGACGCGGTGCATTGTCATCAGCACATGGCCATGGGACACGCTTGTCCTTCTTTTCGGCAGCTGGACATGTTGAGCCACATCATGCCGAAGACTTGGTAGAGTGGATGACCAAGCCCTCCTCCTCCTCCTCATCCTCTCTCACCCAGGCTCAGGGTACTGGAAAAGCAGCTGCCAAAGCGTCGTCTTCCCTGGTATCAATGTCAGACAAATCATCAGTCACTCCTTCCCTAGACCCACCATGTCCTCCTCCTGAGGAGTCCCCCGAACTGTTTCAGCACAGTGTTGGGTACATGCTCCAGGAGGATGCCCAGCGTTTCGAAGGGTCTGATGATGAAACCCAGCTAGAGGAAGGCAGTAGCGTGAGAGCAGACAGAGGGGATGCTCAAGAAGGACACCAATCTGGCAGTCATGTTCCAGCAGCTGCAGCATACTGCCAGATTGGCTCCAGTGAAGAGGAGGGAGGGGATGATGAGGTCACTGACTCCACGTGGGTGCCTAATAGGAGAGAGGAGGAGGAGGAGGATGAGGAGGAGGCACATCTCCAACGAGGCAGGATGCCCTTTGGTGGCCAGCGTAAGGGCAGTACACCGACGGAATCACACCGCAGAGCTCCGCCTGTGCAGGGCGCTGCCTCTGCCCGTCATTCAAAAAGTTCTTTGGTGTGGGCCTTTTTTGAGGCTAGTGCATCAGATCGCACAGCTGCTGTTTGCAACATATGTCTCAAGCGTATATCGCGTGGCCAAAACATCAGCCGCTTGGGTACCACATGCCTGACCAGACATATGTTGACCTGCCATGCAGCTCGTTGGCAAGCCTACCTCAAAGACCCACACCAAAGAACAAAGCGGACCTCTCCTTGCACCGCATCAGCTGGGATCTCCAACCCCACTATAACTTCAGTCCTCTCTGAAACATGCACTGAGAGGAATGAAGGTGTAGAATTAGGTGTGTCACAGCCAAGTACTTGCGCCCACTCTGCTAGCAGTACACCGACGTCCGATTCTAGCAGGCAAATTTCCCTGCCCCAGCTGCTGGACCGTCGAAAGAAGTTCACTCCCAGCCATCCACATGCCCAGCGGTTGAATGCTAGCTTGGCTAAATTGCTAGCGCTTCAACTGCTGCCTTTTCAGTTGGTAGACTCGGCCCCCTTCCGTGAGTTTGTGCAATGTGCAGTTCCTCAGTGGCAGGTTCCCAAACGCCACTTTTTCTCACGGAAGGCTATTCCGGCTCTCTACCGGCATGTGGAAGGCAATGTCTTGGCCTCGCTGGACAGGGCGGTCAGCGGTAAGGTGCATATTACCGCTGACTCATGGTCCAGCAGGCATGGACAGGGACGTTACCTTTCTTTCACGGCCCATTGGGTCACTCTTTTGGCAGCTGGGAAGGATTCAGGACAAGGTGCAGTAGTGTTGGAGGTTGTCCCACCGCCACGCCTCCAAAATGCTACTACTGGTTGTGACACACCTCTCTCCTCCACCCCCTCCTCTTCTTCTTCCTCCATGGCCTCTTCCTGTGGTTTGTCCAATGAACCAGCGGTGCTCCGTAGCCGTTCACGGGGCTACGCAAGTACGCAGGCAAAAAGATGCCATGCCGTGCTTGCGCTGGTGTGTTTGGGGGACAGAAGCCACACTGGGGCAGAGGTCCTGTCTGCTCTGCAGGGCCAGGCCGAGAGGTGGTTGACGCCACGCCAGCTTAAGCCAGGAATGGTGGTTTGCGACAATGGCACCAACCTCCTCTCCGCCCTCCGACAGGGACAACTGACCCATGTGCCCTGTGTGGCTCACGTCCTTAACCTGGTGGTGCAGCGCTTCTTGGGCAGGTACCCGGGCTTACAGGATGTCCTGAGGCAGGCCAGGAAAGTCTGTGTGCATTTCCGCAGATCTTATAATGCCAGTGCTCGCCTGGCTGAGCTGCAAAAGGAGTTGAACCTGCCCAAGAACCGCCTTATATGTGACATGCCCACCAGGTGGAACTCAACGTTGGCCATGCTGCAGCGGCTGCACACGCAGCAGAGGGCCATCAATGAGTACCTGTGCGACTACGGCACCAGGACAGGGTCAGGGGAGCTTGGTTTTTTTTCTCCACGCCAGTGGGGCATGATCAGGGATGCATGCACTGTCCTGGCACCATTTGAGGAGGCCACGAGGATGGTGAGCAGTGACAGTGCATGCATCAGTGACACTGTACCTCTTGTCCACCTGTTGGAGCACACGCTGCGTGGAATAATGGACAGGGCACTTGAGGCAGAACAGAGGCAGGAAGAGGAGGACTTCCTTGCCTCTCAAGGCCCCCTTTACCCAGACAGTGTTCCTTCTGTCCCACCCATCGCACAGGAAGAGGAGGAGGAGGAGGAGGAGGAGGAGGAGGAGGAGGATTGTGTCAGCATGGAGGTGGAGGCTGGCACTCAGCATCATCAGCAGCAGTCTTTTAGGGATGATTTACAGTCCCAAGAAACCAGTGGACTTGTACGTGGCTGGGAGGAGGTGGCTGCGGATCATGTCGTCCTTAGTGACCCAGAGGACTCCGGAGCGAATGCCTCAGCAAACCTACGCTGCATGGCCTCCCTGATCCTGCAAAGTCTGCGGAAGGATCCTCGTATTCTTCGGATCAAGGAGAGGGACCATTACTGGCTGGCCACTCTCCTTGATCCACGGTACAAGGGTAAGGTTGCGGACCTTATGTTACCGTCGCAGAGGGAGCAGAGGATGAGACAACTCCGGGAGGCCTTGCAGAAAGGTCTGTGCAACGCGTTCCCAGAGACTGGGAGGTTGCAAACTCCTGGTCCTGGACAACGAGTTGCTGAGGCTTCGGCCAGTCAAAGAAGGAGCGGTGGGGAAGGTGGCCGTCTGACCGATGCGTTCAGACAATTCTTTAGTCCGCAGCCCCAAAGTATGATCGGTTCCAGCAACCATCGCCAGCGTCTGATAAACATGGTGCAGGAATATCTAGGGGCAAGGTCAGACTTGGACACCTTCCCCACCGAAAATCCTCTGGCTTACTGGGTCTTGAGGATGGATCACTGGCCAGAGCTTGCACAGTATGCAATTGAGCTACTGGCCTGTCCTGCATCCAGCGTTCTTTCGGAACGCACATTCAGTGCTGCTGGAGGATTTGTCACGGATCACAGGGTGCGCCTGTCCACCGACTCGGTTGATCGACTGACTTTCATCAAGATGAACCAGTCTTGGATCACCACCAGCTACCACACACCTGATGCTGATATAACAGACTAATTGATTTTAACATGTCACATCCCTTCAAGACTGATGCTGATGCTGAGTGCCTGTGCTGTTATGTTGACTGGCTATCCTCCTCCTCCGAGTCCTCAATGATACGATTGATGATGATAGCTTGTAAGATCATTTTTGTTTATGGGTGCCGCCACCAGTGCCTAACGCCCAATTTTTCAGCCCCTGTTTAACAGGGGCGTGTAATTACAATTTTTGAAGCAATACTTTGCAACAGGGCTCATTGCTGTGCTCCAAGTACAGTATCTGTGAGGAGTTGCAGTGTTGTGCCACCAGTGCCTAAGGCCCAATTTTTCAGCCCCTGTTTAACAGGGGCGTGTCATTACAATTTTTGAAGCAATACTTTGCAACAGGGCTCATTGGTGTGCTCCAAGTACAGTATCTGTGAGGAGTTGCAGTGTTGTGCCACCAGTGCCTAAGGCCCAATTTTTCAGCCCCTGTTTAACAGGGGCGTGTCATTACAATTTTTGAAGCAATACTTTGCAACAGGGCTCATTGCTGTGCTCCAAGTACAGTATCTGTGAGGGGTTGCAGTGTTGTGCCACCAGTGCCTAAGGCCCAATTTTTCAGCCCCTGTTCAACAGGGGCATGTAATTACAATTCTTGATCTAATAATTCACAGCAGGGCCCATTGCTGCACCCACCAAGAGTAACTGTCAGGGCTTACAGTGTTGTGGCACCAGCACCACCATCAAAGGCCCAATTTTTACTACCACTGTTCAACAATTATATGTAATTAAAATTCCTGATATAATAGTTGACAGCAGGGCGTTCCAGCACCAACCAAGAGTAACTGTGAGTGCTTACAGTGTTGTGCCAACACCAACAACTAAGGGGCCTATTTCTGCAGAGTATATACGGCAGGTCCCTACTTTCAAACATCCAACTTACAAACGACTCCTACTTGCAAACGCAAGAAGACAACAGGAAGTGAGAGGAAATCTACCACTAGGAAGGAAAATTCTCTCCTGTAAGAATAAATATGGGAGAAAGGTGTCTCCTCTGTACTGATGCTTTATCAGCAATCCTTGTTTCAAGAAAAACACCACATTTCAAAAACAGTTGTCATTGGGACGGAAAGTGAGGTGAAATGTTCTGAACAGGGGCACAGACAGCAAAACAAATGTTACAGGGGTGATAACCCTTACCTATGTTTTCCAAAAAGTTTAAAAATAGATTTTTGGTCTGGAGCTACACTTCAACAATGTACCTGTTCAAAATTACAAACAGACTCTACATAAGAACAAACCTACAGTCCCTGTCTTGTATGCACCGCCTGTATAGGGCTGTTCAGAGTATATAGGGCCTTTTTTATTTTATGTGCGGGGTTCCCCTTAATATCCATACAAGACCCAAAGGGGCTGGTAATGGGCTGGGGTAGGGGGGGGGTCATAGTGTAGCTATGCCATTTTTCTTAAAGAATTTCATCCATATTACCGGGACCAGACATTACATTAAAGCCGCAAGCAGTTTTAAATGGCTTTTTTTTCCTTTAGAAGTGTCATTTTGTGCAGGGACAGTTCTAAACACGGGAAACACGTGGCACTTCACAGGCATACTTTAGACACCCCCCAGGTACGATATTTAAAGGAATATTTGACTTTTTTTTTTTCACTTTATGCATCATTAAAATGACTGCTCCCGAAAAACGACCGTTTTTAAAACTTCTTTTTGCATTGATACATGTCCCCTGGTGCAGAACCCGGGTTCCCAAACCCTTTTTAGGACAATAACATGCATAATAGTTGTTATAATTAGCACTTTAGAATTCGAACGTTCGCATCCATTGTATTTAATAGGGTTCTAATGTTCGTTCGAACTTTCGGTCCGTTCGCGGGTTCTGGTGCGAACCGAACCCGGGGGTGTTCGGCTCATCACTAGTCTTGAGGATGGATCACTGGCCAGAGCTTGCACAGTATGCAATTGAGCTACTGGCCTGTCCTGCATCCAGCGTTCTTTCGGAACGCACATTCAGTGCTGCTGGAGGCTTTGTCATGGATCACAGGGTGCGCCTGTCCACCGACTCGGTTGATCGACTGACCTTCATAAAGATGAACCAGTCTTGGATCACCACCAGCTACCAAGCACCTGAAGCTGATATAACAGAATAATTTATTTTGAAATGTCACATCCCTTCAAGACTGCCTATTCTGATGCTGAGTGACTGTCCTGTTATGTTGACTGACTGTCCTCCTCCTCCTCCTCCTCAATGATGCGATTCATGATGATAGCTTGGAAGAACATTTTTGTTTCTGGGTGCCGCCACCAGTGGCTAAGGCCCAATTTTTCAGCCCCTGTTTAACAGGGGCATGTAATTACAATTTTTTTATGCAATGCTTTGCAGCAGGGCTCATTCCTGCACTCCAACTAGAGTATCTGGGAGAGGTTGCAGTGTCATGGCACCAGCACCAGTGCCTAAGGCCCAATTTTTCAGCCCCTGTTTAACAGGGGCGTGTAATTAAAATTTTTGATGCAATACTTTGCAACAGGGCTCATTGCTGTGCTCCAAGTACAGTATCTGTGAGGGGTTGCAGTGTTGTGGCACCAGTGCCTAAGGCCCAATTTTTCTGCCCCTGTTTAACAGGGGCATGTAATTAAAATTTTTGATGCAATACTTTGCAACAGGGCTCATTGCTGTGCTCCAAGTACAGTATCTGTGAGGGGTTGCAGTGTTGTGGCACCAGTGCCTAAGGCCCAATTTTTCTGCCCCTGTTTAACAGGGGCGTGTAATTACAATTTTTGATGCAATACTTTGCAACAGGGCTCATTGCTGTGCTCCAAGTACAGTATATGTGAGGGGTTGCAGTGTTGTGGCACCAGTGCCTAAGGCCCAATTTTTCAGCCCCTGTTTAACAGGGGCGTGTAATTAAAATTTTTGATGCAATACTTTGCAACAGGGCTCATTGCTGTGCTCCAAGTACAGTATCTGTGAGAGGTTGCAGTGTTGTGGCACCAGTGCCTAAGGCCCAATTTTTTTTTTCACTTTTTTTTCACTTTATGCCCAATTTTTCTGCCCCTGTTCAACAGGGGCATGTAATTACAATTCTTGATCTAATAATTCACAGCAGGGCCCATTCCTGCGCCCACCAAGAGTAACTGTGAAGGCTTACAGTGTTGTGGCAACACCACCACCACCACCACCAAAGGCCCAATTGTTCTGCCCCTCTTCAACAGTGGCATACAATTACAATTATTGATCTAATAATTTACAGTAGGGCCCATTCATGCACCCACGAAGAGTAACTGTGAGGGCTGACAGTGTTGTAGCACCAGCACCACCACCAAATGCCCAATTTTTCCTACCACTGTTCAACAATGGCATGTAATTACAATTCCTGATATAATAGTTCACAGCAGGGCATTCCAGTGCCCACCAAGAGTTACATTGTTGTGGCAACACCGACACCTAAGGGGCAAATTTCTGAAGAATATATACGGCAGGCCCCTACTTTCAAACATCCAACTTACAAACGACTCCTACTTGCAAACGGAAGGAGACAACAGGAAGTGAGAGGAAATCTACCCCTAGGAAGGGAAATTCTCTCATGTAAAAGTTAATATGGGAAAAAGGTGTCTCCTCTCTACTGATGCTTTATCACCAATCCTTGTTTCAATAAAAACACCACTTTTCCAAAAACATTTGTCATTGGGACGGAAAATGAGGTGAAATCTTCTGAACAGGTGCACAGACAGCAAAACAAATGTTACAGGGGTGATAACCCTTCCCTATGTTCTCCAAAAAGCTTAAAGATAGATTTTTTGGCTAGAGCTACACTTAAAAAATTTACCTGTTCCAAATTAGAAAAAGATTCTACTTAAGAACAAACCTACAGTCCCTGTCTTCTTTGCACTGCCTGTATACTGCTGTTCAGAGTATATAGGGCCTTTTTTTAATTTTGGGTGCGGGGTTCCCCTTAATATCCATACAAGACCCAAAGGGGCTGGTAGTGGTGTGGAGGGGGTACCCATGCCATTTTTCTCAATGATTTTCATCCATATTGCCGGGACCAGACATTACATTAAAGCCGCAAGCAGTTTTAAATTACCATTTTTTTCCTTTAGAAATGTCATTTTGTGCAGGGACAGTTCTAAACACGGGAAACACGTGGCACTTTACAGGCATACTTTAGACACCCCCCAGGTACGATATTTAAAGGAATATTTCACTTTTTTTTTCACTTTATGCATCATTAAAATGACTGCTCCCCAAAAAATGGCCGTTTTTAAAACTTTTTTTTGCATTGATACATGTCCCCTGGGGCAGAACCCGGGTCCCCAAACCCTTTTTAGGACAATGACTTGCATATTAGCCGTTATAATTAGCACTTTTGATTTTGAACGTTCGCATCCATTGTATTTAATAGGGTTCTAAAGTTCGCGCAAACTTTCGGTCCGTTCGCAAGTTCTGGTGCGAACCGAACCAGGGGGTGTTTGGCTCATCCCTACTGGGGAGTGAAAATTCTTCGCTAAGCGTGGTGAAAGTTTTGAGGGTTCCATCGGCAAACAGTTGGTGCATGTAAAGAATACCATGATTAGACCAGAGGTCTGCATCAGACAGTTGCAGAAATTCTGACAGAGTTTTATTGTGCCATAATGGAGTGTAATCATTATAGAGTTGTATCCCTAGCTTGGTAGAAGCTAAGTCCCATATGCATCTGTAATGGTATAGCAGAGTCTGTCTGTCATCCCCAGTCCCGCACCGCTAGAGCCCATCGCCAGCGCGTAGATTGAGTCCTCAGTGCGTTGAGCCCACCTTGGGCAGAGCAGCTAGAGAAATTGCTCCTTGTCCGTCTTGTCGATATGGTACAGTTGGGATAATTGTGACGCGATATAGTAGAGATTAAAATCAGTGAGGGTGGTGCCCCCCAGGTCTGTGGGGTTTTTAGGCACCTGCCAAGCTAATTTGTGTCTGTTGTTTCCCCAAACAAAAGGTTTGAGAAGGGCCTCAAGGGATTTAAAATGTTTCAGGGGTAAGTACACCGGGGAGTGCCAGAGAACTAGAGTATCTTGGGTAGGAGGACCATTTTAATGAGGTTTACCCGGCCCTAAACCCCTAGTGATAGACGGGCCCAGGCTCGTAGTTTGGATTTAACATGGGAAATTAGGGGACCTAGATTTAAATGTATATAATCCGCCGGTGTTCTGGATACACATATCCCTAAGTATTTAATGGTACTGACTCATTGTAATGGCAAACTGTCCTGAAATTCAGTCGGTGGGAAGCTGTCAATTGGAAGAATTCAGGATTTCCCCCAGTTGATTTTTAGCCCGTAAAAAGTCCCAAACCGTTCAATTGTCTGGAGAGCCGTGTGTAGAGAGGGGCCCGAGTCTGCCAAGTATAACAATGTGTCATCTGCATACATGCTGATCTTTTCAGTCAGAGGGCCAGAACTCAGTCCCCTGATCTCCGGATTAGCTCGGATGGACATGGCCAAGGGTTCCACGGCCAAGGCGTACAGTAGTGGTGAAAGAGGGCAGCCCTGTCTCGTGCCTCTGCTTAGGTCAAACATTCGAGATGGCCAGCCATTGGCCACCACCTTGGCCATGGGCGCCTGATACAGCAGTTGGACCCACTTGATGAACCGTGGTCTAAAGCCATATCCCTCCAAGCAGCTCCAGAGATATCCCCACTCCACCGAATCAAATGCCTTTGCCGTATCTAATGTCACCACCACCCGTGACTCAACTTCTGCGTGTGTAGCTTGTAGGTTAATGTACAGTTTGCGTAGATTAAAAGAAGTGTTGCTGCCTGGCATGAAGCCTGCTTGATCTGCGTGTATGAGGGACAGAATGACTTGGTTTAATCTAAGGGACAGCACCTTAGCTAGTATTTTTTATATCTACTTGCAGTAGGGAAATGGGACGATAGGATTCAGGGTAGCCCGGGTCCTTCCCACGTTTGCGGATAAGGACTTCCCGCATAGAGGGGGGCAGGGTGAAGGTTTCAAATAGGTGATTAAATAGTGCAAGCAGTTTGGGAGTTAGTAGCTCACTAAATTGGGAGTAAAATTCAACAAAGAGACCGTCGGAGCCCGGGGATTTGGATCTAGCGAAACTGGCGATCGCAGTATCTATTTCTTCCGTGGTAAGGGGTGCCTCAAGTAAGTCTACCTGATCCTTCGTCAGTTGGGGAAAGGTGATGCTGTGAAGGAAAGCAGTCTGCAAGTCCGTCTGGTCTGTTACTGTCGTTTTATATAGGTCTGCAAAAAATTCCCTGAACTTAGAGGTTACGCTGCTTGGGTCCGTGATCTGTCTACCCCCTGGACCGTGAAGGGTGATGACAACTGGGGGCCTGTCTTCACTATGTACTAGGTATGCTAGGAGCTTGCCTGCCTTTTCCCCATATTCAAAGAGTTTCTGTTTAGTAAAAAAGAGCTTTTGACAAGCCTTCGTAAACTGTAGTTGGGTTACCACTCTAGTCTGCATTTTAAGCTGGGCCGCTGTTGCCGAGGTGGGATTGGCAGCGTATTCTCGTTCAGTAGAGACTAGCTCCGTCACCGCCCTGTCAAAAGCACCAGCGGAGTCTGTTTTGATTTTATTTATGTGTGAGATCAGGGAAGTACGGGCGTATATTTTAAATGAATACCAGATTGCAGCAATAGAGGCCGTGTGATCATTTTCCCAAAAATATTGCTTCCATTGGGCGATAAGCTCATCATCCTCTGGCAGCAGTGAGAGCCAGAACGGGTTTAGCCGCCATGGCCTCTGCGGTTTATCAATAGGGATACTGAGGGTGGTCCAATATGGACTGTGGTCAGACAATAACCTGGGGCAAAACGCAGTTTCCAGGATCCGTGGTGCCAGGGTGTGGGACACAATAATAAAATCTATGCGGGACATAGAGTTGTGAGCAGGGGAGAAACAGGAGTAGGCTTGAGTATGTGGGAAGTTGTGCCTCCATGTGTCTACAAGGCGAAAGGTGGAGATAAGTTTAGAGAATTTAGTCGCATCAGCACTAGCGTCTGATGCCTGTGCCGTTTGGAGTCTATCAAGGGCCGGACATAGTGTAGTGTTGAAATCACCTAACCATATTGCCGGTACTGTGGGGTTACGAGACATAAAGGTAAAGCCTTCCAGAAACACAGTTGCGATAAAGGGAGTAGGTATGTAGAAAGCCATGAGGAGGAACGGTTCACCGTATAACTTAGCATGGAGAAATACATACCGGCCGTTGGGGTCAGTGAGGAGCTCGCACAGTTCAAAATGTCCCGATTTGGTGATTAATACAGAAACACCCCTAGCGTGAGTCGTGCGGGTGGAGTGATACGCCCACCCAACCCAAGGGCGGCGAAGGGCCATTTGGAGTCTGCCCTCGACATGCGTCTCAACCAGCACCACCACGTCTGCACGTTGTTTTTTAAGGAATGCAAGGGCAGCCGAGCGTTTAATTTTCTCGTGCAGGCCCCTTACATTCCACGTGAGGAATTTTATAGTTGCCATAGTGCTGTACATGGAACATAACCTCGCCTCAGTAAGACACATATCCTAAGGTCTAGTGAAAAATATAGTATGTAACAGAACTGAAATACATTAAACACCGTATGAGGCATCCATTCAACATATATACATTCTCCCATGATCGGTTCCTGAGACACTGTATGCACACTTAAAAATTGTAAAAATAACTGTTCAACAATCACCTCCCCCCTCCCCGCCTTACACCCACCCCAACTTGTGCAGGCATGATCCCTCAACAACTGTCAGGAATGGTGTCATTACCGGGCTCACCTGCTGGTGGCACTGTTGCATCCGGCACCAGTGGGTGTAGTTCTGGTGGCCACCAGCGGGTGTCTTCCCACCAAGACTTTCCACCAGCCATCAAGCACACCTGATCTGGGTCTGCTGGACTATATAAGCCCGCCCTTAACCAAGCTCATTGCTCCAGAATTCCTTCTGTAAGCCTGGTCCCTGCCTGAAAATGATCCGTTGCCTGAACCTGAACCTGATCCATTGTCTGAACCTGAACCTGATCCGTTCCCTACCTAGTCCTGGACTCTGATCCTTGTACCCTGTCCCCTGAGACCTGTCCCCTGATACCTGTCCCCTGATACCAGCTCCCCCTTGCTGACTGCTCCCAGTACCTGGCCTTCTGCTCCCCTTGTCTCTCATCCCTGCCTTGTTCATGTATGTGTGTTCTCTTTTGTACATATTAGTTAGCAAGTTAGATTAGGTTGTTTTTGGGGTTGTTGTGTTCTTTTGTATTTGTTTCTTGCTTATGGTTTGCTGTGGTTTTGTTTACACGTGTGTCTTTATCTTTAATAAATATTTATATTTTTCACTTACTCTGTTCCTGATTCCTTGATGTGCAGCCCAATGATCTGACCACCTGTATTGGATGTCTGTGTATAGCATCCTCGTGACAACAACTCTGTACTGCCATCTGGGAAAAACAGTAGCTTCACATATAAGGAGAAAATGAGGAACAGTCTTAGCCACTGGGTCAAGTAGTGGTTCCGTGCCAGCCACCACAGAGAAGGATAAGGATAGGGCCTAGTTGTGCGCTCCAGCAAGTTATCATGAGAAAAAAGCAGTAAGACCCAGTTTCTGTAAGTCGACTCAAAATATACAAAAGAAAGAAAATAGGCCAGTTCTCTGAATGTCACTTAGAAGGTTGCATAACAGCGGTTGTGGCGGTGTGTTTAGCAGAGGTAAAGGATTCCACCTGCCCCCCGACCTGGCAAAGGTATACCAATGTGGAACCGCCAATGTGTGTTGTAGGTTAGGGTAGCAATGCAGCAAGGATAGTTAAGTCAGGCTGTAACGGAAAGGCCCGGGGAACCCAGAAGCTCTTAGAAAGTATGAGATACCCTTGCTTCAGCTTCCCCAATGCCTCTTATGTGTAAACCACCCTGTGTCTCACTTGGGGCACAGGGTGAATGAGAACCCCACTATGATCTGTGATAATCAGATTCAATGCAGTATATATATTGTATATAGATTGGATATATACTGTATGTGGGTTGTTTATGTAATACTTGAGGGGGGGGTGATTTACATTCTACTGTCTAGTGTGGCTTGTGGTAATTAAGTCTGTAATTATAGGGGAGCTCGTTATGTTTCTATTGTGTAAAGTCTTTTGATACTGGGAATTAAGCCTATAATTATAGGTTGTGGAACTAGCAGACAGACAGGTTAATTGAAGAAATGCTGATGAGTCACCTGCCTGCTTGTGTATGCTACAGATCCTTTCATTATGTGAAGTAGTTTGATAATGTGGATTGGGAAACAAAAGCTAACCTGTTATCGTCTAAGAGGTGTCAAAATAATGTGTATTGGGCCTTGTTATGTTGTGGGTGGAGCTGGACCATTGTTCATTTAGATTAATGCAGTATTGGTTGAGTGTATAAAAATTTACAGTGTTTCTCAATAAATGGCAGTCTATCCTGGAAAGATGCAGAGTGCGTCTCGTTCTTTCGAAAGGATTAATTCCTATGGGAAGTGGTCTTCTGACTGTGGAGGATCGACAGTGAATTTGTGAACAGGAGAGGGAAGATATCTAAAACGGCATTAACCCCTTTCATATTTGGGGGTGTCGTTACATTGGTGGCAGCAGTGGGATTTTCCCTCCAGTTCCTGGGACACTTTAAACCACCACAGTGAATGACCAGCTAGGCAGCCTGCAGGAAAGCCACACTGAAAGACCTACTTGAGAGCCGTGGAGGGACCAGTGGGACAAAGAACAAGGCCACCTTTATCAGGGAGCTAACCGAGATGGACCAGAGGGATGGTGATGCAGGACCCCGTTCAGTTGAAGATTTGTTTCAGCAACGAGTTCGACAGCGCTTGGCATTATATGGTGCTAACCCATCAGAGACCGCCATACAGGAAGCCATTAGAGGCATCCAGCTGCAGGATGCGCGACAAAAGAGAGAACTAGAGCGACAGCATGAGCGGAGAATGGCAGAAATACGGCAATCGGAGATCGCCTACAGACAGCTGCTAGAATCTGCTCAGCAGCAGGGTGGTGCAACCTGTGCCTGGGACTATCAGGAAATACCAGTGGACAACTCTGGAATTCTGGCTGAAGAATCGGCAGTGGAAAATCTGAAGATTGCCATCCCTAAAGCCGAAGTGGATGATATGGAGTTCCAGGGTGCTAGCCTGTCTGAAGAATCGGCAGTGGAAAATCTGAAGATTGCCATCCCTAAAGCCGAAGTGGATGATATGGAGTTCCAGGGAGCTAGCCTGGCTGAAGAATCGGCAGTGGAAAATCTGGAGATTTCCATCCCTAAAGCCGAAGTGGATGATATGGAGTTCCAGGGAGCTAGGGCAGTTGGCTCATCTCCCCAGCCACAGATTACAGAAAGTATGGACTTAAGGGACTGTTCAGAGGATGTTATGGATTATGCATCGCCTGCTCAGGTACTGGCAGCAGGACAGAATACTGCAGACCCCTGCTCTACACCCATGGCAGTTTTGGAGGCCCGAGGTGAGAAGGTGATGGTTCCTCTTTCCAAGTGGATTTCAGAGATGCAGGGAGGAGAAGCAGCCCTTTTCCCTCCCCAACAGTTAGCCAGAGCAGATGGTGTGGAGTCCCCAGCAGAAGTGCTGGCAACAGGGCAGAGTGCTACCAACCTCTGCCCAGCACCGGAAACAACTGTGGAGTTTCAGGGAGCCGGGGCAGTTGGCCCCTCTCTCCAGCAACAAGCTGAGGGGGTAAAGCTTTTACCCCCAGCTGAATCACGGGCAGCAGGGCAGAATGCTACTGGCCTCTGCACACAACTGCAACTTGAGCGGAGATCAGTGGATGGGACTGCGGTCTCCACTCACAGCAACCCAGCAGAAGAGCTGGCAACAGAGCAGAGTACCGCGGGCCTCTGCTCTCAACTAACAGAAGAGGGAGTTCCTGTGGTACTGGATGGGACTTCGGTCCTCACTGACACAACCCCAGAAAATGGTGTGAAACTGAGACAGGAGGATGTCAGCCTTGCTTTGCAAGCACTGGGGGATTTTCACCTACCACAAGTGGATGGGACTTCAGTCTCCACTTGTATACCTCAGGGATGCTGGGCAGTCGGCCCAGATCCCCAACAGCATGACGGACTGAGCCCAGTCACCCTGTCTTCTCCCCAGCAGCGGGTATGTTCTCTGAGAGAGGCAGAGGTTGGCTGGGTAAGTAATGCTCTGTTTGGAGCAATTTATTTGGGGTACTGTGTGGATACCGGCATTAGAAGAATGGAACTATGGACTAATTTCGGAATCAACCCTTCTGGGGTCGCCTCCTGTGTCTCCTGCCGAAAGGGGAGAGATGTAACGGGAAGGCCCAGGGAACCCAGAAGCTCTTAGAAAGTATGAGATACCCTTGCTTCAGCTTCCCCAATGCCTCTTATGTGTAAACCACCCTGTGTCTCACTTGGGGCACAGGGTGAATGAGAACCCCACTATGATCTGTGATAATCAGATTCAATGCAGTATTGTTTGAGTGTATAAAAAGTTACAGTGTTTCTCAATAAATGTCAGTCTATCCTGGAAAGATACAGAGTGCGTCTCGTTCTTTTGGAAGGATTAATTCCTATGGGAAGTGGTCGTCTGACTGTGGAGGATCAACAGTGAATGTGTGTCCAGGAGAGGGAAGATATGTAAAATGGCGTTAACCCCTTTCATATTTGGGGGTGTCGTTACACAGAACAAGTAGCGGTGAAAACAAGAGACAAAAGTATCTCGCCATATGGCTCACCTGGTGTGCGGTCAGTCAGCTCTTCCATGTGCAGGCCCACGCTACAGCCATGAGATTACTTCTTCAGGGTCCTCAAAGAACAATACGCGGCCATCATGCTCCACTCTCAGGAGTGCAGGGAACAGCATAGAAGACTTCAGGTGATGGCTGCGCAGCCTGCGTTTGGCCTCCATGAAGCTCTGCTGGCGTTTCTGTATCTCGGCCGAGAAGTCAGGAAATATTGCCACTTTGATGTTTCCTACTGGGATGTTACCCTTCTCTCTCGTCAGCCTCAGCGCAGCATCCCGGTCTTTATAGTTTAAAAGTTTTGCGATGAAAGTGCGGGGGGATTTCCCTGAGGAGGTGGCTTAGCAGGCATCCTATGAGCCCTCTACTGACAGCATGGGGGAGAAGGCCTCCCGGCAATATGTGGTTACCAGGAGCTGTTCCAGGAACGATGTTGAGTCCTTACCTTCCGCCTCCCCGGGAGACCGATGAAGCGGAGATTACACCTCCTCAGGTGATTCTCCATGTCATCTCTTGCTTGGCGAGCAACTGGTTAATCTGCCTCTGCATATGTTCAGATTCGGCCTGTAATGGCGGCAGGCTGTCCTCCACCGTGCTGATGCGGGTTTCTGTCTCCGTGACCCATTTGCAAAGTTTCTGGAAATCCTGCCAAATTAGAGAAATGTACATCTTGACCTCCTCAATCTGGGCAGTGAGGGATGTCCTGCAGAGTGTAATCGCCTCCAGCAGTTTATCCGTGTCTCCCTGCCCACGCTCTCCTCCTGTCTTCTTAGTGCCGACATCTTCCATCGGCCTCCTCTCCCTCATTCTGGCGGTACTGTGCGAGCTTTGCGCCGCGGATTTTTGGCTTTTTGGGGGGAACATGATAGCGGGCGTGAGGGGTGACAATCTGAGCCAGTCAGGGTAGGCCAGGAAGGATGGGAAGACGGTCTCCAGGCCGGTAACAGGGACGGGGCCCAGTGCTGGTTCGGGGTTCAGGTGGACCAAGATGGCCACGGACCTCCGTGTACAGGCCAAAGCCGTGGACCTGCCTGAATGTGGCCGCCGTGCGGGAGAATCGCTGCTCCATTTGGGCCACTGGATGGCTGGAGGTCAGAGAAGGCCAGGCAGGGTGTGAAGAGGGTCCCCAGGCAGGTAGCAGACGTGGATGGCAGGATTAGCATAGTAGAGGATGAACGGAAAAACAGGAGTAATGGACGGAGCTCAGGGTACACACGTCCTACTCCATGCTGTGTCAGACCATGCCCCAATGGTGCCATGTTTTAAAGAGAAACGGAATCTACTACATCATATAAAAATAGTGTATTTCAGATCAATATACCAAGCTTCACACTAAAATAAAAAAATAAAAAAAAATTGGCATTGCTCTTTTTGATTTTTTGATTGTATTATTATTTTGTGTTAAGTAGGAATAGCTGACTCATTTTGATGTGACCAGCTAGCTGCATGACTAAGAAGATTTCTTAAGCCCCATACACACGATCGGATAACCTATGGATTTTCGTCCGATGGATTTGTCCATCGGATATCCGATGAAACTGTTTTCCATCAGTCTTGCCCACACACCATCAGTCAAAAAACCGACCGTTCCAAACGCGGTGACGTAAAACACTCCGATGAGCCGAGAAAAATGAAGTTTAATGCTTCTGAGCATGAGTCGACATGATTCTGAGCATGCGTGGGTTTTTGATCCGATGGACTTGCCCATAGACGATCAGAGTTTTCGATCGGTTTTTTATCCATCGGAAATTTTTAAAACAAGTTCTATTTATTTACAACCGATGGAAAAAAGACCGATGGGTACCATACACGATCGGTTGGTCTGGTGAAAACCATCCATCGGACGGTTTTCATCAGTCAAACCGATCGTGTGTACGGGGCTTGAGTGTTATGATACAGTGTGTGGCTTTGAACTCTATCGGTCTATATCATTATGGGGTACAATTGCTGCTACACAAAAGTGGGCTGCTTAAACGTGTTTAGTATTGCCTCTGCATTACTTGCAGGTAAGAGAGATGACACATTTTGCATTCCATTAACACAGAGCTTCTTATGCTCTCATTTTTTGATTTGAAGATATTGAGAGAAAAATAAATAAACTATGCATCAGGAAATGTGAAGAAAAGGAAGTGAAAGGTAGAGATTGGTTCCTTTTCAGCTCATACGATACAGTAACCACATTTAAATGACTGTTTTATTATTCTTTTTGTTTTCATGCTCACTTTGTGCAGAAGTTTTGTTTGCATTCAACGGTAAATAAATAAATATGCTGGGTATTCCTAAAAAAAAAAAAATATATCAGGTCTGAGATGTAACATGTTACAGGTATGTAAAACCATGTTGAGGACGTAATGCATCTGTGTAAGCCCGACGAGTTTCATGGGACAGTGCTGTCTCTTCAAGGGTAGTATTGTAAAGTACAAGGGACAAAACTAAAAACACTGGAGATACTCACATAAACTGTGCATATGAAACCAATGGACAAGGGCTGTTGAAAGTGGCCGCCGTGGAGGAAGCTGGGAGCACATGGTGAAAACCCCAAAAAGGGAAGTGGCCAAATTGTGATCAATGGGCTCAACTTCTGCATATATAAGTGGAAGATACATAATAGTGTAGAAAGTGAGAAAAGTCAGAGGAGCCCATAGCCAAATGAGACAAAGATAAATACGTGATGGTAATAAAGGTAACATAGGGACCAAACACTGTGACCAGAGTACAAAAGTGGGAGGGGATAACGGAGCAGGGATACCTGGGTAATTTTCCTGTACTGTCAGAACAATCACAGTCAAGCTGATGAGGCTCTGATGTGACTTCTGTTAAAGTCTATGGGCAGAAGTAGCATCTAAGTCACCTCAAAGTAGTGCAGGAACCTTTCCTGAAGTCGCAGCGACTTCAGCAGCATCAGTAGGAACGGCTCTGATAGACACACTTCGAATTTCACATGTCCTGGGACTTGCGGTCTCCCAAGGCAGATCCCAAGTTGCAGAAGTGTGAAAGGTGTTGTGCAGAGTATTGAAATCATGTGCTGGAAGCTTCATGTTTGCAGCAATAGCTTTGCTTTTATGGAGGATTGTAATGCATGTCTTTACAGCATGAGAAACAGGAAACAGGAACCACAAACAAGTGCACTGAACTTAGATAGACGGTACATACTGTCATTTCATAGAATACACACTTTAACACTAAAATTACTAAGGCGCCACCTGCTGCATATATAAGTATAATGCATACAATATATAGTTCACAGTACTTAACTTTACATTACATGCTGTTGTCCTTCCAACAAAAGGAGCAAAAAGGTAAATACCGCTTAAGCACTTAGTTAACAATACACTCAGGTTGAATTGGATAGGTTTGTGGCAGGTTTAGTTTACACTGTCATTAGCAGAGGTGCAAAGATTTGCAAATCTCATTACTGCATGGAAATGTGTTAGTGGTCTGTGAAGATTGGTTGACACTTTGAAAAGTTTAATTTAATTAAGCTGTTACTATCTTTTTTTTTTTTTTGCATTTTAAGCAATCAATTAAGCAATCTATTAAGTTTACAATACCTACTTTTAAAAATAAAACTTTCAATACAATGCTATAGTAGTCAGTCTGATTTAAATCAAGTACAAAATCCTGTGCAGCAAGCGACCGTTCCTGTGTATATTATAGAGAATATGTGATCAAAATGTGCAATGCACATAGGGAATTCAACCACATCTAAGATTATGATGAGCACTGTTTGGATATGTATTTTTCACAAACGTAGAGCCCGAAATCATACTTGAAAGCTAAAGTACACTGCAGTGAATATGAGATTCTTAAAAGAAAAATGGTTTGTTTTACAGCAACGGAATTTTAGATTTAATAAAGCTTTGTACACTGAACCTCAGCAGAGGCTTTGAGTATATAGGATACATGACAGTAGCACATATCATTCTTTATAAAGCAGCAAATGAACTGTCAGATATATATGACAATTGGTGTGCTTTGAGCACTGGCATTATCAGAATCTGACTGAGACATATTGAGCTGTCGTGGCAGATTCATGTGGGCTGCGACCTTCAACATCATAAGCCTTCTCTCTACGGTAAACTAAACTGATGACGTGAGTATAAATATTTATCTTTGTATATCAGCAGGGTTTATGGTAGAACCTGGAAACTGACAAAACAGCAACACGCATAGAAAAGGGTCCGTGTCTGTGGTTAAAGACAGCCTAGAGCAAGAAGAAGGACTGTGATGGATTACAAAGTAAAATAAAAGGACTTTGCCTATCATTGTAAACATCCAAAAGGTATGGGTAATGGTTTTACATAATGGGGGTTATTTACTAAAGGCAAATCCACTTTACACTACAAGTGCAAACTACAAGTGCAAAGTGCACTTGAAATTGCACTGAAATTGCACTTGGAAGTGCAGTCGCTGTAGATCCGAGGGGGACATGCAAGGAAAATAAAAAACAGCATTTTAGCTTGCACATGATTGGATAATAAAATCAGCAGAGCTTCCCCTCATTTTAGATCTACCCCTCAGATTCACAGCGACTGCACTTCCAAGTGCACTTTCAGTGCAATTTCAAGTGCACTTTGCACTTGTAGTTTGCACTTGTAGTGCAAAGTGGATTTGCCTTTCGTAAATAACACCCATTGTGTCCATTCAAAATATTATGCAGCCTCTGTATAAATGGGAGATGAGCAAAACAGTCCCATTAAAAAAAATATGTCAAATACTTTTTAGCAGGATTTTGTTTCTTCAAATAGTATGTTACTTTTAATAAAATGAATAATAATTACAATAATATGAACAAGAAGACAAATAATAATGATAATAATAAGGCCTCATGCCCAAGGACGTTTTTAAAAACGGGCTGTAAAGCTAGTACAGACTCAAGAAAAAAGCGGCGTTAAAAACTCAATTTTTTCCGTGTTTTGCATTGAATTCAATGCACGTTAAGCCGCGCTAGCTTTCAGCCGCGTTTCTCTGTCTCTATTCAAAATCAATGGTTCCCTATGGGAGCCCATTGATTTGAATAGAGGTCGCACCAGAAGTCGGATCAAGAGGATCCGACTTGCGGTGCGACTTGTGTGCTGAGAATCTTGAAAGGGGAACCTCGCGCAAATTAAAAAAAAATTGTATGAGGTTCCCCCCCCCCAAGACGATACCAGACCCTTCGGTCTGGTATGTATCTTAAGGGGAACCCACACCAAAAAAAATGGCGTGGGGGTACCCCCAAGATCCATACCAGACCCTTATCCGAGCATGCAGCCTGGCAGGTCAGGAAAGGGGGCGAGCACCCCCCTCCTGGACCATACCAAGCCACGTGCCCTCAACATGGGGGGTTTGTGCTTTGGAGCAGGGGAGCACTGCGCCCCCCACCCCAAAGCACCTTGTCCTCATGTTGATGAGGACAGGGCCTCTTCCCGACAACCCTGGCCGTTGGTTGTCGGGGTCTACGGGCAGGGGCTTATTGGAATCTGGGAGCCCCCTTTAATAAGGGGATCCCAGCCCCCACCCTATGTGAATGAGTATGGGGTACATCATACCCCTACCCATTTACCTGGGGAAAAAAAGTGGCAATAAAAAAAACACACTACGCAGGTTTTTAAAGTAATTTATTAGGCAGCTCCGGGGGTCTCTTCCGACGTCGGGGGTCTCTTCCGATGTCTCCGGTCTCTCTGCTATCTTCTCTGCGCTCTCTGGTTCTTCTCCTGCTGTCTTCTGCCGGGCTCCTCTGCTAACTTCTGCTCTTTTGCCCACTCTTTTGCTAGCGGTTGCCCAGTCTTCTCCGTCATCTTCTTCCCTCTTCTCTTCTTCCGATGTTGACTCAACGCTCTCTCCCGCTGTAATGCCGCGTGCGCGGTGCACAACGACTTATATAGGCATGGGGCGGGGTCACCAGGTGATGTCATCCGGTGACCCCGCCCCTTATGACGTCACCGTCCCGGGGCATAGAGAGGCGTTTTTAAGCTGCAAAAAACGCTCATAAAAGCAGCTGTAAAAACGTCCGTGGGCATGAGGCCTAAGAATTATTATAATAATATTCATAATAATAATAAAAATATACACATAATAGTTAATGTGACATGGCATCAGGAGCATATCTGCCATGAGGAAAACAAGGCTTTTGCCTTGGGCAGCATTTTTCATGGGGGTGGCGCTGCCCCCAACCTGATCACATGTTTAACTTGCACAGCAGAGCACGTTGACAGGCAGTAGAGCCGGAACTAGAGGGTGTGGAAGGGGCAGAAGATCTGGGCGTAACAATTTACTGGAGGGGGGTGAGCGCAGGTGAAGTGCGGTGTGCAGGTAGCACCGGGGCTAAATTCTCCCAGCTAAAGATACATGTCACACAGAGACAAAGCAGAGCTGCAGCGGGGACGCCAAGTGCGCTCCTGCACCCGGCACCAGTCTAAACTACTGTATATACTTTGCATTCTCTGTCAGGCGGAGTTATCATGAACTGACGTCATTCAGATGGAACAGGAAGGAAGAGTGGCGCCTGTGTTCTGTCAAAAGAGCCAACTCATCAAAATCTCCAATTACATCACTTCCAGTGACTCTCCAGCAGCAGTAATGGCAGATTTTGAACGACTTGGCTGTTTTCACAGAACACCGGCAGTGTATACACTATGGTACATGACGAGTTGGCTGTTTTGACAGAACACTGGCTAAGGAGTAAAAAAGTTGTCACCGCCTTGGAGGCGGCCATGTTGTTGGTTACTAGTGGGTGGACTAACAATGTCCACTTATTATATCATGTACCATAGTGTATACGCTGCCGGTGTTCTGTGAAAAGAGCCAAGTCATCAAAATTGGAGATTTGGATGAGTTGGCTCTTTTGACAGAACACTGGTGTTGATAAACGAAAGTACTAAGTAGTAAACTTTGCAGCAACAGATCCTGCTTGTATGGTGCAGTATATGGAGAATGTGGGGTGGAAGGAGCTGAGTGTACTGGGAGGGGGGGAGCTCAAGCTCCGTGTATTAGAGGGCTAAGGGGAGGGTATGCTCTGTTCTGGGGGGGGGAGCTGTGCCCTGGGGTTGGGGGGAAAGGGAGAGTTCTGTGTACTGTGGGGCTAGGGGTGGTTGGAGATCTTTAGTGGGGGAAGAGCTATGGGGTTGGGGAAGTTCTATGTACTTGGGGGGAGAATGGGGGATGAGGCTTGTAGATAGGAAAAGAGGGAATGTCAGAGTTGAGGGAGGAGCACTGTACTTGGGGGGTGGAAGGAGGGTTGGCTCTGTGTAATGGGGTGTGGGAGCTCTTTGTAATGGGGGGACTAGGGGGTGAGGGGAGCTCAGTATAGGGGGGTGGGAGCAGAGGGAAGCTCTGCACTGGGAGGAGAATGAGAGGCAGTGGCATACCTAGGGAGTGCAGGGGTTGCGACTCACACCAGGTGCCACAGCTCTAAGGTTGCCAATGCAGATCAAGTCTAATGTCACACATAGTTGTCTGATTACTCAGTGGTGGCAGCACCTCACAGGGCACTAGCGATAAACCACTCCGCTCCTCCTGCCCACCCAATAGAAAAGCATTCTTAGTGACACTGCAACTACTGTTGCTTATCTATTTGGCAACAGTAGTTGCAGTGTCACTAAGAATGCTTTTCTATGGGGTGGGCAGGAGGAGCGGAGTGGTTTAGCGCTAGTGTGCTGTTAGGTCACACTCCTCATGCAGAGGTCCTGCCCGCATAGCATCATGCTGCTGTTCACATTCTCTAGCAGAAAGTACAGCACCTCAGCCACAGAGCAAATTTTAGGGGAAAACCTGCCTGAAACTGTAAGACCTATATTAATGTGGAACTTTAGTCCTGAGTTTTAAAATTAGCACACAGGCAGGAATTTTAATGTGGAAGAGACATGCTTTATCTCTTCTGATAATTCTGTCCATTGCTGTACATTGCTGTACAGTGAGCTGTGCACACCCTCCGTGGAGCCCGCTCTGCTCTATGGGCGGTCGGATTTAAACAAACTCGGCTGTCCATTTACACCAGACTGCGATCTGATCCTATCCACCCAGATGGAGGGGAACAGATCCCCTTCCATTTGTTGTTAGCGGACCGGATTGAATTGGAGATTACATCTGCTTCTCCATAGAGGAAAATGTAGGGTCCAATTGGATCGCCTGAAAAACAGACAGGCAGATCCAGTTGGACTGCTCATGTGAAAGGAAGTGGTGGGACAAATTTAGATGGGGGGCACCCGATTTTAGTCTTGTCTTGGGCAGCACAAAACCAAAATACATCACTGCATGGCATATGGAATAAAGAGGTGCAGAATAGGGAATGCACAACATGGCACGAGGAATTATGTGGTACAGAATAGGCTACATACAGAATGGCATACGAAGTGAAACGGTACAGCATAGGGTACATGTAGAATGGCACATGGAATAATGGAGTTCAGAATAGGGTATGTACAGTATGGCATATAAAATGAAGAGATACAGAATAGGGAATGTACAGCATGACATATGCAATGAGGAAGTGTGAAATAAAAAATGTACAGCGTGGTGTATGAAATAAGGAGGTGTACAATAGAGAATGTACATATTGAGCTATGAAATGAGGTGACATGAGTCAGGAAATATACAGACTGGCACAAGGAATAAGGGGGTGCAGAATAAGGAGTGTACAGCATGGCATATGTAATGATGAGGTGCTGTATAGGGAATGCATAGCATGGCCTACTGTATTAAATGAGGAGATGCAAAATAGGGAAAATACAATATGGCATATGGTGTGAGTCAGTGTGAAATAGGGAATATACAACATGGCTTACAGAATGAGGAAGTGCAGGACAGGCAATATTGAGTTTCAGAATTTGACCATTAAGGTGGAACTAAATTCACCAATTTAGCTGTTTCCCAAAAGAAAGCTCAAGTTAGAAATGTTTAATAAATTATTATTTAACCACTTGCCGACCAGTTTTACTGCGGCAGCATGGCACGGCTGGGTAAAATGACGTTATGTTGCGTTGCTTTGCCCTGTGGCCACTAGGGGCGCACGCTACCGGTGGCACACGCATTCGCACGCACGCTGCTTGCCCCCAGGGCCGATGCGAGTGCCCGGCAGGCGCGATGACCGCTGGGCACCCGCAATCGCTTGTGTAAACACACAGATCCCGGGTCTCTCAGGGGAGAAATTACTAATCATCTGTTCATACAAAGTATGAACAGCAATCTGTCATTTCTCCTAGTAAGTCCCATCACCCCTTCAGTTAGAACACAGAGAGGGAACACAATTAACCCCTTGATCGCCCCCTAGTGTTAACCCCTTCCCTGTTAGTGAAATTTTTACAGTAAGCAGTGCATTTTTATAGAACTGATCGCTGTAAAATTGTCAATGGTCCCAAAAATGTGTCAAAAGTGTCCGATGTGTCCGCCATGATGTCTCAGTCCCGATAAAAATCGCAGATCGCCGCTATTACTAGTAAAAAAAAAATAATAATAAAAATGCCATAATTCTATCCCCTATTTTGTAGATGCTATAAATTTTGCGCAAACCAATCAGTATACGCTTATTGCTATTTTTTTTATATGTGGAAGAAATTGGCCTAAACTGAGGAAAAAAATCATTTTTTTTTTTAAGAAATTGGGATATTTATTATAGCAAAAAGTAAAAGATATTGGCGGTTATTTATGAAAGGCAAATCCACTTTGCACTACAAGTGCAAACTGCACTTGAAATTGCACTGAAAGTGCACTTGGAAGTGCAGTCGCTGTAGATCCGAGGGGGACATGCAAGGAAGATAAAAAACAGCATTTTAGCTTGCACATGATTGGATGATAAAATCAGCAGAACTTCCCCTCAGATTTACAGGGACTGCACTTCCAAGTGCACTTTCAGTTCAATTTCAAGTGCACTTTGCACTTGTAGTTTGCACTTGTAGTGCAAAGTGGATTTGCCTTTCGTAAATAACACCCATAGTGTCCTTTATATTGCTGGCAAAGAGAATGTTGAAACATATGGCACCCATTGAAAGGCTGTAGTGAGCATCAGCATACGTAGGAGGGAGTCACATATGGTTCATGATCCACTAATTGGTGACAGCTCTTTAAAACGGTAGTAAACCAATGTTTTTTTGTTTTGTTTTGTTTTTTTATCAAGTTCTCCAAGGCAAAGCCATAATGTGCTAGTATGCATCGCATACAAGCACATTATGTGAAACTCACATGAAAACAAAGCCCTCCAGTGATGCCCTGTCACTGCTAGAGTAGGGTGACCAGACATCCCCGGTTTCAGGGGACAGTCCCCGGATTGAGGACACTGTCCCCGGACCAAGTCTGTCCCCAGTTTTGTCCCCGGATTGGATTTGAACAGGGGCCATGGGGCAATTTCACAGACAGTCAGTGCAGGGGGGTGTATTTTTCCATTTTCTGTGCCCCTTTCTGATGATCATGTGCTGGTCGGAGCGAAGGTAATATTTCTTCAGTTTCGGGTGCATGCCCATTCAGCCCCGCTCGCATGTTCTTCTGCCTTGGCTCAAGTCCCAGCCAGCCGCCTGCTTATCTCCTTGCCTTCCCTGGTGGAGTGATCTTCCTCCACTCCCCACCCAGTAGTAGCCGGGGCCCAGAGAGTAAGACTTGACAGGCTGTGAGGCGGGCGGCGGCGATGGGCAGAGAGTCGCTGATTGCCGCCATTACTAGTAAAAAAAAAATATGTCCCAGGATTTCATTTTAAAAACTAACTAACTCCGACTGTGTGAGTAGCTGGAGTCACGATGATGTCACCTCTGCGCATGCGTGCAGGAGCCGCCGTTTACAGCACAGAACTCTGAAGGAACGGCATGCCGTTCCTTCAGAGCGCATGTGCCAGTGACATCACCGGCTGCATGAAAAGTAAATATAAAAAGTAAATATCCCCTAAACAGTGCACGTTTAGGAGATATTAACTGTACCTATAGGTAAGCCTTACTTATTATAGGCTTACCTATAGGTAAAAGACATGCATGGGAGTTTACTCCCACTATAACAATCAAGTTATGCTTTTGAATAGATAGCTTTGTAAATGTGTAACAATATTTTTACCCATACTCCTTTTCTCTGTGGATTTTAGTGTTCACTTATTCTTTTTTAGATCGTTTGTTGTTCGTCAGGGATAAGGAAAGTATGAGATCAGTATAAGATCAGCCGGTGTGAATGTTTGCAAGAATGCAGTATGTGAGAAGGCTTACAATACCTACCAAGAACCAGACCCACTGTATAGCATCATATCTTCATAGACATCTATTGATCTGGGTGGTCCTGTAACCAGGCAGGCTGCTGTACAACTATTCAGCTAAAGGGGCATTGCAGAACCTAAAAGTAGCCTTGTACCCAGGGCTCTGTCCCTGCCCCTTCCTGGCTCACTCCAATCCCAACAGCAGCCTCCTCTTCAAGCAGTGTAAGGGTCACAGTGCTGGAATGGTTGGGCTCCCCTACTAACGGCCAGGTCCACAGAGCACTGGGATTTTATAAGTCTACTATTTGACTATTGGAACGTGTATGCTATAATCAAATGACTACTCTACACAAAGAATTTGCCACAATTCTGTCATGTATTATCTTATGTTTATAGGTCACCTTTGTTCATTTTGTCATCTATACCATAGTGGTAAATGATTCGTAAGCTTTATCAGTTTTCACAGCTCTCAAATCATTAAATCACAGTTGTATGCGAACAGTAATTCTTTGCAGGTACATTGCAAATCTACCTAACTATATATTGTGGTCAACTCTAGAAAGCTGAGAAGAAGGAAATTTGCAGTATATAATAAGAAACCAAAGCACCTGAAGGCTTTCACTAATAAACCAAGCCCTGAAGTGAATATTTAAGCTCCGCATTTCGTCTCTCTCAACCGCCTGTTCAAGACAGGGTAAAATAAGGAGAATGATAGAACTATGCTGCTATGTCACAGAGCTGCTTAAAAATACATTTTCTATATCGTACATCACGGGACACAGAGCAGCCATAGTAATTACTATGTGGGTAATAAGCCACATTCAGGTGATTGGACACTGGCATAATCAAAGACAGGAAGTTCCACCTATATAACCCCTCCCATACCGTGAGCACCTCAGTTTTTTCGCCAGTGTCTAAGGTGTTGGTCACGGTTAAAGAAGTGTTAAGAGAGCTCCGCAGGAAGATCCTTTACAGGATCAGTGCGGCTATGCAGACGGATCTATTTAAAATGCCAAATAGACTAAAGTGGATGGTACCCGGGCCTCGTGGAAGAAGAACAAGGTTTTTGCCTATACTGCTTCTCTTTTGAGAGCTGGACTCTGGGATCCAGCAACCTTGGTTATAACAACAAACCAAAGGCTTGCTCTGGCAGGGTGCTATATGGGTCCAAGGCAGTAAGACTCTATACAGAGAGGACCCAGTCCTTGAAGGTCTGTCATGACACAGCCCGCGGTGATGGGTCTTCGTTGGGTCTGTCTGTGATATTCCAACAGCCCTGCGGCGGGGACTGGTAAGTGTAAGAAGATCCTTAAAATTAAATTTTTAGACTTCTTGTGTGAGTAAAGATGTTGTCATGCCTATTGTTCGCCACTAGAGGGTGTAAATTAAGACATCCTTAGTATCAACATACCATGCTTCTCCAGGCTCAGTGTCAGCATTGCTGTCAGTTTTTAAATGTGGATTTTTTGGGGGGAACCTCGCCGCCTGGGCACTGGGCATCCTGCTGAGGTGGATTCTCTCTCCCCCTGTTCCCCTCCCCCTTCCTTCCCGTGGATTTCAGCGCGCGCTGAAAAAAAATGGAAGAGAGAGGAGCGTGGCTACATCACGGGGGGCGTGGCTTAGCACGGCTGATGTATACGGCACATGCGCGAGGCGGCAGCCTTTAAACACTCACTCTGTTGTGAACCTGACTGAAGGAGAGACACAGCAGCATATCTGGGCACATAAGCGGTATATGGTATTGAATACAGGCATTATCAAGGCCAATCTACTTAGCATCAGCCTGGGCACTGATAGCAGCAGATTAAACAAGTGCTTGACTAAAGCTCAGCAGCAGATGCATTTGATGGTAGTACCTCTGCTTTGTGCTTAGGGCTATGTATTCCCGAAAGAGGAATGGAAAATCAGTTAGGAGGAGCGCAAGGGCGCCGCGGTCAGGGTCGTTGGATCCTAGTCTCGCTTCCACAGTATTATCCTCCCCTGATAGACCTGGAGTGGCTGAACGGTCAGAGCCATTGTCGGCATCAGGTATTGTAACTACTTCCAACACTCCAGCCTCTGCATACGTCACTAAGGATGATTTGGCTGCAGCATTAGCTGGTTTGGAGGGTAAGATAGCTGATATGTTTGCATCCTCCTCTCAGGCTGGAAAGAAACGTGATAGGTCCCCCTCTCCTGCCCCAGTTCCCTCAGAGGAGCAGGAATTGGTAGAAGATGTGGAATCACTCTTGGGGGACCAAGGAGAGAGGGAAGAAGGCTCCTCTTTTGGGGGTTCAGCCTCAGAAGAACCCTCCTCAGTCTTGCAATCCCAGAGGTTGCTAGTCCAATCCCTGACGGAGTTAGTCCATTCAGGATATAAGTTGCCCCTGGCAGAGACGGCTGAAGTTCCTTTTTCAGCTTTGGGTTCTTTGAAACCCCCTCAGGGTTCTCACGCATTCCCTATGCACCTATTTCTGGAGCAGCTTATATATGCAGACTGGGATCACCCAGATAGACACTTTGTCCCTCCTAAGAGATTTTCGCTTCTCTATCCTATGGAGGAAAGATTCACGAAGAAGTGGAGTGTACCAGCAGTGGACACTGCTATTTCTTCTGTGAACAGGAGTCTCACTTGTCCAGTAGACAATGTCCAGGTGTTTAAAGATCCAGCAGATAAAAGATTGGAATCTTTACTTAAAGCCTCCTTTCCTGTGGCTGGCACAGTAGTGCAGCCGTCAGTAGCAGCAATTGGAGTTTGTCAGGTTGTGCATGACAAGATTAAGCAGATCACTAAGGGAGGATCTGCTGAAAGAGGGGAGACCTGGGAATTGGCTGAGCTACCAAGGGCCTTATGCTTTGCAATTAAGGATTCTATTCACCAGGCGTCACGCCTTACTCTCTTATTGGTGCATATGCGCAGGATTCTGTGGCTAAAACATTGGTCAGCTGAGTTACCATGCAAGAAGCTGCTGGGCGGTTTCCCTTTTCATGGGGAACGGTTATTCAGGGATGATCTGGATAAATATATCCAAAAGATTTCAGGGGTTAAGAGTACCCTTTTGCTGGTTAAGAAGAGGAATAGACATCCCTCTTTCAAACGTTCTGCCTCTCCAACTTCAGGGCCGACAGCCTCTAGGCAGTCACGATGGCCTCCGCCATCAGGTTCAAGAGCTAAGCCTCAAGGCCAAGCCCAGACTCGGAAGAAATCCTGGGGGCAGAAGTCAGAAAAGCAGAATTCCATGGCCTCCTTGTGAAGGGGCGCCCCCGTTCAATCGAGTGGGGGGAAGGCTCCTGCAATATGCAGGAGCTTGGCAGGGAGAGATCCAGGACAGTTGGGTCATCTCCACAGTGTCTCTGTGGTACAAACTAGAGTTCAGAGAGTTTCCACCATTTCGATTTTTAAGATCGAACGTTCCCAAGGACCCAGTCAAAAGAGGGTCCTTAATCCAGGCACTGGACCGATTGACGTCTCAGGGTGTAATCATAGAGATCCCCTCAGAAGAGCAGGGAAGGGGATTTTATTCCTATCTCTTCACGGTACCAAAACCGCTGTGATTCTATAGTGATTCCATGGGATCAGTTTTCACTAATCTATGCATTCCCCCAGTGCCGCTACTACCGCGGCTCCTACGCCGGATCAAGGTGGAACGGAAGCCAGTGATCTTAGTGATCCCAGCGTGGCCCAGGAGATCCTGGCATGTGGAGATCGTGAGAATGCCAGTAGGGGTCCCATGGATGCTTCCATCACGTCCAGACCTGCTTTCGCGGGGGCCGGTATTCCATCCTGCCTTACAAGCGCTAAATTTGACGGTTTGGCTGCTAAGACCCACATTCTAAAAAAACGGGGGCTTTCAGGTTCAGTGTCAATGACCCTGATTAATGCAAGAAAGCCGGCCTCTAGGGCCATTTATTATAGGGTTTGGAAGACCTATGTTTCCTGGTCTGAAGCCAAAGGATGGCACCCTCGGAAGTATGTTATAGGTAGAATTCTGTCTTTCCTACAGAGTAGAGATGAAGCTAGCCTTGAGTACTATCAAGGGTCAGATCTCGGCCTTATCAGTGTATTTCCAGAAGCCACTCGCTTCTCACTCTCTGGTCCGGGCATTTATACAAGGAGTAACATGTATAAATCCCCGGTTAGGTCACCCTTGTGCCCTTGGTATTTAAATCTGGTATTATCGGTTTTACAGGGACAACCCTTTGAACCGATGCGCCAGGTTCCCTTAACTCTTTTGACAAAGAAATCAGGTTTTTTTTTGTTTGCGGTAACCTCCGCAAGAAGAGTTGCCAGCTTTCTCTTGTAAAGAGCCATATCTAGTTATGCATAGGGATAGGGTGATGTTGCGGCCCCACCCATCCTTTTTGCCAAAGGTAGTATCTAATTTTCATCTGAATCAAAATGTTTCCCTTCCTTCCTTTTTTCCAAAGCCACGTTCTGCGGAGGAAAAATCATTGTACTCCCTGGATGTAGTGAGAGCAGTGAAGGCCTATCTGAAAGTAACGGCTCAGATTCGGAAGACTGATGCTTTGTTTGTGTTGCCAGAAGGCCCCAGGATGGGGCAGGCATCATCAAAATCCACTATTACAGGATGGATTCATCAGACTATTATTCAGGCTTATGGTTTGAAAGGAAACGTATAGAATGCACAGTGTTCAGAGTGAAGCAGGGTGTTATATTATAACATACAGAATTACAAAAAAAGGACTTTTCGGGAATGGCGATCGTGTGTACGAGGCATTAGACTCTTGCTCTTTATTGGGACAGTCCTATGATATTTGTGAATAGAGAATGCAGTACCATTATTTATCAAGAGATAAAACTCTGAAATTGTAAAATTAGTTGGGGCCCTTTTCCATCGTTGCAGTTTTAGAAACACACCTTTTATTTCAAGTTTTTATTTTTTTTAGTTTGCATTTTTCTTCCAGTATAATTCAGGTTCACTTCTGATTTTCTTCAAGTGTGTATGTGTTTTGCTTACTTCTTGCTTCAGTGTCCATGCTGGGTCATGAAAACAATAGGTGCCACCCACAGCTCATAGAACTACATGAACTGTATGGTCAGTTATGGTAGTGTAGCAATACCCCCGTAGGGGCCGCTGGTTTAAGATTTGAGCCTGCCGTTACCTTACTGTTCACCACATCCTTCCTAGGGGTCTTCCTTGAAGAGTTGTTCACAAATGTCTGCACCAAACATTCAGTCTCTTTTTCTCAAGGGTTTTATTAGGAATTTCCAAACAGAGGGATGGAGGGTTAGGGAGATTCAGGTACCTTAGCTTTGCGCGTCACGGGTACTTTCCTTAATCCAGAGGACCAACAGCTTCCACACTGGATCTAGCATCCACCGGATAGGCCTCTCTCACTGACCTAGCAGCCGGTGCAAGCTCGTTCAAAAAGTCTCCGCCACAGACTTGTGTAAGCACACACTTGGTAAAGTTCCGAAACACAACACACAGTGCCAGGATCTTTCAGCCAGGCCGGCAGCACTGTGAGGTAGATTTCCATCCGGATGCATCCTTCAATTGAGTCCTCAATTGCTTGGTCCCTTCCCGCAGGCAAGGCGACACAGGACCATCCCTGGATCAGTAGGCCCCAGCAACTCCTGGGCCTACTCTCAGTAGTGGAGCCTCGGGGGGTCTGCAGGCCCCGAGGCAAAAAAATTGCTGCAAACAGGAACAAAAAAGTCTTCTGGATAGCAGCACTCCAACAATAAAAGCCTTTATTTAAAAATTCAGGGATCCAAATACACACTGCACATCACGTCACACTGGTCAAAAACTAGCTAACGCGTTTCACACTGTACTAGTGCTTATTCATAGCTCCAAAAGCTATAGCTCCAAAAGCTATGAATAAGCACTAGTACAGTGTGAAACGCGTTAGCTAGTTTTTGACCAGTGTGACGTGATGTGCAGTGTGTAATTGGATCCCTGAATTTTAAAATAAAGGCTTTTATTTTTGGAGTGCTGCTATCCAGAAGACTTTTTTGTTCCTGTTTGCTGATATTGGCATTGCTTGCACCCTTGGCTGCTGGGAGGAGGTAATTTGGAGGATTTCTACACCTGAGCGCCTTCCTTTTCTCTGCAAAAAAATTGCTAACACATCCCTGAGGCCAGGAGGGCCATCAGGTCAGGATCGGAAGACCCCGCCAAAACGGTGTCTGCCCCTTAAGTACCCTCTCCCAGAATGCACTGCGGGGTCATCAATCCCACTGAGCTGCTTCTGGGCAAGAATTACCCAATACATTACATATATTGCATTTCCAACCCTGACCTGTGGTGACAGCGACACCCACAGTCAGGTGGAAAACGTGCAACCCAGCCGAACTGGAACAGAGACCCAAAATTTGGTACAATCATTCTGAGTTGAAATATAACTCAGATAACTAAATTTACACTAGTGCCTACCCAATAGGAGCAGGGTGCAACAGTAGTATGGACTTTTAGTGCAATTTGGTTTCTTGTCTAATCTCAAGCTGAAATTTAATCTAAGAGCCTATTTCTATTTCTCAATCTTTAAAATTCATGAGTTTGGCTTGCAGTTTCCTGTTGGTCTTACACTTTTTAGTTCAAGTTTGCATGTTTGTGTTAGCTTTGCATTCAAATTCAATGTATTTGCCTTGGGTTTATTGAAGTATTCTGCATCCAAATTCAATACAGGATAAAAACTCAAAGCTTTATTTTGCCTAAAATGCAGCCCACAGAAACCAATACTCTCTTAACGTAACGCAGTTGCAAAAAATGTTTAAAAATATCCTGTAGGAGAAGATTTAAATACACTAGGTCCACTGTTGGTGAATCTGTTATTGTTCTACTTGAATTTTTAGCATCCACCGCTTCAGGCCGAGTTCACACTGGTACAACACGATAGTCGTACGACTGTGGATTCGACTTTGCCCTGCGTCTTGAAGTCCGACATGCTTCCAACTTCAATGAACAGGGATCTGACTTTGATCCCCGACAATACCAGGGACTTTCTGGTATTAATCTTTAGGGGGGACTTCACACGCATGGGTTCCCCCTCCAATAGCATACTTTGGTCTAGTATGGATTTTAAGGGGAATCCACGTGGCGGAAAAATGGCGTGGGGACCCCCCCAAAATCCATACCAGACCCTTATCCGAGCACACAGCCTGGCAGGTCAGGAAAGGGGGGCGAGGGAGCGCCCCCTCCTCAACCATAACAGGCCGCATGCCCTCAACATGGGGGGATGAGTGCTTTGTTGATGGGGACAAGGGCCTCTTCTCGACAACCCTGGCCGTTGGTTTCGGGGTCTGCGGGCAGGGAGCTTATTGGAATCTGGAAGCCCTCTTTAACAGGGGGGGCCCCAGATCCTGACCCCACCCTATGTGAATGAGTATGGGGTACATTGTACCCCTACCCATTCACTTAAAAAAAAAGTGTCAAAAATAAAACACAGTACACAGGCTTTTAAAGTAATATATTAAGGCAGCTCCGGCGTCGCTTCCAGTTTCTTCTTCCCCTTTTTGGGTCTTCTCCTCTCTCCGCTGATGTCTTCTAGCCCCGGGTCTTCTACGCTGTTTTCTCGCTCTTTTGCCGAGTCTTCTCCCTCTGTTCTTCTTCCGATGTTGACTCAACGCTCTCTCCCGCTCTAATGCTGGATGTGTGGTGTCCCACTACTTATATTGGCATGGGGTGGGGTCACCGGAGGCCCGCTCCTTATGACATCACCGCCCATAATGCGGTGGGTGGTGATGTCATAAGGGGCGGATCTCTCAATGACGTCACTTGGTGACCCCCGCCCCATGCCAATATAAGTAGTGGCACACCAAACATCCAGCATTAGAGCGGGGAGAGCATCGAGCCAACATCGGAAGAAGAACAGAGGGAGAAGACAGCAGAGAAGACCCGGCAAAAGGGCGAAAAGACCCGGCAGAGGCAGAAGACAGTGGACAGAGGGAGAAGAACCGGAGAGGGCTAGAAGGCATCAGCGGAGAAGACCCAAAGAGGGGAGGAGAACCGTCAGAGGCAGAAGAGCCAGAGAGTGGAGAAGAAGTCCTAAGAGACGCTGGAGCTGCCCAAATAAATTACTTTAAAAATCAGTTTACTGCGTTTTATTTTTGACACTTATTTTAGGTGAATGGGTAGGGGTATAATGTACCCCATACTCATTCACATAGGGTAGGGGGCCGGGATTTGGGGGCCCCCTTGTCAAGGGGGGGCTTCCAGATTCCTATAAGCTCCTCGCCCTGCAGACCCCGATGACCAACTGCCAGGGTTGTCAGAAAGAGGCACTCGTCCTCATCAATATGGGGACAAGTTGCCCCAAAGCACCCACCCACCATGTTGAGGGCATGCAGCCTGGTACAGTTCAGGAGGGGGGCCACTTGCTCGTCCCCACCCCCTTTCCTGACCTGCCGGGCTGTGTGCTCGGATAAGGGTCAGGTATGGATTTTTGGGGGGAATCCCACGCAGTTTTTTCGGCGTGGGGGGTTCCCCTTACAATCCATACCAGGCTGAAGGGCCTGGTATACTCTTGGAGGGGGAACCCATGCCATTTTATTTATTTTTATTTGACGTGCAGTTCCCCTTCAAGATCATCAGAGCACAAGTCGCATGCCAAAGGCGGATCAGTTAAGACGGTGATCCGACTTTGATCCGACTTCAGTGATATTCAATGGGCTGAAGTAGGATCAAAGTCGGACCAAAGGAGTGCAGGGAGCGTTTTCAACCTCCGACTTGTGTCGGACCAGTTAAGGCGCCTCCCATGGGGAAACATTGATTTTCACACGTCATGCAACATGAGCTCCCAATGTCGGAGCGTTTGTCGTACCAGTGTGAACCTGGCCTCAAGGAGTGTCCAATGCCTGCATGTATTTGTGCTGCTTGCTGTCTGTTATCTAACTAGTGTACCTATACAGTAATGGGGGGGGGGGGTATGGTGCCAGCATCTGACCCACCTGAAAGCATCAGATGCCGAAGTATTTCATATCCAGTGAGTGTGACTCTAGGAAGATCAGAGTCACTGGTTGGAGATGGCTGGTACGTTTTATTATCTTTCTTCTACAGGCTGCTTTTTATTAAGCCATTCATTCATGAAATGTATGTATTTATTTATGTTATTTTGTAAGCGACATAGTCACTGTAAAAAAAAAAAAAAAAAAAAAAAACTGCAGGCAAGTGCAAATGCATCCTTATGCCCCGTACACAGGATCAGAAATTCCGACAAGAAAAGTCCGATGTGAGCTTTTGGTCGGAAAATCCGATCGTGTGTACGCGGCATAAGCCTGACTTTTTTGTGTAAATAAATAGAAAGTATTTTGGGGGAATATATGCAAAAATGTAGTAGAGAACGTAATAGCAGAGAATCAGCATGATATTTTTGAAAGTCACTTGGAATGTTACTAATGATAATTTTTTATAAAAGCATAAGGCCTGTAAAAATTTGTATTGCTGTCAGTATATTTAACAATGATATGAATGGATTTTGCTGAAGCACTTGATGCTCATGGTAGCCTGGGACAGAAACAAAAGAATGTTTGTACGTTAGTAAAAAATTGGTTAAATTACAAAAGACAATGAGAAGTTATCAACCTAACATGTTCAAATTGGGCAACAGTTAATGGTATACACCAGGGATTGGTGATAGGACCAGTTCATTTCATTCTATAAGTATGTTGCCAGTTTTGCTCAATTTTATGTAGAGTTAATAAAACTCAGCAGAATAGTGACATATTACAGAAAGATCTTGACACAATGGCAATATGGTCAGTTAAATGGCAAATTACATTTAATGATGAAAAATGTATGAGTTATGCGACTAGACTGTAAGAATAGCAATGCCCCTTATTCTTTAGCGAGGATTATAGAGCAGGAGAACGACTTGGGAATATTGGTTAACAGTAAGTTTAGCACTGGCACTTAAGAAGCAGCTGCTGTAAAATAAAACTAAATCCAGGGGTGTATTAAAATGCAGGTGATGCTAATATAGTATTACTTCTTATAGGTGCACATCTGGAATATATGGTCCAGTTTTGGTACCATATTTTATGAAAGGACATGGAAGTTCTGCTATTGGTTTGATCATTTTAGGAAAAAGACATCTTAAAAGGCGACCTAATGCAATGTTTAAATAAATCTAATGCAAATTAACTTTTAAACCTAAGGATGGTACAAAGGAATTTAACTGTATGAAGATTTTACTAATATCAGAAAATGAGTAATAGTAAACCAGAGTTCAGTATAACTCCCTCAGCGCACACGGAAAATATCAAAACAGACAAAAAGCAGCTACTATATTGATCTAAAATATTAAAAAAATATGTCCAAGTAAAACTATGACATTAGCAGCGCTAGTAAAGGTTAATAAGGTGCATGTGTAGATGACAATCAATGATAATTAGTTGCCCATCTGGGTTTAGAACATGAGGAGAGTCCACATATAAATACCATATAATGATAAAAATATATATATATAATAAAGTTAGGATGATATCCACAGAAACAGTCCACTAAATAAATAGTAAAAGTCTGTTGCAGCAGAAGGTAAGTGCAAAAGAGTCCATTCATATAGAAGCAGCAGAAGATGTTGGAATCCATATCTGTAGTAAAACTTCTTCACCACACCACAAGTGTTATCACCCTCTAGGTATTCCACTTACCAGATTGCTCTGGGTAAAAAGCCCGTCAGTAGCACTGAATAGCTACGCAGCTATTCACAGTGCCAGCTTACTTTCGTCTTCCTACCCGGGAATCACTGCAGGAGCAGTGATAAGGTCAGACTTGAAAGCGTGGCTCTTATCATTGATTACTACATGCCCTATTGATTTTTATGTTTGTAAGTGTATGATCATAAGATTTTCAAGGAATAAAATTGTGTTATATTGGATTACGCTTTGTACATTTTTCTTCTGTTTTGCTTATCATGAGCAACATTTAGATGGCTATCAATCAGCGCTTGTGATCACATCTCACTACTGACAGGCTTTTTACCCAGAGCAATCTGGTGTGGCCAGGCTGCGGTGACATCACTGCTGCCCATTGCAGCGGCACACAGAGCGGGCCGTAAATGCGGTTTGAGCTGTGCATGCGCAGATCATATTACCCGCTGACAGGCACCCCTACAGGTCAGCAGGTTTTTAAAGAAGAGAGTTTACTACCACTTTAAGAGCTGGACCTCCTGAATTAAATGGGATTGCAGGCCCCAAACATCATCCTTAACCACAACAATAACAAAAAAAAAATCTGAAACCTGGCTTTTTATACCTCATTTTCTCCTTGTCTCTGCTCATCTGGAGCATCACGGATTCATTTAAAAAAAAAAAAAAAGATAAGAAAATATACAGTAGGACAAGAATATTAGAAAATAATAAGCCACGGGGATGTTGATGGGGACAAGAGCCTCTTCCCGACAACCCTAGGCTGTGGTTGTCGGGGTCTGCAGGCGGCTTATCAGAATCTGGAAGCCCCCTTTACCAAGGGGACCCCCAGATCCCACACCCCTATGTGAATGAGTATGACCTACCCATTCACCCAAAAAAGTAGTGTGATGTGACAAAAGACCATAACCAGCATTTGACAAATCCTTTATTAAAAATATCTTCTTCCCCGCTTCTTCCTCCTTTTCCCTCCAATCTTCCTCGGGTCTTCTCCTTCCCGCTTCTTCTTCTGGTCTTCTCCATCTTCCTCCGATCTTCCTCTGGCTTCTTCTTCCCCTGCTTAGTCCTCCGGTCTTCTCCCGCTGAAGATTTCAAAAACGAACCTCCTCCAATGATGCGATGGGGCGGATGACGTCATTCAGAGACCCCGCCCCTTGTGACTTCCCTGCCAAGGCATGATTGGTCCATGATGGCACAATGGGGCAGGGTCTCTGGATGATGCCTTCTTGATGATGCCTTCCGGTGACCACGCCCCATAGTTATATTTGACACGTGCGCCATGGAAGCGGACAGAACGGCGGGCCGCAGTGTCAGATGAGGGTCGTTTTTGGATCTTCAGCCTGTCAGTGGCGGGAGCGGCAGCAGAGGAAGAAAAAGGCCGCAAACATGTCTCCCCTTCCTCCATGTCCTTCACTTTAGCTTGGAAGATTAGCTTCTTCCCTCCCATCACCAAATCCTTTATCTCCTCCCAAAGCTTCCCATTCTCCTCCTCTAACTCCCAGCCCCCCTGCCTTAATTTAGCCGGAGTCTCATCCTATGCTGGAGAGCCCTCCCTTCTCGTTTCTCTTTCCTTGCCTTCTTCACACTTGCCTGAATAAAGAAGAGCTTGATTCGCTCCTTAAACCAGAACCCACCACTCGAAAAAGGATTCAAAATCCCCCTTCCTTCCCAGCCACACTTTGTACTGCAGAGCAAACTTATCAAAAATCATTTGATCTTCCAACAGCAGATTACTAAATTTTCAGATTCCTCTCCCAGTCTTGACATCTTGATCAAAAATAAATTTTCCCACCAAAACCTGGTGATTAGAGAAAGACACCTCCCATTGTTTCCATTCTGCGATATTCAGTGCCCTAGAACCTAAAATAAAATAAAATTTGTGATTTCACGCTTGTTTTGCTTTGCGTTTATCTAGCAAGGTTACTCTGTGGTATAACAAGGAAGCTGAGACTTCTGCAGTGTGTAAATGTGCTTTTGCTATACAAAGATGCTGTACATACAAAACTATTACAATATTAGGACTAAAATACAAGACTGACAGATCTCTATAACAAGCAAAATGCCTAGCAAATAGAACAGCCTATGGTCTATAACTACAAATACATTTAAAGGTTACTTAACTTCGATTATGCTTTGTTCATGATCTCCATTGGCAATGATTCTTCTTGGAGACCAGGTCCTGTTCTTCTTCATGAGTGGCTTCTCACTGATATTACAGCAACATGGTGTGTCCCTGTCCTACTAGCTTATGCCTCCTTTTATGTGGTTCAGGCTGTTTACCATTGTTATCAAAACTGTAGCTGTATTTCAACAATAGCATTGAATACAACAATGCTATCTACCTATTGTCTACTCAAAACGAACCTGTTAGTAATCTAAACAGTTATTCTTTCAGTTTGAGAGCTGAAAGAAATCTCTAACAAGTAATGTCTTACTTGTTTACTGTGGCTATAGAGACATTAGCATATTGAATACAACAATGGTATCTAACCTATTGTCTACTCAAACCAAAAACCTGTAATCTAAACTGTCATTCTTTCAGTTTGAGAGCTGAAAGAAATCTCAAACGAGTAAAACATTTGTTTGAGAAATCTACTCAAACCAAAATACTGACAGTAATCTGACCAACCCACTATTGTAAAATTGTCCCATGTATCCTATGTCTGATTAATATAATAAAAAATCATATTTTTAACAAACGCAATACAACGCTTCCCTTATCCGAAAAGGGGGGCTTTACCCTTTACATAGTGGCACCATCTTGCAAACAAAAAGCAAAATTGCATTGAAAGCTGCGCTGGTGACATCAGTCCGGCTTTCACCTTGGCCTACTCTATCTTCAGCAGTCCTAATAAGATTAAAGTCTCCAGCAACAATGGTACTTCGTCTACCCACAAGGTGGAGCCTTCCAACAAATCCATTCTGGCAGTTTTCTGCACTGGTGCATACACACATATCAACTTAAAGGATTCTTTCAGGTAAGTAAACATTACGCTCAAAATTCTTCCTACCACCACTTCCTCCTATGATTTAACTTTAATTTCTGAGTCTTTAAAGAGCACCCCCACTCCTTCACTTTTATTTTCAGCAGCACAAGTCCTGCAGACCAGTCCCCATGGCCTGGGGCATACAACAAACCACACTCTTGCAAACACAAGACATCACACTCAATCTTAGCCAACTTAGAGAAAACAGCCACACAACGATAGACTGACCCAATCGAACGCACATTCACATTA
Organism: Rana muscosa; assembly: GCA_029206835.1. Classification (NCBI taxonomy): domain Eukaryota; kingdom Metazoa; phylum Chordata; class Amphibia; order Anura; family Ranidae; genus Rana; species Rana muscosa. The sequence continues at coordinate 664,260,218 of CM055116.1, forward strand.
CATATAGACAAAGCCATGAGGAGGATCCAAAAAACCCTGCAGAAAACACTAATCCCCTCTATCTCACTTCTGTGCTCCGAACCTTTTACAAGAGACTCAACTGATTCACTCTCCAAATATGGCATGGCAGGAGAGCCTACCGAGCCCAATGGTGCTTGAAAAATCTGACACTTGTGAATCAATACTTGGACTCGGTAGTACACACATTGGGCCACCTGGAATCGAACACAGAGAGAGGTCCTATTTAGGCTTCTTTTTCTGTGCCTCACTCCCCTGCTCCACCTCAGGCCCCGGTTTTTGAGTACTGAATAAAAGGTCTTTTGATTCCAACCCCTCTTTCCTCCTCTTCACCTTCCGCACCTCCATATCCTCAGCCCAATCACCAACCTCCTCATCTGCATATTGACTCCCCTGCTCCACCTCCACCTGTTTTGCCAAAGCATCCAACTCTTCACACTCTCCGCACACCTCCCTTCCTGCCTTCATCCTCTTCAGCTTCTACCGCCTCACCCACCTGCCTTACCCACCATCTCATTATCCCCCTCCTCTGCCTCATTAATATTCACTCCACCTTTACCCATACTCCCTTGCGGCTCCTGTCTGACACCTTCCTTGGAGCTACTAGCGGGGTTTTCAGCGTCTGGGGGGGGCGGCACCTCTCCATCTTCCGTGCTGGCCGCCTGCCCACCCCCTTCATCCACCCACTCAGTCTCCAGCCCCTCCAGTTCTCAGCTCACATTCTGCCCTGTAAACCGCCATCTCTGCACAGCCTCCGCATATGAGAACATCTTCCTCCCCACTATTCTCCGACAGTTTCTGACCTTATGCTCCTCTGAACCACACAGATCACTTTTTTCCATGCAATCCGCTGCATTGTATCCCAGCTTCAGGCACACTCTACAGCAATGCTTAGAAGGGCAGTCCTCACAAATATGTCCATACTGGAAGCACCCCCTGCAGTAACGGGGTTGCCCAGAATAGAAAATAGTACACCGCTCCCCAGCAATGGTAAATGACGGGGAGGGTGACACACGCCACAAAAACCTGATGCATCCCTCTTCATGCGCACTTTAAAACGCAGTTTATCTCTATGCATGCCATACTGGTTATAAAGATTCTCTCCTTTGTCAGCCCCCACACAATACTGCAACAAAAATTGTCTTACTGATTCCAGCTCCAAAAAAGCATTATAACAATGTACAATCATGGTCTTTAATCCAGGATCAAACAATAAACCAATATCCATCTTCTTAGCTAGCATATTCCCTCCCAGATCCGCCTTAACCCAATACTCATATGCAGCTTGATAGGGATCCTCAGTATGAACATTGTATTGACCACTGCCCATAAAATCCTGGAGTGCAAATATATCACTGACCTGTAAGTTCAGCCACTTCTGTAAAACATCCACAACGATCGTCTTCAAACCCACTTCATCATGATATTCAGGTTTTACCTTTTTTATTGGTTCCGCCTTTATTTGGCCTTTCGTTTTCTCCAGGGGTCCCCCTAGAGAAGGGGCCCCTAGAACACCTCCCAACTAGAGTTGAGCGGACACCTGGATGTTCGGGTTCGACGGGTTCGGCCGAACTTCGGAAAAAAGTTCGGGTTCGGGACCGAACTTTAACCCGAACCCCATTGAAGTCAATGGGGACCCGGACTTCTAAGGACTAAAAAGGCTCTAAAAAGGTAATGGAAAGGGCTAGAGGGCTGCAAATGCCAGCAAAATGTTGTTAAGAGCATGGCAAGTGCTCTGCAAACAAATGTGGATAGGGAAATAACTTAAAATAACATAAAAAAAAGAAAAAAATATGCTGGAGGCCCCCTTTTCAGCAGAAGAGGTACGGGAAGTCATTAAGAACCTCAGAAACTCAACGGCACGATGCCACACATATGGTGGGAATGCCCCAGAATACGCCCTTTCTGGAATAAATTATTCAATTTAATGGATAAGCTAGTGGGAAAATAAAATACTTTGAAATAAAAATGTAGCGGGGTGCTAAATTTAAGGGAAGTGTTTGAGTGGTAAACAGGCTCAAACACCCTAATTCTGTAGGATTCATGGACCATTTTGTCCTCGGGGGACAGTATTGGTATGCAGTTCCCTGCGGCCTACAGGTGGCGCTGCCATGGTAGGCTAGGGTTGAACCGCTGATACAGTGCTGTGCCTTTTGTGTCCCCTCTTGGCAGTAGTACAGCGGGGCGGGGAACCTGCTGTGCATGCCGGGAGAGCATATAAAAGGGGCAGACCTTTGGCCTGGGTGCTGATGTCCAGTGGGGTCCACGCCCAGGTGCCTTCGGCCTGGGTGCATGTGTTCCTGTTCCATCTCGGGTACCTTTAGCCTGGGGTGAGGTACTATCCTGGAGTTCCTGCTGCGCTGGGTATGGAGGCCTAGGTGCGGGAGTAAAGCCTGGAGTCCAGAGCCTTCGTCTGGAGTCCGCTAAGGGTCGAGGAGTCTTAGGGTGCCGCCCCGTGTAGGGGACCATGTTCCAGGGAAGGGAGGATCATTCTGATGGACCGATGCAGGAGTCACGGTGAAGGAAGGGTCTGTTGACTCCCTGGAGAGATGTCTTCCCCTTGATATGGGCTAGGTTCGTAGAAGGAGAAGCTCAAGGTCATCTTGACTGTATCAGAGGCCTTATTCACCCGGCCCGTGGCAGGGGCCTTATACACCCTGGTCTGTGGCAGAGACCAAAGTTCTCCAGGTCTGTGGCAGGGGCCTTGTACACCCGGTCTGTGGCAGAGACCAACCTCAAGGTCTGTGGCAGAGACCGTGCACCTAAAACTGTTTGAGAAACCGAAGCAGTGAAGTGAATGTGCTACGTTTGTGCCTGGACCTCCTCCACACCTTAAGCTGTCCTGTTTCTTTGCTCTAACCTTTTCTATCCGAGTAGAGTTTATTTTGCCATGAGAGAATAAGAGTTGTAATTTCAGCTGGTGTGGACATTGACTTTACTGGGAATTAAAGGACTTGCCTCTACCTACAGTAGAGGTGAGAATCATCCTCTGGAGGAGTTTTGACTCCGGCTGTGGACACGGCCCGTCAAGTACACCGCTCAACCTCTTTATATAGGAGGGTACGGGCTGGTAGTGCAGTGTGCCTTTCTCCCTCCTGCGAGGAGCCAACAACATAAAGGCAGGTAAGGGGGAAAGGATCTGTGCGCTACAAAAAAATAAAATAAAAATTATAATCTTGACCTAGGAGGACGAGGTCCATATGGAGTAGGAGGTTGAGATGGCGGTGGATGTGGCTGTGTAGGTGGAAGCGGCGGTGGAGGAGGACGAGGTAGCCAACACTGGTTCAAAAATACAACAATGGCTGGGTAAGGCCGGTGATGTGTCGAATTCTGTCCCCCGTCAAATAGTGTCCACCCTGTACTGCGCTTGCTCAGTATGTAAGACAAGGGGATTTCGAAAATCTCCCAAGATGAACGGCGCCTGCGTGGTGAGTTCAGGTGAAGGCCACACCATCCGTGGTTCAAGCCGAGCCAAGTGAGGCCGTGCCCGAAGCGTGGCGATCGAACCGAGCCCGTGAGGGGCCCTGTTACTATGTGCTACCGTATGTCCACTTGGATGGTGGGGCTTGAACCTGCACTCACGGCGCAGGCGTCGTTCATCTTTGGAGATTTTGTGAATCTCCTTGTCCTCTGTACTGCGCAAGCGCTGTGCCTTCGCAGTATGGGCCGGACACAATCCGATGGCCGGACAGTTTTTGTCACAACACCGGTATACATGTCTATTCTGCACAAGGTACGGACAAGTCCTGTGGGATCCATGCCTGGTTCATTTTAATGAACGTGAGCTTGTCCACATTGGCTCTGGACAGGCGGCTGCGCTTGTCTGTGATAACGCCCCCTGCCGTGCTAAATACACGTTCAGATAATACACTTGCTGCAGGGCAGGCCAGCACCTCCAAGGCATAAAGGGCAAGCTCAGGCCATGTGCCCAATTTGGAGACCCAGAAGTTAAAGGGGGCAGACCCGTCATCCAGTACGTGTAGGCCTGTGGACACATACTGCTCAACCATGTTGGTGAAATGCTGCCTCCTGCTAAGACGTTCCATCTCAGCTGGTGGTGCTGGTTGTTGTGGCGTGCTGACAAAGCTTTTCCAAATTTCAGCCATGCTAACCCTGCCTTCTGAGGTGCTGCCGGTGCCCTGGCTGCGTTGGCGACTTCTTCCTCCTCCTCTGCCTTCGCCTTGTGCTTCCACCGTATGCCCGCTGTCAGGTGGGAATGCCACCAGCAGCGCGTCTACCAGCGTGTGCTTGTACTCGCGCATCTTACGATCCCGCTCCAGTGAGGGAATTAAGGACGGTACGTTGTCCTTGTAACGGGGATCCAGCAGGGTGGCCACCCAGTAATCAGCACCAGTTAAAATGTGGGCAACTCGGCAGTCATTGCGGAAACACTGCAGCATGTAATCGCTCATGTGTGCCAGGCTGCCCAGAGGCAAAGTAAAGCTGTCCTCTGTGGGAGGTGTATCGTCTGTGTCCTCTGTATCCCCCCAGCCACGCACCAGTGATGGCCACGAGCTGGTCTGGGTGCCACCCTGCTGTGAAAATGGCTCCTCCTCCTCCTCCTCCTCCTCCTCCATCTCCTCCTCCACCTCATCATCCCCCAGAACTGTGCCCTTTCTGCCGGACAATTGTGTACCTGGCGTTTGTTGGTGCAGGAACCCACCCTTGTAGCCACTTGTGAAAGACTGCCCTGAAAGCCTTTGAAATGATCCTGCTTCCTCCTCCTCCTCCTCATCCTCCTGTGCCACATCCTCTTCCATCATCGCCCGAAGCGTTTTTTCAAGGAGGCATAGAACTGGGATAATAACGCTGAGAACGGCGTCATTGGCACTGGACATGTTGGTGGAGTACTCGAAACAGCGCAACAAGGCACACAGGTCTCGCATGGAGGCCCAGTTATTGGTGGTGAAGTGGTGCTGTTCTGCAGAGCGACTCACGCGTGATTGCTGCAGCTGAAACTCCACTATCGCCTGCTGCTGCTCGCACAGTCTGGCCAGCATGTGCAAGGTGGAGTTCCACCTTGTGGGCACGTCACATATGAGGCGGTGAGCGGGAAGGCCGAAGTTACGCTGCAGCGCTGACAGGCGAGCAGCAGCAGGGTGAGAACGCCGAAAGTGCGCACACACAGCCCGCAATTTCTGCAGCAGCTCTGGCATATTGGGGTAATTTTTAAGGAACCTCTGGACCACCAAGTTCAGCACATGCGCCAGGCAAGGGATGTGCATCAAACCGGCTAGGCCCAGAGCTGCTACGAGATTTCGCCCATTATCGCACACCACCAGGCCGGGCTTGAGGTTTACTGACAGCAACCACTCATTGGTCTGTTGTTCCATGTCCCTCCACAACTTCTGCGCGGTGTGTGGTTTTTCCCCCAAACAGGAAAGTTTTAAAACTGCCTGCTGTCATTTACCCCTGGCTGTGCTGAAGTTGGTGGTGAAGGTGTTACGCTGACCGGATGAGGAGGCGGTAGAGGATGAGGAAGTGGAGTAGGAGGAGTTAGCAACAGGAGGCAAACTGAAGCGCCCTGCAATCCTCGGTGGTGGAAGGACATGCGCCAAACTGCTATCTGCCTCAGGCCCAGCCGCCACTGCATTTACCCAGTGTGCTGTTAGGGAGATATAACGTCCCTGACCGTGCTTACTGGTCCACGCATCCGTAGTAAGGTGGACCTTTCCACAGATGGCGTTGCGCAGTGCACACCTGATTTTGTCCCCCACTTGCTTGTGCAGGGAAGGGATGGCTCGCCTGGAAAAGTAGTGGCGGCTGGGCACGACGTACTGTGGGACAGCCAATGCCATCAGGCTTTTAAAACTCTGCGTCTCCACCAGACGGAATGACAGCATTTCAAAGGCCAGGAGTTTTGAAATGCTGGCATTCAGGGCCAGGGATCGCGGGTGGCTAGGGGGGTACTTCCTCTTCCGCTCCAATGTTTGGGAGATAGAGAGCTGAACGCTTCCATGGGACATTGTGGAGATGGTTGGTGACCCAGGTGGTAGTGTTGCTGGCAGATCCTCTGTTTGCGGGATGGCAGGTGCCACTGTCACTACAGAGGTGGATGAAGAGGCCGAGACTGCAGCAGAAGAGGAAGCAGGAGGAGCCAGAGACCTTTCTTGGTTTTTGAGGTGTCTACTCCACTGCAGCTCGTGCTTTGCACTTAGATGCCTGGTCATGCAGGTTGTGCTCAGGTTGAGAACGTTTATGCCTCGCTTCAGGCTCTGATTGCACAGCGTGCAAACCACTCGTATCTTGTCATCAGCACATTGTGTGAAGAACTGCCACGCTAGGGAACTCCTTGGACCTGGCTTTGGTGTGCTCGGTCCCTTGCTGCGTTGGGTAGTAGCAGACATACTGTCTAGGGGACGGACGCTCCGCTTTTGCACCATGCTCCCTCTTCTGCTGTGCTGGTGGCTCTGTGCGACCACCGCCTCTTCCTCCAAACTACACTGGTCACCTGCATAACGTTGATTCCATGTGTGGTCGAGGACGTCATCGTCCTCCACATCATCTTCCACCCAGTCTTCACCCCTGCCCTCCTTGTCTGTCTGCACAATTGTGAAAGCAGCAGCAGTTGGCACCTGTGTTTCGTCATCATCTGAGACGTACTGCGATGGTTCTCCCATGTACTCATCATGAAACATAAGTGGTTGGGCATCGGTGCACTCAATCTCTTCCACTTCTGGGGCAGGGCTAGGTGGATGGCCCTGGGAAACCCTGCTAACAGAGTCATCGAAAAGCAGAAGAGACTGCTGCATGATTTGGGGCTCAGACTGCTTGGCTGATTTGCAAGGGGGTGAGGTGAAAGACTGATGGACATGGGTTTCAGGTGCCAACTCTGATTTTTCATCAGAAGAGTGGGTGGGAGACAATGTGAAGGAACCCGAGGCACTGTCAGCAACCCAATCTACTATCGCCTGTACTTGTCCTGGCCTAAACATTCGTACAGCCTCATTAGGCGCGACAAAATACCGCCGCAGGCTCGGTCGCCTACTCGCACCTGAGGAAGGTGTTTCACTTGTGCGTGTATCTGGCACAGATCCACCACGTCCTCTCCCTGCAACAGGAGCTCCACCAGCAGCACCACGACCGGGGCCACCACGTCCCTTTGACCTTCTCCTCATATTTTCCAAATTTAGGATCTTGCCCTAAATGGGTGTTTTTGGTGTCATGGATATGCATTAATGTCTGTCTGCCATCTTACCTTTCCTCCTCATGTTTTCATCTTAGAGGCCAGAACCCTTTCACCTGGCTTCCTTTATAATCTCCTCCCAGCCTGACTCCACCCCAGGCCCTATCACAGAACACTATATTAACCTGTGCACTGCAAGTCTGCTTTGCTGATCAACCTGTTTGTTAGGCATTGTGTGTTTGGGTTCCTGCCTGCCGTGTGCTACGTCTGTCTCTCTGTTACATATTTGGCTTGTCCCCGACTATCCCTGTCTGCTGGTGACCCTTGACCTTCGGCTCGTTCTTTCGTTATCCTTGTCTGCTTGTGGCCCTGGACCTTCAGCTTGTTATTCGTTTCTCTCATATCTTGTGCTGCTGCTTCCCCTCTTTTCCCCTTATCCTACGGGGCGTGAGCTAGGAGACTCCAGGGGCCGCGACCTGGACCCAGCCTGCAGCATAACATCCTCACCACTAGAGGCTCTGGAGAAGACCTGCTGGGTCTTAGACTCCACGCCCTGGGGAATCTTGGCTCTAGCTTCCGTTAGGATCCCGGTTGTGCTCCTCTGGTCCCGCTTTCCACAACCACCCAGTTTCCTATCCGCAGAAGTCAGCCATAGGGTTCACTACCTTGCGGTGCACTCCTGTCCCCCTACGGTGTGCATCTGTCACCTGGCCACAGGTGACCTTGACAGTTTGATCAGCCATGAACCCGGCTGACATCCCGCTCCCCGCGGATGATCCATTGCAGGGCATAGTTCGCAGACTTAAAACCCAGGAATCAAATCAGACTCAGGTGATGCGATTCCTCCAGGATCTGGCTTCTCGATTCGAGCAGCTTCAGGCCTCCTTGGGAACCCCGAATCCGCAACCTCAAGTACAACCAGCAGCTGTACCTATCGCACCAGTCGCAGCCACACACTCACTAAAATTGCCAGCTCCGTTCCGTTTCTCTGGGGACTCCAAGGCCTGCAGGGGGTTTCTCAGCCAATGCACAATTCATTTTGAGCTTCAGCCTCAAAACTTCCTGTCTGACCGGGCTAAGGTAGCCTATATCATTTCCCTCCTCTCCGGTGAAGCTTTACCCTGGGCTGCCCCCCTGTGGGAGAGGAATGATCCGGTGGTTTCCAGCCTGTCCGATTTCTTGAAGCTCTTTCGTAATATCTTCGAAGAGCCGGCTCGGGCTTCTTCAGCGGCTAGTGCTGTCTTACGTCTTCGCCAAGAATCTAGTTCAGTGGGACAATATGCTCTTCAGTTCCGTATCCACACAGCTGAATTGAGCTGGAATAATGAGGCCCTGGTCGCTACCTTTTTACATGGCCTCTCTGACCGAGTGAAAGACGAATTAGTGGGAAGAGCCATTCCCGTCGGTCTGGACGATGTAATTTTGTTATGCAACCAGATCGACATTAGTTTTCAAGAGAGGTCCTTAGAAAAAAGACGCCAGCACTCTCTGGGTCCTAGCCAGTCTGAGCCCCCCTCCCTTCATCCCATGGAGCATCCTCTACCTGCTGAAGAACCTATGCAGCTGGGCCGGACCAGACTAATCCCCGAAGAACGTGCTAGGCGCAGAACTCTGGGCTTGTGCCTCTATTGTGGGGGCAAGGGTCATTTTTGTGACTCCTGCTCGCTTCGTCCGGGAAACGCTTGGGTCTAATACATTTGGAAGGTGGAGTATTGGACCCAGAAACATCACCTTCTCGCCTGCTCTTGCCGGTGTTCCTTCATGTAGGCACTTCTCCTCAGTCAACCCTTGCATATCTGGATTCCGGGGCTGCCGGCAATTTTATGGATTGGAGAACTGCTTCTTCTATGAAGCTTACCCTTTCACCTCTCACTACCCCATTGGTAGTCTCGGCAATTGATGGCACTGTTCTCCCAGGGGGGCCTATTCGCTTCCAGACGCTACCCATTAGGATGTCGGTAGGGATTCTCCACCAGGAGTGGATATCCTTTCTTATTCTACCCAAGGCCTCTACCCCAGTTGTATTGGGCCTCCCTTGGCTACAGCTCCACTCTCCACATGTGGACTGGGTCTCTGGGCAGATCCTGGCCTGGGGTTCCTCATGTTTCTCGTCGTGTCTTCTCAAGGTGACCCCCAAGGAGAGTCTTCCGGTTGCTGCCACTTCTGTTTCTTCTGATCTTCCTGCTGCATACAGCGATTACCGGGATGTGTTCTGTAAGAAATCAGCTGAGGTGCTTCCTCCCCACAGGTCTTTTGACTGTGCTATTGATCTTGTCCCCGGAGCAACTCTACCCAGGAGTCGTACCTACCCTCTGTCCATCCCAGAGACCCAGGCCATGTCTGAGTATGTCGCAGAGAATCTGGAGAGAGGTTTCATCCAGAAATCCTCATCGCCTGCAGGGGCAGGGTTCTTTTTTGTTGCCAAAAAGGATGGTACCTTAAGACCCTGCATCGATTATCGGGGTTTAAATGCGGTTACTATTAAAAATCGATACCCCTTACCCTTAATATCTGAGCTATTCGATAGGTTGAAGGGTGCCTCCATTTTCACCAAGTTGGATCTCAGAGGCGCGTACAATCTCATTCGAATACGGGAGGGTGACGAATGGAAGACTGCATTCAATACTAGAGACGGGCATTACGAATATCTGGTGATGCCTTTTGGTCTGTGTATTGCTCCAGCCGTGTTTCAAAACTTTGTCAATGAAATCTTCAGAGATCTGCTGTACCAGTTTGTTGTCATCTATCTGGATGACATTCTGATCTTTTCTGAAAATCTGCTCGTCCACAGAAACCATGTCCGCACTGTACTTCAGCGTCTTAGAGAGAACAATCTCTATGCCAAGCTGGAGAAATGTTCCTTTGAATGTTCTGAGGTCCTGTTTTTGGGGTGCTTTGTCTCATGTTCGGATCTTCGTATGGATCCTGGGAAGGTCTTGGCTATCACCAACTGGCCTCTTCCTGCCAGCCTCAAGGCCACACAGCGCTTTCTTGGCTTCACTAATTATTATAGGCAGTTCATAAGGAATTACTCTTCCATTGCCGCGCCTATTATCGCTTTGACCAAGAAGGGTGTGAATGCCAGAGACTGGCCTCCCGAAGCTGTCTCTGCATTTCACAACCTGAAACAGGCCTTTGTTTCTGGCCCCCTCTTGAGGAGACCAAATCATGGGAATGCATTTTTTATTGAAGTGGACGCTTCCTCAATGGGGGTGGGAGCTGTGCTTCTTCAAATCTTTGAGAAGAGACGCCAACCATGTGCGTTCTTCTCCAAAAAAAATTCTCAGGCAGAGAGGAATTATGCCATCGGTGATCGGGAACTTCTCGCAATTAAATTGGCATTAGAGGAGTGGCGTCATCTCTTGGAGGGTTCCCCTCACTCCATAACGATCTTTACAGATCACAAAAATTTACAGTATCTACAGAATGCTAAACGTCTGAATCCTAGACAGGCCAGGTGGAGTCTCTTCTTTGCCCGTTTTAATTTCACGATTACCTACAAACCTGGTTCCTGCAACGGTCGGGCTGATGCGCTCTCTAGGTCATTTGACACTTTGGACGAGGAGTCCGCCCCTGAACCTGAGCCGATCATTCCAACCTCATGCATTGTTGCCCACTCTACCACCCTGAAGTCAAAAATTCCGCCTGGTAAGACCTTTGTCCCCACTGAGCTAAGATCCTTCGTTGGGGACATGATTCCAAGGTGGCAGGTCATTCTGGATTCCTCCGATCCTTCCTACTCATCAGTCGTCACTACTGGTGGCCTAATCTCTGCTCAGACGTCAAAGACTACGTTAAAGCTTGTCATGTCTGTGCTCAGTCCAAATCCTCTACACAAGCTCCTGCTGGTCTCCTTATGCCCTTGCCCATTCCTAAGGAACCCTGGGCCCATATTGCCATGGATTTTATCACCGACCTCCCACTGTCTGAGAATAATACAGTCATTTGGGTGGTAATCGATCGGTTCTCCAAGATGGCTCATTTTGTTCCTCTTCCTGGTCTTCCTTCTGCCCCTGCCTTGGTTCCCATTTTCATTCGAGAAATTCTCCGCCTACATGGGGTCCCTTCTCATATTGTTTCCGACAGGGGAGTCCAATTCACGTCTCGTTTTTGGAGAGCCTTTTGCAAATCCCTCAATATTGTCTTGGATTTTTCTTCTTCTTACCATCCCCAATCCAATGGACAGACTGAGAGGGTTAATCAGGAGTTAGAAGTCTTTCTTCGCACCTTTGTGTCTTCTCACCATGACGATTGGTCCTCTCTACTCCCGTGGGCAGAATTCTCCCATAACAATCATGTGAATACCAGTTCGCAGAAGACACCCTTTTTCACAGTTTATGGAAAACACCCTCAACTTCCTCTTCCCATGATCTGTTCTCCAGACATTCCAGCTTTGGCTTCGGTTCAGGAGTCTCTCAATTCCGTTTGGGGTCACGTTCATGATTCCCTCCGGGCAGCTGCTGAAAAATTCAAAGGCTTTGCCGACCGCCGCAGGCGTAAACCGCCTTCTCTTCAGCCAGGGGACAAAGTCTGGCTCTCTACCAGGAACATCAAGCTCCGAGTTCCTTCTCTGAAGTTTGCTCCACGATTCATCGGTCCATACACGGTAACTGCTAAACTGAATCCGGTTTGTTTCAAACTCCAGATTCCTAAGAGCCTTAAAATCACTAAATCCTTCCATGTTGCTCTGCTAAAGCCTTTCTCTCGTCCTCTCCCTACCGTGGCGCCTGTCTCTGAGGATAATCAGGAGTACGAGATCAGTCAAATTCTGGACTCCCGACTCTGTAAAGGCGTTCTTCAGTACCTCGTTCATTGGAAAGGGTTTGGTCCTGAGGAGAGGTCTTGGATCATTGCATCTGAGGTCTTTGCACCTCGTCTGTTAAAGGAGTTTCATCTGAAGTTTCCCTCTAAACCTGGGCCCAGGCGGGGAAGGGGGAGGCCTCGTAAGAGGGAGGGTACTGTCATGGATATGCATTAATGTCTGTCTGCCATCTTACCTTTCCTCCTCATGTGTTCATCTTAGAGGCCAGAACCCTTTCACCTGGCTTCCTTTATAATCTCCTCCCAGCCTGACTCCACCCCAGGCCCTATCAGAGAACACTATATTAACCTGTGCACTGCAAGCCTGCTTTGCTGATCAACGTGTTTGTTAGGCATTGTGTGTTTGGGTTCCTGCCTGCCGTGTGCTACGTCTGTCTCTCTGTTACATATTTGGCTTGTCCCCGACTATCCCTGTCTGCTCGTGACCCTTGACCTTCAGCTCGTTCTTTCGTTATTCTTGTCTGCTTGTGGCCCTGGACCTTCAGCTTGTTATTCGTTTCTCTCATATCTTGTGCTGCTGCTTCCCCTCTTTTCCCCTTATCCTACGGGGCGTGAGCTAGGAGACTCCAGGGGCCGCGACCTGGACCCAGCCTGCAGCATAACATCCTCACCACTAGAGGCTCTGGAGAAGACCTGCTGGGTCTTAGACTCCGCGCCCTGGGGAATCTTGGCTCTAGCTTCCGTTAGGATCCCGGTTGTGCTCCTCTGGTCCCGCTTTCCACAACCACCCAGTTTCCTATCCGCAGAAGTCAGCCTTAGGGTTCACTACCTTGTGGTGCACTCCTGTCCCCCTACAGTGTGCATCTGTCACCTGGCCACAGGTGACCTTGACATTTGGAAGAGCAGAACACACCCACAGTACGTAACCGCTGAATCGCACAGCTACAGAACTGCAGAAAATGCTATTAAAAAAAAATGTTTTTTTTTTTAGTATAGCACAGTAGGAGAAAACTATATAGAAATTGTTTATTTCACACACCTCCACATATGTATAACACACTGCAAACTATTTTTTGTGCCCCTAAACTGTGTTTTTTGGAAGAGCAGAACACACCCACAGTACGTAACCGCTGAATCGCACAGCTACAGAACTGCAGAAAATGCTATTCAAAAAAAATTTGTTTTTTTAGTATAGCACAGTAGGAGAAAACGATATAGAAATTGTTTATTTCACACACCTCCACATATGTATAACACACTGCAAACTATTTTTTGTGTCCCTAAATGGCGTTTTTTGGAAGAGCAGAACACACCCACAGTACGTAACTGCTGAATCGCACAGCTACAGAACTGCTGAAAATGCTATTCAAAAATTTTTTTTTTTGTTAGTATAGCACAGTAGGAGAAAACTATATAGAAATTGTTTATTTCACACACCTCCACATATGTATAACACACTGCAAACTATTTTTTGTGGCCCTGAATGGCTCTTTTTGCAAGCGTACATTAAAGTGCAAATTAATTTTTAATTTTTTTGCCCTAAACGGGTCTTTTTTTGCACGAGCAAAATAAAATGCAATTTTTTTTTTTTTTTGCCCTTTGGGTCTTTTGGAAAAGAGCACAATAAAGTGCCTTTTTTTTCCCCCCTAAATGGATCTTTTTCAAAGAGCAGAATACACCCACAGTATGGAAACGGTGTATCTCTCAACGTAATATATGCAGTGCTGGTGCACTGAGCTTGCAGATAAAAGTTAGATTTTCTCTGACACTGGGCTCATGGCAGTGTAAAAAGACTGTGCACTGCAACACAAACAGGTAAACCTATGCAGATCGCTGATTTTAATCTCTGAATCTGGACTCCTATATAATATATCTCTCTCCCTGAAAGCACCAACAGGAACCTGGCCCTACACTACACTATCTCTCTATCTTTTCCCTCAGATTGCAGAATCAGGACTACCTCATGTATTTTACAATCTCTCCCTATTAGCAACAGCAGCAGCTATTCTGAAGCAGAGTGACGTGTGTGCTGTGTGCCTCTAGCTTATATAGAAGCTGGGTCACATGTTGCACTGACCAATCACAGCCATGCCATTAGTAGGCATGGCTATGATGGCTTCTAAGGGCACACCAGCTAATCAAAAGGTGATTGGCTGGCCCCTGAAGCATTTCTAACAGCGTAATTAGATTGCCGAACCCGAACCCGAACCCGAGCTTTTGCGCAAAGTCCGGGTTCGGGAAAAAGCTAAAGTTCGGTACGGACCCGAACTTTACAGTTCGGGTTCGCTCAACACTACTAGGCGTATATGACACCCGATTGTAAGCCAGGCAGCCGCGTGGCAAACTTTGTAAGAAAAATTAAGGCCTGTTCTTAGCCCAAACAGCCGCTACAAATGCTGGCCTTTAAGTAACCTAACAAGCTTGCTCACCTCCACCCACCCAGTAAAGGACACACCCACCAGTGTAATTGATTCTGTCTCTTGAGGTGGACTTAAGTGGTCACACCTGTTCATTAGGAATACACACTCTTTACAAATGAAAAAATGCCTCATTTATCATAAGCATACAACAATAAAATATGTGTGCAGCATCACACCAGACGTATACATCAATATCTGGGCCAACACACCACAGTTCTAGATTTGGTGCAAACCCACACTTGCTTGATTTATAATGTGATTTCTTGGGGTTCTATTATGTGAAACCCATCAAAAATGTTAGCACTGGTGAAAAAGAAAGTTTAACACTACAACATATAAACCTGTATCCAGCTAGCATGATTGGTAATTGAACCCAGAAACTCAATTCTGCAAGGTTGAAGCGTTAAGCCTCGTACACACGGTCGGACTTCCATCTGACTTTTCCATGGTTTTTTGTCCGAACGGAGTTGGTCGGGCACACCCATAGCATACACACGCTCGTACTTTTCTGCAAACTTTCCCAAAACTTTTTGCAACATCACGTGGTTTTTCTGCTCTTTTCTGCTCTTTACCGCCACCCTTTGGTCAACCTCTGCTATTGTTGGTTGATTTTAACATTAGTTGTTTAGTCCATCGGACAAAAGTCCGATGGTTTCCTGTACACACGGTCGGACTTTGCTCCATCTGACTTTTGTTGGGCAAAAGTTTGTCCGTTTGCAGACCCAACTTTTGTCAGATGAAATCCAAAACTAAACGAAAAAAGTTTGTCCGATGGAGCGTACACACGATCGGATTGTTGGTCCAACCTGCTCAAAATGAAGTTTGTTGGCCAAAAGTCCGACCGTGTGTACGGGGCTTTAGGCTGTGAGCCACTGTGCTGTCCCATGTTTTTATATTGCATCTCTGTGGTATCAAACTGTCCTAAGTCTCAGGGGTACAAGAAGTTAATCAATGCAGATTCCACAGTGCAGATGTACTGTGGAAGGCCAGAGAGCCAGGGAACAACCTGTTTCTGGCATATGCCATCTGTTTTGAAGGATGGTTATGGCTGATTACTGTCAGCATGCTGAGAGCTAAACAGCTGTCATTTTGTGGGTTTTGGCTTGGTAAGAGGCTGCAATTAGTGGTGGTGGGGAAATGTTAAGGCTGGTTATAGTTCTTGCCCATGGAAAACATATGACACAATTTGCAATAGTGGTGAAACCCTCCTACACATTTAGACATAAATTAGGGAAGTCCCTGAGTCAGGAGTTATTTTTAACAACATAAGAAGGACAGAACTTCTCTGTATGAAGTGGCATGTTTGGGATGCAAACTCAGAAACTCAGTGCTGGACGCTGGTAGGCAGAAATGCTAAACTGCCACATGTGGAACCATCCTACACAGAAATACTGCATTACTTTGGACATATAGGTGGTGGAATTACATTAGTCAGAGTTATTGTTCTTGATTTATTCTGTGATATTTGGTTGTTCTTGGTGTGTGAGTGTAGAATTTGGATGTTACCCTCTGAATTTTGGGAATGCCATTTTGATTTCTGATGTTGCTACACATATCACATTTTTTGGAATAAAATTATGATTATTTGGAAATAATAAAAAATACACAAAATTGTGACTCATTTTAAATTTGCATCAGCAATGGTATTGTTTGTGGTTTGTAAAGACACCTGTGTGAGTTTGGGTAAAGATTTTTGTGAGATGGAGAGCAACAAGTGAAAGTGACAGAGAAAAATATATTTTACCAAAACATGAAAACATTCCACATTCTGGTACTCTTAAAAACAAAATAGATAAAGTAGAAGCAACATTGTTGCAAAGACAATTTCTTTGAGAGAAAGATACATTTCATCACAACATGAAAAGGATTTATTCAGGGAAGTTACAATTGTACCATTGGAATCAATGGCTGAAACTTGCATTGGGCTACATAACTCTCATTTCTCATTCGTTCATTGACAGACACAGCCTTCTTTATTCAGAACCATAGGGGTTATATCGCCTCCATAGGAGTAGGACTAGGCAGAACAGGAAAAAACAATACCTGGCTACGCCCATGGGCTGTCCTCAGTCAGTATATAACCCCCTCCCTGCTCTAGGAATTCAGTTTTTGTTCTGCCTAGTCAGGAGTAATGACCTAGTTCCTTGCTGGGATCTTTAGTGCTGGAAATTTTTGTTGTTTGTTATTTTCTCTTTTCCTGGATTTTATTCCGGTGAGATCTACAATCAACTGCCGGGCTGGGCGATGAGCTGGACACCTGATCCAGTGGTCACCCAAGTCTCGGTCGGCCGCGACATAGCCGCACTGGACAGGGGCTGGCCCTGCAAAATTAAACGTCTCGCGAGATCGCATACGACCGGGTCTATGCCTGTGTCGCAGTGTTCCTCATGGCCGACAGCCCCCCACCTCGGGGGCGAGGAGAATCTGTTTTGGAGCGTTACCCGTGCATTTCGCTGGAGAGGTAAGTAAGGGGTCCCCTCCTCTCCTTCCCTAGGGTGGTGTGGGGCATGGGTACTCCCTGGGGTGGTCGGTCCTTCCGGGATTCTCCTCCCCCCCTCCAGCCCGGGTGAGACCCAGGCTTTCCCGGCCTAGGGGCTTGTTAGACACACGGCCCCTTTCCACCCTCTGGGTTGTTACGGGGGTATCTGGAGGTTGGGCCTGGGAGGCGGGTGATCGGAGGTCGGGTCCCCCCTGCGTGCCACGCACTTGTGGCCGGTGTCCGAAAATTTAGGCCGCGTCTTGGTGGCCTACCGACCAGGTGTCCATTCAGGGCTCGGATCAAATCCGGTCCCCCCGCGGGCCGTGCACTCATGCCCGGCGTCTGAAAATTTAGGCTGCGTCTTTGTGGCCTACCGACTGGGTGTACGCTCAGGGCTCAGATCAATCCGGTCCCCCCACGGGCCGTGCACTGGCGGCGGGCAACCAAAAATTTAGCCCCCAGCTTTTGCGGTGGCCAACTGGGCCGTGGCTACTGTGGCCTGCTAGGCCTTGTGGCCACCTCTTACCAGAGGGGTGGCACAGTAAGGGGCAGCGCACCCATGAGGGGCCCTGGTCTGTGCCCCCTATGAGGGGCTCCGGTCTGTGCCCCCTGTGAGGGGTCCCAGTATGTGCCCCCTGTGAGGGGCCTCGGTCTGTGCCCCCTGTGAGGGGCCCCGGTCTGTGCCCCCTGTGAGGGGCCCCGGTCTGTGCCCCTTGTGAGGGGCTTCGGTCTGTGCCCCCTGTGAGGGGCTTCGGTCTATGCCCCCTGTGAGGGGCCTTGGTCTGTGCCCCCTGTGAGGGCCTCGGTGGTGCCCCCTGTGCGGGGCCTCGGTCGACATCCCCTATGTGGACCTCGGGCGGGGGTCCCAGTTGGTGGGTCCCCCTCCCCCCTGAGTTTTTTGGGGTAGCGTTTAGGCATATAGCTTAGTATGTGGCACCCCTGCCCCCCCTACCTCCTCTGTCTCGAACAGTCCGATCTGGCTCTGCCGCCACGGACGTGGCTCATGCTCCCTATCCTGTCAGGGAGTGAGGATGACTGCAGTAGTGCACGAAGGCTCGCTGGTTGTCGCACTTGTTACATCTGTGCGGGAATCTTTTCAAGATGGGGGATGCAGCGGTGGCTGCGGCGGAGGGCCGGTACCCCTTTGGATAAGCCGTCTTGTGCGGCAAAAGCTTTCCCTTCTCCCTCTTATTTTAATAAATTTGTCCATGAGGACTGGGAGTGTCCAAAGTGTCTTTCGTATTTCCCAAAACACTTGCTGTAAGGTACCCCTTTGGGGAGTCCCTCCTTCAGAAGTGGACTGTTCCACCAGTAGTGGTCCCCCCTGTCTCTAGGCGGCTCAAGGCAACCATGGTTCCAATAGAGGAATCTCTGGCTTCTAAAGGTCCAGCTGACATACCTGGAGGGGGAGCAGAATCCCCCTGCCTTTGCTGCATTGGTGGACCTGTTACATAGTTACATAGTTAGTCAGGTTGAAAAAAGACACAAGTCCATCCAGTTCAACCGTAAAAAATAAAAATAAAAAAATAAAAATAAACATATATCGTACAATCCCATATACCCAATTCTATACCCACAGTTGATCCAGAGGAAGGCAAAAAACCCAGAAGAGCATTATCCAATTTGCTACAGCAGGGGAAAAAATTCCTTCCTGATCCCCCGAGAGGATGTTGGTCTAGGCGCTGCAGTTGTCCGCTATGCCGCTTGCCCTGGTTGCTGAGCTCTCTGTTTCCTCAGTGGTGCTTATACATGTATTTTGGGGGGCTACCCTGAATGACATCATGTCGCGACTTGATTTTGTTTGGTTACAAGATAGTTTTCTGGCTATGTTCCTCCAAAGAGTTTTTTTGCTTCCAATTTGTCGCCAGACTGCTGGCTGTTCTCCGCGGGGGGCTGTGCAAGCCCCGTTGCTGCAGAGTGTGATTGTCCCAGTTCCCGTGCTGAGAACAATTTCAGGGGTTTTATTCAAACCTGTTCACAGTCTAAAGGATGGAGGGCATGGTACATCTAATTCTGGACCTCAAGGCCCTAACCTGCCTTGTGTGGGTACAGAAGTTCAGGATGGAGTCCGTCCGCATGGCGGTGGCACTCCTTCATCATGGGGACTTTTTGACTTCTATCGACATCACGAATGCTTACTTACGCATTCTGTTATGTGCCCGACTCCAGCACTTCCTCCATTTTGCTGTGGGTGCGGAGCATTATGAGCGTGTTCTGTTGCACCTTTGGGTCTGGCCACCACTCCTCGGGTGTTCATGAGGTGTTGGCCCCGGATCTGGCATGGTTACGTCAGTGGGGGTTTGTGGTCCAGGGCTGCCTAGACGATCTTCTTCTTCTCTGACTCCTCAACTACCCCGAGGAGCAACGTAGTTCCTATACAGACCTTGACTGATTTCAGATGGTGTCTATACTATCGGAAGTCTGCTTTGGCCCTGCCAGAATGTTGGATTATCTGAACCTGACCCAGGCTTCAGCTCTGGCCAGCGTGTTTCTTCTCCTGGACAAAACTCCAGAAGTTGCATGCTGCATTTTTCATTTACTGTTTTTTTAGGTGGGCTCCCCTGCGTATCTGTATGTGGGTGTTGTGTCCAATGGTATTTACCTTTTTGAGGCGATTCCATTTGCACAGTTCCATACAAGCTCCCTTCAGGGGGAAACTGGCATAATGGGACAAATACCTAAGGTCTTCTGGACAATCGGATTCGGCTGAGTCAGGAAACCAGTGGTTCCCTCATCTGGTGGCTTTGCTCTCCAGTTCTTTGGTGGGGTAAATCCTTTCTCCCCTTGTATTGAACAGGGTGACCACCAATGCCAGTCTGTCCTGGGACTGAGCTCTGCTCAGGGTCGTTGGACGTTGGTGGAATCCGGACTACCGAGTAATATCCTGGAACGTCAATCGATCAGACTAGTTCTGATCATGGACGGATCGACTTTGGGGGCTCCCGGTACGAATCCAGTCGGACAAGGCAACGGCGGTGGCTTATGTCCTTCACCAGGGTGGGCCAAATAGGCTGTTGGCGGCCCTGGCTGTTGCCAGTATCCTCCGGGGGGCAGAGCGTCTCGTTATGGCCCTTTCTGGCGTATGCTTTCCAGGAGTGGAATACTGTGAGACGGATACCTCAGTTGGCTAGGGTTGGAGCATTGGGTGGGCCCTTCACTGGGCCGTGTTTTTTCAGATTTGTCTCTGCTGGGGCACTCCTGAGATAGATCTGTTTTTGTCCTGGCTCAACAGGACGGTACCAAGGTTTCTGGCAAGGTCACAGGATCTTCTGGCGGCTCTGGTGGCCCATGGGACCAGTGACGTTTGCACTATGCCTTTCCTCTTCCCCAGCTTCTGCTGTGGCTTTTTGCGCAGGATCACGGTTGCTGGGATTACGGTCATTCTATTGGCTCCGGATGGGTCCTGTCGGTCTGGGTAAGCTGACCGGGTGCGCCTGGTCGCCAACATTCCTTGGCGACGGCCTCTCAGGAAGGATCTACTGTCCCAAGGACCGTTCTTCCATCCTGCTTTAGAGTCGCTGGTTTTAACGGCCTGGCTGTGATGAGCCAGGTGCTGCAGTTCCAAAACTGCTGATGGCTAGGGAGTCTACCTTCTAGGAGGTTTTACCTCCGGATGTGGAAGCGCTCATATCCTGGTGTGAGTCACCGGGCATTCATCCTCGTTCTTTCTAGGTGGTTCCGATTCCGACCTCCATTTATGGGGGGATGGGCAAGAATGAGCCTCGAGTACCATCGCAGGCCATGTGTCAGCCTGGGTGGTCTTCTTCAGAGTCCCTTGGTCTCGCACTCCCTGGTGTGTAACCCTTTATTCAAGGAGTTAGACGTATGTTTCCACCGGTGCGGTTTCTTCTACCGTCATGGGATCTGAACTTGGTGATTTTGGTTCTCCAGAAGCCTCTCTAACTCTCTTTCAAAATATTCAGGAGATTCCCCTGCTTACTCTGTCTCAGAAGGTGGCCTCTTGGTGGCTATCACCTCTGCTCACAGGGTGTCGAAAATGGTGGCGCTATCTTGTCGTTCACCTTACCCAGGTTAAGGTGGTGCTTCGCTCTTTTTTCCATAGTTCCGTCCTTGGATTTCCATTTGAATAAGAACATTGTGTTGCCTTTCTTGTGTCCCTGGTAAGCACATCCCAAGGAATTTGCCTTATCTGCCCTGAATGTGCTTTTGGGGGATTCGGGTGTATTTGCCAGACACTGAGTCTGTTTGGAGGTCAGGCTCACTGTACTCACGGACGGGCCAAGAAAGGACCTGTCTGCTTCTTCTGCGACCTTTTTCTGGATGGATCAGACAGATGATGACTCTGGGCTATTCTGTCAGGGATCGGGTTCATCCTTTCCTTGTTATGGTGCATTCTTCTCAGGCGCTTAGTGCTTCTTGGGCCTTCTGTAATCAGGCGTCTGTTGCGCAAGTTTGCAAGGCGGCCACTGGTTGTCGGTGTACATTTTCACAAGTTCTACGAAGTAGATGGGTTGGCATCTGCGGATGTTTCTTTTGGCCGCAAGTTTTTTCAGGCTGCTATTTAGAGGGTCTATTCCCTCTTGAAGGGGTAACGTTAAGTTTGCATTCTAGTTTGTCCTGTGTGAAGCTCTTGTTACCTGGTTGGCTCTTGTGTTAGCCTTGGGATTTTTCGTTGTCCCACCCCTCATGTTTGGCACTGCTTTGGGATGTCCCTATGGTTCTGAATAAAGAAGGATGTGTCTGTCAATGTACGAATGAGAAAATAGGATTTTTGACTTACCGTAAAATCTGTTTCTCTGAGTTCATTGACAGACACAGCACCCACCCTTCTATGGAGTTTTTTGATACTTCTATTACTGCTTGCTACTAAACTGAATACCTAGAGCAGGGAGGGGGTTATTTACTGACTGAGGACAGCCCATGGGCGTAGCCAGGTGTTGTTTTTTGTTGTTCTGCCTAGTCCTACTCCTATGGAGGCGATATAACCCCTATGGTTCTGAATAAAGAAGGCTGTGTCTGTCATGAACTCAGAGAAACTGATTTTACGGTAAGTCAAAAATAAAAAAAATTCACTCCAAAAAAATGCATTTGAACCCAGCGCTCATTTTGATATTTACTATAACTCTTGGTAAAAAACCCATGGGAGTTCAAATGAGAGTAGTTTACAGGTCTGAGCATGCTCAGTTGTGTTGGCACCTAGTTGTAAAGAGACAGGGAATTTATCTCTTTTCAGACTTTTAACCACTTAAGACCCGGACCAAAATGCAGCATAAGGACCAGGCCCCTTTTTGAGATTCGGCACTGCGTCGCTTTAACTGACAATTGCGCGGTCGTGCGACGTGGCTCCCAAACAAAATTGGCGTCCTTTTTTCCCCACAAATAGAGCTTTCTTTTGGTGGTATTTGCGCTATAAACAAAAATAGAGCGACAATTTTGAAAAAAAAACAATATTTTTTACTTTTTGCTATAATAAATATCCCCAAAAAATATATAAAAAAACTTTTTTTTCCTCAGTTTAGGCCGATACATATTCTTCTACATATTTTTGGTAAAAAAAAAAAAAAAATCGCAATAAGCGTTTATTAATTGGTTTGCGCAAAAGATATAGCGTTTACAAAATAGGGGGTAGTTTTATGGCATTTTTATATATTTTTTTTTTTTTACTAGTAATGGCGGCGATCAGTGATTTTTTTCGTGACTGCGACATTATGGCAGACACATCGGACACTTTTTACACTATTTTGGGACCATTATCATTTTTACAGCGACCAGTGCTATAAAAATGCACTGGTTACTGTAAAAATGACACTGGCAGTGAAGGGGTTAACCAGGAGGGGGTGCTGTAGGGGTTAAGTGTGCCCTGATTTGTTTTTCTTACTGTGGGGGGGCGTGGCTTAGCATGTGACATCACTGATCGTCGTTCCCTCTTACAGGGAACAGACGATCAGTGACGGCTCACTAGGAAGCACGGGGAGAGGTTTGTTTACACTTACCTCTCCCCATTCTACCTCTCTGTGACCCGATCGCGGGACACCAGCGGCGATCGGGTCCGCTGTTCCCGCGGGGACGTCACGGAGAAGAGGATTGGGTCGCGAGCGCACGTACATCGGCGTGCGGCGGTCCTTAAGCGGTTAAAGATATTTCAGTGTAGAAATCGCTTTTTCACACAGTTTAACCTCCCTGGCGGCATTCCCGAGTGTGGCTCGGGGTGAATTTTCAGGACCAAAAGCGGTAACCCCGAGCCACACTCATGATTACCTCGCAGGATCCATGTAGAGGTTAGAGGTTATTACCTTGTCCCCTGGATCCTGCGATGTCTCCCCGCTGTGATCTGCGAGCCGCCGTGTCTCGCTCGATTCACAGTGCCGAGCTCCGTTCCCTGCGAGCATTGCAACACACGGGGACGGAGTTCGGCGCCAAATTCAAAAAGTAAAAAACACAAAACACATACAGTACACTGTAATCTTACAGATTACAGTACTGTATCAAATAATTACACACCCCCTTTGTCCCTAGTGGTTTGTCCAGTGCCCTGAATGCCCTTTTACATTATAAATACTTTTCTTTCTGCCTGGAAAATAGAGATTGTCCATAGCAACCAAAAAGTGTGCCTTTACATCAAAAGTGGTTTTAGACCAGCTAGAAAACAGCGATAATAAATTAGAATCACTTGCAGAATTAAGCGATAGTGATTTATGGGGAAATTCTTCATCAAACACTGAAAAACACTTTTATTATTATTATATTATTATTTGTTATAATTATTTTTTAGTTATTTATTATATTCTAATTTATGATTTTGTGTTTCAAACTTTATCATACCCATGATGTCTACTAGACTCGTGTTTGGACAGATTTAGGTGAGTTATTCCTAAGAATTACAGGCCTACAATATAAAATGCCAAATTTCCATGCAAAATAATGGTACCGCTTTCAGCACCTAAAATCTGAAATAATCATACCGCCAGGGAGGTTAAAAGCAGATTATCTTTAAACAATATACTGCATATTTCAGTAACATTTAGGCAATTACCGTATTTATCGGCGTATAACACGCACCCTAACTTTAAAGCCCTGTACACACGATCGGTTTGACTGATGAAAACCGTCCGATGGATGGTTTTCATCAGACCAACCGATCGTGTATGGGACCCATCGGTCTTTTTTCCATCGGTTTTAAAAAATAGAACATGTTTTAAATTTTTGCGATGGATAAAAAACCGATCGAAAACTCAGATCGTCTATGGGCAAGTCCATCGGATCAAAAACCCACGCATGCTCAGAATCAAGTTGACGCATGCTCAGAATCAAGTCGACGCATGCTCAGAAGCATTAAACTTCATTTTTCTCGGCTCATCGGAGTGTTTTACGTCACCGCGTTTGGAACGTTCGTTTTTTTGACTGATGGTGTGTGGGCAAGACTGATGAAAAACAGTTTCATCGGATTTCCGATGGACAAATCCATCGGACGAAAATCCATAGGTTATCCGATCGTGTGTACAGGGCTTGAGAGGGACGTTTCAGGAAAAAAAACTTTCCACAGACCCCTGCGTATAATACGCAGGCACAGTTTACCCTCTATTTTCAGGGTAAAAAAGTGAGTGTTATACGCCAATAAATACAGTATATCATGGTCTAAACATTATTTACATGTGCAATAGTCGTGGTCCTAACAAGAGTCATGGTTCGTTTTTGAGAGTATTTTTTGCACCAGCACTATAGTAAATACTGTACTCTTTTAGCGCTAATTATTGTGATTAGCGCTAATTTGTGGTAATTAGCACTATAGTAAATGACCGAGATAGGATATTTTTATTCAATTTATTTGTTTATATAGGGTATTTATTAACGTATAAAGCAAGTAGATATCAGAATTATCTTTTTGGAAATTGGTTGAGTATACAAAGGTAATAGTGTAGCACTAAGGAGTTAAGATTCTTAGATGCAGTGTAAAAATAAAGATCTAAGATGCGTTTAACAAAGAAAAAATATTGGATCTATTGGGATTACAATAGTACCCACATGACATCTATTCAACCAGAAAAAGTGAATAGATTTTGAAAATAGAGGGTAGAACTTTAAAATCATAACTTGGTCTATAAAAGTCACAGAAGATTAACCAAAATGACAAAGTACAGTAAGCATGTGGCTGGTGAGAATATAATTGCATAGCCTGTACAATGGGGAATTTTCAAGCCTGCACTACAAATTCAATAGCACTATTATATTTCCCCAGCCTGGGTAGCTTGAGCTACTTCAAAATCCAACAAGAGACAAGGCTGCAATCCATAAAAATATGATACATGAGATTGCATGCTGTCTTTCCACAGAATAAAAACATTTTTGTTATTCATGAGTTGTCAGGCATATTTAAAACATTATTGCTATATCTGTTCCCAGAATGCATTAGAATTATTGTTTTAGATGCCCGTGGAGTAGCAAAACATGTTCAATATTCTCAGCAGTGGATCACTATGTAAAAATACAATAAGATAATAAAAATTACAACTACTCTCACAAAATAAAGAACTATTCACAGGGTGGGAAAAAAAATGGTAATACGCATAAAACCAATGGGAGCACGCAGAGATCTTTAACATAATTTTTGCTTTCCTAATCACGCTAGTTATACAGAATCATGGAGACTGTGCTAATGGTTCAGACTATTCAGTAATGCCTGCCTAAGAATTGTTAAAGCAGACCTTTTGTAGAAAATTGAAAATGTAATTGTTTGTGCAGAGAAAAACATATCTAATATGGCTTAATAGGTTTCTGCAAAGTGAGCCAGCCAGGCATGTCTGCTGCTGTTTGATGAAGGCCTAATACTGGGTATACACATTATATGATTGTATAATTTCCTTTAGACCTACCAACAATTATGTAATACAAGGGTTGGTCTGATTGCATAAAAATTAAATGGATTATTTTTCTAAGCTCTAAAATAGTTTTGGTAAAGCTAAAAGAGATTGTACAATCCAATAATGAAGTGTATGGCCAACTCATAAGCATAATTAGAGGTTACTTTCGGTCATACCTAAATGTAGCAGGTGATTGACAGGTGGTTGACACTGGAGGGTCAGACCCTTCTGCCATGGTGGGAGACCACCCAAGGACAGCTCAGAAAGCATAGATAAAGTGTGGGGGAGTCATTAAAAATGGGTCATTTGGTATATTCGCCTCTTTTCATAACAAATAAACTATCTTGGCTGCTCTAACCGGTATCTCTAAAGTTGAGAATATACGTGTCCCATGTTTATCAGCAGTGTCTAATGGGCTATTTGAGTGTAGTGTCAGAGAGTAGGGATGGGCAAACGATTCGGCCCGAGCATAAGTTCGGGCCAAACTTTCGTTGTTCGGCGAACATCCGAACAAACGGTTCGTTCGACCATTTGTTCGGCCCCCCGAACCGACCACAATGCATTGCGGCGCTGACCAGTGCGTTGCAAGCTCTGATTGGCTGAAGCTTTCACTGCTTCAGCTAATCAGGGCACAGAGCACTGTCAGAGTCATGATTGGACACTGTCATCATGACTTTATCGATTCATGGCTCATTCCCGCCCCACAGTATAAAAGTAGTCTTTCAATGGCAGCCATTTTCAGCGTGATTTCAGCATGGAGAGAGATAGAACAGGGGTCTGTTCAGTGCTATTAGTTAGTGTGTTATACTGTGCTATTTTTCTTCAATTGTCAGTGTAGAATATTAGTTTAGTGTCAGTCTAGGGATAGTGTGAGTGTAGTGAGGAGGACCATCATTCAGCTTTGCATAGTGTGCAGCTAGGGAGTAGGGACAGCTCAGATAGTTTCAGTGTAGTGTAGTGAGACCGTGCCAGTAATCTAGACATTAGTGTATAGCTAGAGTAGAGACAATTCAGATAGCATCAGTGTAGTGATGGTTGAACACCATTTATTTGATTGCGTTACTGCCAGTATAACGCCATTTACTTCTGTGTGCGTTACTGCCAGGTTAACTCCATTTAGGACTTTTATTGGTGGTTTATTATATGTATTGCTCTGGTGACTCCCCCTTGTTTAACCACTTCACTCGGGTTTAAAGTCATGAGATATCTGAATGATGCTTGTAGCTGCAGACATCATCCAGATATCAATCATTTCAGCCGGTGATTCCCTGCACAGTAAAAACAATCAGAGTGGCTGTTTCACCACTTGACTGTTTTTTTACAGGCGGCGGGAGGGGACGTCCCCCCTTCCTCTTGCCCTCCCATGCTTCTCCTGTGCTTCTCTGGTCTTGCCCGTGCGATCAGCGAGCTAGAGAACAAACCCGGCGGCAGTGGAAGTTTACCATAGAGCTGTATGAGGACTAGATGGTCCTCTGTCATCTCTATAACTCTCGGAGGCCAGGTGCGATGTTATGGCGTCATGTTCAGCCCAGGCATTTGTAAACACTGCCGTGTATTCGGCTGAGATCTTTTTTTTTATTTTTATCTCAGGCTTTCCAGCATAGAGGTGAGATGTGGGGTCTTATAGACCCCACATCTCTCCTTAAAGAAGACCTGTCATGCCCTATTCCTATTACAAGGAATGTTTACATTCCTTGTAATAGGAATAAAAGTGATAAAAAATTCAAAAATTAAAGGGAAAGTGAATAATATAAAAAAAATGTAAATAAAATAAACAATAATATTTTTTTTTTTAAAGTGCTACTGTCCTCGCGTGCTCGCACACAGAAGCAAACGCATACATAGGTCACGTCTGCATATATAAACGACATTCAAAGCACGCATGTGAGGTATTGCCGCGAACGTTAGAATGAGAGAAATATTTCTAGCACTAAACCTCCTCTGTAATTCTAAACTGGTAAACTTTAAAAAAAAAAAATGTTACAGCGTAGCCCTATGGGCATTTTTAAGTACCGAAGTTTGGCCCAATTCTACAAGTGTGCGCAATTTTAAAGCGTGACATGTTAAGTATCTATTTACTCAGCGTAGCATCATCTTTCACATTATACAAAAACATTGGGCTAACTTTAGTTTTTTCATTTTTTTTTTTATTCATGAAAGTTTAGTCCTTAGGGTCTCTGCTAAAAAAAATATATATAATGTTTGGTGGTTCTGAGTAATTTTATAGCAAAAAAAATATGATTTTGACATGTAGGAGAGAAGTGTCAGAATTGGCTTGGGAGGCAAGTGGTTAAAGTGTTACTAAACCCAGGACCCTGCATTCACTATATCTGGTCTCCCACATTACTCAGAACATGGAAATGCAATTATTTTAGCTAAATACTTTTTCTCATCAGCAGTATATAGCAGTCTTGTGACTTATATCAGCGTCTGGCCAAGCCTTGGTTAAAGCTTGTAGGAGGAGTTTTTATTCTCCTCTGACTGTCCTATGAGGCTGCATGACCCCTGACCCTTTGTCTGGACAGTGCTGATTGGCCCTGTGCTGGTCACATGCACCCTCGCAATAAAACTAAAAACTCTCTTGCAATACACACCAAACTGAGCATATACTGTACAGGGTGCCTCATAGGGCTCTGTGCTATCAGCAGATGCCCTGCACTCACTGTGGCAACAAGGGAGATGCAGGTGCCATGTGGGATGGGGGGCATCACCTGGCAAGTTAAATTCTGTACGTAATACACACCTGAACTCTGCACTCTGTACAAAGCGCATGCCTGAACTCTGCACATAATGAGCTCCTGGTATTTATTGCCCCTTTAAGATCCTCCCACTGATGCAATTTGGTAACACCCACAGTTTGATGCAGCTTGTCGGAGGGGGGGCATGATTGCGTTTCTGCATCTATTCTCTATGAAAAAAAGTCTGGGATAAATGTATATAGTCTTTGTCAGGGAACCAACAGCAGGAGAAGGACTTTAGGAACCAGCATCTCTGGCAGGAGAAGGACTTTAGGACCCAGTATCTCTACAAGCTGGTCACATGGGCCTATATAAGGAAGTCTGCTAGTGTCTGCATTTGCTGGATTATCGTCAGCTTCTCCTGTGTTCCTGTAATCCAGCCATGTTTGAGGCCGGCAGAGGTGCGTCCCCGTTAGAGGCATTATGTCAACAGGCCACTACTCTGACCCAAGCAATCCAGACACTGCAAGAAGGATACCTCCAGCTAGAGGAGAGATTGCAACACCTGTCATCTGCTTCTGCGGACCCGGTCCCAGCTTCTACCAGTTCCACCCACGTACGTTCCTCTGTGGCTCCTACGATGGTGTTCCCTCCTGCAGAACCCCGTGTTCCCATCCCTGAACGGTTTTCCAGGGATCGAAGAAAGTTTAGATCCTTCAGGAATGCCTGCCTATTGTACCTATCCTTGCAGCCCCGGACTTTTGCTTTAGAGACTGTTGAGGTCGGGTTCCTCATCTCCCTGCTATCCAATGAACCCCAGACCTGGGCCCACAGTTTATGGGAACAAAGAAGCCCAGTCATTAACACAGTGGACACATTCCTGGCAGCCATGTCACAACTCTACGAGGACCCCCAGCGTACAGCCACCGCCGAAGCCACTCTGCATTCACTACAGCAGGGTAGTCAACCAGTGGAGGACTATACCGTGGACTTCGGTCAGTGGTCTGCAGACACAGGCTGGAACGAGACTGCCCTCAAGCACCAGTTCTGCTTAGGACTTTGAGTCTCTCAAAGACGAGCTGGCCAGGATTGGGGTCCCCACTACACTTGAGGATCTCATCCAGTCATCCATCCAGCTGGATCGACGTCTACGTGAGAGACAGTCCGAACGAGCTCAGTCCTCCAGGCCTGCCATGATGCCACCTAAAGTTTCCACTTCATCAGTGCCTGCTCCCACTGGTACTTCTATCCCAGTTCCTAGACAAATCGGCCTGCTACGTTCCGCATTAACCCCTGATGAAAGGCGTCATCATATGCAATCAAGGCTCTGCCTCTATTGTGGAGGAAGCAGACATTTCTTGCGTAACTGCCCCAGAAGGCCCAAGAAGCCACCTTCCTAACCTCCAGTGTATTTCCAGGTTCCCGGAGCTTCTCCTTCACACCTAGTTCTACCCATTACGCTGCAATTTGGAAAAGGAGACCCGGCTGCAGGCCATTATTGATTCTGGAGAATGCAGCTGCTTTGTGGACTTGAACCTGGTGAGAAATCTGAAGTTGCCCCTCCTCCAAAAGAAACAGGGACTGGAAGTCCGCCTGGCCGAATGCACATTGCCTAGTTCTGGCCCTGTTACCCAGGAGACTTTCCCTCTGCTTTTCACCACTCCTGATGGCCATCAGGAATTCATACGCTTTGACGCTCTAAGCTCGCCTATGTCTCCAGTTATCCTAGGAATTCCATGGCTCCAAGCCCACAACCCTCAGATCAATTGGATCAAGAAGGAGGTCCTGTTCACCTCTCCCTATTGCCAGCAGCAGGGATGAGCCGAACAGCCCCCTGTTTGGTTAGCACCAGAACCTGCGAACAGACAGAATGTTCGCGTTAACTTTAGAACCCTATAAAATACAATGGACTCGAACGTTCGAAATCTAAAGTGCTAATTATAAAGGCTTATATGCAAGTTATTGTCCTAAAAAGTGTTTGGGGACCCGGGTCCTGCCCCAGGGGACATGTATCAATGCAAAAAAAGTTGTAAAAATTGATGTTTTTTACGGGAGCAGTCATTTTAATAATGCTTAAAATTAAAAAATAAAAGTGAAATATTCCTTTAAATTTCGTACCTAGGGGATGTGTATGATATGCATGTAAAGTGGCGCATGTTTCCCGTGCTTAGAACTGTCCCTGCATAAAATGTAATTTTTGAAGGAAAAAAAGTCATTTAAAACTCACTCGCGGCTATTAATGAATTGTCGGCTCCCGGCAATACATACAAAAGTCATTGATAAAAAAAAAAAAAAAAGCGTGGGGGTCCCCCCGAATTCAATTACCAGGCCCTTCAGGTCTGGTATAGATATTAAGGGGAACCCCGCCGCAAATTAAAAAAATTCCTAGGACTGATCATCTCCACGGGCGGTGTAGCTATGGATCCACAGAAAGTGCAGGCAATCCTGGATTGGCCAACTCCATCAGATAAGAAAGGGGTGCAAAGGTTTGTGGGCTTTGCGAACTTCTATAGGAGGTTTATAAGAAACTTCTCCTCCATCATCTCACCCATTACCCAGTTGACCCGCTTACATATCTGTTTCCAGTGGTCCTCCGAAGCCCAAACTGCTTTCGAGAGACTAAAGTTATTGTTTACCTCTGCACCAATCCTTCAACACCCTGAGCCTGCCCTGCCATACATCTTGGAGGTCGATGCCTCAGAAGTAGCCACAGGGGCAGTCCTTTCACAACACCAGGGACCCAAGTCCTTGCTTCACCCCGTGGCCTTCTCCTCGTGGAAAATGAGCCAGCCCGAGAGGAACTATGATGTAGGTGACCGTGAGCTCTTGGCCAATAAAACAGCCTTAGAGGATACCTTCTTGAGGGGTCTGCTCACCCCATAATGATATTTACAGATCATCGGAACCTCGAATACATCCATACTGCCAAACGCCTGAGACCCCATCAAGCCCGCTGGGCTCTGTTCTTTTAGAGGTTCAACTTCCACATCACCTACCGTCCCGGCTCCAAGAACGGAAAGGCCGATGCCTTATCCCGAATGTTCCGCGATACTCCGGAGGAGACAATATCTAGTACAATCCTGTCACCTCAGAACTTTCTTCTGATCCAACCCGATCTAAGATCTTCTCTTGAACAGGCTTCCCTCCAATGCCAGGAACCAGAAGCATCCTCTCTAAGAAACCAGGGAGGGTACCTCTGGCATCAGGACAAGATTTTTGTTCCGCAACAAACCCGAATACAGGTACTGAAGACCTTGCAGGACCACCAACTCGCTGGCCACTTCGGAGTGTGGAAAACTACGAATCTTATCCAACGATCCTTCTGGTGGCCTACCTTGAAATCTGATTGCAGGGAGTTTGTTAGCTCCTGCACTACCTGCCAGCGAAATAAAGGGTCCAACATCAAGTCCTGGGGTCTGTTACGTCCTCCGCCAGTGCCAGAACAACCATGGAGAAATATATCTATGGACTTTATAGTAGAGCTGCCCCCATCCAAAGAATCTACAACAATCCTGGTAGTTGTGGACCGTCTATCCAAAATGGCGCACTTCTTGCCCATGGCAGGAACTCCTTCTGCTGCAGAAACAGCAAACATTTTCATAAGGGAGATAGTCAGGCTCCATGGCCTTCCTGACAGCATTGTGTCTGTTAGAGGGGTACAATTCACCTCTCGGTTCTGGAGAGAGCTCTGCAAAGCATTATCAATCAAGGTGTGCCTGTCCTCAGCCTATCACCCCCAAAGCAACGGTCAAACTGAAAGGACCAACCAGACCTTAGAACAATATTTGCGTTGCTTCTGCTCCTTCTCTCAGGATGACTGGATCTCTCTACTCCCTTGTGCGGTTTTTGCTTACAACAATGCAGTACACTCAACCACCAATCAATCTCCGATTTGGGCCAACTACGGTTTCCATCCTTCATTTCTACCTAATGTCATTCGGGAAGCCTCAGTTCCAGCAGTTCAAGACAGGATAAGTTCCATTCAGGCTAATTATCAAACCCTCCGGCTAACCATGCAGAAAGCGCAAGAGGACTACAAGAAACAATATGACAAGAGGAGGGGAGAGAGTCCTAGCTTTGAGGTTGGAGATAAGGTCTGGCTCTCTTCGGCAAATCTCAGGCTCCCTTGCCCCTCCCGGAAATTGGGTCCAAGATTTATCGGTCCATTTGAAATTAAACAAAAAATTAACCCAGTAGCTTTTGAACTGTTACTACCAAGTTCGTATAAAGTGCATCCTGTGTTTCACGTATCTCTTCTTAAATCTGTTGTCTCTAGTCCTTTTCCAGGAAGAGATGAAGACCCTCCGCCTCCAGGATCAGTGGGAGATGAAACCGAATTCGAGGTAGAATCCATCCTGGACTGTCGCAAGAGAGGTAGGACTATTAAATTTCTTATTAAATGGAAGGGTTATCCAGCAGAAGAGAACTCTTGGGAACCTGCAGGCAACATACATGCTCCTAGACTTCTCCAGAGATTCCGTGCCAGATACCCTGAAAGATGGGCCCGGTTGGGCATCCGGAGGCTGCCCTTTGGGGGGGGGGCACTGTCAGGGAACCAACAGCAGGAGAAGGACTTTAGGACCCAGCATCTCTGGCAGGAGAAGGACTTTAGGACCCAGTATCTCTACAAGCAGGTCACATGGGCCTATATAAGGAAGTCTGCTAGTGTCTGCATTTGCTGGATTATTGTCAGCTTCTCCTGTGTTCCTGTGTCTTGCATCTCCTGCCTGTCTCATCTCCTGTGTACCAAACTCGGCTTGCCTGACCTGCTCCTGTTGACTTCCTGGCGTATACCTGACCCCGGCCTGGCTAACGGACTCCGGTTACCTTGTCTTCTGTGCTAAGACTCAGCTCTGCTGTGTTCTCAGACTGTCTTGCTGTGTTTGACCCCCTGGCCTGGCTTCTGACTCTGCTATCGGAACATTCCACTAGTCCTACCCTTTGGACCTCCTAAGCACGCCTGCTGTCCTGCAGTCTGCCTGTCCTACCAAGTTCCTGGCAACCAGCACTACCTACCAGGCAACCCGTGCTTCTGTGGGCACCACACCCCCTGTGTCATCTTCAGGGCTGTGCTGCACTCAGCCGCAAGGGGCGCCCTCTCTGCTACTCGGCCTCACATCAGAGACTTGACAGTCTTACAGGTACAACTGGTCTTTTGAGGGCAACCATAACAATGATATAGCCCACAATGAAATTGCAAC
This sequence comes from Rana muscosa, assembly GCA_029206835.1. Taxonomy (NCBI): domain Eukaryota; kingdom Metazoa; phylum Chordata; class Amphibia; order Anura; family Ranidae; genus Rana; species Rana muscosa. The sequence continues at coordinate 664,293,720 of CM055116.1, forward strand.
ACATATGGACAGCAGAGGGTGCATATGAAAACTAAAACAAATTAGCAACTTACACGATACACATGGTGATAACTAGCATGAAAGTTTAAACACACATATGTAAGGAATTCCAGCATCTGGGCTTGTGGTAAAATGAGTCAGCCTGACACTGATACTTTAGCTGGACTGCTCTGGAAACAAATTCCTCTTGGCAGTGCTGGAGTCCATGTGAGCACATCAGCCTGTGAGCACGTCACACCACATCTCTGAGGAGACCAGACCAGTGGAGACTGGAGCTTGAGGCCTGAAAGCTGTGACACAGAGGCATTGCTGCATGGACTGCAGAGATCCCATCCATCTCACCGCAGCTGCAGACTCTACTCTTCTGCACTCCTGATCATTAGAGTCATCTGCGCAAAGGCAAGGGGCTCCCTTCCTACAGAAGTCTACAGCCACACTACAGGGACTTGTGAGAGAATATTTATTACATAACACCTACCTTGCCTGCTGGTTCCTCAACGCTGTTCAAGGGTCTCAAATATAACTGTCAAAAAAACACAATAAAAGACTTCCCCTTACAAAGCCATTCTACTAGCCCCTATCCATTTAAAGAACACCTACATCCAGTTAGCCTAGGCCTAGTCACCATTAATGCACTTTGACAGTATAATCTCCTTGTGACAGACCTAGCCGAGACAAAGGCTTTTGGAGAGTACTGAATGCTAGCCTCTTGCCTACTGATTATGGGCCCTGGATTTTAAAAGGGAATAATACTCTTTGCCTGGTGTATGCCTGGGGACCTTGAAGTAATGTTACTTTGGATTCAAGTCCATGTCCCCCCAAAACACACAGACTCTGGGAACCCTGTATATGCCATATAACTCAAGCCACCTATCTGTCTGTTGTCTGCTATAATGTGTTTATTGTAAATAAGGCTAGTGTGGGCTCTAATGCCGCGTACACATGTACGTTTTTAATGCCATTTTTTAACCCAACGTTTTTCTCGTAGTTTTTTTTCATGTTTCCTCTCAAGCCTGTCTTGCATACACGCGATCATTAAAAAAAACGTTCAAGCAAAGCACAGTGACGTACAACACGTACGACGGCACTATAAAGGGGAAGTTCCGTTCTAATGACGCCACCCTTTGGGACGCTTTTGCTAATTTCGTGTTACCGCGTGTTAGTAAAAGTTTGATGAGAGACGATTCGCGCTTTTCAGTCTTCGTGCTTTGAAGATCGTTTTGTGGAGTTCAGTTTGTGCCTGTGGGTTCGTATCTGTCTTGCAGTGCTTGTAGTCAGTTCGTATCTGTTTATTTAGTGCGTTCTTGTCTGCTCGTTCCTGTTTTTCAGCTTGTTCTTCATAGGCCTTGCTGTTCTTCCGCTCGTTCTGCTAGTTCGTTCTGAGCTGCCGACCGTTATCTAGCCATGTTGCGGCTACGTACTCGTCGTAGAGTTCGTGCTGTAGTTGGTGCCGGGGTTCATGCTGTATCCCGACTCCAGGCCATGAACAGGGTGAGGAGGAGTTCATGGACCAAAAATTGGTTGCTCCAGCGGCACCAGTTCTGTCACATGCCTTTGTTGCGGGAGATCAGGGAGAATAATCCTGAGGACTACAGGAATTTTCTCAGGATGTCTGACCCCGTATTTCAGCATCTGTTGGCTTTGGTGTCCCCCTACATTACCAGGCAGGACACCGTTATGCGTGAAGCCATCAGTGCTGAGCAGAGGCTCATTGCCACGTTGCGATACCTGGCGACTGGGAGAAGCCTGCAGGACCTAAAGTTTTCCACAGGCATATCCCCCCAGGCTCTGGGTATCATTATACCAGAGACGTGTTCTGCCATCCCTCAAGTTTTGCAGGAGGACTATATTAAAGTAAGTGTTCTTATTTAAAACCTCACATTGTATGTATTTCTTTGTTAATTTTTTTTTGGGTTTATTAGCAGTCCCTAATTCCCATGATTCTTAGCTGCAGGGAATGTCCCCTTTCTCCACATGTTTTTGTTTTTTTTGGGAATGTTTTCATTAGGC